>JAUIMM010000601.1:3602500-4802500 GCA_031769625.1 Taudactylus pleione
TTCTGATTCTGTCTCTCACAGTTGAAGTGTACCTATGATGGAAATTACAGACCTCTCTCATCTTTTAAAGTGCAATAACTTGCACAATCGGTGGCTGTCCAAATACTTTTTTGCCCGGGAGAGAGGGAGAGGGATATATATCTATATATCTCTCTCTCTCTCCTTGCAAAAGTATTCACCACCCTTTGCATTTTTCATGTTTTGTTGCCTCACAACCTGGAATTAAAATGGATTGCTTGAAGGTGTGCATCATTTCACTCACAGAAACATGCCTACAACTGAAGTTGTGGGGTTTTTTTTAGATTGTGAATCAAACAACATTTAGGACAACATAACAGAAAACTTCAGCGTGCATAACTATTCACCCCCCTAAAGTCAGTACTTTGTTAAGCCACCTTTTGCGGCAATTACAGCTACAAGTCACTTTGGATAAGTCTCTATGAGCTTGCCACATCTTGCCCCTGGGATTTTTGGCCATTCCTCAAGGCAAAACTGCTCCAGCTCCTTCATGTTGGATGGTTTCCGCTTGTGAACAGCAATCTTCAAGTCTGACCACAGATTCTCAATTGGATTGAGATCTTGGTTTTGACTAGGCCATTCCAATACATTTAAATTGTTTCCCCTTAAACCACCCGAGTGTTGCTTTAGCAAGTATGCGTCGGATCATTGTCCTGCTGTAAGGTGAAACTCCGTCCCAGTCTGAAATCACAGGCAGACTGAAACAGGTTTTGCTGAAGAATATCCCTGTATTTAGAACCATCCATCTTTCCCTCGACTCGAATCAGTTTCCCAGTCCCTGCTGCTGAAAAACATCCCCACAGAATGATGCTGCCACCACGTTTCACTGTGGGGATGGTGTTCTTGGGGTGATGGAATGTGTTGGGTTTGCGCCAGAGTTTTCCTTGGTGGCCGAAAAGTAAAATTTTAGTTTCATCTGACCAGAGCATCTTCCTCCATACATTTGGGGAGTCGCCCACATGCCTTTTGGCAAACTCAAATCGTGTCTTCTTATTTTTATCACCAAGTAGTCGATTTTTTTTCTGGCCACTTCCATAAAGCCAAGCTCTATGGAGTGTACGGCTTATTGTGTTCACATGCACAGATACACTAGTCTTTAGTTTGGAACTCTGCAGCTCCTTCGGAGTTACCTTTGGTCTCTGTGCTGCCTCTCTGATTAATGCCCTCCTTGCCCGGTCTGTGAGTTTTGGTGGGTGGCCCTCTCTTGGCAGGTTTGTTGAGGTACCATGTGCATTCCATTTGACAATGATGGATTTGATGGTGCTCCAAAGGATCATCAAATATTTGTTTTTGGTTTTTTTTATAACCCAACCCAGAATTGTACTTCTCAACAACTTTGTCCCTGACTTGTTTGGAGAGCTCCTTGGTGTTCATGGTGTGATGCCTCTTGCTTAGTGGTGTTGCAGCCTCTGGGGCCTTTTAGAAAAGGTGTGTTTATACTCACAGATCATATGACACTTAGATTTCACACAGGTGGACTTCATTTCACTAATTGTGTGACTTCTAAAGGTAATTGGTTGCACCAGAACTTTTGTGGGGCTTTATAGCAAAGGGGGTGATTACATATGCACATGCCAATTTTCAGAATTTTATTTATAAAGATTATTTTTTAAATATATTTTTCTCAATTCACTTCACCAAATTAGACTATTTTGTGCAGATCCATCACATAAAAAAATAATTAAATAAATTAAAGGTTGTAGTGTGACAAAAAGCTCAATGTAACCAGTCTTCCAAAAAGCTTCTACTCCATCTCATGCATACGGGTACATGCTATACTGCATGAACCCATATGCATAACAGGGATTAAAAGCTTTTTGGGAGCGCGCGAAAGACAGTGCGCAAAAGACAGCGCGCGAAGAGATAGATAGAAAGATATTATATATTTATTAGGGGTGTGCACCGGCCACTTTCTGTGTTTTGGATCTTTCTTCGTGTATTGGATCTGGATTGGTTTTGCCAAAACCACCCTTCCGTGTTTTGGGTTTTGGATCTGTATTTTTTTTTTTAAAAAGCATTAAAAACAGCTTAAATCACAGAATTTGTGGGTTTTTCCGCTCTTATGCTATTATTAACCTCAATAACATTAAATTTCCACTCATTTCCAGTTTATTCTGAACACCTCACAATATTGTTTTTAGGACAAAAGGTTGCACCGAGGTAGCTGGATGACTATGCTAAGCGACACGAGTGGGCGGCACAAACACGTGGCCCATCTAGGAGTGACACTGCAGTGGCAGACAGGATGGCAGTTTGAAAAACTAGGCCCCAAACAGTACATAATGCAAAGAAAAAAAAGAGGTGCAAGATGGAATTGTCCTTGGGCCCTCCCACCCACCCTTATGTTGTATAAACAGGACATGCACACTTTAACAAACCAATCATTTCAGCGCCAGGGTCTGCCACACGAGTGTGGCTGAAATGATTGGTTCGTTTGGGCCCCCACAAAACAAGTTGGCAATTAATCTGTCCCTGCACAAACTGGCTCTATGGAGGCAAGATGTCGTCCTCATCCACCGATTCCCCACCCTCTTCAGTGTTGTGTACATCCTCATCCTCACAGAGTATTAATACGTCCCCGCCGGAATCCACCACCACAGGTCCCTCTGTACGTTCTGGAGGCTGGTCTCCCTGGAAGAGTTGATTTATTCACTTTTATGAACATCATCTTCTCCACATTTTGTGGAAGCAACCTCCTACGCCTTTCGCTGACAAGGTTCCCGGCTGCGCTAAACACTCTTTCCAAGTACACACTGTAGGGGGAGGGGGGGGTTGGGGGGGCAACTCAGGTAAAATAGAGCCAGTTTGTACAGGGGCCTCCAAATTGCCTCTTTTTCCCGCCAGTACAGGTACGGACTGTCTGACATCCCTACTTGGATGCTGTCACCAATGTAATCCTCCACCATTTTGTCAGTGGTGACAGTATCATATGCTGTGACATGTCAGAAATTGTTGGCACGTCCTTCAGTCCAGACCAGATGTCCAAACCGGTCCTTGACTTATGACACAGGCGCACACTTGGCGCTGCTACTGTGTTGATGCACATGCGGCTACAGCGCACACAAGTCACAAACACAGAAAAAAAGTTTTATTTTTTTTGGAGTGCACTTTGGGGGAGCACCCCTGATGGACAGATCACCCCCTGGAGAACACTACAGCACCCCTTTAGGACTACAGCCTTTATGGGACACTGAACAACACAGTCCAGCCAGCCCCTATGGACAACAGCAGCACAACACAGCCCAATCAGCCCCTATGGACTGAGTGGACACAGCCCCTATGGACAACAGCAGCACAACACAGCCCAGCCAGCCCTAGCTCCCACCGTCCCTCTTCACTGTCCACAGCCGGAGTGAGAAATGGCGCAGACGCGGGGACCTTTTATAGAATCCAAAACCCGCGAGATCCGGAAGGCGGGATGATGACGTTTTGCCTCGATTTCAGTTCCGAGTCAGGCGGGAAAACCCGAGCCGGACTCTGTTTGGATTTCAGAAATCCGAATCCGCTCATCATACACACACACATACATACATGGAGATATAGAAAATTATATATCTCCGCACATCTCTAATATATACACACACGCTCACAATGTACATCTGCACTACCATAGGCAATATAATAATTGCAAATCGAAACTGTGTGAGACCAGTACTTATAGTATTGTGTTTAATTAGATACAATGGGTCATAATCGGGAGTAATATGGCTCCTGATTACTGTTTGTTATTGTCAAGGTTAGTGAGTGCGGTTTTGCAGTATATACAGTGGTGGATCATCTGTATCCCCACACTCTCATGAGTGTACATAAACATTAAATATGTAAGCAATGATATGAATTAAAATTGTGAAGAATGAAAAAAAAAAAAGTTATATATTTGGAAAATTAGAGAGAAAATTAAAAGCATTAAACTGAGGTGCCTCTGGCTCAGGGGCAGGGTATAGGGAGAGTGGACCCAGTGCACCCTCAAAGAGCTAAAGCTTTAACTGTGTGGTGCCCA
This sequence comes from Taudactylus pleione, assembly GCA_031769625.1. Taxonomy (NCBI): domain Eukaryota; kingdom Metazoa; phylum Chordata; class Amphibia; order Anura; family Myobatrachidae; genus Taudactylus; species Taudactylus pleione. Next base: position 3,606,519 of record JAUIMM010000601.1, read on the forward strand.
GATTGGTTCCCATCACCTACAACCCAAGGTCTCCCTGTGGAGCCTATGGACCCTGAAGAAAGTTAAGGTTTTAGAGATATCCATGGTTGAGTACAGGTAAACATCAATTTGACTGAGGTACTAATTAAGTCATCCTTAAAACCTGAACTGTTAGGGTGCCTTGAGAACAGAGTTTGAGATCAAATATAGTAGAGGACTTTGTGACAGGTTAAACTTATGTTTTTGTCTTTCAGTTTCAAAAGCCTTTACTGAAAACATTTTCATGGGCTCTACAAGTTGGCGTTTTTGATTGCAGTATAATTTCCTGAAACACAAGTACATGCTCAATTATATTTAAACTTGGAGACTGACTTGCAAGTCTAAAACATTTCAACCCATTCCCTGAGGAGCCCAATTTGCAGTGTTTGGAGGCAATGTATTGCTATAAGATACAGTGTTAATAAACAAGTCAGGAGGCTCATACAAAAAACCATACTTGTGTGAAGCCTTTCTACTGCTATCAGTTACATTATTAATAAAGATGAAGGAGCCAGTTCCAGAGGCAGCCATATATGTTGCAGCCATGGAACTACCCCCTTTTCACTGATAAATGACATATGAGCATTGTCAGCTGGCTCTCACTTTGGTACAGTTTTTTTCTGTTTTACAGAACCACAAGTTATACACTGAAGTGCCAGAAGTCATGGAATAGATAGATACCTAGTATCGTGTAGGGCACCCTCTAGCCCGGCGAAGCGCAGCAACTTGACTTGGCATTGTTTCCACAAGTGGACAATAGACCTCTGGAAAGATGTTGACCCATGCTGTCTGGATATCTTCCCACAACTCCTTGATATTTGTAGAGGAATGTTGAATGTCCGTACAACTTTGGAAATATATTGTCCCATTCAGCGGGACATTATGAGGCCCCGTTTCAACGCCGATAATTTACATTGTCTTGCCATGAACAGCCTAGCTGGCATTCAAACGGACTCACGTGAAGTCAGATTACAACTGCTGCAGGTCTGGGCATTTACAAGATGTCACAGTACAGTGACACCACCTACCATTACTTACTGCTATCCCATGAATTTTGGCACTTCAATGTAAAATTCTGCCATGTAAGGTTTCTGAACCTGCGTACAATTGGAAATGTGTGATATAGTTGTACTACACAATTGCTATCCACATAACAAGTGACCTGCCCAGCCAATTGTCCCAAAACTAAAAGCTGGGTACACACTGGAGCGATTTTGGCCAGATATGTCGTTCCGTTTCGGTTGGAAACAACATATTGGCCGAACTGTTTAGTGCGTAGGCTAATCTGCGCTCATCCTGCTGTCGTTAGCAATATCTTCCAGTCGGCCATGCTGTATGGTCAACTGGACGATATTGCATGCAGCACCATGCAAAGTAATTAAGGACGGAACGAGGGATTGTTTCGTCCTACATATATATGTTCTGATGTGTACCGCGGATACGATCGGTCAGCCCATAGTCTATGCCTTCTATTTAATTTTGTTTGAGAAAAAGTAACACACCCTAACAAGAAGCACTATAGAATTTAACTTACACGTTTCCCCATTTAAGTAGGCGAGAAGATCTTTTCTGTCAGGTCTTCTGACGACAGGAATATTTTCAGTCTGGAAACAAAAGTCAAAAATACAGTACAACGTGGGACACATACATACCACTAATATAATAAAGAAACTCCTGTAGTTATCTGCATACAATGTCAACTCCTACAACTTCAGTGTTCATAAAGCAACATTTGCAAAGTCACCTTGGATTTCCGTGACCTATACAATTGCACTGCCTTGAGCCTTAATAAGGTGACCTGTATCAACTTGGCATCTACAAATAAATTTGAGGTTGGGAAAACATTTTAATACAAAAAATTATAATTATGTGTAACCCCCTCCTTCACATAACCTGTATAAACTAACTTGAGTTCATGTAAGTTTTTATTAAGGAAACTTTTATATATCATGGAATAATGAATCCTAGTTTTATTTATTAATTTATATTGAGTACATGTGTAAAATAAAAAAAATAAGATTATAGGAGCACTGGCAATTTGGCTCATGCATTTTGTGCCATCTTCATTTTACAATTACTAAAGAAACTCATCTGTCATATTTAGAAACTACACAAAATGGATTTTCTGTCAGTTTATAATGGCTACTGGAGACCACTTCTGGGTATATTAGTTTATATTGCATAACATGCTTTAACAGGAAGTTTTGTTTCACTTACATTTTGCACTCAATTTCATTAAGTCTAATGACTAGGGTAATTTGACTAAGACAAGTTTTCCCACCGTAAGATGATTTTGATTACCATGCATGTGTCCTCACTTCCTAACTACAAAATCTATCTTGTGCCATATCCCTCTGTATGCTCTCAGCATTCCTTACTGGTGTAGAGAACTAGGATAGTATTGTTAGGAGTAGAAATGGCACAGAAGAGTTATAGAAAAGCCTACATTTCCTATATGCATATGATGGGAAACCAATTGTTTTTTTGTGGCTGTCATGTTTGCCCGGTAGTAAAGCAACCTGAGGTCCTGATTGATAAGTAGCTGGATTCAAAGTTTTTCATAAGTACTGGCAGACAGTGGCTCTAGCAGATGTACAAAGTAACACATTTACAGATAAATACATCTAACCTCTCCCCCATACGAGAGGATTGACACTTTCTCAAACTGGTTATATTTATATTTCACTGCAAAATATTTCCAACACTAATTATTCAGAATATAAGATACTTACAGCAGCCCGTCTGACATACACAGGATGGGAAAGATGCACATTGTTGAGTAGAAATAAGATTGAGTCAAGCGTATAGTATTCTCTTGGCTGTCCTTCCTTTCCAGTTCTGCAATAAAACAAAGGAGGAACTTAGATGGCAGGCTCCAGAAGTACCCATTTTAAAAAGCCATAATTAAAGAAGAAAGCATGCACATTATCTGCAATATGCATCTAGAAATGTTTTGCCACCAGCTTCTCGGAAACGTAGGGGAGAATAGCAGTAGATGGCAAAGGTGATTCTAAATCAAACTACAGGTAGCACATAATTTGCTCCTCATGTTTTCTCAGACTTCATTTAGATCCAAAACATGCAGAAGAAACTAGGTTCAAAAAATTATGTAGGAACTGTAACTCCTGGGAGACTTCTTGGTGGATCTAAGACAAAATAAACTTATAGGGAGTCTTTGTACCTCACACTACTCTAAGGGGACAATTGAATTCTTAAGCGGGAATTTGGCTGTCGGGCTAAGTGCCTGGGAGCTATTCAACTACGTCCCACGACTAGTCCCAAGGCTGCACTTATCACGGATTTCTGCTCACACCTTCCTGAGGTAGCAAGCAGAAACCTGTGTAAAGTAGGTCTTAGAGGCAACTTGCGACAGATGCTTCAGGCCCACCACTTAGCCCAGGAGCTGCAGTTTAACGTGGCTAATCCCAGGAAGTCATTGAACAGCTCCCGGGAATTTAGCCCAAAAGCTGAAATCCCATGTAAGAAATGTATTGCCTCCTAATGGTGGGTACACACTATACAGATATATCTGCAGATCGAGTGACCTGCAGATGATGGTCGTTCATACACATTGAACAGCCATCATCTGTGTCTGGCCGCGGGTCCCGATGGCCGGGTCGGGGGAGGGGTGTCCCACCCCCCTCATACCGCTGAGGGTGTATGGGTGGTCTGTAGATAAATCGGTCATCGGCTGTGCAGCACAGCCAATGCGATATGTCTGAACGTCGACGTTCACAGACATATCGCTGGTACACAGATGGGCAGCAGATATATTGGCCGATCAATTTATCGGCCAATATATTTGTCAGTGTGTACCCAGCTTAAGAGTGTTCCTGAACTGCACCTTTGATAACCACTAAAATGTCTTCTGTTTTATCTCAGTAACAGGCTTTGCTCAGATAAAGTCAAATGCTTATTTATCAGCCACCAAGTTAGAACAACCAGGCATTATCTAAAACAGGGGTCTTAAACCTTGGCACTCCAACTGCAGATCCCAGGATGCCCTGCCACAGTTTTAGCATGATCCCAGGATGCCCTGCCAGTTTTAGCATGCTGTTATATCAAAACGGTGGCAAGGCATGCTGGGATGTGTAGTTCCACAGCAGCTGGTGGGCCAAGGTTGAAGACCCATGATCAGAAGGTTGCAAACAAACATTTATGTTAAGATTAGGTCTTTAAAGGGGTAAATTCAATTATTTTTGCCAGTGGCTTCTACTAATGGGCACCCAATGGAGCAATTCAATTGCTGCTCCAATTGGATGTGATTGCCTTGGGCACACAGATTTCTGCTCGCACCCTCCTGAGGGAGCGAGCAGAAAAGTCCTGGTAATCAATACTTTAGATAGGTTTAGCAACTTAACACAGCTAAACCTGGTCTATTTGTGCGCGACCAGTGCGAAAAGTAATGCCGGAACAATTCAATATCACCCTGTCTAAAGTGACGGACGATAGGGAACACACTAAATCAATTGAAGTGTCCTTTAAGTATCAAACCCCAAACTATGGACACGATTTTATTCAACGCGAAGTGAATAGCGCCGGGAATCAGTTCCCAGAGCTATTCAATTCATCACGCTGCTAAACCCGACTAAGGATGTGAGCAGAAATCCGACAAAAGTCCAGGCGCGATGCTGTTTTCTGTCCTTAGCGCCAGGAAAACAGCGTCACGCCGGGAAGTTTAGTTGGAGAATGCCCGTTCTCATGCCCAAACACCCTGTTTAAGGCGCGAGAACGAGCCTTCCCCGACCTAACTTCGCGTATTATTGAATAGCTCCAGGAGCTCATTCCCGGCGCTATTCACTTCGCTTTTAATTGAATCGTGCCCTATATGTTTGACAGAAAATCTCTTTACCATGATCATATTAATAGTAGAACCGGTGTTTTCAGTCACTGGCTTTAAATTTGTAGTTTGTATGAGTGTTTCTCATTAGTACATTACATAACAATCTGATGCTTCACAAGGGATTTTACGCGGGTTCAGGAGCATTATAGTTTTCCAAAACTACTTGCTCCAAAGTTTTTAATACATGGAACCCTCTTCTAGTCCAAAATATGTCACAACAGCAACTGCAAATTACTTTAGTGAACCGACAACAGAATTACACATCAAACTTGATAGGGCGCTACATAGTCTGGGTGAGCCAGGCAGTTAGCATTTGTCTGTGTTCCCAATATCTCCATGGGGCAATTCAATTCAGTGCGCTGTTGAATAGCGCTAGGAATGAGTTCCCAGAGCTATTCATTTGTCCCCATCGCATCCTGCACTTAAGTCGGGAGATGCAAGTTACAGCGCCTATGTCGGGTGTTTAGTTGCGGTAACCTGCATTCGTAGACTTAAGTGTTGGCCACGATACTGTTGGGACACTCACTAAGCCTGAAAACAGCATTGCACCACTAGTTTATTCGTAATTCTGCTTGCACCTCAGGAGGCTATTCAACATCGCACTGTGGGCCTGATTCAGACCTGCTCGCGAGCGGGTCGATGTTGCCCAAGTGCGCATGTGCACGACGGAGTCGGCTCCATCGTGCGCATGCGCGAGACCCGAATAACGACGGCCAAGCTGTCGTTATGGGTCTCGCACCAAAGGGAGCGTGCTGTCGATGGTGATTGACAGCACGCCCCCTTTGGTGAGCGTGCCGGGGGTGTAGCTGCCCAGACGGAGGCGTTCCCATGGGAACTAGTGATGTCTGATAGAGCCAAAAGCACTCCAGGGCTTGCGGCAGCGAGACCCTACCACAGGGTCTCGTCGCAAGCCCGATGGTCTTGACCATCGCGACCATCATTTTGGCTGCTCACTATAGCTGTGGGTGGTCACCCACAGCTATGCGAGCGGCCAGGAGGCCGCTCCAAAAAGTAGAAGGGACGGCCCTGATACAGAGCGTCCGGCTCTGAATCAGGGCCTGAATTCAATAGCTGTATTCTCACATCACCATAAGTGTCAAGAAGGAAGAATGCAGTCTTATAGTTGGATAAATATGAACACTACATTACACAATATTTTAGATGAATCCTATCACCACTTCTACTTGGTGACATACTTTGGAATCACCTTTTTGTTTAGCACCTTCCCATTGAACCAATTACAGAATAATTTATAGTTTGCCAACACTGTTTAACATCAGAAGCTGTAACTCGGAAGCTGCTCAGACAGACCATTAGTTTATAATATATTACTTTCTCAAAACGGGGGGGGGCGGGGGAGATATCAACACCTCAAGATTCGACTACATCATCATACTTATCTAAACAGGGTATTGAGCGCACATGAAACATCTTCAGCTACACAAACATCCATATTTAGGACAATTTCTTACAACAGTAACTAAATACTCATTGTCAAACTAAAAGAAAAGACTTTTAGCACTTCTAAAATAGCACTGTTAAGGAATACAACACTGTAGGAATACTTTCTGTCACATACTTTGCTGACAAGTCCTTATATCAGGACTTCCAGCTCCATCCTTCAGTTGCCAAAAATGAAGCAGATTTAAGGGGAGCTGTACCAAGCCTTGGAGAACATGGACAAACTGTTCAAAGCAACTAGCTTCTAAATGTCATATCTAACACACTGTATGAAATAACAGAAGCTGATTGGTTGCTATGGGCAATGTCTCCATTTTATCTCTCAAAAGGTATGATACATCTCCCCCTTATAACTAAATGGACCAATTCTTTTCATAATTCTTTCATATGGCCATTTGCTTATTTTACACCACACATAATTGTGAAAGTCTTGTTTATTCATTAATATGCCACTTGCTCACTGATTTACAGTAGCAGTTTCCCCAGGAGGCTGATGGAGAGTCCTGGAATAAGTAATACTAGGTCATTTATTTTTGTTTGAAACAAAATAAAGGGGTCAATCCTATTCCATTGCGAAAGTTGCGAGCTACCTTTGTAACGGCAATAAAACGCTGGCAACAGCACCTCGCACCCTTCGCGGCCCGATCCGAGCCCGAATTTGTGTCATTTTGGGGACGATTCAATTCAACGCGAATTGAATAGTGCCAGGAGCGAGCTCCCAAAGCTATTCAATTCAATGCGCTGTGTGGTCGGAGAATTGCCGGTTATCGCGCCTTAAGGGTGTTAAGGTGCGGTAAGCGGCATTCTCTGATCAAAGTGCCACTAAGCAGCAAAAACAGCTGCGCGCCCGGCACTTTGGTCGGATTTCTCCTCGCATCCCCAGGGGGGTGCGAGAAGGAATCCTTAGCGAGCCCAAACAACGTGGTTTATTGAATAGCTGCAGGAGCTCCCTCCCGCGGCTATTCAACATTGCGTTGAATTGAATTCCCCCCCCTTTGCTTGGAGCCATATGGGGCTGCGAGCACTTTTAGGCGAATCCAGGCGGCCGTTATACTTGCAGATGCTAGTCATCACGTACAATTGGATTGACCCCAAAGTCTGTTGATTTTAGTCTATTTATCTTTCCCTCTGATGTTATGAACACCTTACATCCAGCTATAATTGGCATTTAGTGATATATGAACTGGATTAATCTGATGCACTGATATGGCTAGTTGTCAACTTATTGTTGGCCTGTACCAACACATGCTAGATTTGATAGTACTTTTAGCCAGTTCTGAGTTTCTATTCAATACCTTTATGTGCTAGAGACTAAGGGCCTGATTCAGAGATGGACACAGCGATTATATTTACACAGATCAGCAATGTTTTGCTACTGCACATTCATGATAAGTCTAGAAAACCCTCAATGTGCATGTGCAAAAAATGTGTGCGATACTGTTCACAATTGCATATGGAATCACTAACATTCGAGAAGGGGTTTGCGATCCCCGATTGCAAAAAGGGACGTTTCATGGGTGTATTAGGGGAGTGTTGCAGGCATATCTGGGAATAATGCTGCATTTCCATGTTTAGTTGGATTTGAGAATAACTAGAATAGACTAAATTCTACAGCAAATGTCGATGGTACGCCTGATGTTGCGTTGATGTTGGTGTGTTTACAAACGCCATCACAAATGCACAGACAACACAGCCATTGGTGTCTCACTGCTCATACACTCCATCGCACAGTGGAGGACAAAGGGAAGACTGAGATTAGCATATTCCTGCAACTGTAACAGAGAGCAGGTGCGACCGCAGCTGCATTAGCAACTATCTCTGAATCAGGCCCAGAAATTACATTGGCTCCCAGGTAGGTTTCCCATATGTTCAAGTGATTTCACATGTAAAATTGACAACCAAATTGTCAATTCAAATTGACAATTTGGTTGTCGAAGACTAAACTGGCCAATAATTGAATTATTGTGTGTAGTCATTTTTTGTTCTGCAAAAACAAAATTTGCTTGCAGCACATTAACCACTTAACTGACGATTTTTCCAGCAAAACCGGGCAGCAATTTTGCCTGGCCTGCATGAAAGTCCAAGGAGGTCAGAGGAGATCCTGCACATGTGTAAAACAAATTTCCTCTTCAAACACACAGCTGGGCAGTGCGGTCACACTTGTCATCTGAAGCACAGCTGGATGCGTTCGCATCCCATACGACCACGTCAGTTAAGTGATTAATCAAATAGAAAATATGGTAATCCGATGAACAAATGACAATGTGCAAAAAAGTCCATCAGCTAGCTATACTAGGTGACAGGCTGTGAAATGACCAGATCCATCACACAACTTGGATGGGCTAGTTATTGTTTGATGGGCCACAGTAGAGACAATGCAGCCAGTGTCAACAGATTTACCATCTACAAATGCTTGTGTTGTAACCAACAAATGGACTGTACATGAGGCCAGCAAATAAAAGGTGATGCACAGATGTGACCTTATAAATCGAGTCCGTATCCTTTAATCACGTCTGGCATGGTCGCATCAGATGCGACCACACCAGGTTTGGCTTTCCCTGACATGATCGCATCTGATGCGACCAGTCAGGAATGCCCTGTGGGCGGCTGTAGGAAGATACAGCTGCCAGTCTCAGAGGGACCTCTTGGCCCCTTCTGTACCTTCAGATCTTCCCCGTGTCTGCTGATCACTGCTGGGCACAGTGATCAGCCAGCCCGGCACCCACCTCCCCCTACCTGGCGGCTGTTCCTGTGTAAATCCAGTGCTGCTCCTCGCAGCCACCAGGGAAAACAGTAAGTGGAGCCGCTGCCCCTGTGTACAGCAGACGCTGCTCCTAGCAGCCGCTAGGGAAAGCCAGTGAAAGAAGCCGCTGTGTACACGCGACGCTGCTCCTCGCAGCTGCCGGGAAATCATTACATCGTTGTAACCACTGTCCCCTCAGTGTGTACCCGGCGGCTGCAGAGAAGAGCAGCTGCTGGAGAAAGCTAGTAAATGGAGCTGCTGCCTGTGTGTACCTGGCGCTGCTTCTCATAGCTGCCAGGAAATCATTACAGTGTTGTGACTCCTGTCCCCTCAGTGTGTACCCGCCGGATTAGTAAAGACAGCAATGCCCCGTTAGCATGAATACCCGGCAGCTGCAGAAAGGAGCAGCCACTGGGGAAATAGCAGCCCCAGCACCCACCATCTGCACCATTAATCAATGTATATCGATTACCTGATACATCAATAAAGAAAAAAAAAAATTCTATGTTTCTCGATTCATTTTTTCAAACATGTTATTTTATTTTGCATATATTGCTATCTATATATATATATCTCTATATCTCTATCAATTTCTGAGCAGGTTTTGGAAAAAAATATTAGCCAGTTAAGTGGTCAAGTTACTTCCAAATTGAATTTCTGCTGTTGTGGGATGCATAGAAAGCATAGTACATGGATCATTAGACAGTACCACGCAGTATTTACCTAGCACTAATCCCGTTCCTTTTGGAACAGAAAATTTGATACTGCCTGGGGTCATATCTATATGGAGTTTGCATGGGTTTCCTCACAGTGCTCCCACTTACTCCACACTCCAAGTGGCATACATGTACAGTAGGTTAAATGTCAATGACAATTTATTGTGGTGAATGTCCCCATGTGATGTAATTTCAATAGTAAGCTCCACTGGTGCAGGTCCAATGTGCATAATGAAACATTCCATGTAAAACCATTTATAGACATTATATAAAAAATTATTATTAGATTCATTCCAATTATAGCAAAATGTCTGCCAACAAAATAATATGTTCTCAGCTCCACAGTCAATGCACACAGAAATTATTTGCTCACCATTATTTATATAGAGCACACATTATGCAGCACTTTACAGAGAAAATGTAGCCATTTACCAAGAGGACACAAAAGTTGTATTTTTAAGGTATCAATTAACCAGTAATTTTTGGATTGTGGAAGGAAAACAGGATATCCAGAGAAAACCCATGCAAACACAGGGAGAAATGCAATGTATTTATCGCTGCCGTAGCTACTGTCTACAGTGACAGGAGCTATGCAATTATTTGTGCTGCTGGGCGCCTATCACTTATCATGGATGTCATGCCCAAAATGCAGGGGTAAAAGATAAGCAACTGCACTCAACCCTTATGTATCTATGTGTAGTGTGCAAATAATGAAAGGTAATAATGAACTGCGCAATATTTTTATTGTTAATCCACATCAGCATACGTTGTTTGAACAATGTGGTAATTGTGGCAGTATATTATACAGTGTGTTCTCATGAGTCCATGTCCACACAAAGTACTGATGATATGATACAAATGTAACAATCAGATGGTAAATCTTGTATCAATTTCCAAGCATAGTTACTCAATGTCAGTGGGTACTGTTGCACCGTAGTGCTGGAATAACCATCACCCAAGACTGACAGCCCACTAAACCAATCAACCAAATGGACTGAACCTCGGATAATTTAACCAAAAGTCCGTACAGGACACCCTTAAAACACATCCCCAAACGAAGGCCTATCGGCCGAAACACATTGAGAGGGCACACACACACACACACACACACACCAGGCAAAGACTGCATTGTCCTTTAAGTCCAGGGCCTCAACTCATCCCGTCAGCGACGGGGGATACAGAACCGGGACTCAGAAGTGACCAGGGAAAGAAGGCGGAAGTGTACAGAGCGCTCAGGCCGGAGGTGTGGGACCTATGGTGTGTCCTATCCCAGGACCGCAGCGGGTAACATCACCTTAGAGGCAGTAACTTCCAGCAGCGGACGCCCCATGGCTAACCAGCACAGGTGAACCGGCGGCAGCACCCCACATGGAGACGGCAGCGAACAGAGCCCTGCGCAGTAAAGCCACACAAGGAGCAACCGTGTCCCTCCGGAGCAGTGCAACACCCCTGAACAGAGGGGAGGACCCTGAGGACGAAGAGGTGCACCGCAATACAAAGGAAAAGTGGGACACAGTTATACACAAAACGAAGGTACTTAACTGAACACTGACATACTGGCAATATCACAGTGGATCGTGATCGGATATATGTGACTCTTTACCACTAAGTGAGGCACCACTTTGCCAAGTAACACCGAATGAGACTGCAGATTTATTCCAGCACAATGGTGACAATGGTGAACAGTTCCCACTGCCATTGAATAACTATGCTTGGAAAGTGATGCAAGAGTTAACATCTGATTGTCACATTTATATCATATCATCAGTACATTATGTAGACATGGACTCATGAGAACACACTGTATAATATACTGCCACAATTACCACACTGTTCAAACATATGCTGATGTAGATTGACAATAAAAATATAGCGCAGTTCAGATCTATATTACCATTCATTATTTTCACACTACACATAGAAACATAAGGGTTGAGCACAGTTAAGACTCCTATCGTATATATTGTTCGGTTAGGGCGACCTGTAACTTTCTGCAGCACACCCGAACCAACAAGCCCGATTCAGTGCGCATCCGTTATAGCTAGGTAAAGGGTCTTCTACCATCTAAAGAGACCGATAAGGTACCCAAAAGCTGTGCGTGATGTGATTAAGGTGCTCAAAAGACCTACTCATCGTGGATTTCTGCCGCATCCTCCTGAGGTGCTAGAAGAAATACACCCAAAGTTATAGGGTGCAAGTGCTGCAGTTGCCTGAGGCACAAGCAACTGAATAGCTTCCGTCACTTTAGACGGGAGCTGTGGCCGCGATAAAACAATTGAAGTCCTCCCTCAAAAAGAATATACATATCAGCACAAATATGGCATGGATTGGATTCAAACCCATGACCCCAATGCTGTGAGGTAACAATGCTAACCAACTAATTGTGAACTGAAAGTTAAATTACAATATGAATTAAATAAATGCAAACAAGCTAGACAAGCGGTGAAAAATGCAAGAGATGACAGCAATCTGGACAGCCATAAACAGTGCTTACACTACTTCTGGACACAGCACATTTAGTGACAGGGGTCTGTCCGGTGGGGCAAACTGTACACATTGTTGACAGGATCAAATGTGTGACCACATTTGTCTAAAAGGTGCGTACACTCTGGGCGATCAGGAGAGACACTACGATTACGACATCATAATCGTACCGTCGTTCCTGAACACATGTAGTGTCTGCACTGAACAATCAGTCGTTCAGTGCAGGCACAGTCCATCATTCCTGAACATGCCAATCTGTCGTTATTGGCAGATTGTGCCGCATGTTCAGGCGATGGACAATGTCGGAAACGACCAGTGGGAGCACGCATCGCTGGTCGTTTCTGACATAAAAGAGCACGATTTCTGAGTGATTGCGCGATTACGATGTCCTAATCAGGTAATCGCTCAGTAATATCGCCCTGTGTGTACGCACCTTAATATAGGTAATATTAACCAGTGTGTCATATGTTTTGAGCTCCTAATCAATGAAAAAAAAAAAAAGCAAAATAAAAACATTTTCACAAAGCATAAGGCTTTTTTCAGTATTGAAATAATTCCTACACAGGCAGAGCAGAGTTTCATATCATATGGAATCAGCAATGCTCAAACATGTATCCAGCAACCTAAACTAACTTCAACATTGAAACTTAATGGGAATCCAATTTATCACTAGCTCACTTCTGACAATTCTTCTTCCACTGACCTATTCCTCAATGTTATGCAGAAACTCTGAGCTTTCCAATACTAAGTGCTGTACAAACATTATATTAATATTGACAAAGCAGCATTCCAAAATAAGAAACTACAAACACATCCAAGTAAACGTCTGAACAGTTATACTCATTTATATAAACAGATATGTCTCAGCATTACACAAATGAGATTTACTAAGTAGTTCAGGGTACACAAAGCTAATGTAAAAGTTATAGGATGACATGCTTACACACTATTTCAGCATGACTGGGGTATGCTGGGTGTAACACAATCACCACATAGAAGAAAGTGCTCAGCTAATGGACAAAAAACGACACTAGTGTGCAGCCGGAGATTAGACACCTAGATAAGTACAGTAGTCAGGCTGATAGCTAACTAGCCAGCACTAGGCACAGGGCACTGTGCATGCAGGTGATACCGCCTTATCCCCAATACTCACCCCCAGATAACATAGTTGGTCTTGACATTCTTTGGCCAGGAGAACTCCCCGAATATAACTTCATCCCCTTTGACATTAATTTCCTTCTTCTGGATGTTGTACTGACGCAGAACGCTCAGCACGTCCGCCATCTTCTCCTCCTCCTCCGCCTCCTGTGCTGCTGCCTGGCCGAGGAGGGAAGGACCCCAGCGCTTAGCTGCCTGAGGAAAACGCCTGATTCGTCCTCAGCGAGGACCCCGCTACAGCATGAGCTGTCTTGCGTAGTGCCTGACTCGGAGACAGCACAGACTGAGATGATAATGATGCTGAGGCTGAGCTGACTGCAGCCTGACTCCCTGATGCGATGCCAATATAAAGTTGTTACCGGGTGGTGTTTGTCCACCCCTTGGTAGCAGCAGTAAGTATATAAGCTACAGAACGCAATTTTTTTTTTTTATAACTATTATTTGTTATATGTTAAACAGTTTTGTCATTTTTAATTGTCACATATCTCCCTCTTTCTCGTCGAACATTTATGTCTAGTATTTTAATTCACTGCGCTGTTTGGTCCAACTAAAGGATTTCTTTTTGCACCCCCCTGAGGGTGTGAGGAGAAATCTGACAAAAGTGCCGGCCGTGCGGCTGTTTTCCCGCTTATTGCCGCTGCGCAGCCGGCATTTTAGTCTGAGAATGCCAGTTGTCGCGACTAAACACCCAGTTGAAGTCGCGAGATATGAAATTCTCCAACTTAGGCCCGTATTCAATTAGCCCTGAAAAATCAAAATCCACTAAAAAGTATCGTCGATTGCGACTTTTCGCCAGGCGGAAACTTATCTCCATATTCAATTGCAAACACTTTTCGTGTACGCGAAAACGCAATGCCATGTAATAGGCGAAAAAGTGCAAAATCTCCATTTTGGGGTGGAAAGGTGGGGAAACACTCAGCACGCTTGGGTCAGCCCCCCCCCCCCCTTTCCCAAAGGATAACTGCATAAAAAAAAACCTTTAAAAAAAATGAGGAACACCACAAAAAAGCACTTTGAAAATGGGAGCGAAAAAGTGCAAAGTGGGGGTACAAACTTAAAAAGTAGTGAAATAGACTTTAGGGGGGGGGTCTGCAAGTATGGGGGAGGTGTTTTTTTATTGCAGGTCCTTGCTTCAGGTGCGTTTTTTACATTTTTTTTAAACTTTACTTTAGCGACTTTAAACCATGCTTGCACCCATTTTCAAGTACCCCAAATTTGACTACTGATTTTCACCCCAAAAAACTGCTTAATGCTATTCTTCACCACTTGTGTAAAGACGCTAATTAGTAGAAATTGACACACCTTAAGTACCCCAAATAACTTTATTAGGACTATTCGGGGGCATGTACATTGATCCCTAATGCTAGTGCATCTTTTAGGGGCTGTCAAGCTGATTTCTCCAATTCTGTCGGCACTTTTCGCCTGGTTTGCATTCCCCGGGTTGCGTTTTAGCAACTTTTGGAATTGAATAGGGCGAATCGGGGGTTACGCACGCAATAAGTTTTCACAGCTAAAATACGCAATGTAGGCGGAAAGCCTGGCAGGCGAAAAAGTATTGCGGGTGCGAAACGAATTGAATACGGGCCTTAACTGGCAGCTGTCGGACCAAACAAAGCGCTGAATTGAATAGCTCCGGCCGCTCCCACCCAGAGCTATTCAGCATCGCCCTGAATTGAATCGAACCCATGAAGCTGTGAATAATTTTGCAGTTTTGCTGCTCATTGTTTTTTTAATAAAGTGGTTTACGTCAGTGTTTCCCAAACCGTCATCTAGGTACGCACTTAAGGGGCATATTCAATTGGCTAATTACCCGCACCGTGTGGGGAAATGCTATTCAATTAATTAGCATTTTGGTAAATCTAGGGTAAACACGCAGAAACCCACTGATTCCACATAAACTGAAGAATCAATGGGTTTCCCCACGCTTTAATCCCCGATATAGAATATGCCCATTAATGGGCATATTCAATTAGCTGTGATAATTTTTTTTTTCTACCACAGCAGGGATGGCCATTGACCATTGATGGGTATCAACCAATCCAATGGTTCTCCACCAT
This sequence comes from Taudactylus pleione, assembly GCA_031769625.1. Lineage (NCBI taxonomy): Eukaryota > Metazoa > Chordata > Amphibia > Anura > Myobatrachidae > Taudactylus > Taudactylus pleione. The sequence continues at coordinate 3,621,999 of JAUIMM010000601.1, forward strand.
CAATAGCACAGAGCCCAGCAATGTTTTTTTTTCAGCCTGGCGCCGGGACATGGAGCATAGCCCCGCCCCTGATGTGACCCATGAAACCCTGCCCCACTTTTGGGGGCTGATTCAAGTCAGCGGGAGTTGAATAGTGTTGGGAAGTTGATCCCGGAGCTAGTCAATTCAGCGCGCTGTTTAGTCTAAAGCAGCTCATCCATGGTGCGATTTTTTGCACAGTGTCTACGATTTCGATCAATCGTGCACATCGTGTGTTGATTCTGTGTGTTTACGATGCCGATGCGCATCCCCGCAGATGTATAGTTGGATCGTAGATCTTACTGCAAAAGAGTAAGATTACGATCTATTGTGTACAATGTAATACACATGTATGCATCTTATCGTATGATTGTAACGATCAATCGTACACCATTTGACAACATCGTATGGAGAATTTCAAGGGAAATCGTACAACACGTCTTACCACCCTGTATGGCCGGCATAACACTTACAAGTTAAATCCGAGAATGTTGGTTCTTGTGGCTTAACTTATTGTGTCTAGTCACGAGAACCGTCAGTCTCTGACTAAGTGCCAGCCGGGAGGCTGTTAGCGCAGCCGGCACTTTATTTGGATTTCTACTCGCACCCTCAGTAGGGTGCGAAAAGAAATAATTTAGTCGCCCTAACAGCGCGCTGAATTGAATAGCTCCCTCCCAGCGCTATCAGCAGGCTGAATTGAATCGGTCCCTCTGATTGGCACGGTGAGTAACAGATCAGGTATGCTCTAACTCAACAAATGATCCAGGCACCAGTCTGAGTGTATCCACTACCAATCCTCTGCTGATATTTAACAGCTGCATGCCCCCAAAAAAGAGGTTTTGCCTACGTACTGTCGCTATATCGACAACCTGTTCTTTATTTGGGAAGGGGATGTTTCGTCTGTCACTGCTTTTGTTGATTATTTGAATTCTAACACTTTTGGTTTATCTTTCACTTGCACACAATTCCTCTCACATAATTTTTTTTAGATATTACAGGGGAGGTGGTACAGGAGGTCATATGTGTTTCCCCCTATAAGAAACAAGTGGATGTATGTAGCTATATTCCATGCTCGCGTAACCATAATAAAAAATGTTTAGAAAATGTTCATAAGGGCCAGCTACATAGGATTCGAAGGAACTGTACATCTGATGAGACATTTAAGATACAAGCACTGGAACTAATTGAAGGCTTTATAGAGAGAGACTACCCACAAGCTGTTTTGGATGGGACTTTGGAGTTCTCTTCATCATTAGATAGGCAGATAATCTTGGAGAGTGAGGACAATATAAAGAAACATAAAAGTATAAAGAAAAATATAAATAAAAATAATAGTAAAAATAAAAGTAATAGTCAGGAATTAACTTTCATTTCAAATACAAGTATGGATGAAAATGAAAGTACAAAAGGGAATACTATTAATAGAAATATAGGTGACACAGAAACTAATGGGGGCTTGGACTTTGGTTTAGCCTTTACGTCTAAATGTAGCAATCAGGAAAATAACTAATATCATGAGGAAGAATCATAGACTACTATTCACGGATCCCATTTTAGATGAATGTTTGAATGATAAACCAACTGTCTTCTTTAAGAAAGCAAAGAGCCTTAGGAATATATTAGCTTCTAGTTTTTTTGCTAATCCCTGTAGTCCTAAACATCAGTCAACACAGAACAATCACAGGGATATAGATATATGGTTTTTATAAATGCAATCACAACAGATCTACCACATAAATAAGACCAAATCTGTTTACTCTTCTAAATCGAAGAAATAGTTTTGGATTGAGTCATTCATCAATTGTAACTCTAGTTTGTAATTTACTTAGTAATCTGCCCGTGCCGTTTGTGTTATGCAGGTCGTACTATGAGGAATTTAAAATGTAGGTTTATGGAACATAGGAGGAACATTGTGAATAAGTGTGTAAATCACAGTGTTCCCAGATATTTTTTAGAATACCATAAGGGAGATCCTTCCTGTCTACAATTGATTGCTTTAGAAGTTATTCCTAACACTAGTAGACAATAGATCTTGAATTTATATAAGAATGTTTAAGAAATTGGTCTCCCCTTATCTATTATTTTAAATACTGAATGAAAAAATCATATAGACATATGTTTATAGTCTGGTGCTCCTCCCTCTTTTCTATGCTTTATTGCTCTCTGCTCTGCGTTATATATATTTTTATGTGATTTCTTGTAGATAATTTTTACTAATATATGAATTAATTGAATATGTATTGCATGTAATGCAATTTTTATATATGGTTATTTTTAGCACTTCAGATTCATATTAGTGATTATATTGATATAACATGTTTATTTGTAATAGAAGCTTATTGCATGCATGGAGTTTATGTATTTTATGAGCACATTATTTGGAAGCAAGAAGGCTCCTAATTAAACCGGACAATGAGTTGCACTTGATAACAATTATCAGTAATAGTATTTAGTTCGGTCTTGGGAGTATAGTGGCCACTTCCGCCTTTTGAAGAAGCCGTCAGGTGCGGGGAAACGCATCGAGGATACTAGACTTTGTGGCTGAGCTGACCTGTGAAACCCTATTGCATATACCTGCACCCCCACGCTGTACCCGTTTGTACTCGGGACATCCATCACTAGGACTCCGGCTTATGAGTCCTGGGGAGAGAAGCGTCGTGCATGGGGAGGAATCTTCACACTAACGGAGGACTTTCTGATATTCCTCATATGAGTTCAGCGTAGCCTGCTATACATGATGGGACACTGTGTACTTGGAGAGCTGAGGCTCCCAGCGGCACACTGTGATATACTTTAAGACGCCACATATTGAATTATGTGGATACCATTATGGCAAGGATTAGTACGTCACAGTCGGTACTGTTACTGACAGCTCTATAGGACAGTGAGACTCCATACATTTATTGCTCTAATGTAGGATGCCTGCCATATAATTGCTCTAATATTGGATGCTATCAATATAATGCTACCCATCCATTTATTGATGCGGGGGGACGACGGCACGATTACTACGCCGTCGTCTCCCGCGGGGTGAACTGCATACACTGAACGTTCAGACGTTCAGTGTATGCAGATCAATCATCCCCGAACATGGCAACCTGACGGCGGTCGTCAGGTTGACCGTCATGTTCGGGCGATGATTGATGTTAAAAATCACCAGCGGGCGCGCACATCGCTGGTCGTTTTTAACCTTTTACTGCCCGATTTGCGGGCGATTACCAAGCGATGGAGCGATAACGACCGTCATTATCGCTCCATCACTAGGTATAATCGCCTAGTGGATGGGCAGCTTAACAGTTATTTTGTTATGTGCTCTTCATCTGGGTGAATATATGCTCTTATTTCTGTAATAATATTGCTCCTACATGTTGGAAGGTTTTTAATGTTGAACATTTATTATTATTACAATTATTATTAAAGATAATACAAATAATTTAAAATTTATCCATCTGTTTGTGATTAAAAAAAGCCACCCATTATTTATTTTTCCTCTATGGTCTAACTCTAAACCATCAATGCTTCTCCGTCAAAGGTTTCATTTCATACCACTGAGGTTAACCACCAAAGGTACCATCGTTGGTGACCACTGATGGCCATCCATACCTACCAGGGCTGTAATTACCGCACCTAATTTTCATTTAGAGCGGCTATGTGCTCTCCCAATTCTCATTCAATCCAATTGGAAAATGCACTTGCTAGGTAATTCGGGCATAAGTGTAAATGGAGAATCAGCCTGCACCCTAAAAAAGTGTAAATAAATATTAACAGTGTAGATGTCTAATGGCCAATAGCAAAGTATTAAAATGTTTCAAATAGCTGATCTTTGCATTTTTTAATAACAGTTTAAAATAAGCAACTGTTTTTCTGCAAATAAATGCTCTAGATTAATTTGAGGCATATAAAAATGCCTATAAGTTGATTTTTATGTCATTTTAAGCAACTTTTACAAATTTGATTAAATAACACCTGTAACTCCCACCTGCAATCTTAAAAACATCTGTTCCATTCATACTACACTCCCATGTACCTGTCCCAAATCTTTTAAGCCATTATTTTGCACTTTGCTGAAAATCACCCCAAAAAGTACATATAACCGTTGGCCAAATAATCATTAGGGTGGGTGTCCTAAGAGTTCTGTAGCAAGTCCCAACATTTTTACTTTAAAATAGCTATTTTCCCAAAGATTTCAACTGCTCAGGGGCTGCAAGAAAAAAGCTGCTCTAAATCCTATTGAAAATTGCCGCAGCTAATTGAATTGGAAAAAAATTAAGGCCAATATTATGCCCCTAAGGAGTCAGGGCTTGATTCAGACCTGCCTGCTAGATGCGTACACTCGCACCCAGTGTATGCAAATCCGGCACACACCCAGCAAGGCAGGCGATCGCACGGCAAGGCATAACCACGCCCACTATGTCTTGGTGTGTGATCGCTTTGTGTATGTAGACGCCGATCAGCCTGTTTTAAGACGCCCACTTGCGCACGTTATCTCCAGGAAGTGTATGCAACCATCGGTACATCGGCTACCATCAGAAGCGAACACAGCGCTTGAGGTTGACTATAACCTGCCGCAAGCACTGCGATCACTTGAGTGAAACAAGCCAGGTGACGTGTACAATGATGCTGCTTCTAATCATGCACATCTCTGAAATGGCGTTGAGACGCTCAGGCATGTCTGCGTTTGCATCTCCACACCCATTATTAATGGCCAGCCCCTGTCACCACCCACAAACGGCTTCTCCTGTCACTCACTCTGCTGGGCAGTCTATGTGCAACGAGCGAAAGCTTCCCGATCTCTCGCACTGGTTCGCGCAGGCGCACTGCGATGTGTACGCATGTGCAGAATGCAAAAATTGGCCAGCTAGGAGCGAACACATCCTAGCGAGCGGGTCTGAATCAGGCCTTCAATTCTCAATTAGGAGTGAGTTTGCGAAAGCGAATGTGTATCATGAAACTTGCATACATCTCGTGACTGTGCTCCCGAGAAATGTGAGATTAAACTAGAAATTCTAATTTGCTGTACTCATGGCGAGGTTGCACCATTTTTCTTAAGAAAGCAACCTGGGAGCAATGAAGAAAAAAGTGGGAAAACTTGTTACTCTGCTTGTTTTCATGACATTGGGATCATAGTGCCTGATTCAGACCCGGTCACAAGCGCTGAGCGCTCGCAGCCGGGTCGATGGTGGCCCAGAGCGCATGCGCACGACGGAGCCCGGATAGCGACGGAAAATGGTGGGCGGGTCGGGGAGCTGGCTGCCCAGACAGAGGCATTCCCATGCCTACTGTTTGGGGGCGGCCCCACTGACATCACAAGTGATGTCAGTGGGAGAGCTTTCGGCTCTGTTAGAGCCGAAATCTCTCTGGGGCTTGCGGCCACGAGACCCTACCAGGAGGACGCTCCATAAAAAAAAAAAGACGCCCTGATTCAGAGCGTCCGGCTCTGAATCAGGGCCATAGTTAGATACCCTTTTTTATTATTACTTACCTGTTTGTTGCTATTCTGACAAATTTAATAAAACCCTAAAAAAAAATTTGGGAAACCATCCTGGACCCCCCAAAATATGACAACTTAGCTAGGCCGAATCAAATGGGTAACATTGCCCTGCACAGACAAGTATATATACCTAAATGTGTACTGTTTCAAAAACCATTTCCCTCTTAAATATTATTTGGATAGTTTTTTTATGGCATCAATACAGCCTTCACCATCATCACTGTAGGGCCCGATGCTACCTAACTCACAGGAACATATGAAGTTATACATATGTCATATAAACATATTTCGTATACGATATCCTAAAACATAACCTTTGTTCAATATATTTATTAAAAATCCAGAAAACCATCCATAAATTTATATTTCTGGCAAAATTTATATTAAAATACTAAGAAAATAAAAAAGTGAATAAAGTATGAAAAAAGTGATTACAAATGTACATCCACTGTATCTGTGCACTTCCTTTAATAGTTATTAGTATAGGAAAGTTATTAAATCTATTTTTACTTATGTCATGTGGTTCGATCGTCAGAATTGTAATCCAAGCCACGCAGTCAACGAAACAGACTCCTCTATCTGAATACAGTATCCCCTTTACTTCATTTCAAAATAACCCTGTTTGGCTTATATTAATTACTTGTAATACCAGAAACAATGTATCATTGGGTTTGTGCTGATATAATGTATTGCACTGACTGTATGATGTATTTGTCATAAATTCAGCAGGATTACTGTTCTCTCTCGCAAATCATTATCTCCCAAAATATACTCCTATTTTCACAGATATATTTGAGCCGTCTGATGCTGGTAAGTGGTATGGTTCATTGTTTGGCTCACAGATATCTAGAGGAATGGGGTGTCTCTATTTACTCCTGCTTAATCAGACAGAGCATTCTTCATATTAAACACTCCATGTTAGGAAATAGTTTTCCAATGCCCAAATTCCATAACACATTTCATGTAATACTACGGCTGATATGGACCTCGATGTCAAGATACCCCTTCCCGTATGTATCTGGCAGTGTGCCGCGATCCCTCTGCTACTCAGGACGCCTGTATGCATCGCAATCATCAAACTTGCTTACCATAGATATTATAATGATATATAAGGGCCGTCTATCAGATCAAATACTTAGGGGGGTATCCAATTAGCCGCGGTAAATTACCGTGGCTAATTACCTCACCCGGGGGGGTTTCCTATTAGCACCGAAGTCGGCCCCGATGCCGGCACTAATCGGGAGGTTTTTTCGGGACCTGATGTGTCCCAAAAAATAATCCATGATAAGTGCCGTTTTTTCACCAAAAAAAAAGTCGAAAACACATAGGTCTGCGAGCTTATCGCGGCTCCTATGTGTTTTCGGGAGAACATCCTATTATTTTGATCAAAATAATAGGCTAGGGTGAAAAAAAACATTGCCAAAAATTGGGGATACTCGACAAAGAAGAAACTGTTTTTCACTGATCGCAGGGCTCAATTAGCACACGAACAATGTTCGGGGCTAATTGGATACCGCTCTATGGGCCTGATTCAGACCCACTCGCGAGCGGCTGTCCGCTCGCAAGTGGGTCGATGGTCTGCACTGAGCATGCGCACGACGGAGGGAGCTCCGTCGTGCGCATGCGCCAGACACGACGAGCGAAGGACTTTCCTTCGCTCGTTGTGTCCGATCAAAGGGGGCGTGCTGTCAATGTTGATTGACAGCACGCCCCCTTTGGTGGGCGTGCCGGGGGCGTGCCTCCCTGACGGGGGCGTTCCCACGGGAACGCCTCCCGTCAGAAGCCGGCCCACTGACATCACTAGTGATGTCAGTGGGAGTGATTTTGGCTCTGATAGAGCCAAAATCACTCCGGAGCTTGCGGTTGAAAACCTCAACCGCAGGCTCCGGCTCGCAATTTCGATGGTCGCGATGGTCACGACCATCGCGGCCATCAAAATGCACGCTCTTATAGCCTGTGGGTGGTGACCCACAGCTATACGAGCGTCCAGGAGGACGCTCCATGAAAATGGAGCCCGGCCTTCATTCAGAGCGTGCGCTCTGCTCAGAGCGTACGGCTCTGAATGAGGGCCTATATATGTAGTTTCAATTTAGCTTTTATTTGACATCTCTTTTCACGATGTTTTAATGAGATGTAGTGTAGTCTAGCTAGTGTAGCCCTCTCTTCCAGGATACACTTTTCTGCATACACCCGGCAGTGTAATAGGATCCTCCTGCCAGTCTGAAAGTTTCCTGTATCACCATCACAATATTAATTTGTTTATTAATTTTTCCTCTACAGCCAAAGGGGACACTGGAGCATAGTACTATGGGGTATAGACGGGGTGTAGAGAGGAGCCAGCACTTTAAGAAATTAGTAAGTGTGACAGGCTCCTTCCCCTCTATGCCTTCCCCCCCCCCCTCAACACGAGTTAAGATTTGTGCCTCGAGTGAGCCAGTTCCCTGGGCATAAGCTTAGAGCGCCTTGAGTATATATGTGGATTGGACGGCGTCTCTGCGGAAGTCTGACTTCTTATTCATCCTATATGATGTAGCCAAGCGCGGTTAGCCTGCTTCTAAGCAGACCTTAGTGCGCTGGATTTGTCTGACTATTCGTCAGGCTTATTTGTTTGCTTCTCGGACACCACCCGTTTTCATTTCAGCGCATTCTACGCTCTTAGTTGGCCCCTCCTGGGAAGCGGCCAGGGGGGTCTCTCTATCACAGCTCTGCCGGGTGACCACATTGGTCAGAGGCTCACACTTTCATTAGTTTTTATAGGTTTGATACCTTTGTGGATTCGGACTCTCAATTTGGCCATGCAGTTCTTCGAGTGTCGCAGCGCTTTCCCATCTGGAAGGGTAGCTTTGGGACGTCCCCATAGTACTAAGCTCCAGTGTCCCCTGTGGCTGTAAAGGAAAGCAAGATTTTTTTACTCACCGATAAATCTGTGTGTTCGCAGCCACAGGGGACACTGAACGCCCACCTTGCGCTGCTCTCTGGTTGGTTCAGGTGTGACTGTCAGGTTCCAGGCTGTCCTTTGCTGTTCCTGTTTCCATATGCTGTTCTACCTCCTTTCCTACAGCTGTTCTTCTCTCTGTCTCCTCTCAACTCAGTTCTTAACTGGGGTTGAGGGGGGCATAGAGGGGGAGGAGCCTGTCACACTTACTAATTTCTTAAAGTGCTGACTCCTCTCTACACCCCATCTATACCCCATAGTACTAAGCTCCAGTGTCGTCTGTGGCTTCTAAGAAACAGATTTATCGGTGGGTAACAAAATCCTTGTCAAAACTGGATTATTAGCTGAGACAAGATCAGTTTAAAATTGAAGCGTGCGCGACGCCATCTTGCAAATGGCAGCTAGACTCCATTTTAGAAACAAGAATCTGCAAGACACCATTTTATGACTAGCATCATTTCAAGTTACAATTCAGGTGCTAAGAACAGATGGCAATGTTTTTGTTAATCTACCAAGGGCAACTGGAAAAACAAGCTTTCTGAGTCAAAGTAAATAAGAATGGACAATGGGTATTTTTACATACAAATTGGGAATCCCTGGATGCAGATAAAGTATAGTTGTGGCAATTGTAATATAATCCAGGCATTGATCTACACAATTGGATTTGTCTGAATCCTAGACAGGATGGCCCCAAACTCCACAGCTTGAGGTGGTAATACATTTGCATTTTCACACAAGAATCCTTTGAACACAGGAAAGCTGGGGGGGGCCTGCTGACAGAAGACATGTAGAACTATCTGGCCCAGCATGTCACGCTGCTAAAATGTTAGAGTCAAATGCACCCATCTTCATACACACATTAATACATCTTTATATCAAACCCCGAATACTCACACATTACATATTCACACATAAGGTTTAATAAGCTTTAAAGTATATGATTTAAGTTGGTTCTGTTAGTTTAAATGCTGTGAAATAAAGATAATTGATAACTTAGGTTCTGTACATGATAAGAAAGCAGTGTTTGGGTCCGTACTGATGTGTACTCTTTCAACAGAATTCCGGTACTATCGGTGTGGAGATCGCATCGTGCATTCGCAAGTTATGGATTCCAGAACCTACAAGCAACAAAATGTTTTATTTCATGAACAACTGTTAGGATGTCACAGAGGGCGTGATTAGAAAGATCCCCAGCTGTTAGAGGCAGGGAGAGTCTATTTGAACCAGCCTGTTAAATGTGCTGTAACATATGCTTCTCCTCTGGGAACCAATGACATCAGCAAGAAACTTCCCCATTGTCCTGTTTATTCTGGGGGGTATAAATATGTGTGCCCGAATGCTGGTCTTTAGTCTTCATGCTGAACGCTGTATGACTAAGGGTCTCTTGCTGATGCCTATCTCCGGGTCCGGAAGCGCCTGCGTATGTATACTGTACTTGGGGTCTGTATAATTTCCTTTTGCGCCTAAATTGTGTCTGTCTCTCTGTGTGCCTCTCTCTTTGTGTGTGTGCCTCTCTGTGTGTGTGCCTCTCTCTCTCTCTGTGTGCCTCTCTCTGTGTGTGTGCCTCTCTCTCTGTGTGTGTGTCTCTCTCTCTGTGTGCCTCTCTGTGTGTGTGTGCCTCTCTCTCTGTGTGTGCCTCTCTCTCTCTCTGTGTGTGTGCCTCTCTCTCTGTGTGTGTGCCTCTCTCTCTCTGTGTGTGCCTCTCTCTCTGTGTGCCTCTCTCTCTGTGTGTGCCTCTCTCTGTGTGTGCCTCTCTCTTTGTGTCTCTCTGTGTGTCTCTCTCTGGGTGTCTCTCTCTCTCTGTCTCTCATTGTATTTATTTGCGCTTATTGTATACAGATCATAGCGTGTAACTGACTGTACTTTTACTTGAATAATACTTTGTGCTTCGGAACCACATGTTCTGAGTCTGGAGTCTTTATTTATTGTATGACTGCGTACGCAAATTTACGTCATCCTTAGAGGTTTATAGGAAGGATTTTAGAAGGTACAGGCAGGGGTATATAGAGGTTCTTTTTAATATCAGCATCCTGTTGTTTGTTAATTTGTTATCAAGGCCTTGATAAAGCCTTAGGGGCAAAATGCGCATAGTCAGCATGTCACACTGTGTCTATGTGTCTATGAAACTGTACATGTATAAAAAAAATTCATATTATCCAATGTAGGCTTAGTGAAGTAGACCGAACAGAGGGTCTATTCCTAAGCGGCAATTACACTGATAGCGGCCGGCTCATAGAGAGAGCAGAAAGGCTCTAGTGTGTGTGTTCAGACCGATACACATGGAGCACGCTAGTAAATACACTTAGTGCTCACTCTAGGTCCGGCGGCAGGCAAGGCGCCGGACCTAGAGCAAGGGCACTTCTACGCCTAAAATGGGCGTGGTCAATTGGAAGGGGGCGTGTCTTTATAGCGCGTCCCCTTTTCGTCACTCTTGGGGGCGTCCCCGGCACTTCCAGACATGCCGGGCAGCCCCCAAGAGCCGCGGTCATCCATTCATCGGCGGTGACCGCTGCTCTGACGTTTCCCCACCCGCGGGACACTGTGGCCCGCGGGTGGAGGACAGAACCCGCAGGCTGCTTCAGCTGAGCAACGCGCTAGAGGGCAGGGTGCCTTCTGCCCTTCAGAAATAGGGCAGTATGCGACGCCCCGCTGAAACAGCCTAGCGTGAACGCTAAAGGTGCATACACACAACGATTTAGTTAATGAACGATTTTAGTAAACGATTTTCTACCTTGAAAAAATTAACTAAAATCGTTTACTAAAGTTGTTCATTTACTATGTTCATTTAAATGTAATGAATGATTTTTGCATATTAACTTAATGAAAATCGTTGAGTTGACAAGTCTGACTGAACTACAAACGTGAACGCGCATGAACAGTAATCGTTCATCGTTTGACTCAGAAAGTGAACGATTTTTTCAAACGATTATCGTTAAACGATATCGTTTAGCGATAATCGTTCAAAAAATCGTTGTGTGTGTACGCACCTTAACACTTACCATTATTCTCCAATTAAATGTATGGCCAGTAGTGAATGTCACACAGCAGATCGGGTACACGGCTTATGCATACATTCCTGATAATATCAATAGTAAATCAATACGGTAATTGTGATACAATAAACTTTCAGACCGGCATTTAGATATTAACACACTGCCGCCTCATGCATACATTGATAACAAATTTATACCGTGAGAGTGATACACTGGAGTGCACCTTTTTGTTCTCACTCTCTTTCTTCGATATAAACTTAGGTTCTTAAAAGGTGTCAAATGGCTGATTTTTGCACTTTTTTAATAATGATTAAAAAATTATAAAAAGCAAGTGTTTTTCAGAAAATTAAAGGTCTTTTCAGCATTTTGGGGTACAGAAAAATGTCTGTATAGTAAATTTATGTTTTATATAAGTTTGTAAAAAGTTGAAATAAACACTATTTACCTGGCATTTGCAAGTTCTAACACCCCCTCTCCCATCAATATGACAATGCCACGTACCTGTCCCACATCATTTAACCCATTATTGTGCTTTTTGGAGAAATTCACCTGGATACTGATATGTCTTTATTGGCCAAATGATGCCATTTAAACCTCTCCAAGACCGTGATTATTAATTGGAAGGGGGTACCAGAGGTTCTGCACTGTGGACCTCATTCAGAGTCGGTCGTAGTGGCCGAACGGTCGTACGCATCCGATGTTTTTCTTTCTGTGCCTGCACATGGCTAGCTTTGCGCATGTGCGTACGAGCTCTACCTATGCAAAATACTGTCGGTCGTAGGGCTTCCGAAACGGAAATGGATTGCTAAAGTTGATTGACAGGCAAGTCCGTTTGTGGGTGTATACAGGGGTGGTGGTCTGCAAACGGAGGCGTTCTTCAGCGTTTCCAGGCATTTAGGGGAGTGCATAAATTATCTGCTTCTTACGACCATGCATTGCGGATGCATGACAACGTCACTCTACGAACAGGATGATCGTCCAGGCTAAGGTAGACAAGAAGCGTCTGTAAGCCACAACAGTACAATCGTTAATCCGATGTTACTTGTGATGTTTCTAATTGGAACCACACAAACCAAGCAGTTAAGATTGGTGCATTGTAACTATTAACACTGCTATTACCTTGTAACTGATTTCACTTGCGTGTGCATTAGGGAATTCGTAACACAAATGTTTTTTTGTGCTTTTTAAACTTATTTTGTTCGGACATTTTTTAAAACATCTAGCATTGTGTTTTGCGTAGCAGCCTTTTCAGATACCATACTTTTTAAACCATGTATACATTGATATAGTTAAATATAGACATTTTCTTTTTACATTTTTTTATTTGTAGGAAATTAGCCTTTCATCACAATTTAACTTACAATTGTTACAAAAAAAAAACGCATACACATTTTAGCTTTATACTTTTTTGAGTCCTAAAAATATTTACATTCTTGCACATGTGGAGCGTTGAAGTCGGCCATGTCAGTGTCCATAGTCCTCTTCCGTCACACATCCCTGAGCCAACGTCTCCAACCTAGTCAAGGTCAGCTCCTCAGGGATGGGACCACCACCTGTCCCCGCAGCATGGTCCACCCTACTCCGTAGCTTCCTCTTCAACTGGTACTTGAAATCGGTCCATCTGACAATGTGATTTTGCATTTTTTAAGGGTTAGTTTTTTAAAATAAGATCTCGCTTTTGACTTCAGTACACTCACAATATCATTTTCTTACCGTTTTTTTACGAGTTTCATGGTTCTGTGGGTTGTCCCCACAGCATTAACAGCCCTGGATATCTCTTCCCAAATCCTGTCTTTGGCTCCAGCCCCCATATTTCTTGGGGCATGGACAAGGTTCTCCATTGTCATGCTCACCAATGTCTCAAGCTCTATCCTTGAAAATGGAGGGTTTCTTGGCCTGCTTGGCCCCGCCTCCTCCTCCTCTAGTGGTGGTATTGGATTCCCAGCACCTACAATATTTGTAAAATTAACTAAAATAAAAAATGTTTTTTTTGAAAATATGAACTGTTCTTGTGTTTTTATCAAAATGTGTTTCACACTTACCTGCCTCAGTTGGCCTCTGCCCACCATGCTCCTCGCTTGACATTTTCCAAACATGTGAGAGAGCATGAAGAATAGTGCTTGTGAAGACTTTTTTATAGATGTGAGCGCATCCCTGGATTGGTTACCCGTGCATCCCTATTTGCCTAAGTACAATGCACACCTTTCCTGCATTCCGTAATCACTGCGTGGGTTGGGCTAGATGTGAGCGCATCCCTGTATTGGTTACCCGTGCATCGCTATTTGCCTAAGTACAATGCACACCTTTCCTGCTTTCCGTAATCACTGCATGGGTTGGGCTAGATGTGAGCGCATCCCTGGATTGGTTACCCGTGCATCCCTATTTGCCTAAGTACAATGCACACCTTGCCTGCATTATTCAATCATTGTGTTTTTTTGGGTCTTATTTAAGACCCAAATGTTCCCTTACTTGTGGTTTGTAGTTGGAGTGATTTGTGGTGCAGGAAGGGGTTGCTAGTGTTTGGAGTTGTTTGAGTGGTGCTTGTGTGTGTTGTTTGAGTGTTGCTTGTGTGTGTTTTTGGAGTGTTGCTTGTGTGTGTTTGAGTGGTGCTTGTGTGTGTTTTTGGAGTGTTGCTTGTGTGTGTTTTTGGAGTGGTGCTTGTGTGTGTTGTTTGAGCGGTGCTTGTGTGTGTTTTTGGAGTGGTGCTTGTGTGTGTTGTTTGAATGGTGCTTGTGTGTGTTTTTGGAGTGGTGATTGTGTGTGTTTGAGTGGTGCTTGTGTGTGTTTTTGGAGTGTTGCTTGTGTGTGTTGTTTGAGTGGTGCTTGTGTGTGTTGTTTTTTTGTTGTTTTTTTCTTTTTGAGTTGTTTTTTTTTTTGGTGTTTTTTTATTTTTACCTTTTGGGTGTTGGGTTTTTTATTTTGGTGTTTTTTTCTTTTTGGGTGTTGTGGTTTTTTTGGGGGGGGGTTTCTTTTTGGGTGTTGGGTGTTTTTTTGGTGTTTTTTTCTTTTTGGGTGTTGGGGTTTTTTTGGGTATTTTTTTATTTTTACTTTTTGGGTGTTGGTTTTTTTTGTGTTTTTGTATTTTTACTTTTTGGGTGTTGGGTTTTTTATTTGGGTGTTTTTTTATTTTTGGGTGTTGGGGTTTTTTTGTGGTTTTTTTGGGTGGTGGGTTTTTTTTGTATTTTTGTTTGCCCATACATTTCCAAAAGCCGGTTACTTTGTGTGTTTGGGTGGCCGTGTTTTTTGAGGATCCAAATAACAACGTGCTTTGCAGACTCAAGTAAGTGTGACAGCCTACTGCAAGATTTATTTATTTTTTTGGTATTTTAAAACAAAAAAAGGACATTATTCAAACAATTATTGTCATGTTCTATTGTTTTGTTTTAGGTGTTTAACAGTCCAGTTTGTACTTGATTCAGGTAAGTGTCTATTTTTACAAACCTAAAAGTTTTTTGTCTTTAATAATGAAGTGTTTAATGCTGTTTTGTTTACATTTAATAATGCATTTGTGGTTTTTATTGATAAAACAATAATTATGTTTTCGAATTTTAATATTTCCCATTTTCAAAGTTAAGGATTGTTTTCACAATAATAGGAGTAATAGTGGTGTTTTTAAATTAAAATGTAATTTTCTTTTTCTTCCATAAAATAAAAACCCGTACACAAACAACACCTGTAGGGGTTTCCGAAGATGGCACAGCCCGACCCTGTAATAATATGCACCATTATTACTAAGCTAAGTATTTTTTGGAAAATTTTTAAAATTCTTTATCAACAACACTTTTTTGTTTATTGTAACTTTACAGAGCGATGTGGGCCAGCTAATAGTGGCCATGTTGCCCCCCACCAACCTTCCTCAGCCTCCTCCTGGGCGTAGGCATAGGAGGCGTGCAAGGGCCAAGATATATAGAACACATGTCACCCTTTTTGGAATGCCTGATGATGTGGTTGTAGCTATAGTAATAGTGTAAACATGTTTTCATGGTCAATTTATGTATCTGTTGGTGTCCCATTTCAATCAGTTGACAGTGGATATCCTTGCACGCCCTGGCTGCTGACTCCTTATTTGACTCCCACACCAGGGCCCCAAACTCACTATAATGCCGCGTTTACTACCACCAGGCAGGTGGTGGAGCGCTGTATCGGCCTTTTAAAGGGCCGGTTCCGGTGTCTCCATCACTCTGGTGGTGCACTCATGTACTCGCCGGATATGGTTTCTCGCATTGTGGTCCTGTGTGGGATTTTACACAACATTGCAATAAGGAGTCGAGTACCCATGCAGCCAGAGGATGACTTGCCAGAGGATGGCCCCCTGGAGGAAGGTGTTGTGATGCTGTCGGGGGGGGGCAGACGCGATTCTGTTGTTGCAATATTTTTTAGGTAATAATTTTAACATTTATTTAGAATTTTACACTTAAAGCAAATGTATTTTTAGGTGTACCTAATTTTTGTTTTATTATTTCTTCCTCAAATATCACAACACTTTCCAAAAATGCAAAACTAATGGAACCCATTGGCAATACCCTGTACTGTTTTTGGACAACTCACAAAATTTGCCTGGACATACCACCACATGTTTAGTTAATTTGCCTTTTATTTTATTAATTTGTCTGTTAAAAAATAAATGTTATGTTTGTTTTTGGCTATTGTTGTTTATGTCTGACTAAGCAAGATATTTTAATTTTGAAAACCCTGAGGACATTTTTTATGTGTGATTCTGTGATGAAATGCTTTTTACGATTAAAAGCATGTTGGCAACATGTTTGTTATTTAATAAATGTTTTTCCCAAAAAAAAGGTTTGGTGTAAATGTTTTTGGAAAGCCATTTTGAGGTGGATAATGTAGGGCAACCCCAAACCAAAACAAAAAAAACATTACTGCAAATGTTCTTAAGGTTTACATAAACATTTTTGATTTAGTTACACTATGGAAAGGCACTCAGCTTTGTTCACAAACTATTTGAAATGCAGAATTACACAATTTATTTATTTTTTAAAAAGAGGACAAATGTTTTTCAAACAAAAACTTTACTCGAATAAGCACAATTTTAAAATGTACAAAGATGAAAAACAAAAAACTAGAAACGCTCAAGCCTCCCCACAATACGCTGTAGGCAGCAGTAGGCTTCCAACAAATGTCCACTTGTTCGCGTGAGCTCCTCCCGAATTTCCACAATGATGTTGGTTAGATCTGTGGACAGAAAAATTTATTTGTAGGTTAAAAATGTCTAAAAAATGTCCAACATTTGAACATTAAACATTATTCAATGTCCCAAAAAGTTGGAAAACACAATGATGTTAGGGTGTGTTCGAAAGATTCCTCCACACAACATTATTAATATGTAGAAACTTTTATGGTGTAAAAACAATTGGAAACCCTAACTATGTGGCATAACCAAAAAAAAACTAGGATGTTTAAAAAACAACTGGGAGGTGTATTCTTAAGTCATGATGGCCATATCCTTAAAACACACTGCACGTATTCACTTCTAGAATGTTCTTGAAAATCCAAAAATACAGTGTTTGTTTGCTATGGCAAACATCACTTTTCCTAATGAAGTTACATCGTAGTACATTTTAAACACAGTGAACACAACATTAACAAGGTTAGTCTGGTTCCTATCACCTTCCCAAGTTCTGTGACATGTTTTATTTAAATCTAAAATACTAATCCAAATGTAATCAATTTTTACACCAAATAAAAAGCATTTTGGAAACCCCACAAGGCATACATTTTTGGGCTCCCCCCAAAAAAGGGCCCAGGCACAAAACATAAGCACAAAATATTGAATAACAGCATTACTGCGCAATGATTTTGACACCCATACTGTAAAAAAGAAAACAAACACACAGGCCACAAATTTTTAAAAAAACATGGATAACAACAACACTCCAAAAAAAAAATAAAATACAAAAAATAGGATTAAAAACACATACCATCAGAGCGTTGCAACAAAGTACCCGATGGAGATGGTGCAGGAGATGGTGCTGGAGATGGGGAGTAAGTTGGAGTTGGGGGAATGGTGGGAGGGGAAATGGAGTGGAAAAAATCAAAGGGAGGGGATATTTGTGTTGTGGACTCGGGCACGGGAGTGGAGATTTGGGATGAGTGGGCAGGGGAGGGAAGAATACTAGGGGAGGTTTGGAAGAGGGAGGGAGGGTTACTGGGGGAGTATGGTGGTGGGTAGGGAGGGCTGGGTTGAGCGGATGGGTAAGGTGAGGGGGAGGGCTGCAGGTTGGGACCTGCATTGCCTCCAAATCTGCGGGCCCTTCTCTGTCTCCACTGTGTTTCTAACATTTAAAGATATAAAAAAAAAATAAGTTTAGTTTTCACTTTCAGCTACACAATACAAGTACACTTTACACATTCAGGACAATAGGGACAACATACAGGAGGGTTTTTTTACATTTACTAAAAGAATTGGAAAAAGAACATACATTTTTAACAGTCCACTAATTATAACATTTATACAAACGCATACTTACGTCTGCGTAATCGCGCCCGCAAATTTTGCAAAAGGACTGGCGACCGGCAGTGCAGATCTGACCACCGCCTCTTTAGTTGCACTATATTGCGCCTATATCCGGCACTACGAAGGGGCTCGCCTCACCTCCGCATAGGCCGCCCGCTTTATGCGGTTTGAAATTGGAGGCTGGGCTTTTCGCAGGTTCGAAAAGTCTTTGAAATTGAATACAGTGTAAAACTAAACCCTGCGATAATGACGTCATAGGTGCGATATTAACGCAAAAACGGACTTATCGCTCCATATTGAATTCCCCTAATAGTCATTTTGGACTTGGGGAGCCTGTGCAAATTCCGATAATTATTTTTGTCTCCATAGTTCATAAACAGTCCCTAAAAGTATATTTGCCCCCAAAAATTATATTTATATACATCGCCTGCACACTGCACATGCCGAATGTCAAGTGTCCGTTTTTTCCCTTATTGCTCTTCTCCCTGATGTCACATTGAGATAATACATACCTCAGTTTTCTTTCTAGGTGATCAAGCTATACAATATTGAAACCGCAATCCAAAGTCATCCAATAGTTGTTGCGTGATGCTGGAACAAACAAACAGAAAAACTTTTTTTTTGTCTCCATAGTTCATACACAGTCACAAGGAGTACATTTCTCCAAACAATTTCTAAGTACAGACACAATCATTACAACTTAATTATAAGTATAGATTATTTATCGTATAGGAACATAA
Organism: Taudactylus pleione; assembly: GCA_031769625.1. Lineage (NCBI taxonomy): Eukaryota > Metazoa > Chordata > Amphibia > Anura > Myobatrachidae > Taudactylus > Taudactylus pleione. The sequence continues at coordinate 3,640,648 of JAUIMM010000601.1, forward strand.
AAAATGCATATAAATGGCATGATAACCAAGTTCAGTAAGCATACCTAGTTTGCCTAATTCATTCGAAACAATAACATGGTTAGATGTATTTGCTCAGCATATAATATATTTAGAAATGAATGCTAGAAATGATGTATGTAATGCTGTCCCAGGCAGTAGGACTCATTGGACTATCAGCAGTAATTCTGGTAACATCTGTGCACATCACAGTTGACTTAAAAATAGCACAAAATTACTTATAACAACATCTCAAATATTATTACATTGCAGTCCAAATTGTATAAATAGTAATAATAATAATGTTTATTATGCCAATTCAGCAAAAGCTAAACAGGTGCAAATGTTTCTATACAGTATATATATATATATATATATATATATATATATATATATATATACACACACACACATACATATATATCAGTTTTCACAAAATACGCACTATAGTGCGTTTTTTATGCGCTACAGGCACTGTGGGACTCAGTTTTTAAAAATGAGTGGGTCCCTCAGGACGCGCTGCCACTGCCAGTCAATAAGTCCTCAAAGTCTCCCCAACCAATCACAGCCATCAGTTTTCTCGTCCAATCGCCACCCGACCACCTCCCTCTGCCTCCTACCCCTCCTCTGGCGGCTGCTAAGAGGTTATCGCAGGCTGCCGCTGGGGACTGCTACCTCTCTTCTCTTAGGTAAGCTAACTCTGGCGGGGGACTGCCTGTATGATCCGGGCTGCATTGTAATCAGCCCTGCAGTGTCTGTTCACACAGGGCCGGCTCAAGGGCCGTTTCGGTGTGGCAGCACTTGTGCATTTGACTTGTGATGACCCCCCAGCCGCTGGCAACAGCCCGGGGTCCAGGGCACTGGCTAGCCTATCCCGCCTCTACTCTGCACAACCCCCCTCCCACCCCGGTGGCCGCTAGGATATTATTGCAGGCTGCCGCTTGTGATTGTTGGTACTGCTTCCTCTCTCTAGTAAGCTGGCTCCCTGAGGGGACTGTCTATTTGATTTGCGGCTGCATTATAATTGGCCCGGCATTGTCTGGTCACACAGGGCAGCTGCTACTGAGACCTTGACTTGTGCTGAACCCCAGCCGTCAACAACAGCACGGCGGTCCAGGGCAGATGACACTGTCAGTGCACCACTGTCCAGCCCACTTTACCTCCATCTGCCCTGTGTCATGATTGGTGTCTGCGAGTTACCTGTCTCAGATGGTGATCGGGTTTCAACGGAGGCCGGCATGACTGGAATCACAGATAATGTAGATAGCTCTATTTATAAGACTTGTGTTGCAGTGAAAACTGCCTTTGATGATAAATGACAGGAACTGGAAGGACCGGACTGGGACCGGCAGGAAGACTTGTTGAATTGAACTGATGAACTAAGAACTTGACTCTGGACTGGAACAATGTGGACTGAACTGATGAGCTTGGAACTTGACTCTGGACTGGAACAACATGGACTGAACTGATGAGCCTGGAACTTGACTCTGGACTGGAACAACGTGGATAGAACTGATGAGCTTGGAACTTGACTCTGGACTGGAATGTGACAATGGCTGAAGGGAAGTCAGGTAATGCTGAGATGAGGGCTAAACAGGGTAATCTGGAAATGCTGTGACAAGGTTGGAACTCAGGTGCAGGCTGGATAGGATAATTGGGAATAACAGGTTTCAGGAAGGAATGGGTAGGTTTGGGAATTTTAGGTTCAGGGAGGGAGTAGGTAGGTAAAAGGGGCAGGAGTTGATCCACAGCAGGAAGCAAGGCAGGGTGACATGATGCAGGTTTACAGAGTGCCAGGGACCAACCAGGAGTAGGACTAGCAGCAGAGCACAGGCCAGGTATTGCTGTAACAGGACGTCTGGATGCCAGGTATTACTGTAGCAGGTTTACGGGATGCACCAGGGGTTGCTGTCAGCAGGCTTACTGGATTGCCAGGTTTGGCAGTAACAGGTTTTCTGGAAGCATCGGGGGTTGCTGCCAGCAGATTTACTGGATTGCCAGGTACAGCTGAAACAGGTTTTCAGGATAGCGCCAGGGATTGCTGTAGCAGGTTTCAGGGATATACTAGAACACAGAAACAGCATGAACCATACACCACGGGAAGATGAGATGTTCAGGCCCAAAATGTTATCAGGAGAGGATATATATACCATGGGTCTGGCAGCAATTGGTGGATACGGACAGGTGGTCTGGTAGTAGCATTCTGAGTGGTGGAAGGCACAACATGCAGAGGGAGTATTCATCTCTGCAGCTCTCAGAATCAGAACCACACCTGTGATTCCAATCAGGGCTAGCAGTGCTCACAGACAGAGGAGAGACCAGGTGCAATAATCAGAGCAAATCCTCCAGGCAAATTACACACACAGATCCATGGGGGAGCTGACAGGGGTAAGTCCCAAGGCAAAAAGTTGACAACTAGACAGGGTTGTGACAGTACCCCCCTCTTTATGGGTGGACTCCGGACACCAAAACAAAAACTTTCTTCAGACTTCCTCCCAATTCTCAATTTCTTGGGATACTTGGAGTGGAAAGTCTACAAAGGAGATAGTTCAAGACCTTCGCCGATTCTTCTTTTTGCTGCGAGAACGTTTTGTGCCAACCAACGGACCAGGAATCTTTGGTAACTCCTGTGGAAATATGTGGCTGGGAAGGACAGGATCAGAATTTTGGGAGGAACAGTAGCAGAGAGGGGACAAGGAGGTGTGTGCACAAGTCATGTTCTGGGTTACAGATTCAAAAGTACTGCTCTCTTGGGATGCCTGGAATTCGGCACGCTGGCCCTTGAAAACTTGACCTTGTTCAGATTTCAGAGGAGTGGAGGACGAATTCTTGGTAGCACAAACAGAGTGCTTGGACAATATTTTGTAACTGAGAACTTCGCTAGAATTTTGGTTTACAGGGTAAGGACCAAATTCTTTGACAACAGCTTCACTGAAAGTCTTAATATTTTGAAGCATTGGATCTTTGGAGTTGTAAATAGGGGCAACCCAGTCCCAAGCTTTACCTTGAAAAGATGAGATAACAAACTCTACAATATTAGTAGACTTGACTCCACATGGCAGAGAAGAATTCATCATACCAAAGAATTGTTTCAATAAAGCATAGTGTTGAGTTAAGTCCCCATCAAAATAAATGCATGGTGAAGTATCTGACGAATCCTGTGTGTTCAAGGATTGTGGAGCACTTTCAGGTGCCTGGCAGGAGGAAATTTGAGGATGCTCCGATTGATGAGGAGTCGAAATAACTGAAGCTGACCGATGTTCGGAATTCGGACCAATTGATGGAACTGGAAGGAGTCCTGGGGAGCTAGAGACAGTAGCATCAACAATCAAAGCTGAGAACAGACTACAGAGATTGTCATCTTCTGGAACAATATATGCAGGAGACGGTGAACAGGAACCATAATCAGATTTTGTAGCACAAGACACTTCTCCCTGATAACAGGAACTTGAGACCCCCTCCTGAGGCATGAGACTTGAGACCCCCTCCTGGGGCGCGAGACTTGGGACCCCCTCCTGGGGCGCGAGACTTGAGACCCCCTCCTGGGGCGCGAGACTTGAGACCCCCTCCTGGGGCGCGAGACTTGAGACCCCCTCCTGGGTCGTGAGACTTGAGAGCCCCTCCTGGGGCACGAGACTTGAGACCCCCTCCTGGGGCACGAGACTTGAGACCCCTTACTGTGGTGCCAGACTTGAGATCCCCTTCTGGGGAATGGGACTTGGGACCCCTTGCTGGGGTACGAGTCTTGAAACCCCCTCCTGGGGTATGAGACTTGAAACCCCCTCCTGGGGTACGAGACTTGAAACCCCTCCTGGGGCTGCTGACTGGAGTCCCCTGCTGGAACGGGCAGAATCCGGGCTGGGACCGGAACGGGCAAAATCCGGGCTGGGGCCGGAACGGGCAGAATCCGGGCTGGGGCCGGAACGGGCAGAATCCGGGCTGGGGCCGGAACGGGCAGAATCCGGGCTGGGGCCGGGACGGGCAGAATCCGGGCTGGGGCCGGGACGGCCAGAATCCGGGCTGGGGCCGGGACGGCCAGAATCCGGGCTGGGGCCGGGACGGCCAGAATCCGGGCTGGGGCCGGGACGGCCAGAATCCGGGCTGGGGCCGGGACGGGCAGAATCCGGGCTGGCGCCGGAACGGGCAGAATCCGGGCTGGGACCGGAACGGGCAGAATCCGACCTGGAGCCGGAGCGGGCACTGACACTTGGAACCACTGCTGGAGTTGCAAAGGAAACAGTTTTTAATGAAGTGGTCAGAACTCCCACAATAGAGGCAGAGCTGTAAATCTTTGCGCCACTGGCGTTCGGCCACAGAGAGCTTGGGGCGTGGGTAACTACGATGTCTGACATTACTTGGTTCGGAAGAATCCTTGTTTCTTAGGGATTCCAAGGCAGAGGTTTTAGTCGAGACAAAGGCAGCTCTAAGAAATTCAGGAATGATCTGAAAAATTTTGCTGAGTAGAGCCTGAAGCTGTTCCAGCAGTCAATGGAAGGTAGTTAGGGGTTCAGGTAAGGTTTGGGTAACATCTAGCCAGTTATTCAGGATTTGCAAAAGCTGTAGCACTTGATGCTGTACGGCCTCCTGTGAATCCAAACGGGTGACCAGGTTATGGAAAGCATCTATTCCCTTAATAGGTGCTTGATCCGCCACCATCGTTGGGCCTGAGCATTCTGTCATGATTGGTGTCTGCGAGTTACCTGTCTCAGGTGGTGATCGTGTTTCAACGGAGGCCGGCATGACTGGAATCACAGAAAATGTAGATAGCTCTATTTATAAGACTTGTGTAGCAGTGAAAACTGCCTTTGATGATAAATGACAGGAACTGGAGGGACCGGACTGGGACCGGCAGGAAGACTTGTTGAATTGAACTGATGAACTAAGAACTTGACTCGGGACTGGAACAACGTGGACTGAACTGATGCACTTGGAACTTGACTCTGGACTGGAATGTGACAATGGCTGAAGGGAAGTCAGGTAATGCTGAGATGAGGGCTAAACAGGGTAATCTGGAAATGCTGTGACAAGGTTGGAACTCAGGTGCAGGCTGGATAGGATAATTGGGAATAACAGGTTTCAGGAAGGAATGGGTAGGTTTGGGAATTTTAGGTTCAGGGAGTGAGTAGGTAGGTAAAAGGGGCAGGAGTTGATCCACAGCAGGAAGCAAGGCAGGGTGACACGATGCAGGTTTACAGAGTGCCAGGGACCAACCAGGAGTAGGACTAGCAGCAGAGCACAGGCCAGGTATTGCTATAACAGGACGTCTGGATGCCAGGTATTACTGTAGCAGGTTTACGGGATGCACCAGGGGTTGCTGTCAGCAGGCTTACTGGATTGCCAGGTTTGGCAGTAACAGGTTTTCTGGAAGCATCGGGGGTTGCTGCCAGCAGATTTACTGGATTGCCAGGTACAGCTGAAACAGGTTTTCTGGATAGCGCCAGGGATTGCTGTAGCAGGTTTCAGGGATATACTGGAATACAGAAACAGCATGAACCATACACCACGGGAAGACGAGATGTTCAGGCCCAGAATGCTATCAGGAGAGGATATATATACCATGGGTCTGGCAGCAATTGGTGGATACGGACAGGTGGTCTGGTAGTAGCATTCTGAGTGGTGGAAGGCACAACATGCAGAGGAAGTATTCATCTCTGCAGCTCTCAGAATCAGAACCACACCTGCGATTCCAATCAGGGCTAGCAATGCTCACAGACAGGGGAGAGGCCAGGTGCAATAATCAGAGCAAATCCTCCAGGCAAATTACACACACAGATCCATGGGGGAGCTTACAGGGGTAAGTCCCAAGGCAAAAAGTTGACAACTAGACAGGGTCGTGACACCCTGCAGCTTCAAGTTCCTGTTTGGCTTCTGGCATTTGCGCCTCTCCTCCCATTATGTGATGACTCACAGGCTACAGACTTTTCAGCAGGACGGCCTCTCCACACAGTCAAAGGGACATCACCCAAATGCAGCTAACCCCCCCTTGCCCCCCAGTACTGGCCCAGCTGCAATCTATCCTTACCCCTCCCTACCCCCCTGCCTAAACCCAGTACTGCCTGCCTTAACCACCCCTTGCCCCTGAGTACTGCCCCAGCTGCTATCCTTACCTCCTCCCTACCCCCAGTACTGCCTGCCGCTAAACACGTCCTTCTCCCCAGTACTACTCTAGCTGCTATCTACCCTTACCCCCCTTCCTAAACCCAGTACTGTCTGCTCTTGACCCCCCAGTACTGCCCCAGCTGCTATCTATCCTTACCCCCTCCCTACCCCCAGTACTGCCTGCCGATAACCCCCTTTCTAACCCCCAGTAATGCCCTAGCTGCTATCTAACCTTACCCCCTCCCTAAACCCAGTACTGCCTGCCCTTAACCCCCTCCTTGCCCCCCAGAGCTGTCCCATCTGCCTGACCTCATCCCCTATAATATGTGTTGGGACCCAGGAACCATGGAGTTGGACCCCAATTTCATAAAGTGAGGGGTCCCTGGGACCCACATATTTTTGCACTCAGCGCGATCACTGTATGTATATATATATATATATATACTCACACACAAGAGTAATAAGTAATAAATAAGTAAGGTAATAAGACCTCTCACATGTGTAATGTTCACTGTTTCATCCTAATTTCCCACTAGGCCAGAGCAGGTAGACCACTGCTTCCCCTCACAGCCATTAGACTGCGCTTCATATCAGACATACTGTCCCAACATCAGATGTAAGATGGCGGGGCTGGCAGAAACATGGTCAAACATTGAAGTGCATAGTGTGATCAGATTTCTGCGTCTAAAAGACACATCAGCTGTTTGCGGAGATCAATTAGTCGAAAATGACCTGGGTTCCTGGGATCTGCTAGCAGTGCCCGCCACACACGTACAGTATTTTTTTATTTCCTGTAAGGAGGGGTCCAGTAGAGCTGCCGGCAGCCCTTCTTCTATATGCAGTGTGTGTGTGTGTGTGTATATATAATATATATATATATATATATATTAAGGTAGAAGAACGGACGGCACTCATTGAGACTCCATAAATGAACCACAAGAACGCAACTGTGCTGAGAGTCTACGTTTCAGTGTATTGACACTTTTCCCAAGACATACAGAACAGAAAGAGAAAACATAACTTAAATACTCCACAACCCGTGTACCAACACCATGCAGCTCCATCCCGATGGGAGTCCAATGACGTCACGTGTGGCGCCTCAGCGCCATCGTCATCCCTAAGGGGCATGTCTAACCACCGAGTGCAACCATCACCATGACAACCTAAATAAACAAGAACAGATGATAACAGCAGGACATATCTATACAGACTGAAAATAATGCAACAGCATCTGCGATCAGTCGACTAATTAAACAGTGTCACATGCAATCATATATAATACATTACACATGCAATAAGCAATGTTCAGTCTCACTAAACATGGAAACATATGCAATAAAGAGAACCAGGGTAAGCAGCATCACCAAACCACAGTATATCAACACAAGAACAAGGGCAAGCTAAAAAAGCAAGAATACGACTTAATTTCATTAAGCCCCAATGGTTTCAGAGTCTGAAGATTATGTATCCACCTAGACTCATGTTGAAATAGAATGCGTCCGCTGTCGCTACCTCTGCTCTGAGGTGGAATCCAATCGATGATTTTACAACGTAACATTGCCAAACCATGTTTAAACTCCCTGAAATGCTTAGCGACCGGTCGGTCCATCTGTTTACCATTTAATGCCGCTCTAATACTAGAGCGATGTAGAGCCATGCGTTCTTTAAGCTGGCGTATAGTTTTACCTACATACAGGAGCCCGCAAGGGCACCTGATGTAGTACACTACAAAACGACTGGTGCAGGTGACAGGATGTTGTATATAAAACTTCTTGCCTGACCGTGGATGTAAAAACACGTTGCCCGTTTCTAGATGGCTGCAGGTAATACAACCTGTACATCTGTGATTCCCAAGTTTTTTAGTTAGAAAATGTGCGGGTGTCCTGTCCACATGTAGTGAAACATCATTGTGTACTACAAGGTCTTTAATGTTGCAGACCCTTCTGAATGCAGCAATTATTCTAGTATCTTTAAGCATGTGTAGTGAAGGGTCCTGAGACCAGGGGTCACATCTGTCTGGCCTTGCACATAATATCCCGAGATCCAGGTGAAAACTCCTGCACCCAAATCATTTTGTGCTGATCCACAGTTCTTTCAGTTGACTGTAAAGCTGCCAGTCTAGATACTTTTAATGCTTTTAGTTTAGCATCTTTTAAGGTTCTAGGGTTATACCCTCTGGCCAGAAACTTTAAGGACATATTGTCTATTTGAACATTCGAATCCTGTGGATCACTTCAGATCTGTATGATCCGTAGGAACTGGGAATATGGCAAACCTTTCTTTAGAGCTGGCGGATGAAAGCTCTTGGCATGTAGAAACGTGTTCCTGTCCGTCACTTTGAAGAAAATTGAAGTATTAATTTGTAGGTCCTCACCGATGGTGATTGCTACATCCAAGAAGTTAATTGAGGTGTAACTGTGCTCAAAGGTGAATTTTACAGCAGTGTCACAAGAATTGATTTCCGACATAGTATTAATAAAACTCTCTTCCGTACCAGTCCAGAACATAAATATGTCATCTATGTAATGGAAATACGCTGCGATGAGATCCTGTGTGGCAGACAATCATTCTTAACTTCGCACATAAACAAGTTAGCGAAGCTCGGAGCCACACAGGATCCCATCGCAAAGCCAGATCTCTGTATGAAAAACTTGTAATCAAATAAAAAATAATTCCTGGATAACATAAGTTCTAGAAGTGTCAGAAAAAACGAGATGTCTGGGCCTGAGTAGGCTGGATTATTCGTAAGTATGCGTCTGATAGCCTCCAAACCCCGCTGGTGAGGTATGTACGTGTAGAGACTTACAACGTCAACTACACACATCAATCGTTTGGCAGGCAAAGGTGATAGCCGTTTGCAGATGTAAAATAAAAGCTGTAGTGTCACGTAAAATGGTTGGTTGGGCTTGCACTACTGGTTGCAATATATAGTCAAGGTATTGAGATACTATGTAGTACAGAGAATCACTTGCGGCAATTATGGGCCTTCCAGGGGGGGTGTAGTTCTCTGTACTACATAGTATCTCAATACCTTGATTATATATTGCAACCAGTAGTGCAAGCAAAATGTACATTATATGACCAACTGTTAGGATTTGCATGAGGCGGGAAACCAGAGACCACCAGTTGTTAGAGGCTGGACTGTGTCTATTTGAACCAACCTGTTAGATGCCTTGTAACATATGCCCTCTCCTTTAGGACCAATGGTATTAGCAACAAACTTCTCTATTGTGTTGTCTATTTCTGGGGGGTATAAATATGTGTGCTCTGACCCTGGGTTTCTAGTCTTCGTGCTGAATGCTGATTGACGAGGGGTTTCTTGCTGATGCCTACATCTGGTCCAGAGCGCTGCGTATGTATAACTGTACTTGGGTCTGTATAATTCCTTTGCGCTAAATTGTACTTATAACTAGCATGTAACTGACTGTACTTTTACTTGAATAATACTTTGTGCTTTGGAACCACAGGTTCTAGGTCTGGAGTCTTTATTTATTGTATAACTGCGTACGCAAAATATCAGAAGGTATAGGCAGGGGTGTATAGAGGTTCAAAGGCAGTATCGTTAGTTGGGGGCTCGTAGTGAATTCACTTACCCACTCACACGGCACATACGGTTATCGATATCTCACCAAAGGGTGGAGTGGCCACATGCAGGGTTTACCTGCAACCACTCAGTGCTGAGAGATCGCTACCCATTTTCGTGTGAGCCAGGGACGCTGACTAGAATCCAGGGACAAGAGAGGAAAAAGTTTGTTTTCCTTTGTTGATAGAATCTAACATTTAAAGGGGTGCCGCAGTATTGAACACGCGGCTGAGTCGCAGTTTTGCGTACAGTAAAGACGCACTTTTGTGTACGCAGCTAAAGGTTGTCATACGGTTCTGTGGTCGCATTATTGTGTATGCGACTGGTCGTACAATAGCGTATACGTACTTCCGGTTGTGCTGCCACATGTTTAAACAAAGCCATTGAGTTTACATCATCAGTTGTTGCTAAATATCTGGGTTAACGTGTATTTTTCTGCGCAGGAAAAAGGTGTGTAACTGTGAGTGTTTGTTTAGGGTGTAACACGGGACCTAAATGTTAAGGGTATCGTAGAACCCTTAAGTGCTAGGCGCAGGAGTTGGCCTAGTGACTCGGTAGCAGCTTACCATTTACTTTACACAAAGCAGGTGTATGGTTTGTTATTTTTGTAAGGGTTCGGCCCCCAGCGTGATTATAGCGTTCAGTAATCAATGTGTGTGATCTGTTAGGCTTATTTGAACACTATAATTGAACCACATAATCTTGGCTAGATTGTGAGCTGGTGGGAGAGTGGACGAAATCAACTGGAACACAAAGCATACTTTGCTGCCCCCTAGCAGTTGAGAAGAAGTCAAAAAGGGATTGCTGAGCGGAAGCGGCCTTTACTTCCATAGGTGAGTGGAAGCGTCTAGAGGTCCTCCATAAGGTTTGCGAATACGCCTTTTTTCCAAGACGTTCGCAGGTAAGTGAATGTATCTTGACTGTCTTTCACCAGTTTAAATCTTTATTGAAAAACGTAGGAGTTGTCTCAGAATGGGAGCCACGCAAACAATAGAGATGTTAGACAATGATGTGCTGCTAATGGAAGCGCCGCTTGGATCGGCCCGTCATACTAAGTACGGTACTTATGCAATAAGGTATTGTGATGTATGGTTTAAAATGACGATGAAGAGTGTTAGACCGTTTCATAGAATTGTTAGTTTTGATAAAGATGTATTAGATAATGTTCGGGATCACATCAGTCTGATGCGCTCCCGAGAGAAAATGGTCAAATATTATGAATGTTTAAAGTTGTGGCAGCATGAAGGGGATGCGTGGCTTAAAAATGCGCAAGTGACGCAAATTAGCGTTGCGAGCGCATTGCCAGAGAATACATCCGCGACGCTGAATTGCGATGCGGGTGAGCCGCAAAATGGCGCGCACGTGCAGCAAGGTAGCGTTGCGGAAGGTATTGCCAGGAGTTCACGCGCACCACCCCCACCTTATGTGGATGGAGGTGCAAGTACAGTTATCAAAAATACCCATAAAAATGTAACAAGCAATTTGTACCCTCTCTTAAGCAACTATAAAGAAAATGTTCATGATGTGGATGATGAGCCTATTGTAATGTCTGCCATTTCCCATGCTGTACAAATGATAGATGCTATGCCACGACAATCACGAGTGGTGCCGCCATCTCCATCGGTAACAGCAAGGGAAGTGCTAACACCCTCTGCACCCGTAGAGGAATTTGTTAATACCATACACAGCAGCAACAGATTAAACCCCCAGCAAGGTAACAAGGTCAAAGGTAGCAGCGCTACCGGTCTGCATCCCATTTGGAGAATAACTGTTCTGAATGGAAATGCAGATGAGAACGGTGTAGTGCCCATGAGGGAAGTGGTAATGCATTGTCCTTGGACAAGAGCAGAACTAAATTCCATCATAAATGATTTCCCCGATCCCAATGTCAAAGATTTTTGAGGAATTTGGGTAGTTCTCATGAGCCAATTAATAAAGATTGGCGGGTGGTGTTAAGGGCCTGTCTACCATGCAATACCGACGTGACAAAATTTATCACGGATTGTGTATTGGATGGTGACATTCCCTTAACAGACCAAGTAAACCAAGGTAACATTTCCCGCATTGTAACTCAATTGGGTATATATTTTCAGGTAGTAGTTAACTGGAACATAATTTTCAGCATAAAGCAAAAGAAGAGTGAATCTGCAGAAGAGTATTGCGACCGGGCTCTGCAGGCTATCACCCAGTACACTGGGATAGAAGATATTAAAGATAGCACTCACCACAGGGGAATGATAGTACTCATGGACGGTCTTAAAGAAAACTTAAAGACGGGTTCAGACCTCACAACCAGGCTGGAGGGGAGTCACAATAGATACACTCATAGAATCTGCCATAGAACATGATAAGAACATCTCAAAGAAGAGAGAGACCCAGAGCGAAAAACTAATGGCTGTCAGTATTCAAGCGCTGGAAGGAATGACGGTAACATCACAGCCAACAGACACACTTGCATCTACACCCACACCTACAACTGAACAGTTATATGCCCTTACTAATCCCACACAATAGCAAACAGCTCTATTCCACTAACCCTACACAACCACAGATCCCACACTACTCACAAACTTCATATCCCCCACAATACCCTTATCCTCCATATCCCTACCCATATCCAACACCTTTTCCCCCTGCTCAAACCTCACAACAACCCGTGTCTTCATCCGATCCACGAATATGTTTTAATTGTAACCAGCCAGGACATTTAATTAAAAACTGCAGAGTAAAAAGGGTAGGACCCCAAACCAGAGAGTACCTGGATATCCCCATAAGGGATATGCACAGAGAACAGCAAATGTCCAGCAGGCACCAGCTCCAATTGTGGGCGTTAATGCTTTATTGGAGAATGGTAGCCAACGCTAGGGGTCAGGTCATACCTGTAGTCTACAGATAGTCAGGTTAACTGGAAGTACTAGGGAAGATCTGGTCATGATGGTTGATGTAGCTGGTACTGAATATCCTTTTCTTGTAGACACAGGGGCGACCAGGTCAGTGATAAAATCTCCCGTTAATTTACAGGTGACCAATGAGACAGTACCAACAATGGGTGTAACAGGTAAAGTGGAACATTATCCTTTAACAAAGCCCACAGAGGTTACTATTGGGCCGTTGCATACCAGGCATTCTTTTCTTTTGGCTGCTGCGGCTCCTACTAACCTGCTGGGCAGAGACTTGTTATGTAAGATGGGATGTGTTATATATTGCACCCCTGATGGTGTATTTTTAGATACCCCTGAGAGAGTTGCGCACGAGGTGCGGGATATGTTGGACACTCCCCAAAGGATAATGTATCACTCTACCAGTTTAAATAAAAATCCGTCCCAGGTAGATCAAATGTTGTCCCAAATTCCAGATTCCCTTTGGACTAAGGATGGACAGGACACTGGATTAATGGCAAACATAAGCCCGTAATGGTAAATTTAAAAAGCGGTAGGCAAGCTCCAAAAATTCCCCAGTACCCACTAAAACAGGAGGTAGAATTAGGGGTTTTTCCAATAATTGAGCAACTATTGCAACAGGGAATTTTAGTCCGTACAGCTAGTGTAGCCAGCAGTCCCATCTTTCCGGTGAAAAAGAGTGGTGGGAGGGGTTATAGGCTGGTACAAGACCTTAGAGGTGTTAATAAGGTCGTAGAGAGCCAATTCCCCGTAGTGCCAAATCCAGCTGTCATCCTGATGCAGATCCCACCAAATGCAACCCATTTCACTGTCATTGACCTCTGTTCTGCTTTCTTCTCTGTGCCTCTCCACCCTGACTGTCAGTATCTATTCGCATTTACATACAGAGGTGTGCAATATACATGGACACGGTTGCCCCAAGGTTTCATAGACAGCCCCAGTATCTTTTCCCAGGCATTGCACGACTGTTTACAATCTTTTCAAACTGCCAATGGATCTGTTCTAATTCAATATGTGGACGATTTATTGGTGTGTTCTGATTTGTTTATGTCATGTTTGAATGATACTAAACTTTTGTTGCTTCATCTCTCGCATACAGGACACAAGGTGGCTAAGGACAAACTACAGCCATGCCAATCCAGAGTAAAATATTTGGGACACTGCCTAACCCAGGGGTTAAGACATCTCACAAATGATAGAATCCAGGCCATACAGAACATGACACTGCCGCAGAATCAACAGCAAATTCGTACCTTCTTGGGAATGTGTGGATACTGTAGAATGTGGATCCCAGGTTTTTCTATTTTGGCTTTGCCTTTACAGGACTTAATCTCTTCCTCATAGCCCGATCGTGTCATACACACAGAGGAATCAGAGCAGGCTTTCCTTAATCTTAAGGATAGTCTGACAAAAGCACCTGCATTGGGAATACCTGATTATGAAAAACCTTTTGATTTGTATTGTACGGAAGCCAATGGTTGTGCTGCAGGTGTCCTTACACAAAAACATGGTGATGCCAGTAGGCCCGTAGCATACTACAGTGCCCTATTGGACACTGTGGCGAGATCACTCCCCACCTGTTTGAGAAGTGTAGCAGCTACCGCTCTATTGGTGAGAAAAAGTGAGGACGTAGTATTAGGTCATGATATGATTGTATACACTCCCCACGCTGTATCTGCTCTGCTGAATTCTGCTCAAACCAGACACGTCTCTTCGGCTAGGTTTACCAAATGGGAACTAGCTCTAATCGCACCTGCAAACATCACTGTTAAATGTTGCAGCACGCTGAATATAGCAACGTATTTACCATATGTACAACATGATGTACAAAGGGTGGAAGGAGACGAGTTGCTGGCGGGGGGTGAGTTCAGCGGACATAATGATACACATGATTGTATGGAATATCTGAATCAGACCTTTACTGGTAGACCTGACTTACACGACACACCTTTAGAGAATGTAGATGTGTCTTTTTACATGGATGGGAGTTGTCATAGACAAACAGACACAGGTGAATAATGTACAGGTTATGCTGTTGTAAATGACACAGACATCATAGAAGCTAAACCTCTTGGTCCTGCTCACTCAGCCCAGGTGGCAGAGTTAGTAGCACTAACTAGAGCGTGTGAACTGGCAGCAGACAAATCTGCTAACATTTACACTGACTCGAGGTACGCGTTCGGGGTGGTGCACAATTTCGGGGCTCTATGGCGTCTGAGAAATTTAATGACAGCAGCAGGCACACCAGTTGCACATTCCCGACACATAAAACACCTTTTAGAAGCAATCCAACTGCCCAAAGCGGTGGCAGTAATCAAGTGTAAAGCCCATACATGTGAGGATGATCCAGTGTCATTGGGCAACAACAGAGCCGATGAAGCTGCAAAATGGGCAGCAGGGTTAAAAATGTTTTCTCCCACTGAAAAAATTATGTCTTTCCAAACAATTGATATGCTGAAATTAATTGAGATGCAAAATTTGTGTTCAATTCAGGAAAAGTCCATGGGATGTGGGCAAGAGTCCTCCGGGCTCTGGAGGGATTGACAAGGTAAGCCAGTAGCCCCCAAGGCATATTAACCCAGCCTGGCTGAGGCAGCACATGGTCTGACTCATCTGGGAAAGCAAGGTATGTGCAAGTTGGTGAGAGCATACTGGTGCGCACCAGGTTTTTCTTCACAAGCAGAAAAGATAGCAATGTCCTGTCTGACCTGCTTGAGGAAGAACACAGGGAAAGCGATCCCTACCAAACCGCCCCACATTCCACTGACTGATGGACCTTACCAGGTGATACAAATTTATTTCATCCAATTATCACCCTGCAGGAATCTTAAGTATGTATTAGTGTGCACTGATGTATTTTCTAATTGGGTTGAGGCCTACCCAGCAGCCACTAATACTGCTGCGTTTACTGCCAAGAAAATAGTTCAGGAATTTGTATGCAGGTACGGTATCCCTAAAATCATTGAGAGTGACAGGGGTACTCATTTCACAGGTGATGTTTTTCAAAATATGTGTAAGCTGATGGGTATTAATAGTCAACTTCACACCCCCTACCGACCGCAAGCCAGTGCCAAGGTAGAGAGGATGAACGGGACTATTAAAAATAAGTTGAGTAAAATCATGGCAGAGACTGGACTAGGATGGTCAGAAGCGTTACCTTTGGTCCTACATAGTAAAAGGACCACTCCTAGACCCCCTCTAAATCTGTCCCCATTTGAAATACTGTTCGGTAGACAACCTCATTTGATTATAAGTCCACAGGAAGACTTGAAGGGTAACAACAAGGTAACTGTAAAGTATCTTATATCAATGAGTAAGCAGTTAAAACAACAGCAGCAGAAACTGAAATTGTTGTCCAATGACATGCCTGAAACTAACTGTCATGATGTTGAACCAGGAAAATATGTTATTATCAGAAATTTCTTGCGTTCAGGTTGTTTGACTGATCGGTGGGAAGGTCCGTACCAGGTGCTGCTGAGAAGTACTACATCTTTGAAGGTGGCTGAGAGAGATACCTGGGTCCATTCCACTCACTGCAAAAAGGTCAACCAACCGGTGGAGAAACAAGTCAGAGACAAGGCTGATAGCGTGGACCTGTCGCTCGTGAGCTTGTTCCGGGAGGATTGAAAAGGTCGTAGTGAGATACCTGAACTAAAAGAAATCTGCAGGTCTTGTTGTGGCAATGGACGGGCCTGCTGTGTTCATTTTCATGTTGTCTTTTAGAGTGTTCACGATCCTGGTCGGTTCGGGAATGTCCGGTTTCTGTGAAGGGGGACTGATTGTGGAGAGGGGAATTGATGGCAGTGCTGATGGAGTGGAGTCAGAAGGAGTGCAATGCCAATCAGGGGAGTGTCTGACCAATTTTAGTACTGTTATTGTTAAGAGAGCTGTTATCCCGGATACTCGGGGACGGTGTGGAGGTTTATCGTCTGAAGATTCCTGTATTTGTGAGCTTTGTGGGTCCTAGTTGATGAGAATTGTATCCAACGGTACCAGCCTAAATATAACCCGTACTGGGGTGGGTATCCTTTAGAGGATTATCATAGCATGGTAGGCAAAGTGTTAAATCAAACTGATTGCTGGGTGTGTTCACATGTGCCACAGGGACAGCATAATATAGGGTTGGTGCCATTTCCGCTGAATATCACGGAAATTTTAGAATTACAGAAAGGGAAGACATTGGATGGAATATTCCTCTCATCCAAACCACCTCATTTCAAACTCTATCAATTCCATGTAGATAGATCATTAAACATAACCAACCCCAATAAACCCGGGAGTTGGGAAGTGATAGGGAATAATCAGATGATGACCTTCTCACAAAGAGCTGATAATGAGTCCATACACCATGATCTGTTACGCTCAATTAAATCTAGTGGGAGACATTTTAGGTACCGGTATGCATTGAGTTCCACCAAAAAAATTATTGGTAAGGTGCCAGATGGTTATTGTGCTAAAATAATACAGCCAGTCTTGCATGTACCAGATGGAAGACCCAGAAATAGGATTGTTTGCAAGGGAAATGTGCTTAATGATAATGATGCATACCATTCCTTATGTTCTCCCTGATAATGTATATTTTATATGTGGAAGAAAAGCGTATAAGTGGCTCTCCCCGAGTTCCGAAGGTTTGTGTTACCTGGGAAGAGTAGTCCCAGAAGTTATGACCCTCACACATGTTGAAATGCTTGGTATACATAAAAACACACCGTCACCATATCTTCACACACAATATGAACACAGAGGCAAACGAAATATGATAACTGGTGACGTGCATAAAACCACTCAGTTAATTAGTGAGACAACTGGCTTTCAAGTTTTAGTCGCATTGGATCCCACCAGGATCGCTCGGGGTACATTAAATTTTACATATATTCAGGAACTTGCTAAACTAATAGATAATATCACCGAGATGTATGATGACACATTCAGGTATACAGGGAGAGAATTGCAAGCGTACAAGAAAGAACTGATGCAACACAGGCTAGTGTTAAATTATTTAACTGCTGTTACTGGAGGGTATTGCGTAAAGTTGGCCACCCACTTTGGAGTAAAATGTTGCACCTATGTCACTAATGATACCAGCGACCCTAAGGAAGTGATAGACCAGAAGAAGTAGGGGAGAAGATAGAAGGATGGGTTTCATGGTTGAACCCAGTGAAATGGTTCTCAGGTCTCGGGGAATGGGTCCAGGAAGTGATCGCCAGCATAGGCAATTCTTAATCCTTATACAAAATTGTCATCATAATAATTGGCATATGTGTCCGGTGTGTTCCTATTGTGTTGAAGTGTGGAAAATGTAAAAATAGAGTAAAACGAAAGAACGAAATTATGATGGTGGTCAGTATGAATACTGAGGTAAATACAGAACTGCATTACAACCCTGAACTAGGAAATACCATAATTTAATGTATTATATTTAGACATGCATAGAATGTATTATTGAAATGTTATTTTAAAACACCTCAGATAATGTAAAGTCTCAAATTTCCCCTTCAAGACTGCCTTTATAGGACTGGTGTATCCCCACACCTTTCACATGATCTTCCAAGATCTGCGGTTTGCATATAATAGTAGTTTTATGTCCCCACTCAGAGACATATTATTGATGGATTAAGAACCACCTTGTGCCATCCCATAATAACACTAAATAGTATATAAATGTAAGCCTAAAGATTATATTTTAAAATCAGATTGTGATAGCATGTTGTTCGCTATCAAAGGGTGGACTGTCGAAGCTGGATTATTGGCTGAGACAAGATCAGTTAAAATTGAATCACAGCAACGCCATCTTGCGACTGGCCGCAAGACACCATCTTGGAAATTAAATCGCAAGACGCCATTTTGCGAATGGCCGCCCAAGCGCCATTTTAGATAAACTCACACTTTAGTACATGTGGCAATATTACTATTAGCATCATGCGATTGCATATTACACCATTTCTCATACACATTAATACGCACAATTGCGCAGTTAACTAGTCGCATATTAGCGAATACATAAGATCCTGTATGAAAACGCCGAATATTAGCTTCATGCACATGCATCTGCCCCAAGTTAACTAGCATCTTTACATCAAACCCCACATACTCACACATTACATATTCACATACAAGGTTCCATAAGCTTTAAGGTATAAGATTCAAGTATGCACATTTACTATAATTGCTATGAAATAAAGATTATTTTGTAACTAAGGTTTTATATGTGATAAGTAAGCCATGTTAGGTATTGTACTGATGCGTACTCTCTCAACAGTATTCCGGTAATATCGATGTAGAGATCGCAACAGGCATTCTCAACTTATGGACCGCAGAGACTTCAAGCAACAAAATGTACATTATGGGGCATATTCAATTACCCGCAGGACTTCTCCCGCGAGTAATTGAGGCTCGAATGTCCCGCGGCACGGGGTTAAGCTATTCAATAAAATAGCTTTTTCCCTGCGCCGATAAATGAGCCCTCGCTCGCGGGAACAGTTTCCGCGAGAAGTGCGGAAAGTGTTTTTCTGACACGCGCGAGGCCGACAAGGGCGGCTTCGTGCAGCTGTTACCTTGCACCTACATGAGGTGCGAGGTAAAGCCCGTCAGCGGGGATTCGCGCGCGGGGTCTCGTGGACACCCGTGCGTGGAATCCCCGCTTATTGAATCAACACTAGCACGACAATTTGCCGCGGGGTAAACCCCGAGGCTAATTGAATATGCCCCTATATGACCAACTGTTGGATTTGCATGAGGCGGGAAACCAGAGACCACCAGTTGTTAGAGGCTGGACTGTGTCTATTTGAACCAACCTGTTAGATGCTTTGTAAAATATGCCCTCTCCTTTAGGACCAATGGTATTAGCAACAAACTTCTCTATTGTGTTGTCTATTTCTGGGGTGATATAAATATGTGTGCTCTGACCCTGGGTTTCTAGTCTTCGTGCTGAATGCTGATTGACAAGGGGTTTCTTGCTGATGCCTACATCTGGTCCAGAGCGCTGCGTATGTATAACTGTACTTGGGTCTGTATAATTCCTTTGCGCTAAATTGTACTTATAACTAGCGTGTAACTGACTGTACTTTTACTTGAATAAATACTTTGTGCTTTGGAACCACAGGTTCTAGGTCTGGAGTCTTTATTTACTGTATAACTGCGTATGCAAAATAGCGTCATCCTTAGAGGTTTATAGGCAGGATATCAGAAGGTATAGGCAGGGGTGTATAGAGGTTCAAAGGCAGTATCATTAAATTCTGCCCTTAATATAACTGGAAACTGCTGTTTTCACATGTTTAAAGACAGAATTAAGTACCCTTCAGATATACCAAAGAGGGAAGCAATAGATATCTGAGAGATATCTCCTGCTTTCCGCCCGCTGTCTTCATAGTTTTCTATAAGGACGGTATTTACAATATCGGCAAAGCTTCGTTTTGCGGATCTTGCCTTTGTAGGCTGATGCCAACTTCAGATGGTGTTAGCCCATTATCTGCTACGGAACTGCCCTGCTGGAGAGGGATCTTGCGGTCCCTCTCTGGTGGGCTGGAGGATGCCCTAAAGTGCTTTGTGGCTTTTGCCGCTTTGCGCAGCTGGAAAACTGCATACTGTATAAAGTAGTTATATTTCTGGGCAGATAAGTACAATTAGGTTATGTTTATGAGTAAAACAGCAGGCAGACTTCGGAACCCTAACTTCAATCTTGCTTTATCTTGAGAAGTGGAAGAAGGTGCACTACTTCATATGAAGTGATCAGTGTTGTAGCACTGGGTATGGTGGGGGTCAATCATGTAGGGCTGTGATGTAGTGCACTAAAGTAGTGTTGGTTAAGATGAAGTCAGTTATGTAGCGCAGAGAAGTAATGCTGGGTATGGATGGTGCAGGGGGGAAGCAGAGAGGTAGTGGCGGCCACGGAAGGGTTCATGGGGGTAGTGCAGAGAAGTAGTGATGGGCATAGAGGGGTGAGGCAGTGGTGGGCATAAGGGGTTCATGATGGTAGTGCAGAGAGGTAGTTGTAGGCATGGAGGGGTCAGGGGGATAGTGTAGAGAGGTAGTGGTGAGTATGGAGGGCTCAGGAAGGTGTTGCAGGGGCTCTGCACACAGACCTGGGGGCAGGGGCACCGAGAGGGGGGGTGCAGGTACTATTTACCCAGGCTTCCTGAGGGGCCCGGGTCCAGCGCCGCCCCCCTCCCTTTCTCCCTCTACATCAGCAGCCCAGCTGAGCTGCAGTGGGAGACTGCTGTGGCTGCTGAGCAGCAGCCACAGCAGTCTCCTATACCCCTTGGTGGCGAGCGATCACACTGATCGCGCCGCCCCCTGGCTTTGCAGCAGGCTGAGGGGCTCACAGCACCCCTCTCCCCAGCGCGCTTAGCGGCGCTGCAAAAGTAGAGGGTTTTTTGCAGCTCAAGGGGGCGTGGCCACACCTCCCGTGATGATGCCACGCCCCCTCTTCTCCAGGGCCTGACGGGGCTCTCTACGCCCCTGCCTGGGGGCAGACTAAGACATGTCTGTACGTTTAGCTGCATGTAAATTATGATAAGTGATGACTGATGAGTACACCTCAGACAGACAGACACTGGTCGCAGCCAATCAGTAACTGAGTGTGCAGCCCCCACGATGTCATGCAGCTGGTCCAGGAGTGGAGGGGGGTATGAAAGTACATGAAGGACATTTTTGACTGGAGCCAATTCCACATCATGAATGGGGCTGAAACTGCAGGAAGATGGCTCCACCTGGTGCTGCAGGTGGTGACAGCATACCTCCTGGTGACAGGCTGGGAGGAGGGGGTCTAACTTTGTAGAAATAGGGGAATTACTGCTAGTGTCTGAGCATGCTGTCCCTCCCCTGTGCATTGGGAGCAGCTACTACTCAGTAGCACAGATAAGTTACATTACTGCTTCCAGAAGCAGAGTAGCCATCATAGTGACAGCCAGGCAGAAGCAGGGAGGAGCAGCTTACTGGATGGTGGAGTTAAGAATCTCCCTTCCTCAGTTTGACATGTCCTGTGCAGCAACAGATTAGCCCTGTGCAGCTTTACTGCTCCACATACAAACTATCAGCTTCTAGCAATTAGTTAAAGGCGTATACATAGGTACATTTATCTGTAAAGGCACTAACAAGTATTCTAACAACCAGTGGCAGATTTTTACCTAGGGACTGCAGCCCCTTCCCCTGGTAAAAGAGCCGTAACTATCTTTTTTTTGTGCCCCGCCCCCATTTTTCAATTAGAAATATATGACGTGTTCCCCACCAATCTCTGTTTGATGGGGGTCTGCACAAGTGTAGAACAGGTCCTGCGGTCTGGAACACTGTGCCCCCAAGCCGCAGCATGTTTGACATGCTGCGACTGGGGGCAAAGTGGGGTGGTGGTTGGCCTCCATTTACAGAAACGGAGGCGTGTTGTCTTGTTTTCTGGGAGTGCAAGGGCCAAAGCTTGCAACTTCCTGACCCTGGCTGAGCAG
The DNA here is from genome assembly GCA_031769625.1 of Taudactylus pleione. Taxonomy (NCBI): domain Eukaryota; kingdom Metazoa; phylum Chordata; class Amphibia; order Anura; family Myobatrachidae; genus Taudactylus; species Taudactylus pleione. The sequence goes on from JAUIMM010000601.1 coordinate 3,662,664, forward strand.
GTACGTTGCCCATTCTGAGTAAGCTTCAGCATACTCGGATAGGCGTTTACTGCAGCCATCGTGATCGGTGATCCGAGGCTGTGCCTTCGGATGCAGCATTCTGATCACAGATCCTGGCAGGAGGCGTCTTTTTCCTACAGGCTCCTCCAGCAGCATTAGAATATTAGTTGGACAGTATTGCATGGCCACTTCCATGTGGCTGTGCAATACCGTCCATATCTAAATGGTTAGGTCTAGACTATACAAGGCTGGTGGACCTGTGATGTCACACTCACGTGACCCGGCCTGAAAGGGAGAGGGGCGGGGATGCTAACTGGGCACCAAAAGTGCCCGCTCGCCACGCTTCGGGTACGGTGGCTCGCTGCTGCCCCTGTTCCCAGCGCTGCTGCTAGCAGCCGCCGAAGGAAGCAGTCAGAACTGGCCGCGCTGCCCGGCGCTGCTCGCAGCTGCCGGGCAGGCTCCCTGCTGCCCCTGTCCCTAAGCGCCGGGGGAACCTGTCATAACTGGCCCCGCTTCCTGTGTGCCCGGCGCTGCTCCTCACAGCTGCCCCCATCCCTAGCGCAGCTGCCGGGGGAACCTGTCATAACTTGCCTGCTGCCTGTTTCCTGCAACTCGCAGTTGCAGGGCAATCTCATTGAGGAGCAGTGGCTCCCTTGCTGTCCCTGTTCCTGGTGCTGCTAGCGGGGGAAGCTGTCACAGCTGGCCCCGCTTCCTGTATGTCTGGCGCTGCTCCTCACAGCCACCTGGCAATCTGATAGTGGAGCAGTGCAGTGGCTTCTTGCTTCTCCCTGTGTACCCGACGCTGCTGGCTGATAGTGGAGCAGTGCAGTGGCAACTTGCTTCGCCCTATGTTCCCGGCGCTGTACTTCACAGCCGCAAGGGAAATCTTATGAAAAGAGCAGCTGTCCCATGTTGTATACCCAGCAGCACGCAGTCAAGCTCACAGATCATCCTAGGGATAGCCATCGGCCACCAATGTTTTCAAAACATCAATGGTTGCTGGCTGTCTTGCCATCGATGAATGAGTGGGAGTTGATAGGGTGTTTTGTGTGGCAGGACAAAGCTTAGCCCCCTACACCCAGTAAGCCTTGCCCACATTTTTGATTGGCCTGTGGCCCACCGTGCACGCAGCAGAGGTGACCATCGAGGAGGTGCTAACCATTGAGTGTTTACTGTAGTTGTTTTTTGTGCCATCGATGGTAATCAACGATGGGGAAACCGAATGACATCTCACCGATGGCCTTCCATAGGACATATATAGCAATGCCCTGGCTGCCCGCAATAGTAGTGAAACTTATTGTTTTTGATATAATGGGGAAAAATTATTTTTGTTTTTCACAGAAAGTTATGTCTTTAAAAGAAAAGAAATTTATAAAATTGTGTCGGATAAGTTTTAAATACATGTCTTGACCCAATTCAATCATAAAAAAACCACAACAATTTCAGAGCGTTTTTTGGAAGAAAAATTTGTCAGTTAAGTGGTTAATAGTCCATTGTTTTTTTTAAATTACTAGTAGCAGTCTTCTTGGTCCCTTTCTGGAATGAAGATCCACCCCTAGCAGCAGCAACAGGCATAGGACCTCATTCAGAGCCGGATGCTATTTGCGCTCGCTCGTTCAGAAAAAAGGCTTGGCTATTCAAATGAACCTTTTGCTCTATGCGGACTGTTCACGCCTCTAGGTCTGAACGATCGAACCAAACGTGGTCATTTTTTGGAAAACTACGCCCCCTGGCCGCTCGCATCCTACGCCATGTCCGCTATTTATTAGATTAATCGAGTACATCGACCAGCGTATGAACTGCTTGCTATTCTTGTGGTTGGTTTTTCCTACCGCAATCTTGCGAGCAGTTCTGACTATAAAATAACCCAGTGACGTGGTCAATGACGCTGCTGTATTAATTATGCACACCCATAAAACGCCCGTTTTGACCTTTAAGCACGCCTGCGTTTGGATCTCCACTCCCCGTTTTCAAGCACCTTCCCCTGTTACCACCCACATACGCCTCCTGTCACTCAAAATAGCAGGCATTCGCTATTTAGCGAACAAACGATTTTCGGCCGCACTCACTGGTTCGCGCATGCGTATTACGATCCGTACGCATGCGCAGTTGTGCAAACATCGCTCGGAACGAACGAGCGGCTCTGAATCAGGCCCATAGCACTCAAGGATCCGTCTCAGGAACCACGCATAGGAGTCAGTCATTCTTATGCAGGACTACTTCCGATCACGAATGAGGATGTTAGTGATGATGCAGGTGGTGGAGGTGGAGATTGCAGGTGCTTGGATCCAGATAGAAGGGAGCAGCTAGGTGACACTGGACTGATTGTTGTTTGGTTTCCAATTTGATGAATGCGCTGAAAGTGACGTAACAGGCAGGAGGTTCCTAGGTGGTTAAGGTCCTTACCTCTACTCACTGTTACATGGCAATGGTTGTCTGGATTTGGGTGGAAATAATTCCACACATGAGAAGTTGATATTTGGTCCTTTGCCCAGGCATAGCAACAATGGGATTTTTCCCACCATGGGCAACAACTGTTGCCTGATTTACAGTTTGTACACAAACATCCTCAGCATCTACATCCTCATCATCTTTGTTGTTATCGCCAACTACGGTAATTTCCCCCTCATCCTCCTGGTGCAATTCCACAGAAGCATCCTCGATTTCTACGTCAGCATGTTGACTTGTGCTGCTCATCCCCACATTTGCAAAGGGCACACAAATGGTGGAAGGAGGATCCTCTTCAAGTACATTATTAGAAAGGTCAGGCACACACATGGCAACCGCGGACACACTTGGACTCTCCTCGGGGATCTGTGACTTTTCGGAGACGATTTAAATTTTTTTTGTACCTCTCCTACAAGCAGAAGGGCTTAAATCATTACAACTAGAACCACCAATCATAAATAAAGGCCAAGGCCTTATCCTTTCCTTGCCAATTCGTGCAGTGAATGGCATATTGACATTTTTTTGTTTCTCTAAAGCTAACTTAGCTTTAGATTTTTTTTTCTGTAACAGGGTAAAAGTAGATTTTTTTTTTACATGGCCTGACTTAAGCCCTGGTGCACCGGCCTTCATAGATGACGTTGACGGCCTTGCATCGTCATCATGACTGCTGGCAGCAGCTACAAGACTGGTATGTGGATCCTGATCACCTGTCATGTGACTGTCCTCCATACTCACTGCGGTCTTACAGCAGTGTCACCAAGCAATTATAGCGCAGCTGAGTTGCAGCTAACGCACACAACCAACCACACACACAAAAAATGTTTTTTTATTTTTTACACACGGCAGGTGTGGCTAACGCACACACAAAAAATTGGTTTAATTGTGTCATACTGGGGGTGTGGCTAACACACACACACAAAAAGTTGGTTTTATTTTTGTCACACTGGGGGGGAGGGGGGAAGCACCCCTGAACGAGGCAGCAGGCCTTTGATAAATGAGACACACACACATCTGTTGCTGATAATAATAATTAATAATAAGTGTGGCTAACGCACACACAGAAATAAAAATATAATTTTTATTTTTTTCACACTGGGGGTGAAGAGCACCCCTGATGGACAGAGCACCCCCTGCACAACACAACAGCCAGCCCCTATGGACAAGACAACAGCCAACCAGCCCCTATATGGTGTGAGGTTCTGGTTTTGATGTGGACCCGGGGTGGTAATAGGAGCAGACACTGAAGCAGGTTTAAAAGTAAATGTGGAGTTTTTAATGAGTGGCTTAACAGACATGATTGTGGTAAAACAGAAAGTCCGGGTATAGCACTAAAGTGCACTTGGGAGCTGTAGTGAGGCAGATAGGAAAAAGTCCAGTTAGTGACAGGCAATGGAAAATGTCCAGGTAGTGACTGGTTAATAGAAAATGTCCAGGTAGTGGCAGACAAGGGGAACTGTCTAGGTGGTGACTGATTAATGAAGAATGCAGACTGAGGAAGAAATATCCAGCAGAGTGTCAGTGTAGGAAAGGTGCAGGGTGAACAGCAGGACTCAGGTACTCAGGCAAGGGGAGGTAATGGAGGATGCAGGGTAGTCCAGCGGGGTTGGAGCAGACAGGCAGGCAGGTAGCGTTTCACAGGTAACAGGTGGTGAGTACAGGGAACTCTCAGCTATGCTGAGAAACACGTTTCACTGGCAATGAAGTGAGGCTCTGAACCTCCCTAAATACCAAGTGCTGTGCCGTGACTGGCCAGAGAGACCATGTGACAAACCAGGATTGGGCGAGCAAATCACATGGCCGGAGGCAAGATGGCGGCGCCCATGCCAAACGGAACGGAAGCACTACCAGGTCTCACCAGCCCAATGTGACAGCATGCCCGCGCAGAGCCACGCACAGCCAATGTCCCTCGCCACACACCTGCACCACCGCCAGACGCCCCCGCCACAGTGACCTCACAGGTAATACCCGTCGACCACCATGCCGAGAAACCCTGGTCGTGACATATGGACAACAGCCAGCCCCTATGGACAGGACAACCTCACAACAGCCAGACCCTATGGACACTAAGCAGCCAGCCCCTGAGTGACTGACAATGACAAGTTCAACACAACTGTAGCCAGCTCCTATGCACAGCACAGCTCCCTCCCTCTTCACTCTCTACAGCCGGAATGAAAAATGACGGAAATCACGGGACCTTTTATACAATCCAAAACCTGCGAGAATCAGACAGCGGGATGCTGATGTTTTGCCTCGTTTTGAGACCTGAGTCAGGCGGGAAAACCCGAGCCGGCTCGGATCTGACTCGGATCCCCTAAGTTCGGGTGGGTTCGGATATCTGAGATCCGAACCCGCTCAACTCTAGTTGTAGGACCTTACCCAACTTCTTTAATAGTGCTAGGAAGAAGACTTAGGCCCTGATTCAGAGCCGGACGCTCTGACCAGAGCGCTCGCTCTGAATCAGGGCCCACCTCCATAATTATGGAGCGTCCTCCTGGACGCTCGTATAGCTGTGGGTCACCACCCACAGCCTATACGAGCGTGCAGGTTGATGGTCGTGATGGTCTTGACCATCGCCACTGCGAGCCGAAGCCTGCGGTTGAGTTTCTCAACCGCAAGGCCCGGAGTGATTTTGGCTCTATCAGAGCCAAAATCACTCCCACTGACATCACTAGTGATGTCAGTGGGGCCGGCTTCTGACGGTAGGCGTTCCCTTGGGAACGCCCCCGTCTGGGAGGCACGCCCACCAAAGGGGGCGTGCTGTCAATCAACATCGACAGCACGCCCCCTTTGATCAGACACAACGAGCGAAGGAAAGTCCTCGCGAGTGGGTCTGAATCAGGCCCTTAATTCATTATTCAATATTCCCCAAAAATGTACTCTCCGTCCAAAGGAAAACTCCCTCAGTGTACTATGGGCAAAGTTTCAGCCTCCATCTAATATTACATAAACGGTTTCTCTTAAGAGGCCTATCCATTAGCAGATAAATTGAACAATATACAGTATCTTGCAAAAGTATTCACACCCCTTTGAATTTTTCATGTTTTGTTTCCTCACAACCTGGAATTACAATGGATTTTTTGAAGGTGTGCATCATTTCATTCACAGAACATGCCTAAAACTGTGAAGTTGTGTTTTTTTTTATATTGTGAATCAAACAACATTTAGGACAACATAACAGAAAACTTCAGTGTGAATAACTATTCACTCCCCTAAAGTCAGTACTTTGTCGAGCCACCTTTTGCGGCAATTACAGCTGCAAGTCGCATTGGATAAGTCTCTGAGCTTGTCACATCTTGCCCCTGAGATTTTTGCCCATTCCTCAAGGCAAAACTGCTCCAGCTCCTTCATGTTGGATGGTTTCCGCTTGTGAACAGCAATCTTCAAGTCTGACCACAGATTCTCAATTGGATTGAGATCTGGGCTTTGACTAGGCCATTCCAACACATTTAAATGTTTCCCCTTAAACCACTCGAGTGTTGCTTTAGCAATATGCTTCGGGTCATTGTCCTGCTGGCAGGTGAACCTCCGTCCCAGTCTCAAATCACAGGCAGACTGAAACAGGTTTTGCTCAAGAATATCCCTGTATTTAGCACCATCCATCTTTCCCTCGACTCAAATCAGTTTCCCAGTCCCTGCTGCTGAAAAACATCCCCACAGCATGATGCTGCCACCACGTTTCACTGTGGGGATGGTGTTCTTGGGTTGATGGGATGTGTTGGGTTGCGCCAAACATAGTGTTTTCCTTGGTGGCCGAAAAGTTAAATTTTAGTCTCATCTGACCAGAGCACCTTCCTCCATACATTTGGGGAGTCGCCCACAAGCCTTTTGGCAAACTCAAATCGTGTCTTATTTTTTATCACTAAGTAACGGCTTTTTTCTGGCCACACTTCCATAAAGCCCAGCTCTATGGAGTGTACGGCTTATTGTGGTCACATGCACAGATACACCAGTCTCTGCTATGGAACTCTGCAGCACCTTCAGTGTTACCTCTGGTCTCTGTGCTGCCTCTCTGATTAATGCCCTCCTTGCCTGGTCTGTGAGTTTTGGTGGGTGGCCATCTCTTGGCAGGTTTGCTGTGGTACCATGTTCTTTCCATTTGATGATGATGGATTTGATGGTGCTCCGGGGGATCATCAAAGATTTGGATATTTTTTTTTATAACCCAACCCAGAATTGTACTTCTCATCAACTTTGTCCCTGACTTGTTTGGAGAGCTCCTTGGTCTTCATGGTGTGATGCCTCTTGCTTAGTGGTGTTGCAGCCTCTGGGGCCTTTCAGAAAAGGTGTGTTTATACAGACAGATCATGTGACACTTAGATTTCACAAAGGTGGACTTCATTTCACTAATTATGTGACTTCTGAAGGTAATTGGTTGCACCAGAACTTTTGAGGGGCTTCATAGTAAAGGGGGTGATTACATATGCACATGCCAATTTTCAGAATTTTATTTTTAAAGATTCTTTTTTATATATTTTTCTCATTTCACTTCACCAAATTAGACTATTTTGTGCAGATCCATCACATAAAATACAGATTAAAAAATAAAAAAAATTACAGATTGTAATGTAACAAAAAAGGTAAAAAGCCAAAGGGGGTGAATACTTTTGCAAGGCACTGTTTCGTTCAATTTATCTGCTTTGGATAGGCCCTGAACGATGACAGATGCGCACTTCTGAGGCCGATAAATTGAGTCTTTCATGTTGGTCAATTATCACATATCGCTGCCATATATTAGAAATATCTGGCAGTTTATATGCGGTAAACGACGAAAGATATTAGCAGCAGCTACAGAGAAAAAAAATCCACTCCCTGAATGATGTCATGCGATATCGTTCATCTTTTGCCAAAATCTGTCATGTACATGACAGATATCTTTCAGCACAGCCACCGGAATTTTCAATAGATAGCTTTTGTCTTTCAGAAAAACACCTGCTAATGGATAGGCCCCTTTACATACAGTACGTTCAACTGTACTAGGCGCAGTTCCAAATGTTTTCTTTTTTTAAGGTTTGTCTTGTTCAGGTTACTAAGTGAATGTGCTATTAGACTATGGGGCATATTCAATTTGGAGCGAAAAGTCAGTTGCCGGACTTTTCGCTGTCATCGCAGGTTTCAGGTTCGAAAAAGTCCTTTCATTTTTGGGGAAGTCAGCCTGACACCCTCCAAAAGATGCTCTGACATGGATACCTCCGAATAGCCCTACTAAAGGTATGTGGTGTCTTTAAATGGTTTCATTAGCTGCTGTTTAGCGTCTTTTACAAAGTGAACAGCATTTAGCAAGGGTTTTTTTTGAAAAATGACTAGTCCCACCAAATTTGGGGTATTTGAAAATGGGTGCAAGCATATTTTAAAGTGGCTAATGTGATTTTTTTTAAAACGTGAAAAATCCACCAGGTGCAACCACCTGCAATCAAAAAAACACATGGGGAATACTTGGGGCCCCCCCTGAGTCTATTTCGCTAGTTTAGTAGTTTGTTCCCTAACTTTGGATTTTTTCGCCCCCAAAACGAAAGTAATATTTTTGGGGTGTCCTAAGGTACTTTTTAAAAATGTTTTGACACAGAATAACTTTGGGGCCTGTCCAAGGGGTGCAGGGTGGTTTTTGGAAGTCTGCACCCCCAAAACCCCAATTCTGCAGTTTTTTACGCCACCTATTCATAGGTGATATTTTATCGCAGGGTCTGATGCATTTACTTTTCGCACCGGCGAAAAGTCTGACAAATTGAATATGGGGATATCTCAAATCGGCGAAAAAGTTTTGCCGAGAACGGCATTTCACTCCAAATTGAATATGGCCCTATATCTAATAGAGATATTAGTGTGTTACAAAAGAAAATATTTTCTGTAGATGTATTCCAACTGTATATATGGCAAAGACATCAATAGTTATGATGCATACAGATATTTACAGGAATTTATACAGTACAATGTTATACATTTATAAAAAAAAAAAAAAAGTGGTGTTAATCAAGAATACAAAAGTTCATAAAATGTTTATTTAAACTCAGGCAGTTAAAATGTTAACAGAATAGATAATTCAGCATTATATATACAGGAATATTTTAAAGCATAGTATATATACACATAACAAATACATTAGCACTGTGATAAACAGAAGTACAGGCAATATCAGATGGAATATATATATCTAAGCCTTATGCTTAGCTTTTTGATGAGTACAGTCTTGGAGCAACACTCTTTTGAAAACGGATTTCCTCCCACCATACTACCTCTCCCCCTCCTTCCCCCCCAACACACACACAAACTTCTGTCTTGCAGATAATATATTCACCAAGTAAGAAAAATGTTAAACTTATTGGGAAGAATATTATCATACATATAATATAAATAAAATATCTGTTTTCGGGATACCAGAAGCATATTTCTGGATTATGACAGAACAAACTTTTTAGTAGGATTTATATACGAGGGCTGATTGAAAAGTAATGAGACTGCCTCGGTTTTTCTGTCCCATAGGTAGACGTGGCAACGCTGGTTATTGTGAAGCTCATACATTGATGTGTCTGAACCTGCGGTTGGACTGCCGTAGTCTTCTTTGGTCACAGCGAGTGGAAGATCTTTGTACATTTCGTCATGGTGGATGAGGAAGATGTGTCTGTGAGATTATGTCAGAGATGTGTGATTGAATTTACACTTGGAAAAAGCGGAAATGGAACTCATGAAATGTTACGGCAAGCATATGGTGGAGAAACAATTAGCCGTGTTGCAGTATTTCGGTAGTGGAAGCAGTTCAAAGAGTGTTCTGGGAAACCATCCATCGTGGTTACAGATGTCAACAGTGCCAAAGCTGCGGAGATGTTGCAAAGTGACAGGTTAACCGAACTTTCAGCTTCACTTAGCATCTCATTTAAACGGGTTCAGCATATTGTGACAAAGGAACTGAAAATGCATCACATGTGTGCCAGGTGTGTACCCAGAAATCTCACAGAAGAGCAGATGCGACAAGTTGAATCGTGCAGGAACACCATTCGAATGTCGGACAGCATACCCGATTTCCTGACATCGATTGTGACGTGGACTAATTGTGGATTCGTCATTATGGGTTGGGTATGGGATCCCGGCGGTCGGGATGCCACCGATCAGAATACCGACAGCGGCATCCCAACAGTCAGAATCCTGACACCCGTTAGGTACCCTAACCCTAAAGCTAACCTCTACCCCTCCCATAACCCTCCCTCGTGCCTGAACAAAATCCCCCTACTGCCTAAACCACTTCCCCCACCCCACACCCTAAACCCAACCCCTTAGTGCCTAACTCTGAACATAATCCCCAATACTTAACTTCAGGATGCCGACGGTCGGGATACTGCTGTCGGGATTCCGGCGCCAGTTTTTAGACCGTCGGCATCCTGCACGCCGGGATGTTGACTACATCCCCAAACAACAGCCCAGTGTATGGAAACACACATTCACCTTAGCCCAAAGAAATTCTGTGCAATTCCTTCAGCGTGTAAAGTCATGCTTCTGCTGTTCTTTGATGCGCACAGTATGATCCTACAGGAATGGATTCCCCGTGGACAGACAATGGTGACTACTATGCAAACATCCTGAAAACCCATTTGCGTGGAGCCATGAGGAAGAAAAGACCACATTTGCTTTAGAAACAGTGGTTTTTGCTCCAAGACAATGCCCGACCACATGTTGCGGCTGTTGCATTGGCAGCACTGACTCAAATTAATGGGACAGCACTGGAACACCCTTCATATAGCCCTGACTTAGCGCCCTGTGATATCTGAGCATTCCAAAACCTGAAAATACAATTGTGTGGAAATGAGTTCTCAACAGATGATGAAGTGCAAAATGCCACAGCTGCAACACTAAAAGTGATGTCACAAAAGAGACTACTGGACTTCTTTGAATCGTTGTTGAAACGCTGCAAAAATGTATTGAATGTGAAGGACGCAACTTTGTGTTCAGATCCTGTGGAGTCATCTGATTCTTACTTTTCAATCAGCCCTCGTGTATAGAAAAGATTAAAGCTGGATACACACCTGGACGACCAGGTGACCCAGCAATAAGATGAACAATATATCACATCGCCATACACACTGCACGATATGCTGTAAGATGGTGTGATATATATCGTTACATGTCTAATGTAACTATACCGCATTGTCCGCGGTATAGTCCCATCTGATGTGCATATTCGGTGGGAAGATGCAACTACCCAAATCATCGTAAAAGTGAATTAGGTGGTTTTTAGAATGCACACTGTACAATGGTCATTCCAATTTGGCGCAGACTATGTATCTGACTAATATTTATTGTATAGTGTGTACTCAGCTTTAGATAAACAACCTTATTATACAGTACAGGTTGGAGCTAAGGATGAAAGTGTTGCTATGGACAATTAGAGACATTAACTATTTAAAAAAAAATTCATACTGCTCAATAGCCTCTACAGATATTTAGATTTACAGATTCCGATCCAAAAAAGGTAGTTTTAGAATAAATACATTCTCTCTCCATTAAACCAAACATACTATCCCATTAACAGTTTTTTTTTTGTTTTTTTTTATCAAACAGACTAGAAATTGGGACAGCCAGATATCAAGTATAACTGCACTGTAAGGTGTGATAGTTTTTAGATAAATTTGTAACAACCATGATACAGACTTCAACAAGATCCTTGGTCTAATTGTAAACTGTCAGGTTCTAATGTCAGCTGTGATGTTACACTGTTGGACCAATTGAAGCAACTTGCCCTCTTGATTTAGTTTTCGGGTTTCAGTTCCACCTCCAATGCAGGTTCCATTAACAAATACTTTTGGCACCTGCAGATAGAAAATAAAATGAGGCATAAAAAAACATATTAATAATATTACTATCGCTAAACATAAATTGTTAATTTAATTATTTTAATGAGGTATAAAAATCATAATGCTAAAGTTACCATCAGTCAATAACTTTCTGGTTCTTTATATATAAATTGGCAGGAACGCCCCCTTTCACAGCGATTTGTGTCAGGCATGAAACTTATTTTTACAATGTTACCAGCAACTGGTTATATGAGATTAAACTGCATCTTTTTTTAAGCTGTTTGATAATCACAGAGACTGTATGATCCTAATACTTTTAAGTATTGCATATTTATAGAAGTAGAACACTTACAAGCCTTAAAATTAACTATTCAAAACACCTTAAGTGATTATTTAAAAATGTAGAATTCAAGTTATACTTGCCAAGCACCTCTCCCAGCCACCAATGCCTTTACTGTCCTACATCGACTAATGCTCTCTGTCCCCCCCCCCCCCCCCCCATATATCGGTTATATATATTAGCCACAGCCACTTGTCAGTCAATGTATGTTATACCCACACAAGTCATGTTCAATATTACGGTCCTAGTAGCGTGCGGAGTGTACATTACAGTATAATATTCACTATCCCGATTTTCATGTTCTTAGGTCCAGGGGTTTGGGCTGGGTGTAGATGAGTCAGTCAGGACATTTGAAAGATATATGTAAAAGGGGGTTGGAAAGAACATGCGCCTGATAGTGTAGTAAATTAGATAAGGTACACATGCTATAAAATGAATGTGCATACCAAATAAAAATCTTTTTGGTTTATCTGAAATTCCACACGGTTGATGGATAAGATGTTCCCGCGATTCTGCTGATGAGCGAACCTTAAGTGGGGGGGCTCGGTCAGAGCCAGATGGGAAAGAACATATAGTGCAGTACATCAGTTATATGGCGCTATTAATAAAATAATGTGTACCAGATAGCACTTGAAATACAGCATGTAATCAAAAGTTCCTGATCGCTCCTCAAGTATTCTTTAGTAACCGCAGCACCTTTCATATATGTAAGTTATAAGCTTAAAGCCTAAGCAGAAAATGACTCGTCAGTGGCAATTTTCCAAATGGGATTTATTGTAACATAACAAAGGGGGTATGGAATACAGGAACAAAAAATACATTAATAAGAAAAGAAAAAAGTGCTTATCTACATATAGTCACGTAGGAGAGGCTGGTATAGTGGACCCAACTCGTTTAGTCCTCCTGGACTTCCTCAGGGGTGACCAGCAGGACAAAACGCATTTTGCTTCGTTGAACACCCTGTCTGCCCCATTCTGTACACATTACCCAAAGTTCACAAGACCATTGATAAGCCACCAGGGACGCCCATAATCTCAGCAAGAGGGTCTATTTTGCAACCACTTGCAATTTTTGTGGATAACATACTGCAACCACTAGTGAACATGAGTCCCAGTCACATCAGGGACATAAAAGATTTTCTGGAGCAACTTGGGACACTTGGGGAAGATGTACTATTAGCAACCATGGACGTCGGCTCACTGTACACTATTATGCCTCACAGTGCAGGCCTAGCGGCATTACGTGAAGCCCTAGTATCCCAACCACCTAATAGACCACCCTTTGATTTCATGATTGAATTGGCCAAATTTGTTCTCACCAATAATATATTTTCTCTATGACAACACATATTACCTCCAGCGGTTCGGGACCACGATGGTCTCCAACCTGGCACTGTCATACGCCAATCTTTACATGACAGCATACAAAAATATTAACATCTATCCGAGGTTTGGTGAAAATATTGTCTTTTTCAGACGTTTTATTGACAATATTTGTTTGCTATGGAAGGGGCCCATGGATATATTTTTTACTATGGTTGACACTTTGATCCGCATGTGATCCATTTTTTGGACATTACAATCACACAAAAAAAAAAAAAAAAAATCGATGGAAACAGACAGGAAAACGATCCTCCACGCCCACAGTTTCCATCACAGTTTCTTCAAATATTAGGCGAAAACTCGGACTCATCTATTGCTGAGACTAGCCTGGCGGAGATGACGCAGAGATTCTTGGAACCGGGGTACTCTAAAAAAGTGGTACATAAATGCCTTGAAGATGCAAAAAAAAGTTTGATACAACAACTGGACCGTTACCATCGCCTAAGAGGATGGCAAAAGTGGATGATTTTCCCTACCAGATTTGACTATATGGCTACTGTCACCAAGAACACGTTATGTCAGAGACGGCCGTTGGTTTTAACAGATTACACTTTCAGATTGAAGGATTCTTCTCCGCCTATGTTGGCATGTAAGAGGGGTTACTCCTCAGACCATCAGGTCTCCTGTACCTCAGCAAGGAACCAACAGAAGCCAGGATGTATAAGTTGCAGAAATTGGATACTGTTACAATTCCCTAGGCTGCTCTGTGTAAACTTCCTAGAACCCAGGCTAGCGAGCTCTTCTGCCACCCGCTGTTCCCTTAGAACTAGAAACGTTCACCGCTACTTAAGTGGCTGCCTGGACTCATACTCGGAGTAGTAGTGCTTACACAAATTACCTATGGGAACTACAGAATAGCATGAGATTCTGGATACCAGTAAGATAGTCAGTGGTACGGCTAAAGCCGGTAGTACAACTTGGAGAGCTGGCGGTGCGGTTTGAGAACCGATGGTGCGGCTTAGAGCCGATAGTACAAGTTGGAGAACTGATGGTGTGGCCTGAGAGCTGATGATGTGGCTTAGAACCGGTACTACTAGTTGGAGAACTGATGGTGCTGCTTGAGAGCCGATGGTGTGACTTAGAGCCGTTAACTAGTTGGAGAACTGATGGTGCGGCTTGTGAGCCGGTGATATGGCTGGAGGGCCGAAACTACAAGTTGGAGAACTAATGGTGCGGCTCGAGAGCCAGCGATGTGGCTTTGAGAGCCGATGGTGTGGCCGGAGGGCTGATAGAGCGGCTAGGGAGCCCGTAGTAGCTTTTAAGCTAATTGAATGGCTGGAGGGCCGATGGAGCTGCTAGAGAGCCTGTAGCAGCTTGCAAGCTGATGGAGTGTCTGGAGAGCCAGAGAAACAGGGTTCACTGTTTACTGGAACAAGAAGAATGCTGATCACGCAGCAGAGCCGAGAAATCCACAAAGAACGCTATAGTCGGCGAGGCGGCAAAAGACCAGCGTGCACAAATGAGAAGGAACCAATCATGCCGTGTTGTGGAAAACACGTGACACCCTGCGGTGTCCGGACTGGAACAATAATGCCGGAAGGAGGTAAATTGCTGGAGAGGAGCTAGTCGTGACCGCAACTTGTAACAGTCACATGTCGAAGCATGGATCCTGGACGTTCCTTTCCCCATCCACATTCTGGGAAAGTAATCAAGATTAAAATTTCACTTACATTGTCTAATGGACCATGTTATTTATATCCTAATATGTCCATGTGGATTATATTATGTGGGTCTCACCACTCGGTGCTTTCGGGAACGGATGGCAAACCATCGGGCCAGTATCAGGTCAGCCCTACAGAATCGCCTGATAAACCGGTAGCCAGGCATTTTTTGGAAAAAGGATATCAGATGGCCTCTCTAAGATGCAAGATCATCGACTGGGAACCTCCGCCAATACGTGGAGGCGACAGAGTAAGGAAACTACATTAGCGAGCATAGGGATCAATTGCCTGGATACGGTCGCTCTAAGTGGACTGAACGAGTTAAATTCGTTATCAGTGTTTCTTCATTGAAGATATCAGCCTGCTTATATATGAAATATTTTTGTGCTATTTTTTCTCTCGTTTGATATTTTTTTTAACTTTTATATAGTTTTAGATTTTTCTGAGGGTGCGTTTTATTATATTTTTCAATGTCTGGTCATTTTTTACATATTTAATTTTTTTACAGTTAGTATTTAGATTATCAGCATTATTACTATTATTATTTATAATGTTTATATTTTTATTATTTTATTTAGAATACATGTTTTGTTTTTTTTCTTCTTTTACTTATGGTTTTGATTTGTTTGATCATTATTTTCTTGTTTGTCTAATTGTTTCTTTTGTTTTTTGGTTATTATGATTCACTGTATGTTTTGTGCCTGTTTTGGTGCTTCAAGCAGTAAAGGTGGTAGTTTCTTTTGCCCCCCCCTTGTGCATCTCAGTCTGGTAATGTGATTCTGATGGTCTCCAGTTGGACATTTAGCATGTATGGTTTTTCTTAACCTGTTGGCAGTGTCCACCAATAGAGTGGAATTATATCGCTGCATTTTCATCTTGATATTGCATGTTTGGATTTACCTACTGGAGAACACATCAAGTGTATACCTTTGAATATTTGATCATTTTAGGGAATATTGAATACACTTATATGTTGTAGTATGTATTTTGTACTTGTATTATTATGACGATTTTGGTCCTTTATCACGTGTTGCACTAGTGTCATGTGTCTTTACCGGGTCTCTGCATATGTCCGCCCAATATTGTTTATCCCACTATTAGTCTGTAGATATAGTGCAGGGTTTTACCTAATGGTCTATATTACTATGTTGGGTGTTGTCTATATGTGATTAGCACCCGGGTTACTGTTGTATAAGACTACTTAGCAACCACAGCCTTCCGGTCTCTATTGCTTTCTTGCTTGCGCTCGACAGGTGGAACGCATTGGCGAGTGCAGAAGATTCACATGCCATGACGCATGATGTCAGAGTGGCGCCGGCAATGCAGCGTCTCCGATACACACGCATGTAATAAGGGATAACATCTTCTGGTAAGTGAGTGTGTCCTTTTCTCTGGGGTGGATTTTAGTGATATGCGCTTTTGGTAGCTCTAGAGGTGGATTACTTTACCATGTTTTATGGTTGATTTCAATGTTGCAGCATGTGACGAGTATATATGCAGGGACTCGGTGGGGTGTATGGGCTGCTGCCGTTCTGCTGAGGATGCTGTAAATACTAACATGTGCTTGGATCGCAATTCTTGAGAAAGGCATATTTCAAGGTCCAAAACGTCGAAATCATGCCTGTCTATCTGGGACCATTTATGATAAGATGGAATATAAAAATGAACTTTCCTGTGACAAGTCTGGTGAGTGCCCTTGCTTGATATCATCATTGATATATCTACCTTATCTATCTATATATATGTAAGTGTATCCTCAAACATGTAGCCTCAATACGCCCATGCAGCGTGACTTGCCTGGCGTGAGTGAGCCAGCAGGTCCCGTGCTACCCTGCTAGCATCGGGTGTCTTTACGCAAATGCATTTATTGCGATGCGACTAGGATGCACCAGCAGACTGTGCTGATTAATTTGATATGCGACACTTAAATATCTGTGTGCACCAGAGTCTGTATATGAACCCAAACGTCTGCTGGTACATCCAAGTCGTACCGTATTGCAATAGGCGCACTTCTGGAAAAAAAATACGCAAATAAAGACACCCAGAGCTAGCAGATTCTCACAGGACCTGGCGTGCCGGGAGGGTCTTTTTAGCACTACATTAAGATGTATAAGGACACATCTTTATGTGGCTAAATCCACTTTGGCAAACACAGCCCATCTGCTTTCACAGGTTTTAAGAGTAGAATTTTTGAATGAAGTCTAATCAGCTTCCTTCCATTTTTAAGATTCAATCAACAAAAGTACTCCTTTGTTCTCGAGTCTCTCCACAAGAGGTCGCTAAATCCTTACACTGCCATATTCATAACTCCTGATCATATTACCCTAGTAGTGGCTGAGAACTACACATAACCTTTGGCATCACATAACATGATAGAAGTTAAGCAACTGTGGCTTCTTCTATACTTTCAGCATTGCATGCATACTCTATTTACCAAGCAGTTTTATATTACAAGTGGGTCAAAGTAGAGACATGAACATTGCTTATATGTTTGAGGAGGTTCATGTTGTGTCAGAACTGAGAAATAATTGGGCACCCCACAAGATAAGTGAAAACGACCTGCTAATATTGTTTTATGTAAAAAAAAATATTCTCTTTAAGCCCATGGAGCATGTACAGAGATATTCAAATTGTGTTGGACAAAGCAGATTAGTCTATTTTAGAATTAATACAAATTTGCAGATTAAAAACAAGAAAACCATGAAAAAATTCAGGGAAACTCACCCAAGATGTGTAAAAAGATCTTAATTGTTAAATAAGTCCATAGTAGCACATATATTTGTATTATCAGTTACTTATATAAGCACACATATTTCGCAGTACTGTACAGAGACTATTTGACCATTCACATCAGTCCCTGCCCCAGTGGAGCTTCCAAACTATATTCTCTACTACATGTACATGAACATACATAAACACTAGTGTTAAGTTTGCCAGCAGTCTACAGTACCAGTACTTTTGGGGATTTTGGGAGGAACCCACGCAAGTATAGGGAGAATATACAAACTCCACAGTGGGAATCAAACCCAAGACACCAGTGCTGTATGGCAATAATGCTAACCATTACACCAGTGATCGCGCTGACCGAAAAAAAAATGTGGGTCTCAGGGACCCCTCACTTTGAAAATTGGGGTCCTACTCCAAGGTTTCTGGGTCCCATCACATATTATGGGATGTGAAGGCAGGCAGCAGTAGGGACAGTGCTGGGGGCATGCAGCAGTTGTTGTAGAGCTGGGGGTAAAAACAGGGAGAAGTTGGGGTAGAGCTGGGGATAGAGGGGAATAAGGGTAGTCAGCAGTTGGGACAGTGCTGGGGGGCAAGGAGGGGGCTAGTGGCAGGTAGTGCTGGGGGTAGGGGGGTAAAGGTAGATAGCAGCTGGTGCAGTACTGGGGGGCAAGGAGAGGGATAGGTTAAGGCAGAACGGGGGGTAGGGTGGGAGGAGGCAAGAGTAGATAGCAACTGGGGCAGTACTGGGGGCTAGGAGGAGTTTCGAGGCAGGCAGTGCTGGGGGTATTGAGGGGGTAAGGGTAGATAGCTTAAAGCAGTAGTAGCAGCTGGCCCATCCTCACCTCCCCCTTCCCACTATTGTTTGCCAAACGGTATTACTCCCTTGTGGCCGCCTGCCCACCACTCTTCACTGTCCTCAGCAGCCGCAGGAAGTTACCCCCCAGCCCCCACAGCCACCTGCTCACTCCCTCAGCACCAAATCCCGGGGCAAGGGCAAACTCAGGATTTTCTGGGGAAGGGAGTTCTCTAGATTGATATATATATCAATCAAACACTAAACACATACACACTATCACATACACATCTACGTACACTAACATACACATATATACATATTAACAGATATGTACACACTAACACATACATAGTATACACATAGCTGCATATACGTACTTACACTTTTGAGGCTGCTGCAGGTTGCTAATGGGGACGGGCACCACATTCAAGTCTGAGGCGCAGGTACTATTAGATAGCATTAATTATTTTGGGGTGAGCATTTGGGCGTGGTGCCCCCGGAGTTGCTCTGGCTGGGCCTTTTTCAGGGCATCACCACTTAATTCACATAGATACTTTTTCTTCACCTTTCTATTTGTTTGTTTATTATTTATGTAATTTTAATTCTTTCTTATTATATTAACACTTATTGATTATCTTGACACATCTATACTTTACACTTCACTATCACCTTCTTTCCCTTTTTCGTGTGATGCCCTGGGGATGGTCCTTGGCTGGATTCTTTTGGGGCGCCCTGCGCCTCAGTCGTGAACCCCTGAATGTTAGGGAAGCTGGTGTAGAGGAGCCTTGACGCTGGCCCGGCGCTTAATCATATATTTGCAAATGTATGCAACTAATACCTCTGAATTTCTATTATCATGTAGGGTTCAAGTATTTTTAGCTGGTACCCCATATATATTGTAACATTTTTGCTGAAAAATGTACTGTCTACAAATGTGGTTATAATGACCCCATTGGAGAGGTTCTAATGTAACAAACATGTTACGTCCAAGACCTGGTAATGACAAGCTTCAAAAATGTGGGTTCATCGGATGCTAATTAAGGTAAACAATCAGAAACCGATGGAAAGCTGCTGGGACCCTGCGTAACCTGAGAAACAGAACAGTGTAATAATAGTGTGTCAAGAAAAGGCTGCACTTCTCCAGCTTACATTTAAGTGTAAACTTATTGTTGCAAAATTAAGATGGACTGTAAATTTGTGGACGCATCAAGAGATGCTCTAAAGCTGGGTACACACGGTACTATCTGCACAACCAACGATATCGCTAAACGATTTCCCTTGAACTTTTCTGTAGTGCAGGACAAACTATATTGGGTGTACACACTGAAAGATATCTATGATAGATAGATTTCAGTGAAGTCATCCTGCCACATCTCTTAACATGCAAATCGTGATGAAATCGTCCATGTTGGCCTGTATGTACGGACGACCATAGCTGTCATTATCATCCATGCGGGAACAGGCATCGTTGGACGTTTGATGGCTGCATAAAAATGAACGATATGAACGATTCATCAGTGAATGATATCGTTATCGTTCATATTAAATCATACCGTATGTTGATGAGGCCGGAGTAAAAATTTGCATTTAGAATTTACTTGATAGGATTAGATAGATACATAGCACTCACACCAATGTTACTGTGTGCCCTGTGCACAGACTGCCATGTAGCCTAACCTATCCAAAGCACCTCTCTCCCCCCCCCCCTAACTGGCCACGCATTGATGTCATTTTTTTTTTTTCGGTTAACGGTCAGTTTTAATTTTACGGATCGAGATGAAAGGTTATTTCTAGGAGTTTCCACTTTGAAATGATGTACTTTCCATGAAAATCGGTTCAGTAGTTTTTGCACCAACTTGGAACGGACAGACAGACACAACATTCTTATACTTTTAGTAGGTAGATAGATGTCCAATGATCGCCACTTCCACAATTCAAAATACTTGCCTGGGTGCTTGTCCAATTGAATAATAATATGCAAACACAAAATGGTGGAGCTGCTAATTCACAGAATTGTGTGCTCATTGGAATACACACATGCAGTCTGTGAATTAGCAGCTCCACCATTTTGTGAGTGACGGCAATCTCACTGTGATAGTGCTGAATCTGCGGTCAACCACAGGGTGTGATGGCATACAATATCTGTATTGCGCAAGGAACAAGTCCATAAAAGCGTCAGCTTTAATGATCAGAATTTCACTGCTTTTTTTAAGTTTGAGTGACAGAAAGTTTAGTGAAATTTCAGATCATGTCTAAGAAGCCTTAATGGGACATGTGAAACCGTAAGGTTTTTTTTGTCTATGGAATGTCATTGCTTCTTTATAATTTATTAACCATCAGTGAGATCCGTGATGCAGGCATCTGTGTAAAATAAATAATTCAGAGATGTATGCACGGATCAGTGTGATTCATGTGGCTTGTATCTGAAAGAAAAAAAAAGAAAAATCAATAAGACACAGATGCACGGACAGATCAGTGAGATCTGTCCATGCATATGTGTTAAAAAATGAATAAAAGTATATATAAACCTCCCACAAAGGAACAACCAGCTCTGGGGACCCAGTACTGGTTGTGCTAAATACAGGTGACAAACAACGTAGGGGTCCCCCGTATGAGGCACAATCAGCACCGGGCTTTTCATAACCAGTCCTGGTTGCCAAAATACAAGGGAAAAACGACGTAGGGATCCCCTGTATTAAGCACAACCCAGCACTGGGCTCTGAGTCGGTCCTGGTTCTGGAAATACAGGGGAGAAAATGTGTAGTGTTCCCCAGTAAATTCCACAACCAAACTTTTTCTAGTGGGGGGGGGGGGGTAATGCCACAGCCAGGGAGCCCATTCACCGGGTCCCCCAGCCGAAGCATCATCCCTGACTGCTAGTCAGCCCAGGTCGGGTATCCCTGGGGAGTTGGGACTGATAGCTCTATGCTATCCCCAGCACCCCTGGCCGGTGGGTGCTGGGTTGATAGTGTAGTGTGGTGTGGTGTATGAAAGATAAAAATATGAGATATGGTAAGAACTTACCCTTGTTATCCTCTATTTCTACGAAGTCCATAGGGTTCCACAGGATACCTTGGGGTATAGGTGTGACGTCAGTCGCAGGGCACCAAAGAGTTAAGCTTTCAGCCTCCCAGGATGCACTAGGTCCCCCTCCTATACCCCGCCCCCGGGCCAAGGCACCTCAGTTAGTTACCAAGCCATAGGCCGGAGGAGGAGAAGGAAGAGAGAGAACAAAGATCTGGACACATACAAGAATCACATTCTCACCAGAGGGAGACGGAAAACCGGTGACCAGAGCAAAGCCCATCTGCAGCACAGGTGCGACAGGGCGGGAGTCCTGTGGAACCCTATGGACTTCGTAGAAATAGAGATAACAAGGGTAAGTTCTTACCATATCTCATATTTTCTACTTCAGGGTCCATAGGGTATCCACAGGATACCTTGGGGATGTCCCAAAGCAGTATCCTTTAAGGGTGGGGACGCTCCTGTGCAGAAAGGAGAATCCGCCGCCCGAAGGAAGCATCCTGAGAGGCGAAGGTGTCAAACCTGTAATACCTCACGAAGGTATGGACAGAAGACCACGTAGCAGCCTTGCAGATCTGAACTGCCGAGGCACCACGTCGAGCTGCCCACGAAGGACCCACAGACCTAGTGGAATGAGCCTTCAGAGAAGGAGGGACCGGTAGGCCTTCATGAAGATAAGCTTCAGAAATAGCCATATGGACCCAGGCTGCCAAAGTTTGCTTTGAAGCAGGCCAACCCTTTTTACGGAAGCCATAGAGGACAAACAAAGCGTCCGACTTCCTAAACGAAGAAGTGCGGTCAACATAAGTCCTTAAGGCCCGCACAACATCCAAAGAGGCCTCACCCACGGAAAGACCCGGTGAGTTAAAGGCCGGAACAACTATTTCCTCGTTAACATGAAACTGGGAAACAACTTTGGGAAGAAACTCGGGCCGAGTGCGGAGCACTGCCCTGTTCCCATAAAAAACCAAGAAAGGGGGTCTACAAGAAAGAGCCCCTAACTCAGAAACACGTCTGGCCGAAGCAATGGCCAGAAGGAAAACAGTCTTAGCTGTTAGCCATTTAAGATCCACTGAGCCCAGTGGTTCAAACGGCGGTCCTTGGAGAGCCCTCAGGACCACAGCCAAATCCCAAGGCGCCACAGGTGGAACAAAGGGCGGCTGAATGCGGAGAACACCCTGCATAAAGGTGCGCACATCCGGGATTGTAGCAATCCTACGGTGAAACCAGACAGATAGGGCCGAAACCTGTACCTTCAAAGAAGCAAGGCGAAGCCCATGATCTAGTCCCGCTTGCAGGAAGGCGAGAATCCGAGACAGACGAAACTCCCGCGGTGCATAACCTCTCGGTCGACACCACTGGAAGAACGTATGCCACATGCGATGGTATATCCTCGCGGAAGACGGTTTCCGAGCTCGTAACATGGTACGCACCACAGAGCTGGAAAACCCCCGGGACCTCAGCATGGCCGTCTCAACAGCCACGCCGTCAAAGACAGCCGAGTCAGGTCCGGGTGAAGGCAAGGACCCTGAGACAGAAGGTCCGGTCGTAGCGGCAACCGCAGAGGAATGTCCACGGACAGACCCTGAAGGTCTGAGAACCAGTGCCGTCTGGGCCACGCGGGAGCTATCAACAGGAGCGTCCCTCCTTCCTGTTTGAATTTCCGGATTACCCGTGGAAGAAGGGAGACCGGAGGGAACAGGTATGCGAACCGGAACGTCCACCGGACGGACAGAGCATCCACCAGAGACGCCCCTTCGTCTCTTGTGCGAGACCCGTACACCGGCAACTTGTTGTTGTGCCGGGACGCCATGAGGTCGATTTCTGGAAGACCCCACCTGTCCACCAGTAGTTGAAAAACGTCCGGGTGCAGGGACCATTCCCCCGGATGAACGTCCTGGCGACTTAGAAAGTCCGCCTCCCAATTTAGCACTCCCGGGATGAAGACCGCTGATATGGCCGGAAGATTGCGCTCCGCCCAAACCAGGATCCGAGAGACCTCTACGAGAGCCGCCCGACTGCGAGTTCCTCCTTGCCTGTTTATGTAGGCCACGGTGGTAGCGTTGTCCGACTGGACCTGCACCGGGCGACCCTGGAGAAACCGCTGTGCCTGCTGGAGAGCATTGAAGACAGCACGGAGTTCCAAGATATTTATTGGAAGCTCCGCTTCTGTCGGCGTCCACCTGCCCTGGAACAAGTGTGGACCCGAAACTGCTCCCCAGCCCCGAAGACTGGCGTCCGTTGTCAACAGGACCCAATTTGGAACCCAGAACGGACGTCCCTTGTTGAGGTGGGTCGTCTGTAACCACCACGCAAGGGACAGGCGAACCTCCTGGGTGAGCACAATCGTCTGGGACTTCAAAGACTGAGTCAGCCCGTTCCACTTGGACAGGATCAGGTGCTGCAGAGGTCTGGAGTGAAACTGGGCGTATTCCACCATGTCGAACACCGACACCATGGAGCCCAGTAACCTCATCGCCGAGTGTAAGGACACCCGGCGGCTGTGCAGGCAACTGCGCACCCTTGACTGTAAAGCAGAGATCTTGTCCTCCGTCACGAAGATCCTTTGCTGTCCCGAGTCCAATAAGGCTCCAAGATGCAGAATCCTCCGAGACGGGATTAGAGTGGACTTCTGCCAGTTGATTAGCCAGCCGTGCCGTTGCAGCAGTGCAATGGTCAGGTCCAAGTGGCGTAACAGGAGCTCTGGAGATCCTGCCACCAATAACAGGTCGTCCAAATACGGCAACATGCGGACTCCCTGCAGCCGCAGAGAAGCCGCCATGACCGCCATCACCTTGGTGAAAACACGTGGTGCTGTTGCCAGGCCAAAAGGTAACGCCCGAAACTGGAAGTGGTCGCTGCGAATTGCAAACCTGAGGAACTGTTGATGGCGCCAAAGAATAGGGACATGCAGGTAAGCGTCCTGTATGTCCAATGACACCAAGTAGTCCCCAGGTTCCAGCGCCAGAATGATGGACCGTAGGGTCTCCATCCGAAACTTCGGGACCCGCAAAGACTTGTTGAGTGCTTTGAGGTTGAGAATCGGACGATATGACCCATTGGGTTTCTGTACCAAAAATAGATTTGAATAGAAACCCTGGCCCCTCTGGGAGAATGGAACCGCCACTATAACTCCAGCCTGGAGCATAGTGTGCAATACCTTCCGCAGCTCCGTAGCCTTGTTCCGGTCTGATGGGAGACCCGTGGTGAAGAAGCGAGCCGGGGGTCTGTGCCGGAAGGAGAGGGCGTATCCGTGGGAAACCACCTCCAGAACCCAAGTGTCTGTCGTAGTGGTCGACCAACACTGGGCGAACTGTAGCAGGCGGCCTCCCACCCTGGGATCCCCCAAAGGGAGGCCCGGACCGTCAGGCCACAGGCTTGTCATCTGGCTTGGGGGCCGGACGTCTGGTACTCCATGCCTGCTTCCGGGGCTTGACCGATTTCTTAGGGCCAGCCTGTCGAGGAAACGACTGTGGTTTGGGCCTGCCCTGGGCCCTAGATGACCGAAAGGACGATGGTCCCGAACCAGAAGGAGCAGCGGCCGACGGGAGACAAGCAGATTTGGCTGCCGCCAGAGTGGCCACAATCTTATCCAGATCCGGACCGAAGAGAACTTCTCCGGTAAACGGCAACGCTTCCAGACCTTTCTTGGAATCTGCGTCCGCCTTCCAGGATCGCAGCCACAAGGTGCGACGAGCAGCTACCGCTGCTGAAGAAATTCTAGACACCAGAGTACTAATGTCTAGAGCCGCCTCGTTGATGTAGGTGGCCGAATCATGGACAAACACTGCCGGCAAAGGCCCTCCGCGCTACCCTCCCCCTCCGCTAACGGTACTTTGCACGTGGTACACTGTAGCCGGAGGGGAAAATCACTTTCAGACATGATGGCACCACGTATGTGACCTCTCTCACCAATTAAGTATTAAATAGGCGAGAGACCACCCTGCAGCACCGCACCGCAAGGGCTTTGGCAGAAGAACAGGGACAGTAATAAAGCTGACAGTTTAGAGAAGAAAAGTTACAGGCAGCAGCGCTAGCACAGTCACATACAATGCAGAGAAATAACAATTCCTGCACTAACAGCGCTGATTACTCAACTACACAGACACAGGGCCTGGTAGGACACAGCGCTG
The DNA here is from genome assembly GCA_031769625.1 of Taudactylus pleione. Lineage (NCBI taxonomy): Eukaryota > Metazoa > Chordata > Amphibia > Anura > Myobatrachidae > Taudactylus > Taudactylus pleione. The sequence goes on from JAUIMM010000601.1 coordinate 3,687,955, forward strand.
CATACACAGACCTGAGCCACAGCGGAGGAGAGGTATGCGGGGGGACCCAGACCACGATGCTTCCGTCCAGCGCTTCCAGCAGCGTTCACCATGCGTTCTGGAGAAGATGGCCGCCGAGGAGCAGAGAGGAGGCTGGCCTGGGGGAGGAGCGCTGCCACAGGACCAGTCGGCAGCATGCAGAGAGGGCTGTGTGCAGCGGGGGAGGCGCCGGCTGTGAGACAGGGAAGGCGCGCTCCCCTGGCATGCATTTAACCCCTGGGACGCCGCAGCGCTACCGCTCTGCTGCGGTCCGCTGTCCCAGGGGGTAGTGGAAGCGCAGGTTGGTCGCCTGGCTCCACGCTGCAGCCAGTCCCCAGGGAGCCCCCTGCCTGGGGACTTAGGACCATGTGATCAGCGGGGACCCACCGCGGGACCCCGCTGCTTACCTCTGTCCCCCTTGAATCCGGCCATGGTCCGGAGCATCTGGGGTCACCGCTAGCTGTGACCCCAGACGCCCACCAGCATCCCCGGATCAGTACCGGCGTTCTGGTACCGGCGGGGTGTAGGGAAGACAGCATGGACGTCAGGACTGACTGTCCATCCAGATGTGCAGCCACAGCTGCATGAAGAAAAAGCTTCAGGGGCTCTTCTAGCCCCCACTCCAACAGGTGCACCCGACTCCGGCCGGGCACCAAACTAAACTGAGGTGCCTTGGCCCGGGGGCGGGGTATAGGAGGGGGACCTAGTGCATCCTGGGAGGCTGAAAGCTTAACTCTTTTGTGCCCTGCGACTGACGTCACACCTATACCCCAAGGTATCCTGTGGATACCCTATGGACCCTGAAGTAGAAATACTGTCTTTTGCAGTAGGACGACAGGTCCCAGCAAGCATCCCCTGCATGCCTGCACTTGGAGAACCACAAGTACCAGCAAGCAGGGGAGTAAGGGCCCGCTGGTACCTATAGTACCCCTGTAAAAGAAATATTAAAATAAAACAAGAACACTGATTGTTTTAATAATTTTTTTCCTGCACCTTCACCTGGGGGCGGCAGCCTTTAAGCTCTTTTACATGGCTGCCACCTCCCCCAGGACTTCCCCAGCATCTTCTTTCTTCAGCAGCTCTTCTCTGCTGCTTCCCTGCCATCGGACTGCCATGCCGCTGCCTCGCGCTGGCTTATATAAGCCAGCCGAGGGGGCGAGGTGATGATGTCGTGAGCCGTGATTGGCTTGCGACGGCTATCTTTACATATCAAAAATGGCACGGAGGCTCCATTTTTTAAATTGGCACAGAAGTAACCTTAAGTTACTTTTGCGGTTCTCACCATTAAAGTCAATGGTGAGAACAGTTCATTGGTTGAAAGGCAGAAGGCTCGCCTCTCTCAGCCAATGAGCTCTCCGCACTTGGATTTCTGTAGTAAAATCACGCTGCGAAGCCGTCATTCAGGGAAGTAAGTTGGTGGGTCCGAGTATTTGCAGATTTTTTTTTGCCAAGCCCTGCCTACATGGAACGAAAAGGATGTGATCTACGCATAGGAGGAAAGTATGGATTTTTTATTACAGGTATCCTATGGATTCCTACTTGATGGCTTCAGGGATACTAGGCGAGTATGTGAGATAGTGTGTGCATGTATGTTTTAATAAAATTTTACTTTCTACAGTGTGTGTGTGTTTTGTGTTTATTTTAATATATATTTTGGTGTGGAACTACAGGTACCAGCGGGCCCGTAATCCCCCGTATGCTGGTGCGTGTGGTTCTCCAAATACCAGCATGTGGGGGAGCCTTGCTGGGTCCTGCAGTTCCACAGCAAAAGACAAACATATTAACTATCAACAAATGCACCACACTACACAATCAACCCGACACCCACCACCCAGGGGTGCCGGTGCCCTGGAGAGGGGGACCCCTTTATGAGGGGGTTCCCCAGCTCCCCAGCCTGGGCTGACTAGCGGTCAGTGGTGATGCTTTAGCTGGGGGAACCAGTGAAAGGGCTCGGCATTAGCCCCCCGCTAGAAAAAGTCCGGTGCTGGTTCTGGATAATACAGGAGGACCCTACACATTTTTTCACCTGTATTTCTAGAACCAGGACCCGCTCAGAGCCAAGTGCTGGTTGCGCTTAATACAGGGGACCCCTACGTAGTTTGTCCCCTTATTTTTGGCAAACAGGATTGGTTCTAAAAAGCCCGGGGCTGGTTATGCTTCATACCTACGTAATTTGTCCCCTGTATTTAGCACAATCCGTACTTGGTCTCCAAAGCCCGGGGCTGGTTGTTCTTTTAGGGGGGGAAACCACACGTTTTGTTTTTTGCTTTTTTACACAGGCTTTACATTTTTTTCTTTAAACAAAGAAGGACAGACGGATTTCACTGATCCTGTCCGTGCTTCTGTGTTTTAATACGCAGATGCAGGCATCACGGATCTTCCTGATCCGAGCCTGCATCTGTCTGCCACTAACGCCCACTACCTTCCCAGGTCCTGCCACCGGCACCACCACCTCTAACTCCCCCAGGTCCTGCAGCCCGTACCGCCGCAACGTTTCCCGTGTCCCGGCCGCATATAACGCCTGCTTCCTCCCCCCCCCTCCCCTGAGTCCCACCGCCGCTTACACCTGCAAAGGACAGCCATCTTGGTGCACCCAAGTGAAGCCACTTTGAATACACCCCCTGCTGGGAGGCACCTACTGAGACTGCTCCACAAATTAAAGCTTTTTATCTGTATAATGACACAATTATAGTTTAAAAATACTAACTTTCTCAATTACCAGAACCCCAAAAGCACCTACCCTGGAACAATAGCTACCTAATAAAACAAGCCCCAAGCCTAAAATCGCCCTGTACCCTGATTTATACCTTCCCAAAAATCCCCCATAGAGAACAGCACAAAAGTGGTCCTAACTGAGAGTGTCAGAAAAAACTGACAGTTGGAACTTTAGATTGTTCCCAACTCCTCAATTTTTATTATTTTGCCCTGAAATATGGCATGCAGCACTGTGCAACAGTTCTACCATCTATGCCAAATTTCAGCTCAGTAACTCCAATAGCTTTTGAGGTGTAGTCCCTTAAACACCATGCCCCTCTCGGGAGTTCTCTGGAAGAATGCAGTTTTTTTCAATTCAGCCTTAATATAAGGTCATGACTGCACATATATATATATGTACACACACTGATCAGCCATAACATTAAAGCCACTGACAAGTGAAGTTAATAACATTGATTCTCGTTAAAATGGCACCTGTCAAGAAGTGGGACATATTAGGCTCGGTCAGCACAGCCGGACAACCCACCCAGTGGCTGCAGAGATTAGCAGCTGCTGGGAAAATGTAAATTAACCTCCCCCCCCCCAATATGTACTTAGTGTCTGAAGCCGCTGTGAAATGGAAAGTCGCAATGGTCACAATGTTTCCAATGTTCCGATGGTGGTATTTCAGATGTTCCAAAAAAAAAAAAAAAAATTTTATTTTTTTTTTTATATTTGTAAAAAATCTTTTTTTTTTCTTTTAATGAAATCATTTTGGATAAGTTGAAATAGATGTTCTTCGCCAAATTTACTCATCGAAAAAAACCAACAATTTCTGAGCAGTTTTTAGAAAAACAATTTGTCAGTTAAAGTGGTTAAAAGGATGGGAACACCATAAGCAGAAACTGCTATAGCGTGGTGCCTTGACTGAACTTCGGGCCTTATTCAGCTTGGATCGCACACAGCCGGTCGATGTTTGTTGTTCTTTGCGCATGTGTATGGATCACAGTGCGCGAAGCGACCTCTGCGATCGGCAAGCGATCGCAGTGTGCACACAGTCCAACAGCATAATGATTGACATGAAATGACTGTTTAGGGGTGGAGAGAAGGGGTGGTTGCAGAATGCAGGCATGCCTGTGCATTGGAAAGTCATTACAGGGGGGTGCATAATTAAGCCCCTGCGATTGTATATGCTGGCAGAGGTCTAGATGGTAACAGGAAGTTTAGCAGTTTATGAAGTAGGGTCAGGTCACCCACAACTGTGCGAATGGTTCCGATGTTACTCCATGTGACCACTGACTTTGCATGTCATGGGAAGTGGGCGGCTTTATACAGTGATGGACGTCACATGATGGTTTAGTGCTGAGGTTGCCGTGCAATTGCATTCATTAGCATATTTTCGCAGCTAGCGGATGTACTGCCTGATGTGAAAATCTAAATTGTTAAAAAAAGGCAGTAAGCACATCCATTTGCATAGGTAAATCAGTGTTCTCCCCAGGCTGTTTTTTGCGGGTGCACCACCCGGCAAGAAACAGCCTACCAGCCGGCACTTTGGGAGCCTGCAATTGGGGACAGTAACTGGGAACTGTATAAAAAGGACCAGATCCTACAGAGTTTGCAGTTTTTCATAATCAGACTACTGGGCCTCTAATAAGAAGAGGATAATTAATATATAAAATGTATATCAAGTTTAAAACATTATAAAGGTTAGGGTTTAAAAAATGTTATTATTGCAAAGGCCCCCACCCGGCTACTTCTTGATGCCACCCGGCTGGAAACATTTTCTGGGAACACTGTAAATGTTCATAGTTCACCTTGACTGTGAGATGTTCACAAAGTTCTTCTCAAAATAAGTTCTTAAAACTAAGAGGGGAATTCAATATAATTTTTTTCGTTTTTTTAAGTGGTCCCATCAAATTTGGGGTACATGAAAATGGGTACTAGCATATTTTGATGTCCCTAAAGTAAGTTTTTAAAAATTCTGCAATTGTGCACCTGCCGCTATAAATCTATTCTAGAAAACACCTGCTGCATACTTGCAGAATAGCCCTGAACCTATTTCCCTATTGTTTAACAATTTTTTCCCATTTTTTTTTTTTTTTGCACCCCAATTTTTTTATCAATTTTTTGGGGTGTTCCTATTTTTTTTTTTTTTTTACTTTTTTGACAGTTCTTTTTTAAATGTCATTCCCAGGGGTGCAGGCTATTTTTTTTATAAGCCTGCACCCCTAAACCCCAATTCTGCACTTTTTTTCGACACCTATTCAATGGTGAAAAGTTATCCCCGTTTTTTATCAAAGACTTTTCGAACCTGCGAAAAGTCTTTGAAATTGAATACGGTGTAAAACTAAAACCTGCGATAATGAGTTTTCGCTCCCATATTGAATACTCCTGATAATCTCCAATTATTCCAGGAACAAAGAGGCAAAATTTAACAGCGTACTAACCCGCAGTGCGGTCACCTAAGTGTCATGCAGGAGTTAAGCAGCAGCAGAAATGTGGAAAGAAGCTTTAAAGGGATGGCAAAATGAAAACACAAATTCAGTATAATTGTTTACAAGGGTGAATCAGTCTTCAACAAAAAGGAGCTTGCTTGGCTATTAATACTATATGGCACAGGTTCTCAAATTTGGTCCTCAGGATGGAATCAGTATGTAAAGCCGCTGGATGTATTGCCGGCGGACTAAATACGGATGCTGGAAGCCCGAGTCGTCAGGATCACGACTTGGGCTGGTAAGTATCCCAACCCTCCCCTTAGTGGTGCCTAACCCTAACCCCCCCCCCCCCCCCCCTTTCCCGCGCCCTAAACCTAACTCTCCTGGGGGGGGGGGGGGGTGCCTAACCAGAAACTTCCACCCAGTGGCGCCTATCCCTAACCCCCAACTTCCCCTAGCCTGACCCTACCCCTCACCGGGGGGGTGCCTAAAACGAACCCTCCCCCCCAGTGGCTAACAGTCCCCACTTACCTTTGTTCGGGATGTTGGGCGTCGAGATTTCGGAGTCTGGCTAAAGATAGGCGCCGGTATTTAGACGCCTATGTTTAGTACAGAGTCGGGCTTCCAGCTTTGGGATTCTGACATCTGGCATTCCAGACGCCGGTAAATAAACTGCATCCCCTCAGGACCCCAAACAGTGCATGTTTTCCAGGTCTCTTCACAGAAACAGAGGCGCCGAGAGGAGGAGGGGGGAATACTATTTACCCAGGTCCAGGCTTGCTAGAGGGGCCAGACGTTGCTTCCCCCCCTCACACTTCCTCATTCCTCCCACCCACACAGCAGCCCACTGAAGAGGGATACTGCTCGCAACTGCTGATGATCAGCAGCCGCAGCAGTCTTCTATGCCTGTGGTGGGGGGGGGGGAGTGATTACACTGCGCCAGGCTGAGGGGCGCTGCAAGTGTGTTTGTTTTTTAAGCTCAAGGGGACGTGGCTACGCCTCCCGCGATTAGCCACGCTCCCTTCACCTGGGCCCGCCGGGCTCTCTACGCCCCTGCACAGAACACAAGTAAAATAATTAGCTCTACCTGTGGATCTTCAAATGTGTCAGTGAGTAATGACTACACCTGTGCACCTGCTATGGGTGCTTCTCAGAGGGACTGCTACTGTGGCATTAGGACCCTATTGCCGGGTGAAACTTTTATAGGGCTTTGACTCAAGGACATGCATAGCAGATAGGAGTAAGGTCCACCAGGCATAGATAAGGACTAATATAATCTATCTAGATCTGTGTCCTGTCTAGCTATTCTGCTCTCTGGATATATAAACAAACTTGCCAAGGTCAGACACTAAAAGGTAACGCTCCATGCACACTGCACGATCCGGTGTACGATGATGCAATGTATCGTTACAAGCTGCATGTAACAGCACAGTCTCGTTCATTGCATCCACCCATCTGACGTGCAGAACAGCAGATGGGACGATGCAATGAACGAGTGACGTGAACATAGGATCGGGCGTACTCACTATACGATGTTTGTGATGTATCGTTCCAATCAGCGTCAGAACGATATATTGTACAATACATCATATAGTGTGTACCCAGCTTAAGAAAGCAGGATAATACAATTTAAAAGCAAAAGGTCAGATTTGGAGATGGTAGAGGTAAAGGGATGGAAAAAACAGAGTGGGTAGGCAAAGTCCAGCATGAGAGAAAATAAGTTTACAAACTAAATTCTCAGAACTAGTACCTGCTTAGGCAAGGAATGATAACAAAAGATGCCTTAAATAGATTGAATGCAGCGCAGGCATAACCAAACAGCTGCTAACAACAAATATAATCGATGCCGGTGTCACTTTTCCCAGAAACGTGATACGGTAACTTGCTGACAATGACGCAGCTACGGTGAAAGTCCCGGGTTAAGTAAGCTAGATACTGCTATATTACTTGGTTAAAAATCTGACTTTATTCCACATATCATGGAGCCCTTATACTAAGAGGCTTAGGCTGTAAAATCAACCCCTGTAAAACACAAAACCACTGGAGTGTTTAAAGACAGCATGGTGAATATCGCTCTGAAGCAGGCTGCCATATTGTGACAGAGATGATGCTCATATACAGCAGACACAGATGGACAGACAGCTTAGCAGGATTTATTCTGCAAGTGTGCTCAGTATGGCTTTGCTGCTTTATACACAGACACAGTGATGTCACTTGCGCTTAAACTACTGCAGTCTCAGCTTTGTGAACTATATCAGAAGCTAACAGAACACATCCATAAATTTGTGTGAAAAGCCGGATTGTAAATGTAATACTTTAGTTTTTATTTAATTTTTTTTAGAAAGAGTTGTTCAGCGTTAACTTCCTTACTTTATTACATACAATAGGAGGAATTCAATTGTTTTTTGGGCACCCATTAGTGATGGGCACCCGGCAGAGGCTATTCAATTGTTTCTGCAAGTGCCACAGACCCCCATTATTTCTGCTCGCACCCTCTGCAAATCCGCATAAAGTCAGAGTTTTGGGCACCCAGTACTTCAGACAGACTTAGCCACAACAACTGAATATCATCAGTCACTTTATATGGGAATTTACACACGAGAGAGAGGACACAGAAAAACAATTGTATGCCCCCTAATGAAGCTCCTCACACATTCATATGACAGTGTCCGAATACAGCATGATGTCTAGTGACTTATCACACACACTGACTGCTCAGTTTGAGCAACACATCTCTTCAAACACTACAACCTGCAGCAGCTGAATGAAAATATGATGGATATATAAACATAGTTGTATTCATGTATATTAATCAGCCAGGTAACTATCACCAGTGTTTAACAGTGTCTCGAACTGATCTTTATCATTCAACAACAGATCATTATCAAACAACAACAGATCGAAGTGGTGCTGGGTGGGGTTGGGGGATTGGGCTCCCGAGGGGCTTAGGGTTAGGCACCCCCCCGGGAGGTTAGGGTTAGGCTAGGGGAAGGGAGGGTTAGGCACCCCCGGGGGGGACTTAGGTTTAGGCGGTGGGTTAGGTTTAGGCACTGGGGGGAAGGTTAGGGTTAGGCACCCCTAAGGAGGGTTAGGGCGGGGTTAGGTTAGTGAATACTTACCTGGGGACGATCGGGATATTCACCCATGTCGGGCAGCCGCTGTCGGGATTCCAACCGCCGTCCGGCGGTAAATCATACCGATTTCGTAAATTAACTCAATAACCCATATATTCAGCAAACAGTCTTCTTCTACAGTGCATCCAGAAAGTATTCACAACGCTTCACTTTTTCCACATTTTTTGTTATATTACAGCCTTATTCCAAGATGGAATAAATTATTTTTTGTCCTCAAAATTCTACACACAATACCCCATAATGACAACGTGTAAAAAGTTTTTTTGCAAATTTAATAAAAAAAAAAAAAAAAAAATTAAGGATATTACATGTACATAAGTATTCACAGCCTTTGCTCAAGACTTTGTTGATGCACCTATGGCAGCATTTACAGCCTCAAGTCTTTTTGAATATGTTGCCACAAGCTTGGCACCTATCTTTGGGCAGTTTCGCCCATTTCTCTTTGCAGCACCTCTCAAGCTCCGTATTTTTGCAAGTTTAATAAAAAAAAAAAACCACTAAAGCTGCATACACACAGAACAATTTTATAACCAACGATTTTATGAACGATTTTCTGTCAGATTATCTGTCAGATTTTTTTAAAGTGTAATGAACGATTTTTTTGAACTACAAAACGATTTTTGCATATTCCCTTAATGAAAATCGTTGAGTTGACAAGTCTGTCTAAACTACAAACGTGAACGCGCATGAACGATTATCATTCATTGTTTGACTCAGAAAGTGAACGATTTTTTTCAAACGATTATCGTTAAACGATTTTGTTCAAAAAATCGTTGTGTGTGTATGCAGCTTAAGAAATCACATGTACATAAGTATTCACAGCCTTTGCCATGAAGCTCAAAATTGAGCTCCGTTGCATCCTGTTTCCACGGATCATCTTCCTACAGCTTAATTGGAGTCCACCTGTGGTAAATTCAGTTGATTGGACATTATTTTGAAAGGCATACACCGGTCTATATAAGGTCCCACACTTGACAGTGCATGTCAGAGCACAAACCAAGCATGCAGTCCAAGGAATTGTCTGTAAACCTCCGCGACAGGATTGTCTGGAGGTACAAATCTGGGGGAAGGGTACGGGTACAGAAAAATATCTGCTGCTTTGAAGGTCCCAATAAGCACAGTGGCCTCCATCATCCGTAAATGGAAGAAGTTCGGAACCACCAGGACTCTTCCTAGTGTTGGCCGGCCGTCTAAACTGAGCGATCGAGGGAGAAGGGCCCTAGTCAGGGAGGTGACCAAGAACGCGATGGTCACACTGTTAGAGCTACAGCATTCTTCTGTGGAGAGGAGAAACTTCCAGAAGGACAACCATATCTGTAGCAGTCCACCAATCAGGCCTGTATGGTAGAGTGGCCAGACGGAAGGCACTCCTTACTAAAAAGCACATGGTGGCCTGCCTGGAGTTTGCCAAAATGCACCTGAAGGGCTCTCAGACCATGAGAAACAAAAAAAAAAAAAAAGAGGAAGAACTCTTTGGCGTGAGTGCCAGACATTATGTTTGGAGGAAACCAGGCGCCGCTCATCACCAGGCCAATAACATCTCTACAGTGAAGCATGGTAGTGGTAGCATCATGCTGTGGGGATGTTTTTCAGCAGCAGGAACTTGGAGACTAGTCAGGATAGAGGGAAAGATGAATGCAGCAATGTACAGAGACATCCAGGATGAAAACCTGCTCCATAGCACTCTTGACCTCATACTGGGGAGAATGTTCATCTTTCAGCAGGACAACGACCCTACGCACACAGCCAAGATATCAAAAGGAGTGGCTTCAGGACAACTCTGTGAATGTCCTTGAGTGCCCAAGCCAGAGTCCAGACTTGAATCCAATTGAACATCTCTGGAGAGATCTGAAAATGGCTGTGCACCGACGCTTCCCATCCAACCTGATGGAGCTTGAGAGGTGCTGCAAAGAGGAATGGGCAAAACTGCCCAAAGATAGATGTGCCAAGCTTGTGGCATCATATTCAAAAAGACTTGAGGCTGTAATTGCTGCCAAAGGTGCATCAACAAAGTATTGAGCAAAGGTTGTGAATACTTATGTACATGTGATTTCTTAGTTTGTTTTTATTAAATTTGCAAAAATCGCAAAAAAAAAAAAACTTTACACGTCATTATGGGGTATTGTGTGTAGAATTTTGAAGACAAAAATTAATTTATTCCATTTTGGAATAAGGCTGTAACATAACAAAATGTGGAAAAAGTGTAGCGTTGAGAATACTTTCCGGATGTGAAACCATGCCAAGAAATCTGATTACTATAAAAGATATTGGCATTCCATAAATAACAAATTCTGTTTATTGGCAATAGTATAATAATGATCACATTACTTCGTAGTGGACTGTTCTCTAAGAAACCCACCCGACGCCTATGGAATGCATCAGATACACAATGCATGCAGTATTACTATTACAAATTCTTCCTTATCACACCAACAGGGGTATTCAGTTTCTGGCAATGGGCCCAATTCAGAGGTGGCCGCAGCAGTTGTGTGTAATACGCTAATGCTGCAGGAGGCGTCCTGTGTAAGCTTCTGTGATCCGTTGCTGCGTCTGAGGAGGCAGCATTGGATCATCTGCGAAAACATTGGCCATCTGAGTATCCCTCAGGTTATGCGGGATGGCCAGTGTTTTCACTCTGCCGGGGCCAGAAAATCTGTGTTGAAAGACACGGATCTTGGCCTTGACAGCCTACAAAATGGGGACGACACTCCTCTATTTTGAAAAACACTCACTGTTGCCATCCCGTCCCCAAACGGACGCAGCTTGTCAATCAGCCTGTGGCTTGGGGGCACAGAGACCGATCTTGCAGGAGACCTGCGTATTCGCAGATCTCTCACCATCGGTGTGGCACACAAAGCATCAGGTTTGCATACAACACTGAATGAAGCCCAATTTTTGCAAAGTGCTGTTGGAACTCCAACACTTTGTGACTACAAGCATCGCCAACTATCCCATCCCACCCCATAGAAATGCTCAGGACACTGGGGAAGCTTGGGTGCCAAATTCCACCGTGATGTGTACAACCACACATCGCAGAACATTGAATCAACCCTGACAGACAGAAATCATGTTCTTTCTTACAGGAAATGAGCTTATAGCACCAGCTTCAAGTCAGTTCCATATTGCCCCTTTAAATGTGAAAAGGATATAAAATACGCTAGGGAGAGAAAATCCATGTGCGGTTAGTTTTATATAATTATTAGTTAGTCCTCTTCCTTATTCATCAATCTCATTTGGACAGGCCATTCTTTACCTTCTTTTCCACGTCTTTGTATGTAATTTGTTTGTGTCATGATCCGCTCATTGTACAGTGCTGTGTAATGTGTCAGCACTTTACAAATAAAAGATAATAGTCTGAGGAAATCTGTTAAAGAATTCAATTCTAGCCCCCAAGCCCTGTAATTACATCCATATTATACAACTTGTCATATCTTTAGATTTCTAACCATATAACCTCTTGTTCTTTGCGGTGTCTTAAGATGGCCGCAAACATTGGGCAAATGGACTGACGACGACATAAACTACAGTGATGCTTTAAAATGATCGAATCAGGCCCACTGTGTTCATTATCCAATAATCCTTTTCGATTTAGGAGTAGGACGAATATTAAGGAACGGGCGATTTCGAGTGGACTGTGTATGTGTCTTAATCTGAAAACATGTTATGCACATGGGCCCCTTGATGCATCTATGGTAGAAAGTAGTTGTACTAGGACTGGATTTCGAGTAAATGGAGACTAACAAGAAATGGGCGTTTCTAGGCGGAAAGACTGTCTGTTGAGATTGTTATGGGCATGTAGCCCAACTTCCGTGCTTGTTTTAGGCGTTCGGACACAGTTAAGATGCCCATTTTAGACAGATCCTAATGATGAAGGCAGCAGTAAAGATGCAGAAAAAGTGAGGCTTGTGACCGGGACACATGAAATCCCACATAGACGGCAGATAGCTTAATTAGCATACCTTAGTCAGTAGGCCAGACGCACCCCCCAGTGGGTCTACGCCAGGGGTGTCCAAACACAGCCCTCCGCCTGGTCCAATGCAGCCCTATGACCAAACTGCAATTTGGAATCTTTGCCTGTCTTTCGCAGAGGTTGGACAGATCAGAGTGGAGGCAGTATAATAAAGACCACAAATGTTCTCTGAGATAGTATCTGAGGAGAATATAGACCTGGGACCGTCAGCAGCTGTCTGTATTCGCATTAATACAGCACTTCATTTGCAATGTAAACTCAGTAAAAATACATTTATTAAAAAAAAATATTCTAAGAAATGCTAAAACTAATTAAAAAATAAGATTTACTCAGCAAAGAACCCTTACCTAATTGCTGGAAAGATATCGGAGTAAAAAAGTACATTTCCTTAATACGGCGCTCCAAGAAAGAAGTATGGCTCTCCCTTTTCTACATACTTCCCACCTTGTATGTTTGTTATTGACTGTGTATCCCAATAAATGACATTAATAGCGTGCCCATTTCTTGGCACATATTTGGTGTGCATAGCGGTTGATCGGAATGAAGTGTGATACTTACAGATCTGCCTCCTGTCATTTCACGAAGTGCTTCTTGAACCTGGTTTCCATTCTCCATTTCATCCAGCTCAATTGTCTTATAACTCACATTTATACTGTTAAATGCCTCTTTAGCCATCGAGCAATATGGACAGGTGGTCTTTGAAAAAATGACTACACAATTTTTGGAGACTGTCATCTGTCAGATACAAACCAACAAATCAATAAAAACCAGTGGTTAAAAATATAAAATATTTATTTTTTAGTTTACTTTTGTTTGAAAAAAAAAAAAAAAGTATAGCATTTTCTTAGAAACAAGATAAGCCATTGCATGCTAAAGGCGGGTGGGTATCCGCTTATAGATATTCAAACGAGAGCATGACTACGACATTACGACTGTCGTGCTCTCGTTTGTATATCTAGTGATGTGCCCAGACTGAACGATCACTCGTTCAGTCCAGGCACATCCCTCATCCCCGCACATGCTGAACCTGACAAAATCGTCAGGTTCAGCATGTACGGGCGATGTCGGAAGCGACCAGTGGGCACGCGCATCGCTGGTCGCTTCAGACCAAAACATGCCCGATGCATGTGCAATTTGCAAGCGATTGCACGATAACGACATCGTTATCGTACAATCGCATGGCTAAATCGCTAAGTGGATACCCCCCTTTAGTGACCTGTGCTTACTTGGCCACATGATCTGGGTGTTGAAAGCAACCGTAACAATAACTTAACCAAGTACAAATTTATAGAAGGTGGACAATGCTTTGGATACATGTTTATAATCAGACCCGCTAAAGTACTGTAAAACGGCCTTACCTCCACCATTTTTAGAGCATCAAACCGAGGTAGATCTGTGGCGTTTGAAAAAAAATTGCCCATTCTGAAAATAAACAGAAAGTGTTATTTAAAAATGTATTGTATATTATTACCCTAACCGAAGAGTTATGGTGAAATACAGTTCTGATATTTCTCTGATATTACAAGCAAGGCAGCAGCAACTGTTAAAGAGGGTCTTTTACCTCGGCTATAGGTCCTTATTTGTCACCTACAGGCTAGTCTAAGAAATAAGAGAAGAACAGATCTGCCATTTGGGTAACTCAGATTTACACCATGCTGATATTTACACAAATCCAGCTATCGTTTGCCATTGTGCACAAGTATAAGCCGTCCTGCGTGTCTGCAGCGGCTGCATTGCGATTACGGATGCACAAGGTAATCCATTGCAAAGTGTGTGCCAGGTTGTCAGCATTTGTGGGTGGTAAGAAAAACGCAGGCGTGTGTCTGAACGCCATTTCATGGGCGCGCATAAATTAGCCACTGCGATTGCATACGCAGCATGAGAGCTCTCTGCGTTTCAGGAGAGCTGCAGAGTCTGCGGCTGGTCAGACTTGTTGCAAGGGCAAGATGGCCACTCTATGTGAGTTAATGTTACCGATATTTACGCAGTAAAGCAACGGTGTACGCAGATAAGTTGCCAGCATCGGGTGTCCTTACGCTCGTGTGATCTTTGGGACAATTAGAATATTTTCGCTTCTCCGTTCCGTACAAAATCAAAGCTGCGACCGCATTACTATCCATCTCTGAATCAGGCCCTTGGTCTTCAGCCCTAACACTGTCCACTACTCTAGCAATCTATAAAGGGGAAGAGGGCAAACACCCATCCCATAGTGTATAAATATTATCATGGCTGTTCCCATTAGAGATTATAAGTTAATAATTATTCCCTAAGAGTGAATCTAGGGGAGGACACTGCAATCTACCTTAATCACACTGCCTTTCTTGCAAGAAAATAAAGATTCATCTGAAAAAAATAGTTGGTGTGTCCAGGTTTCTTCATCTAACACCCTGACTATGAACATTCTGGGGACTAATACATCTATACACTGCTAAAATAAATATTATATTCCATATTAGCCTGTAAGGTCACCTCACAATTCTGCTTACCAAATTGTGTCCAAATGATACCGCAGACAGTCTTGCATTAAAGTGTATATTTTACAGTGTGTTCTAAAACTTGCATGTGGCATAGCAAAAATACATTACTGGCTGGAGTACAAGGACCTTTTGCAATTAAAAAAGCTTTTTATATATAACAGCGGTGGCCAACCTGTGGCTCTTTGAACTTGTAAAAGTGTCTCCCAACTGCAGATGATGGTCATGCAGCATTGCTGAGGAGGAGGGAGTGCACTGCGCTCCCCCTCAACATTCCACTATGCTTCACAGTCAGAGAGCTCCAGCTGAAAGGTAAGTGGGGGAAGGTGTGTTGGGCATATGAGGGAGCAATCAATATCAACAAACTGATATTTTAAACAGAACAATCAACCTAATGCAGCTAAATTCCACCCCACATACATAGATAACTGCATTCACTGTATAACTATAGAAAAATGTCAATATGATCATATATGGAGGCAATAGTCTTAATAATCACTTATTTATGAGAAAATACAGTCCCAATTTTGACTATGAATGTCTGTAAATGTGGGGTAGGTCTGATGCTATGTGAGGATGTTTGTTATGCATGTAAGAGACATGTGGGATGATTTTGTAATCATGCAAGGGGCATGGTATGAGATCTGATGGGCACACAGTGAGGTCTATTAGGCAAATAAGGAGCATGTGGGGACCTCTGTGTGGCACGTGTGATGGCATGTGAAGAGTTCTAATAGGCATGACTCATTGTGAGTAATCAATAGACATTTTATGGCTCTTGATCTCTGACTGGTTGGCTACCCCAAAAAAGTTTTTAAAACGTATAGATCTTCAAAAACCTAAAAACGTATTCTTGAAACATTACATGTATAGGATATTTATTTACACAATGATTGTAATATACAGTATAAAGTAACTGGTAACATATGAATATGTTCTTCAGACAGCTCTCTCTGTCACTGTGCAATTCATTACAAACATACAGATGTGTCCACATAGATCTATCCTCCAAGTGCTACAAGTTGCGTTAAACATAACGCAAGATTGCTCTGTGACTCGGTAGCACTGAGTGTCTTTTTACCTTCAAATTCATCTGATTCACACAGCGATGCGAATAGGACGCAGACAAGCTGCTTTTGCTGGTTATATGATATGCAGCATGCCTATATTGTGTGTGTGACTGTGGGTGTATCTGCATGCGAAGTAACGTTACAGTGTCAGCGGCTATTGTGCATACAGATACACCCGCAGTTGCACACAGAATATAGGCATGCCGCATATCATTTTAAATCAACACAAGCTGCTTGTGCTTTGGAAAATAAAAAGTCGCACAAAAATGGGATTTTGGTACCTACCGGTAAATCCTTTTCTCTGATTCCACAGGGGACACTGGAGATGCTTACGCTGGGGTATAGAGGCGTGGATAGCTGGAGCTGGCACTTCAATAATCTAAAAGTGTGAAGCTCCTCCCCCTCTATGCCCCAGTAACAAAAAGAGAGAACACCACACACAGTATACAACATACGGAACAATCCGAACAGGCAGGCAAAGAGCGCAGAGGTGGGCGTCCAGTGTCCCCTGTGGAATCAGTGAAAAGGATTTACCGGTGGGTACCAAAATCCCATTTTCTCTTTCATCCACCAGGGGACACTGGAGATGCTTACGCTGGGGACGTCCCAAAGTTATCCCCACAGGCGGGAGTGCTCTGTGGCGCCTGCAGAACAAGGCGGCCAAAACGGGATGCTGAAGAAGCAAACATATCAAATTTGTAAAACTTGACAAACGTGTGAACTGAAGACCAAGTGGCCGCACGGCAAAATTGTGACGTGGAGGCTTCTCTACCGGCCGCTCATGACGCACCCACAGAACGTGTGGAATGAGCAGAAATGGACGAAGGAGGCCGACGGTCGGCACTCACATGAATAGTCTGATGAATAGTCAGCCGGATCCAACGTCCAAGAGTCTGTTTAGACGCTGGCCAACCCCTCCGAACAGCGTTATAGAGGACAAAAAGTGACTCAGACTTACGGAGGGACCCCGTCCTGGCAACATAGATTCGGAGAGCCCTAACCACATCCAAGGTAGAAGAACCAGAGTCCTCCACCAACGACGGTACCACAATAGGCTGATTGATATGGAACAATGACACAACCTTAGGAAGAAAGGCGGCTACCGTCCGGAGTTCCGCCCTATCCGTATGAAAAACAAGGTAAGGTGGTTTATAGGATAGAGCCCCCAACTCTGAAACCCTACGAGCCGAAGCGACAGCCAGGAGGACAGTCTTCCAAGACAGGTACTTAAGATCAACCTCCTCCAAAGGTTCAAACATGGGCGACTGAAGAAACAGAAGCACTAAGTTTAGGTCCCAGGGATCTATTGGATGTACAAAAGAAGGTTGCACGCGCAACACCCCTTGAAGAAACGTCTGCACCTCAGGAATGAGGGCCAATTTCCTTTGAAAGAAAATAGAAAGGGCAGAAACCTGCACCTTTAAGGTTCCCAGACGAAGGCCAGAATCCAGACCTGTCTGAAGGAAAAGCAGAAAGCGGGACAAACGAAAGGTCCTAGACGGAAGACCCCGACTGGAACACCATGATATACAAGCACGCCAGATGCGATGATAATGCGCAGCAGAAACTGGTTTCCCGGCACGTAGCATGGTGGGAATAACCGCGTCTGGGATGCCTCTACGTCTTAGGATATCGGTTTCAAGAGCCACCCCGTTAAACGCAGCTGTGCTAAGTTGGGGTGTATGAAAGGGCCCTGCTGTAGAAGATCCGGGCGCAGAGGAAGGGGCCACGGATCGTCTGACAATAGGGACCGAAGGTCCGAGAACCAACTTCTCCGAGGCCAGTTCGGGGCCACGAGAATTACAGAAGCTGTCTCCTGTTTTATCCTTTTTAGAAGACGAGGAAGAAGTGGAATCAGAGGAAAAAGGTAAACGAACTCGTAGATCCACGGACTTGTCAGAGCGTCTACTGCTTCCGCCTACGGATCTCGAGTTCTTGACATGTATACTGGAAGTTGACGATTCAATCGTGATGCCATGAGATCCACCTGAGGACATCCCCAACGACATATCAGCACGTTGAATACGTCTGGATGAAGCTTCCATTCCCCGGGATGGATATCCTGTCGACTTAGGTAATCTGCTTCCCAGTTGTCCACACCCGGGATGAATATCGCCGACAGTATTACTGACTGATGCTCGGTCCACCGGAGGATCTGAGTTACTTCTCGCATTGTCATGCGACTCCGAGTCCCTCCTTGCCGGTTGATGTAAGCGACGGCCGTCGCGTTGTTGGACTGAACTCTTACCGGACGAGCCTTTAGAAACTCTGTTGCCTCTATCAGAGCATTGTAAATCGCTCTGAGTTTCAACACATTTATTGGCCACTTCTGTTCTAGAGGGGACCATCGACCCTGAAAGTGATAATCGAGGACTACTGCTCCCCAACCTCGCAGACTGGCATCCGTTGTTACGATGATCCAGTCCCACACTCCAAATCTTCTGCCTGCTAACAGATTTCTGGATTGTGTCCACCAAAGAAGAGCTACTCTGGTAACCGGGTTCAGACGGATCTGTCGATGTAGAAGCAGATGAGACCCTGACCCCTGTGCTAACAGGTCCAGCTGAAACACCCTGGAGTGAAACCGGCCAAACTATAGAGCCTCGAAAGCAGCTACCATTTTCCCTAAGAGACGCAGACAAAGAAGCATGGATACCTTCTTTGTTCTGAGGACCAGCTGAACTAACAACCGGATATCCCTGGCCTTGCCTGTTGGAAGAAAAATCCTCTGCAATTCCGTATCCAATATCATGCCTAAAAACAGAAGTTTCTGGGACGGATTGAGATTCGACTTCTTGAAGTTCATTATCCAACCGTGTTGGATTAGAGTATGATATGTCAGTAAGGCATGATCTGATAAAAGAGACACCGATGGAGCCTTGATTAACAGGTCGTCCAAATAAGGTATTATGTTCACTCCTGATGACTGAAGGAGAGCGATCATGACTGACATGAGTTTGGTGAAGATGCGGGGAGCCGAGGATAACCCGAATGGTAATGCCCGAAACTGGTAATGATCTTTCAAAATGGCGAAACGCAGAAAGGCCTGGTGTGGTTCCCAAATGGGAACATGGAGATAGGCGTCCCTGATATCCAGGGATATCAGGAACTCCCCTGGTTCCAAGCTCGCTATGACTGACTGCAGAGACTCCATCTTGAAACGATACATTCTCAGATACAGGTTCAAAGACTTTAGGTTTAAGATAGTACCCAAGCCGGATGGCTCGGTAAGGCCTACAAACAGGTTTGAGTAAAACCCCATACCTCGTTGAAGTTCCGGAACCGGAACTAGCACAGATGATACTACTAGAGACTGGATAGCCTCCTGTAGAACCCTGGCTTTGTCTGCCTGTATTGGCAGACTTGAAGTGAAGAACCGAGGTGGAGGGGGTGCTTCGAAGTCTATTCGGTACCCCAGGGAAATAAGTCTGCGGATCCATGGTTCTGTAGAAGTCTGGTTCCAAATTTGCTGAAATCCTTGCAGGCGAGCTCCCACTGCAGATGGTCCTAGGTGTGACGGAAGACCGTAATGCCACCTGTTTCTCAGCTGGTTTAGGCTCCTGTCAACGAGCAACCGTGTGTGGGCGACCTCTACCTCTGCCCCATCTTGGTTGTGTGGGCGCACCTCTGGCCCTACCACGAAAGGAATGTGGCGCACGAAAGGAATTAAACGAAGGTCCAGTGTATGATCTTCTGGGAGCCAGTTGACGGGAGGAAGGAAGAATTACCCACTGTGGCCTGGGATATCCATTTGTCTAATTCCGGTCCGAACAGCATGTTGCCAGTGAATGGTAGACCTTCCACCGCACGCTTGGATTCTGCGTCAGCTTGCCAAGCGCGCAGCCAGAGGGCTCTGCGGCCCGAAATCACCGAAGCAGATATGCGAGCACTAATATGACTGATATCTTTTGAAGCTTCTCCCATGTAAACTGCAGATTCACGGATGTGTTCTGCTAGTAGACGTAACTCTTCTCTGGAAGTACCTGAGTCCAAACCTGTAATCAATTGGTCGGCCCAGCAAACCACAGCCTTGTTAACCCAAGCGGTAACAAGTGTGGGCCTAAGTTGAGCACCCGCTGCAGTATAAATAGATCTTAGCGTTGTCTCCAACTTACGATCAGACGGATCTTTTAGTACTGAAGCTCCCGGTACTGGGAGTGCTGTTTTCTTTGAGAGACGGGAGACAGACGCATCTACTGGAGGAGGTGTTTCCCACATCTCCATCATGGATAATGGAAATGGGTAGCTAGACGAAAACCAGCGCGGAATTTGGAACCGCTTACCTGGCTTTTTCCAGGCCACAGAGAGCTGTTGCTGAAGTTGCTGTGAGAACGGAAAAACCGCAGAGCTCTTAGGTTGTTCGTGAAATAATTCAAACTCCTGTGATGGAGGAGTTATATCTTCAGGTAAATTCAGGGTCTTTCTGACCGCCAAAATTAGAGATTCCACCCCGGGAGAGGTGGACTCTTAACTCCTGAGGGGTATCGTCATCCAATTCCCCTTCTTCAGTATCCTCCATAGCGAGAAATTCTTCGTCCGACTCCTCTGACTGGAGAACAGTCGTCAGAGTACGCTTCTGTGTCGGTCTTTGGTAGGAAGTGGAGGATGCAGATGCCGCTGTACCCATAACCTGTACCAGGGAGTCTAGAGACTTGGTTAGCCCCGCCACCCAGGGAGGCTGAGACCTACGTGCCTCCGCTAACTCTGACGCTAAGTCTGACATAACTCCTACAATGTCAGCGGCCCATGGAGGAGCAGCTGAGTCAGCAGTAGCCATAGGTGGATCTATTGCTATACAAGCATCACATAACGAAGACCCAGTGGCATGCGGCTTAGTAAGTTTGTTGTTACACTTAGAACAGACAAACATCTTTTGAGCCGCTTTTGTTCTGTTTGACATGGATACACACAGTCACCAGAGGGACACAGTAGAAATAAAAGTGAATTAGAAATAAAACAGAAGGCTGGTTGGGACACAGAGGAAGAGGTACCCCCTCCCACAGATTAGATTCCCTGCACTTACACCCCAGTGATTACTCACAGCCTCTTGCCAGGGATGTAGTCAGGAGAATCAGCCTTCTGCATGTGCCGCACCCTACCTATAATGGAGAGATGCAGGCAAACAACAGGTTAACAAACAGCAGCCACACTGTTCTCACAGCCGCTCCCGCGTAAAACAGACAGAGAGCCCGCGCAGTTAAGCTCCGCCCCCCTTCCTCAAGCCTACAGGGCTTCTAGTATGGCTGCCTGCAGTAATCACCTCCCCCTGCAAGCCCCGTTGTAGGAGCCGCCAGCTGCGCTCAGCCGTATGAAGAGGGGAGCCTTTAACCAGCCCCGCTGAGTAGGAGCCGCTTAGCCGCGCTCAGCAGTGGGGAGAGGGGAGCTGTAAATCCAGGAGCAGCGCTTTGCCAGCCCCGCTGAGTAGGAGCCGCATAGCCGCGCTCAGCAGCGGGGAGAGGGAGAGCAGATGACTCATGCTCCATAGCGCTCTTTGTATACAGCGCTGACAGCGGGGCAGGAGACGGGGAATGCGCTGGTGATATACTCACTGCGCTCCCTGGCCGGTTTCAACAGCACTTGTCTTCGTGTCTCTGCAGCTAAAGTGCTGTGTACGTGAGTGGCGTTAAGGAGCTGCCAGATGCTTTTCCTTGTAAGCACTGCACACTCCTTCCTGTTAACCCCTGGAGGTGTAACAGGGCGCCAGGTGCCCGGACTCCACCTTTAGAGAGGTGGTGAAGGGTACCTCAATAAAAGAATGTAAAAGATGTTTCAAATAATAAAAAAAAATTAAAAGAATAAATGTTAAATAAAAGAAATAAAATAAGCGTCCTGCTGGAGCACAGCAGGTTGTGACCAGCTCCGTAGGCACATTTTCTAAAACTGAGGGCTGGTGGGGCATAGAGGGGGAGGAGCTTCACACTTTTAAATTATTGAAGTGCCAGCTCCAGCTATCCACGCCTCTATACCACAGCGTAAGCATCATCAGTGTCCCCTAGTGGATGAAAGAGAAAAGATGCTCTGCACTACTGAGTCATGCCACAGCATGGAGCATGGCACGACTAGAAGGGCTATTTAATGCGCAAGGAGGATAGATGTATGTGGACACATCTGTACATACACTACAAAATTGTGTTGTCCAAGCATATGTAAAATACATAACTATTAGGTTGCAGTTCTATTACAAACTAGCTGGAATACAGGTTGAAGACTGGATCCTGTAGTACACCTGCGGCCTTTATTTGTTTACATTGTCCTCACCTATAACCCCATTCCATTGATCCTGGAAAGGACCACATTATTGCTAACATGAATGCAAACAGTGGCGTAACTACCGTGGGTGCAAGGGCTTGGCTGTTATGGTGCCCGCACTGCCTTTGTGGTCCTTCGCTCCCCTTCACCCAGTGACACACAGGTGGTGGGCCGAACCAGTCAGGGCCGTAGAAAGGGGGCCCGTGTGGCAGCGGTGTTGATTTGGTGCCGGCAGACATGGAGACACAGCACTGACCGTCATGAGGCAATCAGAGTTTGCGGACCGGCAGCCAAACAGCAGTGGCGGCACCTGATTGGCTGCCGGTCTGTGAGCTCAGATTGGCTCGTGACCGGCGCCAGATTCAAATTGCCGTTGCTGTCTGTCCATGTCTGCCGCTGCGCCAGCTGTAATTAGCTGGCGACCCAGCACCAAATCCACACCTGCTGGCTGCTGATGGCACACAGGGGGAGGCAAGAGGCTGCTGGAGGGACACGGAGAGGTGAGTTGCTGGAAGGGGGACAATTTGTAATGGGCATTACTGTGTGGCATAATGTGTAATGGTCACTATTATTGTGTGGAATAATGTGTTATATGGGGCAATACTACTATGTGGCATAATCTGTAAAGGGCATTACTGTGTGGTATAATGTGTAAGGGGCATTGCTGTGTAGTGTAAGGGGCATTACTGTATGGTATAATGTATAAGGGGCACTACTACTTCGTAACAATGAGTATAAGAGGTACTACTGTGTGGCATAACCTGAATGGGCTCTGTGTGGCATAACCTGAATGGGTTCTGTGTGGGAGCATATGTATGTGTTTTTTTTAACCTCTGGGGAGGGACCCTTTTAAGATCTTGCTATGTGGCATACAAAGTTCTAGTTACGCCCTTGCATGCAAACACAGAGGGCTGACAAATCTATACGGTTTCTTTAAAAAGGACTAAAGGCTCCTATACACTAGACGATATTTTGAACGATATGGGCGCTTCGACGCATTGATATGGCAAATCGTTCAAATAGTCAAGTATGTACGCACTATGGGCCTGATTCAGAGCTGGACGCTCTGACCAGAGCGCTCGCTCTGAATCAGGGCCCTCCTCCATGAAAATGGAGCGGCCTCCTGGCCGCTCGTATAGCTGTGGGTGACCACCCACAGCATATGCGAGCTGCCAAAAAGATGGTCGCGATGGTCTTGACCATCGCGACCATCGGACTTGCGACAGAGACCCTGCGGTAGGGTCTCCCTGCCACAAGCCCTGGAGTGATTTTGGCTCTATCAGAGCCAAAATCACTCCCACTGACATCACTAGTGATGTCAGTGGGGCCGGCTTCAGACGGTAGGCGTTCCCATGGGAACGCCTCCGTCTGGCAGGCACGCCCCGGCACGCCCACCAAAGGGGGGCGTGCTGTCAATCAACATCGACAGCACGCCCCCTTTGGTGCGAGACCCGGAGCGATGGAAAGCCTGTCGCTGCCCGGGTCTCACGCATGCGCACGACGGAGCTCCCTCTGTCGTGCGCATGCGCAGTGGGGAACATCGACCCGCTTGCGAGCGTACTGCTGCTCGCGAGCGCGTCTGAATGACCCCCCATGCTCGCTCCCATAGCATCTTTAGATCTTCTCTACATGCAGGAAGATCTGTCAATCTCGTTATCGATTCTTCTCAGATCGTGCAGTGTGTATGCACTATCGAACGACCAGGCAATATGGTTACATTATATAGTTAACGATCTAACCACCAAACGATGCAAGATATATTGTTTGGTCGTTTGTTTGATTGCACAGTGTGTATGCACTAGATCGTTTTGTCCGGGAGTTCAAGGGAAATCGTTGACGACACTGCATCGTTTGCAAGTCGTCTAGTGTGTACTAGGGTTGGGACATTGAAAGAAAACATTGGAAGTACCGATGTTTTTAACATTGAATACAAAACATTGTTTAGTCCTAAACATTGGTTCTGGAACATCGATGTTATACAATGTTTCTATTATTTTATGCAAACTACCTACTTAAACATATAATGCACTAATAAACTTCTGAAATCATAGCTATGTTTATTTGATGGAGGTTTACAGTATATACAGTCAAGCAGTTAAAAAAAAAAAAAAAAATACAAAACTCCTTTAGAAGATCTGTAAAGACCTGGTACTTCTTAGGCAGCATACTACAAGCAGTCCCCCTGAAACATTGGCATTAAAAGGGTACTTGTGCTGCCGGGGCGCAGGCATCTAGCACCATGACCATGCCGGTGGTTACCAGACGACAGCGCACTTGCCACCGCTGGTGTTTGCTTGGAGACTGCGGTTTGACATTTTTGAGCACCTCGCTGTCTGTGCCTCATGGTCCCAGCGGTCACTCACTGGGTTGGTATCTTCTCTATTTAGAGTGGGGTAAGTAGCATCTATTTGTGGCTGCAGGTTTTTTATTTTGCTACATTATTTTCCTGAGGACTTTCTTTATATATACCCATAGCTGCTGATTGGCTGACAAGAGTGTCTTTCACTGACAGCCACTACCCACAGCAGCATGCACAAACACAGCAGTGTGAGTAAACTGTGTAATGAAGTGTCAGCATCACACACACAGTAGCTGCAGCTGCCAGAAGCCACACAGTTAAAAAAAATAACAAAAATAAAAATTGGAAACCATCTGGGGAGAAATCTAGCAATGGTGAGGAATCATTGCATCCTCACCATTGCATGGTTACAGGTCGAGCATTGAACCATCTGATCAAGGTTTCCAATGAAACATCAATCAAATGATTCCCATCCCTAGTGTGTACTAGGCTTAACTCTGGATTTAATATTAACTTACATGAGTCAAAGTTTGACACTTGTTCAGACTGTGATGGCGCACATCCACATGCCGACTAGGAAAAGATTACAACATCGTAATTGTACCGTTGCTCCCCATCCCCTGCAGTGCCTACACTGAACGATCAGTCGTTCAGTGTAGGCACCCTCCATCATTCCCGAACATGGCCAATCTGTCGTTATCGGCAGATTGACCGGTATGTTCGGGTGATTATTGATGTCGGAAATGACCAGCTGGTGCAAACGCATCTCTGGTCGTTTCCGACATTTGCATGCCCAATTTCTGCCAGATTAATGAGTGATTAAACCATAACGATGTCATTATCGTTCAATCGCTCTGTTTAGTCGGGTAGTGGATGTGCGCCTTGAGATTAAAAGGATACTTTTGTAGCTTTCACGCAGGTTTTTGGCAGACTGCCAATTTCCACTGAAGCCAGCCCTGGAACTTGTATAATTTAAGAGTGTCCCCATTTTAGGAATTGTGTGGCCCTGACAAAGTTCAAACCTAGGCAAAAACCTAATCCTGGTCAATCTGCACTACCCTGCCAAATTTGGTGGAGCTAGGTCCAAAACTCTGGCTGTGCATAAAGGACAGAAAGACAGGATTTCATGTTTATTATATAGATAAAAAGGTTATAAAATAGTTTGCAGACAGACGAAAAAAAATGCATGTGAGGGCATAAAAGTGTAATGAACATTTGCAAGCCATGTTGCATGGGATATTTATTTTCTGTAGATTATAATAGATCTCAGCAGCCATATCACAATGGCATTGTCATATGTGAACTTTCGTAGTCCTTTTTGGTTAAGCAGCAATGCCAATCCCAGTAGTTTATGAACAATATATTATGATATACAAACACAAACTGCTCATAGGGCACTTTTTATATCACCTGTTTGCAAATGAAGGTAACCTGTTTGATAGATGAAGATAAATTCTCTCTCTCAACTGCAAAGCCAGCAGCTTCCTAAAAATAAAACAAATAAACCAGCTTTAACAATTGCTTGCATAACAAGATATACCTTAACAGTTTAGCTTATCCATAGTAACTATCTTGTAAATGTAGATTGATAAAATATACTTTGTACAAATTGCTATTTTGCAGCCAAGTGATCTCTGAATACAGAAACCTCTTCTGTCTGTGAGTGCCATGAAGAAGGTCAGTCTGTTATAATCATTTCAGATTGGGTTCTAACCCAAAGAAGGTGAGAACCATGTGCCTCTTTAACCATCACAAAAGGTGACATACAGATGTGTCCTCACTCGTCTTTGCTGTAGTCGTGTAATCAGCCCCTCTTGCCGTACCTGGTCCTGTGAGTCTCTGCTAGCACTGGGCGTCACTTTTGCATCTTTTTTAGCTGAAAATACGTCGAAGTCGCAATGTGATAAGACTACGACGCACCAGGAGACTGTGCTGATTAATAGGATATACGTTTGTATATCTGTCAGCGACTTAGTCTCTCAATCAGCATCAATAGTACAAACACAGCAGCACAATCTCTCCACAGCTCTTTTCCACACCAAATTCCATTTAATGAAATTAATCAGCAGTCTCCTGGTGCGTCCTAGTCGCATCACATTGTAACTAAGATGCATTTTCTGCAAAAAAAATCACGATGGCTCCCTCAGGCAAGGCATGTCACGCTGCATGGTGTTTTGAGGCTAGATGAGCAAGGAGACATCTGTAGCATAACCCAGGAATCAATGTATGAACAAACATCAACTTTCAGTTGCCACTGAGGTGCCAGACAGAGCCAGCCCTAGCCAATTTGGTGCCCTAGGCAAACTTTTGACTGGTGCCCCCTAGCATATAATCCCACCACCAAACATATTTATACGTGGACGCCAAAAATAACATATTGGTTTATAACTTTTTATTGATGTTAAGTCATCGAGAGTGCCGCCTTCATCGATGTACATATGCCCTCACTTGCTTAGGAGAGGTAAAACGGAGGGCACCGGACGCAAGTTAATATTAAGCAGGTTGAGAGTGCCGGCTATCTGCATTATAATTATATTATATATATATATATATATATATATATATATATATATATATATATATATATATATATATTAGGGATGTGCAGGCTCGGATAGGTTCGAGTTTGCACGTGGAGTTCGGATTTTTCCCTCCAAAAAAACGGAACTCAGAACGAGGCAAAACGTCATCTTGCATGGACGAACATCATCATTCCTGGACAAAAGACCAGGAATGATGATGTTCGTCCATGCAAGATGACGTTTTGCCTCGTTCTGAGTTCCGTTTTTTTGGAGGGAAAAATCCGAACTCCACGTGCAAACTCGAACCTATCCGAGCCTGCACATCCCTAATATATATATACACACACACACACACACACACACACACACACACACATACATACATATGTGTACACGCTAATATATATATGTCCATACACACTATATATATATATATATATATATATATATATATATATACACATACATACACACATACATACACACATACATACACACACACACATATAGAGAAGCAGGGCAGTATCACTCTCCGGACCTGAAAAAAGAACCATAATGCAGGCGTCAATACATCAACGTTTCGAGTTTGATAACAACTCGTCATCAGGACATACAGGTATGTCCTGATGGTATGTCCTGATGACGAGTTGTTATTAAACTCGAAACGTTGATGTATTGACGCCTGCATTATGGTTCTTTTTTCAAGTCCGGAGAGTGACACTGCCCTGCTTCTCTATTCGTCTCCCATTGTGAGCACCACGGCCAGATACTTGTGAAAAGGAGTGCCTGCAACTACGGAACTACACACATACATATATATATATACATATATATATATATATATGTGTGACCGTCATATATATATATAGCTGACAGCTGTGCTTCATATTATTTGTCCCACCCTGAGTCAGACAGCGACCGTTACAGTGGCCGTTGTACAGTGGCTGTGGGCTGTGGCTGGGCCAAGATGGAGGCGGAGCCGTGAGTTGTTGCTCACGGCTCTGCTCCGCAAAGGCCCATGGGAGGTGTGGCAGCGGCTGGGCATGCGCAGCATGCCCTCCCGCGGCCACCTTAGCTCCTCCGACCTGTACTGTCAGAATGAGCTTCTATGCAGAAGCTCATTCTGACCAAGGGGCCGGGCGGATGCGGATGACGGTCACATGACCGGCCGCCGCCTGGCCATCCGCTGCGCTGCCCGATCGGAGAGCTCCGATCGTGGCAGCGCGCTGGGGGGTTAGCTGTGCCGGCGGGGCGGGCTCTCCCGGCTCTAGGTAGGTGTCGGTGGGACTGGGAGGGAGCAGTGGCTAGCGGCAGTTGCCGGCGGCGGGGGGCAGAGCTCAGCCGGCCCTCAGCCCTGCTTGATGGAAAATGCCCCTAGCATGCAGAGTCGCCCCTAGGCATTTGCTTATCATGCCTATGCCTAGCGCCGGCTCTGGTGCCAGAGAACCGGAGGCTCTGTCTGGTAAACGCAGTAGTCGGGACAAGAGACGTATTAATGTTTTTGTTTTTATTCCCGTTTACCAGGTATGATTCTTACTGTACAAAAATATTATGTTTGGTCTTGTTTATACTGAATATTATTGGCAGCGCACTTTTCTGTCGCAAACACATGACCTCAAGAGGGGTCGGGAATTTAAAGCTGGGCGCCAGGCGCATGCTATGGTCACACCAGGTGCCTCTTCAGGCAGCAGGGAGCCTTTCCAGACAACAACCTGGAGACAGGTGCCACTGGGACGTGATGGTGCCACTCCTTTGGCCTTGCGTCCTGGGTGGTGTCACTGGTCACACACACTCGTTACGGCCTGATTATTGGGTCCAATCACAGAATTTATTTTTGTCCCTCGAGCTGTAATAAGTCCCAGTAGTACAAAAAGCAGCAGCACAATCTCTCCATATCTGTGCATAGCCATGAGCAAAGAAGCAATGAGTGGAAACAAGCAATAAATAATTAAGAAGGCAAAACAGAACATAAATGTGGGAATTTAGAGATTAAATAAAAACATAAAAAATAAAGAAGAAAGCAGAGTTGCAGGGACATACAGCTGAACACTAGTACATCCTTATCAAACTAATCAGAAAAGAGGATCACTCAGTGAAGACAGAAAGCCAATAAACGGATGTGTCGTCCTCCTAATGATTCTTCTATCAAATTGTAATAAAACAGAATAGTAACCCTCATCAGTATATAGTATGTGTGAGCTCAATGACTAACCTGGAAATGGTTGATGGTGCTTTTCCATTATCCTGTCCTCATTTAAATGCCATAACAAATGGCTGCGTAATATGGCTCTGTATGATGTTGCTCAACTATTGACAGATGAGACCGGTTACTATCAATACTGGATAAAATATGAGACCTGAGACAAAAATCTACAATTTGCTGGTGACGGCTATTGGGTTATATACAACAGAGTGCAACCTCCGTGAACTGGCGCTCTCTCTACGATTAAGCCTGGAGATTTAAATAGGCAATAATTTAAAAGGCAAAACCAAGTTGGCTCCTTCCGCCTGCAAATAACATGAGCAGATGTGCCAGCAATACAAGTGCAGGTGTACACAATTCATACACATTACATGAGATGGCAGGGCAGTGTAGATAAAAAGTACCTAAGTCGCTTGGGGCATGTTAAATGTATATCAAACATGCAAAAATAAAACGAACTTTAATGTCGTAATCGTGCAATCGCTCATTAATATCTGTTAGTGGATATGCGGCTTTAGTCTTCACTGTAACTACAAAGGCTTTTGCCGAGTCCCCACTGCTGGCAATGGGGCTGTACTTGCCTTGTACTTTTCAAATTAGGCAAATGATAAGAGGGATCACCACTTGCCTGGTGATTATATATATATATATAACACCATAAAGTGTTTTTTTGTTTGTTAACTGTATGAAACAATTTTTTCCAAAAACATACCCAAAATAGTTAATTTTTAAAATGGTCAAATATTGTAATTAATAGCTATTTAGCCCTTAATTCAATGTAACATAATTAACAAGTCTGCATAATTGAATCGAATTTAAACAGCTATTATTTACATAAATTGGTCATTTAAAAAAAGAATTGGGGAGGCATTTTGGAAACAAATATTATCCAGTTAAGTGGTTAAAAATAATGACATATGGTCTATATATGTTTCAGCTGGGAACAATGGTATAGGTATAGAAGATGATGCCTGTGCGTTACCAAGTTACGGCTTTGCCATCACCTTCTCCTGTACGTACCTGACGATATTAATCTGCTGGGCTGGTAACTGCTGCATAGTCTGACTGAGCGTCTTGTCACCACAGTCACCTTCCTATTCAAAGCTTCTAACACAAGAGAGAAAATAGTATATACGGCGGTTCGGAAATAGTCTTCCCTGCATGTGCCTACAGTACAGAACGGGAGACATATTTCCGAATACTAAACAGTACAGCTCTGTGAGTGAGGCTTCTTCAAAATGGCTCTGGGAAACTGACATAAAATAAGTTCCATTTCAGCATCACGCTACTATCCCAGCATGCTTAGGCGACGGCCTTTTTTTAATCATTCATTAGTTTCTTATCACATGATCATAGCAGCTGTAAGGACTCGGAGAGACAGCATTAAATTCAGCCAGCACAGGGGGCTTAGGCTAGCAACTTGCTACAGCCATGTGTTCTGATCACCCAGCGCTGTTACTTGTTTCCTTCCTTTACAGCAGTATATACGCCCCCCTCCCACAAATGCGTAAATCACACCTCTCAACTTTCCTATTTGGAAGCTATTTTTTTTTTTACTTTTTTTTTATGATCCACATATTTTACATTATATTATAGGTTGCCAAAAAGAAGAGGCATTTCATGCAGATTGCCTCTAATCATAAGTGAAAACAGAATTTAAAAAAAAAATCCTTTACCAACCAACTACAAAAACTAGAAACTTTACACAGATTTCAAATTAACATTTTCCTGACAAACGCTCTCCAATATAAGCTGGCTACACACTTAAGCGACAATTTGGTAAACTATACCCGCTTATCAATCGGCCACTCAATTTGTCTGTCCAGACGTCACTACTGGGCGAGCATTTAAATTTGCCTGTCCAGTTGTGATGTCAGTGTCGGCAGTTCTCGCGGCTAGTATACAGTGGGTAGCCCGTTCACACAGCCAAACGTCCCGCTATATCCAGGGGCATATTTAGAGTGGAGGGGGCCCGTGTTCACTTACCATCCGGGCCCCCTCCTCTCCGGCTGCGGCTTACCGACAGGTTCAGTAGACTCCGGGCATAGACTAGACTACTGCGCATATGCAAGACCGCTATTTTCCAGATGATTTCCCTACTGCGCCGAACGCCGAAACAGTGATCGCTGCGGCCATTTTCCAGGCGTTCTGTGTAGCACCTCTCCAGCTGATGTGGGACTTTGGAGAGGTAAGTATTAGGAACAGGGTGTGTGGTGCGGGCCCCCCTGGACTCAGGGGCCCGTGTGCTCCGCACACCCACCACCTATTATAGATACGCCCTGCTGGGAATATCTGCTTAAATCGGAATCGACTGTGCTGCAGGACCAACCTGATATGTCTGTTAACGATGTCGTTCACAGACATAACAGCAGACCCTCCAACTATATCGATTTTGCCCGTACAGTACCATTTTTTAACGGTCTGTACCGGCAAACTGGGGCTGTACCGTTTGTACCGAGTTAGTACAAACACCCGATATCAATAGCAGCGTTGCTAAGTGACAGGCGGCTGCTAGCTCCATGGTCTGTCAGTCAGCTTAGCTGTTACTTACAGCAGGCTGCCGAGGAGCTTCTCCAGTCAAAGTCTTGCGAAATGATGACTTCATCATCACGCAGGACAATGACTGTCACTGTGAGGCTGAGAGCTATGTCTGCTGCAACACCTCGGCTGCTGTAGGGGAACAAGTGCACAATCACAGTGCACTTGTTCCCCTAGAGAGGTAGGTAGTCCACCCACTATTTACATAGTAAATGTAAATAAATTATAAACACCCCAAGTGAAATCAATCATGTAAATATATATATATTGTGATAGAAGCACTGGAGAAGTTAGGGATGGCGTGTATTTGTATCCCAGATTCCTGTAATATGTGTTTTAACCCCCAGGTTAAAACACATATTACAGGTTATGCTTCAATGGGTTCACCAGTTCAGCTTTCATAAGTGTAACCAGGCTACCAGAATCTAACATATCCTCTACTCTGTTGCCATCTACAGTGAGTATACACATGTGCTTATCTGTCTCAACCTGCTGGTCAGCAGTACAGGCTGGTTGTGCAAAGAAAGATATCCTGCGGTTGACATGAGCAGTATCACATTGCATAGGTTCAGAGGTAAGTGAACAATTAGCCGCAATATGGCCGAAACCACCACATCGAAAACACTGAATCACACTATTATCTAGTCTTTTATGGGGTAGGAACCTTCCTGGCCTGGCTGGCCTGTCTCCAGGTTCCACACCCCCAGTCTTGAGTATAGTCCACCGCCCAGCACCTTTCTCCCCTGGAACAGCCTTACCAGTGTCAATGGGAGTTCGCCGACGCGCTATCGGGGCTCAGTGGGGCACACTCATCAGCTCCTCAGCCGCCACGTAGCTCTCCACCAGTTCAACTAACTAGTCTGTGGACTTAGGGTCTGCATGGCTCACTCACTTGCGCAGAGATGCAGGTAGCAATCGCAGATACCAGTCCATCACGACTCTTTCCACGATCTGTTGTCCTGTCAGTGTCTCGGGGTGTAGCCATTTTGTGATTAGATGGACGAGGTCATGCATCTGTGAGCATGGAGGCTTTTCCATTTGGAACTCCCAGCGTTGGACTTGTTTGGCACGTACACATGTGGTGACTCCTAAGCGAGTTAGGATCTCCCGTTTTAGTTTATCATAGTCTTTCGCATCCATCAGGCACAAGTCATAATATGCTTTTTGTTGTTCTCCAGACAGGAAGGGTGCCACAAGATTTGCCCACTGCTTTTTAGGCCACTTCTCTCTTTCGGCAGTTCTTTCAAAGGCCGTAAGATACGCCTCCACATCATCACTCTGGGTCATCTTTTGCAGAAAGTGACTGGCCCGTATGTTGTGAGTGTTAGTTAGAAGAGCAGGGGAAGCATCTCCAGACCAGACTACTAGCTGTTGTACCACCTCTTTTATGGCCTGGCTGTTTTCCGCTATGGCCTGGCGGGTTTCCTTGATGGTGACTTGTTGTTGCCTCTGGGCTGCCTCCAAGGCCAATAGTTGCACCTGGGTGGATTCCTGCTGAGCTCTGGTAGCTTCCTGCTGAGCCTTGGTAGCTTCTTGATGAATTTTGTTCGTTTCCTGCTGAGCTCTGGTAGCTTCTTGCTGAGCTGTCGTAGCTTGGAACAAGGCTTTAACAATGTCCTCCATGTTGCCTTTAGGGGTAGACTGAAAGCAGAACCTGGCCTCTCTGTGCATCTGCTGACGCCACCTTCATGGATTTAACAATTTCTTGTCTGTCCCTTTTAAATTTTAAAGGAAAATGTTTTCTTGCTGCAAACTTCAGTGTGTGATTGCCTGCATTCTCCACCAAATGTGACACAGTCGGGATAAGGGTCCCTCTCCTGGGGTAGATGGACTCCCTCTTAACACACTCAGCAGCCGTAGAAACAGGATACAAGTGTGGGGTTCTCATACAAACTGGTCGGTGGCAGTCTTTATTGTGCCAAATGAATATAAACATAAAGAAAACATAAACATAAGTCCTAGCCTGGCTGGGCACTAGCTACACAGCAGATTCCCTGGTATAATAATGGTAGGGCCTATTGCCCTCACCATCAACAAAACACGTGCACAGTACTTACAAGGAAAGTAACCAAGTGTCTCTGAACAGGCTAGTCTGCCTGCTGTCCCAGGTGTGAGACACTCAGCCACAAACAAACCTAGCTTATATTAGTTATTTCCAGCTGCAAGCCCTAATGAGCCTGTTACCAGGCTGAAAGGCCCAAAACCTGGAGTGGCCTGTGGATGGAGCCCTACCTCTCCTCACATCCACACCCCCAGGACCCAGACCGGCTTTTCCAAAAGCCAATACTCGGGTCTGCTTACAAAACAGACTTCTCCTGAGGTTTTTTAGAACACATAGGCCAAAAACCTAGGACAAATGTACCTGCCATTGACCACTTTACCAGTGCTTCTATCACATATCCCCCCCTTTGTTTTGACCTGTGGGGTGGAACAACCGCAGCCCCCATACAATGGACATGTGACAAAGCATCTGCATTGGCTAGCTGGCTTCCTGGCCTATGTTCTACCACAAATTTAAAGGTTTGTAATGCCAAGAACCATCTCGTTATTCTCGCATTTCTGTCCTTGTTTTCTGACATCCACTTCAGAGGGGCATGGTCAGTGATCAATCTGAACTTTCTTCCCACAAAGTAGTACCTGAGAGTCTCTAATGCCCACTTATGGCCAATGCTTCTTTCTCGACCGTAGCATAGTTTCTTTCATGCATATTTAATTTCCGGCTTAAGAAGAAAATCAGGTGTTCTTCACCCTCTTTGCTTTGGGACAGGACCGCTCCGATGCCTACATCTGATGCATCAGTTTGTACAACAAACTCTTTGTCAAAATCAGGGGTCATCAGAACTGGTTGGGTACATAACACTATTTTTAACTCCTGGAAAGCCTTCTCTGCTTCAGGACCCCATTCCACCATGACATAGTGTTTGCCTTTGGTAAGATCAGTCAATGGGACTGCAATGGTGGCAAAATTGTGTATAAACCTCCTATAATACCCAGTGATCCCTAAGAAGACTCTCACCTGCTTTTTATTCAGAGTTCGTGGCCAGTTTTGGATTGCCTCAATCTTATGGAGCTGTGGCTTTATCAAACCTCTGCCAATGATGTACCCAAGAAATTTAACTTCTTCCATCCCCAGAGAACACTTTTTTGGGTTGGCTGTCAAACCTGCCTTATACATGGAGTCCAACACTGCTTGTACTCATCCAGAAAAGCAGTAGCATACTGTCTATGGGGCCTTAGAATCCTATCCATCACTCTTTGAATACTAGCAGGTGCCCCATGTAGCCCAAAGGGCAAAATTTTGTCTTGAAACAACCCCTCTGGTGCAGAAAAATCTGTGTTTTCTTTGGCGTTTTCAGTTAACGGCACTTGCCAATACCCTTTGGTTAAGTCAAGAGTAGTTAAATATCTGGCTGTCCCCAGCCTTTCCATTAGTTTGTCCACCCTGGCATAGGGTAGGCATCAAACTTTGACACACTGTTCAATTTCCGGAAGTCATTGCAGAATCGCACACTCCCATCGGATTTTGAAATGAGCACAATGGGACTTGACCACTAACAATGCGATTCTTCAATTACACCCAACTCTAAAAAATTTTTAATTTCCTTCGACACTGATTCTCTTTGGGCTTCTGGTAACCTATAGGGCTTTAGGTTAACCTTAACCCCTGGGTCAGTGATTATGTCATGTGTGATGACTGTGGTTTTCCCTGGTAGGTCAGAAAACAGCACCCTATTTCTGATCAGAAATTCCTTAACTTCCTGCTGTTGACTGACAGGGTTTTTGCCACTGTCACTTCGGGTACCATGGGCCCTGGGTTTACTGGAGGGGCTCGGACAGCTGACAGTGCTGTTCTATCCTTCCAGGGTTTTATAAGATTTACATGGTATATCTGTTCTGGCTTTCTTTTCCCCAGCTGGTAAACTTTATAATTGACCTGCCCTACTTTTTCTAATATTTCAATGGGTCCTTGCCATTCAGCCAAAAGTTTACTTTCTACTGTGGGAACCAACGCCAACACTCTGTCCCCAGGAGCAAAGTTGCGTAAGCAAGCATTGCGGTTGTATACCCTCTGCTGTGCCTGTTGGGCCTGTTCCAAGTGCTCTCTTACTATTGGCACCACAGCAGCAATTCTTTCTTGCATTTGAGAAACATGCTCAATAACTGTTTTATACGGACTGGACTGCCCCTCCCATGTCTCTTTGGCAATGTCAAGTAACCCCCTTGGATGTCTCCCGTACAATAAATCAAAAGGGGAAAACCCTGTGGAGGATTGGGGAACCTCTCTTATGGCCAACAGCAAATAAGGTAACAAGTAATCCCAATCTTTGTCCACTACTTTCCTTAGCATGTGTTTTAAAGTTTTATTAAACCTCTCCACTCACCCATCGGTCTGGGGATGGTACACAGAGGTTCTTAATTGGTCAATTTTAAACAGGCGGCATAACTCCTTCATGATTTTTTACATAAATGGGGTACCTTGGTCAGTCAGGATCTTCTTAGGTATTCCCAACCTGCTAAAGACATGGACTAATTCTCTAGCAATGGTCTTGGTTGACGTATTGCATAATGGTATCGCTTCCTGGTACCTGGTAGCATAATCCATTATCACCAGAATATATTGATGGCCCTGGGCAGATTTCATTAATGGCCCAACCAAATCCATAGCTAATCTTTCAAACGGAACCTCAATAATGGGTAACGGAACCAGGGGAGTTTTGAAATGTGGCCTTGGAGCATGATACTGACATTCAGGGCAGGATGCACAATAGTCAGAAACCTCTTTATGGACCCCAGGTCAAAAAAAACCTCTGCACAATTCGTTCAGTAGTTTTCTCTACCCCTAGGTGACCTGCCGTTATATGACCATGGGCCAGATCTAATACTGTTCTTCTGTATGCTTTGGGAACTATTAATTGTTCCACAATATCTTCCCCCTTCTTAGTCACCTGATACAACAAATCCTGACATACTGCCATGTGAGGATATGACAAAGGACTATCGGGGTCTATGGGCTTACCATTGATCAACTTGACATTCTCCCTGGCTTTTACCAGAGTAGGGTCATTCAACTGCTCCACGGCAAAGACCTCTCTCCTGACCTCAAGATCAGGCAGGCAGTCCACAGGCTCAATAACACTCCCCACCTCAGTGGGAGGCACACCACTTGGTGAGCCACTATCACGCTCCGCATTCTCTAGTTCGCCAATCATACTAGAAAAAGGGAACATCTCTGACTCTGCTACTACATCAATAACCCTCTCAAATGAGTCAGGGTGATTTACTTCTGTGCAAAATCTGCTTTCCAACAACTTCAAGAAGTGAGCAAAGTCTCTCCCCAAGATTGCATCATACATTAAGCCCTGTACCAAACCCACAGAGACTTTCGAGGAACCACATGGTGTTTCTATTCTCACTTCTGCAGTAACATAATACCGGGTATCCCCATGTATGCAGGTCACACCAACAGTTTTCCCCTTACGCTTCAAAGGGTTCACCAGTTCAGCTTTCATAAGTGTAACCAGGCTACCAGAATCTAACATAGCCTCTACTCGGTTGCCTTCTACAGTGAGTATACACATGTGCTTATCTGTCTCAACTGGCTGGTCAGCAGTACAGGCTGGTTGTGCAAAGAAAGACATCCTGCGGTTAACATGAGCAGTATCACATTGCATAGGTTCAGAGGTAAGTGAACAATTAGCCGCAATATGGCCGAAACCACCACATCGAAAACACTGAATCACACTATTATCTAGTCTTTTACGGGGTAGGAACCTTCCTGGCCTGGCTGGCCTGTCTCCAGGTTCCACACCCCCAGTCTTGAGTATATTCCACCGCCCAGCACCTTTCTCCCCTGGAACAGCCTTACCAGTGTCAATGGGAGTTCGCTGACGCGCTATCGGGGCTCGGTGGGGCACACTCATCAGCTCCTCAGCCGCCACGTACCTTTCCACCAGTTCAACTAACTGGTCTGCGGACTTAGGGTCTGCATGGCTCACGCACTTGCGCAGAGATGCAAGTAGCAATCGCAGATACCAGTCCATCATGACTCTTTTTACGATCTGTTGTCCTGTCAGTGTCTCGGGGTGTAGCCATTTTGTGATTAGATGGACGAGGTCATGCATCTGTGAGCATGGAGGCTTTTCCATTTGGAACTCCCAGCGTTGGACTTGTTTGGCACGTACACGTGGTGACTCCTAAGCGAGTTAGGATCTCCCGTTTTAGTTTATCATAGTCTTTCGCATCCATTAGGCACAAGTCATAGTATGCTTTTTGTTGTTCTCCAGACAGGAAGGGTGCCACAAGACTTGCCCACTGCTCTTTAGGCCACTTCTCTCTTTCGGCAGTTCTTTCAAAGGCCGTAAGATACGCCTCCACATCATCACTCTGGGTCATCTTTTGCAGAAAGTGACTGGCCCATATGGTGTGAGTGTTAGTTAGAAGAGCAGGGGAAGCATTTCCAGACCGGACTACTAGCTGTTGTACCACCTCTTTTATGGCCTGGCTGTTTTCCGCTATGGCCTGGCGGGTTTCCTTGATGGTGACTTGTTGTTACCTCTGGGCTGCCTCTAAGGCCAATAGTTGCACCTGGGTAGATTCCTGCTGAGCTCTGGTAGCTTCCTGCTGAGCCATGGTAGCTTCTTGATGAAATTTGTTCGTTTCCTGCTGAGCTCTGGTAGCTTCTTGTTGAGCTGCCGTAGCTTGGAACAAGGCTTTAACAATGTCCTCCATGTTGCCTTTAGGGGTAGACTAAAAGCAGAACCTGGCCTCTCTGTGCATCTGCTGATGCCACCTTCATGGATTTAACAACTTCTTGTCTGTCCCTTTTAAATTTTAAAGGAAATTTTTTTCTTGCTGCAAACTTCAGTGTGATTGCCTGCATTCTCCACCAAATGTGACACAGTCGGGATAGGGGTCCCTCTCCTGGGGTAGATGGACTCCCTCTTAACACACACAGCAGCCGTAGAAACAGGATACAAGTGTGGGGTTCTCGTACAAACTGGTCGGTGGCAGTTTTTATTGTGCCAAATTAATATAAACAAAGAAAACATAAACATAAGTCCTAGCCTGGCTGGGCACTAGCTACACAGCAGCTTCCCTGATATAATAATGGTAGGGCCTATTGCCCTCACCATCAACAAAACATGTGCACAGTACTTACTTGGAAAGTAACCAAGTGTCCCTGAACAGGCTAGTCTGCCTTCTCTCCCAGGTGTGAGACACTTAGCCACAAAGAAACCTAGCTTATATTAGCCATTTCCAGCTGCAAGCCCTAATGAGCCTGTTACCAGGCTGAAAGGCCCAAAACCTGGAGTGGCCTGTGGATGGAGCCCT
Organism: Taudactylus pleione; assembly: GCA_031769625.1. Taxonomy (NCBI): domain Eukaryota; kingdom Metazoa; phylum Chordata; class Amphibia; order Anura; family Myobatrachidae; genus Taudactylus; species Taudactylus pleione. The sequence goes on from JAUIMM010000601.1 coordinate 3,726,893, forward strand.
CCCTCTCCTCACATCCGCACCCCAAGACCCAAACCGGCTTTTCCAAAAGTCGATACTCTGGTCTGCTTACAAACAGACTTTTCCTGGGGGTTCTTAGAATAGGCCAAAAACCTAGGACAAATGTACCTGATATTGACCACTTTACCAGTGCTTCTATCACAATATATATAATCATAGGCACTCAAAAAACCAGCCAGCAGTGCACCAGCTGCCTCCAGTGTACAGTACCCATGGACACGCCCCCTTTTTGGTGACTACGCCCCCAATATATGTGGCCACGCCCATGTTCTGGTTTTTACATGTGAAATGTTGGAAGTTATGATAACAGTTGTACACACCCACCAATTCTCTGCCGAAATATTCTTTGTCTATTGAATGATATATCGACAAATGTGTAACCATCATTAGAGGCAGTGCGAGGTGATTTAAATATTCTTCTTTATTCTCTCATTGAGTGGGAATTGGATGGTTAAACAAGAGATTTAGGGCCCTATTTAGAAATGGAAAAATATACCAGCACTCGCTAAAGGGGTTATGCCCGTCTTTCAGTATTCACCAAACAGCAGTAAACTAAGATTACAGCTGTTTGTCACTGTATCGCTTGCGCCATCAATAGAGGGTGAAAGCGATATGGTCCCCATTGCCTGCATTGATAACACAGAGCAGCCTCCCAGTGAAGTCTTCTTGCATTGCCGAGTATCCGCCGGGTAGAGACATATACATGTGCAGACTGGCACATTTTTAAAGAGGCATTTTTAAAGAGGCAAACATTTTAAAAACTGAATTGTTCCTTGGGATATCCTGGAGTTTCACCTCGTATTCCTCTTCGTGGTTTACTGACACAGCCAAAGGAGATTTGACGGGTGTCAAAAACTGGTTGATAACCAGAGGTTTGAGGAGGGAAGCATGGAACACATTTGGTATCCTGAGAGTGCCAGGGAGTTTCAAACGGTATGCCACAGGGTAATCACTTGAAGGATCTGAAAGGTACCAATGAACCTGGAAGAAAATTTTATAGTGGGTACTTTCAGGCATAGATTTTTGGTTGATAACCACACTCTATCACCAGGATTCAACAAAGGAAACTTCCTCCTCTTTTTGTCAGCAGAAAGTTTGTACCATGATGAAGCTTTGACCAGATTCTGTTTTACCTCCTTCCAAATGTTGATGAGCTGGTTTACCATATTATGAACAGCTGGGAGTGATACTGATTGACAGGCTGGCAACTCTGGTAACACTGGATGTAACCCATACTGAATAAAAAATTGAGAGTGACCTGTTGTTTCATGAAACAAATTATTATGGGCGAACTCAGCCCATGGTAGCAGAGAGACCCAATTGTCGTGATTGGCAGAAACATAAATCTGAATAAATTTCTCCAAATCTTGATGTACTGTCTCTGGACATTACTCTAAGGGTGGTTGGCTGAATAGAATGCCAGGTTGACACCAAAGCACTTGCATAATGCTCTACACAACCTAGAGGTAAATTGCACCCCTCAGTCAGAAACAATATCTTTGGGGAACCCATGCAACCTGAAGATTTCTCTTATGAATGCTTCTGCCAATTTTGGTGCTGAACAAAGTGAGCGGCTTTGGAAAAACTGTCCACTGTCACCCAGATGGTATTGAACCCTTGAGAGGAAGGTAGATCCATCACAAAGTCCATGGAGATGTGGACCAAAGACAATCAGGCACTGGTAGTGGAAGCAGGGGACCTGATGGAGAGTGTGGCAGAACCTTCTGTTGACAGGCTGCCACGAAGTCCTTGACATATTGATGGGCCGTCGGCCACCAAAAGCTCCTAAGGATTGGCTCCAATGTTCTTTTAGCACATGCATAACCACTGAAGCATGATGAATGTGACCACTGAAGAATCTTTGCACAGAGTTCTGGTGCTATAAACATTTTCCCTGGAGGAAATTTGACCTTGCTGGTTACCGTTACAGAGCAAGCAGGGTTAAGAATGGAATTATCATCCCGAACTTCTTCCTCGGCAGAATTAAACGCCCGGGACAAAGCGTCAGCTTTGGTATTTTTGTTACCAGGGCGGTATATGATGACCAAGTTGAAGCAATCAAAAAATAACAACTATCTAGACTGATGGTAGTTCAAGTAATGGGCTGTCTTTAGGTACATAAGATTCTTGTAGTCATTATAAACCGTCACAGGGAATTTTGCCCCCAGCAGGTAGCGCCATTCTTGCAGGGCCAGCTTGATGGTTAAAAGTTCCTTATCCCCAATGGCATAGTTATTCTCCGGAGCTGAGAATTTACGAGAAAAGAAGCCACAAGTCAAACGTTTCTGGCATAAATTGCTGTCATTTATTAATAATACCTCCTCTATTCATCTGACTTTAGACCCCTTGGCACTTCTGCATGAAAATGTTCAGTACTGGAAGTATCTAGGACTTGTGGCTTCACTGCGCCCAGTCCTAACCATAATAGTCACTGCGGCAAAAAAAGTTATTTGGAATCAATGGTTTTTTGCTGCTCCTCTCCAACAGTCATGGAGGTTACACATATGTTACTTAGATTATTATATTATGATAGGCAGTCTGCTCTGCCGCAAACTGAAAAAGGGGTGGTTCTATTTTATCTGAAATGGGGTCCATATATAGATGTTCTGGATGACACCTTACAATGTTAAATATTTAAGGTGTTTGAAACCAAAGATTGGTTCTTACATAAAAAATTGTTACTCACCATGACATGATTACATCTGCCGTCTTGGGATGTCAGGATTTCAGAAATCCAAACTGAGTGTGGTCAAATATGTGGTATAATGTGGTCAAATATGTGGTATAATGCAATATTATTGTTTGTTTGTTTGTACTTGCATTCCACAATTAGCCACCCCCCTTTTTCCCTTCCCATCCCCCCTTCCCTTTCTCCTCTTTTATGTGTTAAACAAAGTTCACAACAATTTTTTTTCCAGGTATGTTTTATTACATGCTCAAAAGCGATTTATTTTCCTACAGAGAAAACTCATATTTCCTTGGACAAAGATGGACATTCTCACTGGACTTTTTCCATGAATCATAATTTCTACTTGGACTTTATATGTTCATCGTCTGTTCTTTGCTATTATTGGAATTCTTTGATTTATGACCGGTTACTTATTGTTGTGACTAATTGTCAGTTTTTCTTCTAACTCTTTTTTAGAAAAACTAATAAACATATTTTACGAAAAAAAGAAGCCACAAGAGTACCACTTCCCCTATTCATCTTTTTGTGAGAGCACCGCCCCAACCCCAACTGTAGAAGCACCAAGAAAAAAGGCTGATCACTGTTGGGTTGTCTTAAAATGGGTGCTGAGATAAAGCACTGCTTCAGACAAGTAAACACTTCTTCCACTTCAGAAGGCCATAACCTGGTATCTTGACCCTTCTTGGTAAGAGTAGTGATGGAGGCTGTAACAGACAAATAGTTCCTGATGAGCTGCTGGTAAAAGTTGTTTCACCTCCAACCCCATATGTTGCTTGTGTATGTGTAAATACCTCGCTCTGGGACCCATGTTTTCTAATGAAGATCTATATTTATATTTTTAAAACTTTTCTTTTTTTGCATAAAAATATTTAAAGTCTTAATTTCTAGTATTTTAATTATGATGAGAAACATTACAATGGCGGAAATGGGTCCATCTGAAGACTAGAACCCGAAATCATATATCATAGGAATGCTAGCTCCTTTTGCTCAAAAGAGCACTTCTCTAGCTTGCAGAAAAGCTGTTTAACCCGAAGTCGTAACAGCACCTCACATACAGGTTTGAAATGTTTCACTACATCTTCAGAAAATATCAGGATGTCATCAAGATACATCACCACATACTTGTATAACAGGTCTCAGAAGATGTTATTCATGTACTTTTGGAAAACATCTGGGGCATTGCTTAATCCAACAGGCATGACCAAGTTCTCGTAATGACCATCTCAAGTGTTGAAGGCAGTGTTCCACTTGTCCCCAGATCAAATCCTGATTAAGTTGTAAGCCTCATGGTGGTCCAACTTGGAAAAAATCTTTGCCCCCTTTATACGGTCAAATAGCTCTGATATCAGGGGAACCGGTACTTTATGGTGATAGCGTTCAAACCCTGGAAATCGATGCAGAGTATTAATCCTTCGTTAATGAAGAAAAGACCAGCTCCTGCGGGTGATTTGGATATCCCCGAAGGACTGATAAGGAGCTGGAAGAGCATTATCTGGAGATATGGTCAAAGTCTGGATGACACAATGTGAGGGTCGGATGATCGGCAAGCACCTCTGATGGCACTGAGATCCCCATGGCAAGATTTGGGGTTCACTCCAGTTTAACGTAGCATGCTTGCATAACCATGGAAGGCCTAGGAGGATCAGACTCTTAGCTGCTGGGAGAATGTAGGAAGAAATCAAATACCTGTAGAGAGCGCCAATCTGAATGTTAATATCTGAAGTCCTGGAGCAGATGGTCGCTGTTGGGAGCTTATTCCCATCCACTCCAATAATGCAGAGTGGAGTATAAAGGGGCACTCTAGGGATTTCCAACTCTAGGACATTGACTGTGAAGAAGTTTCCATCAGCACCCGAGTCTAAAAAGGTCTTGAAAGTTTCAGAGATTCCTTCTAAAAGCAGCTTCACCTCAATAGTAAACTGGGAAGTGTTTTCTTTTTGGGGTGTGCTGAAATGCATCTAATCTGACCACCCCTCGATCAGTTAGGCCCTCTTGTTTCCTGGATGTTTAGGACAGCTAGTAAGGAGGTGACCTGGTTCACCACAGTACATTAATATCTTGTTCTTGAATCTGCTTTCCCTCTCTGTGGCAGGAAGACATGACTTCTTGGTCTGCATGGGCTCTTCAGGAGGTTCTACAGGAGCTGTGAATGAGGAGCGAGCTTGAAAATGAATTGCCATGACTGTTCCCTCTCTCGTGCTTTTTCTTTATGATGAAGGTTTACCTGGATACATAAGGAAATTAGATCGTCCAAGGACGTTGGTAGCTCTCTGGACCCCAGTACATCTTTAATTTGATCCGAAAGCCCTTGCATAAATGCAGCTACCAGGGCTTCATTATTCCACCCTAGCTCTGAAGCAAGGGTTCTCAATTGTACTGCATACTGATCCACGGTTTAATTTTCCCTGTCTCAATAGCAGAATGCTTAAAGAGGTGGAAGACACCCCTCCAGGATCCAGAAATTTTACACTGAATTTGACCAGCAGGTCATTTCTCTCCCATAATGCAGAAGCCTATGCTAGAGCCTGGCCTGACAACAAGGAGATGATGTAAGCAACCTTAGTTCATTCGGAAGAAAAATTTACAGCCTGGACCTTGAATTGGATTAAATTCTGATTCAGAAATCCCCAGCAGTTCTTGGGGTCACAATTAAACTTCAAGGGATTCGGAATGCGTAGGGAAGCAGAAGCTCCGGTATTTGGGACAGGCGGTGACGCTGAATGTACCAAAAGTAACTGACTAGTACAGACTTGCTGCACCAGTGTCTGCAGGCATGTAAGCAGTCAGACGTGGTTAACAAGACGGTACCAGAGATCAGGAAATATCGGGTCAGGAATGGCACCAAGGTCAAACCCAGAATACCGAGCACAGTACCAGGGAGGAGACGGAATCAGGTCACGAACAAAGCCAAGTGTCAGAGCTTGGGATAGATATCCTTGCGCAAAGAGTATGTGCTTGTGTAACTAAGGTAAGTGCTCTCTGAATAACAGAATAGACCATCATGGGGTACTGATAATACCCACTACCACATTTGACTTTACGGCAAACACTTGCCGCACTACATTGATACGGGACATTGCCACATTGACTTGTTTTGATTTGTTTTGCTGCATCCTGCATGTCCAAGCTTGCCCCACCTGTGTAATTTTGCACATTACAATATTTGTTCCTACCAACCAACCCACATCTATGATTGCTACATTTCTCTGTATAAGCACCAATATTCTGTTTACTGCTGCTGTCAATTGAGACCAATAAACTATTATCTTGCAACATTTTGGGTCCATTCTTCTTTACACATCACCCAATCATATGAAACAATACCACAGTAGGTCTGAGTGCTACACAACCCAATTTTCTAGTAAAGCCAAATGTCAGGAATGAGCAGCCGGAATCACTGAGGTATGAATGCTGGAGAAAGGTTTGGGAGCCTATACTCTGGCAGGAAAGTACTCCCAGGGGATTCCTTTTATAGGAGGAGAACCAATTGAGATTCAATTTTGGTGCTTTGGCCCTTTAATCCTGTGCAGAGCAGCACACATGTCCCTATTGGAGCCGTCTGTGCAGTCTAAGCTGGAACAGTATGCTGCAGCTGGGAGGAGGGAGAGATTGTAGGTGAACCCACAGCAGCTGATAGTCAGCCAGCGGGACTCACTTCAGCAGGTGCCGGCACCTCCCACCAACTGCCCTGCCATAGTCCCCAGACAACAGTGGCGCCGGACCCGGTAAGTAGATGTCGGGATCCTGTGCACTGTGACAAATCTGATTTGTTGCTATGAGCAACAACTCTACTTTTAAAAACCTGCACTTTAGTAAATATACCCCCAAGGGGTAAATTTACTAAAGGTCGATTTAATAGATTTTTACTTAATATAAATCAATCAAAATGTATGTGTTTCAGTGGCTAAATCGCACATTAACTAACACTTAAAAATCAATATAGAAAACATTAAAAACGGTCAGAATACTGACAGCGCCATCCTGACAGATTTCTGTAAGTATTATAACTCTTACCCTAACCCACCCCCACACCTCCCTCAGCCTAAGGCTACCCCTCCCATCCTGCAGCTTAAACATAACCCTCTTGCTAGTGCCTAACCCTCCCCCTCACCCCAATTCTCCCCTGACCTTAATACTTACCTCCGCAATCTGCCGGGATGCTGCTGTCATTATCATGACCGTCTGCATGCTGATTACATCCCTAAACCTATACATTTTACAAAGGTTAAATATAATCAACTCAAAGAAGCATTCACGCAAACACTGTGAAAGTATACTTTTTATTTAAATCATACACCAAATGAGATTTAAAGAAAAAATACTATTACAAATACATACCATACTGACAATAATATTTCTATGAGTGAAAAGCAACTAATGTGGTTATATAGGAAATTAATGTCAGTAGGGTCCAGTAGGAGCGGATTGGCCTCTATCTTTTGTGGGGAAAACCCTTGTCGGTCGATTGGTTGTAGGGCGTCTTCTCAATTGTGGCCCCGTCCCCTGATTCATGTCACCCAGCTGTTTTTTTTTTTATTTGCATGACAGACAGGCAGTTCTGCTGCCTGTCACTGTCCGCTGCCCGCGGCCAATTTAAAACCCCAACCATACCACCTGCTGCGTCACATGTCACTACATCATCGAAGAAGAGGAAGTTTGCACTGAAAAGCACCAGCAGGAGCGGGTCTGCGGGTGGCGGCAGCAGCTTGCGTGGGGTAAGTTAACTTCACAGCCTGGAGAGAGGGCAGAGTGGAGAGGAGACGATTGAGCTGGGTGCAGTCAGAGCCTGGTAGCAGTGATAGGCTAGCCCAGGATTCAGGAATACCTGGGCTGGGAATTTATTTAAAATTCATGAGATCCTCGGCCGGGGAAGGACAATGGGGCTGGGCTGGCTGCTGGGACTGGAAGACTCAGCAGCATGCAGGACTCACTGTCAGGTCAGGTGACATGACTGGTTGGCACCAGGCTGATCATAGAGAGATAGAGTCTGGAGAGATATATCTCTCATCTGTATCAGCGGGGATGTCTGGGGTGGGGGCCCTGGGGGATTAATGATAATCTGTGAGAAAGGGGGTGGGGTTATTCTGTACTAATTAGAGATGATCTGTCTGTGGGGGAGGGTCAGAGGGAGCTATTTTTTGCTAAGAGGAGATGATCTGTCTGAGGGGGGGGTTCTGCTATACTAGGGGGAGAAGATGAACTGTCTGAGGGGGTCTGCTGTACTAGAGGGAGATGATAATCCGTCTGGTGGGGGGTTATACCTTGCTAAGGGGAGATCTGTCTGAGGGGGGCTAGTCTGTGCTAGGGGGAGATGATCAGTCTGTGGGGAGGGGGGCTAGTTTGTGCTAAACGAAGGTGATCTGTGTGTGGGGAAGGGGGGCTATTCTGTGCTAAGAGGAGATGATCTGTCTGTGGGGGAGTGGGGCTATTATGTGCTAGGGCAGGAGGATGGTGCTGGGGATGATGAAAGACAATGGTGCTGGGGAGATGCAGGATGATGGTGCTAGGGAGATGTAGGATGATGGCATTAGAGAGACACAGAAGGATGGTGCTGGAGAGAAGCAGGGGGGTGGCACTGAAGAGACACATAGGGGGTGGATGGGCTGGAGACACACCAAGGTGATGGCACTGGAGACACACATAGAGGATGGTAGGACCACTGGTACTATTAAAAGAAAAGACTGTGGGACAGTAATCATCAGTAAGACAACAAATCTAATGAAACCATATTACTGATGCAAATGAAACCAAATGAGCAAATTTATTTTATTAATATAAAATGGTTTGATATGGGAAACGCACATTTTGTCTTGTCCAAAAACTTTTGTTACTATCTGGTTGAACCTCTGTGGCATGATGATAACATTGGCTTCATTACAACACAAACAGGTGGCTTCCAGACCATGAGATCTTCTGCATGAATAGTGAATACTGACTAAAGACACTGCCTGTCCAGGATAGGATCAATTTCTTCAGAGGTTCCCTCGTTGCAGAGAAATCATATAGGTAAGAAAACTCTTTCACATGCTTGCTGTATGTCACGATCCATACGGAAAATCCTCAGGTGAGGGTAAAAGCCAAGGGGTTAGGGTGGCTAGGGAACAACTAAGCAAGTGCCAATGACTAGGTCTCCCTATTGCGGCCAAACCCAGGTTTGGCTAGACCTGCCCAGAGGTGCGGAGTCTAACCCACTTGGTGGTCTTCACCAGTGACCCCTCCAATCAGGATATGGGTAGTAGGCAGGTCCCAGCCCTCTGGACAGGTACCTGGGTGTAGCAGAAACACCGGGACTATATTAGCATGAATATCTTAACACAAGAGATGAAGTGACTACTTGAACACTATACTTGAATACTTGTGAAGAATGGAATACTTGAACACTGGTGATGAACTAAATACTTGACCTCTGGTGAAGAACTAAATACTTGAACACTGGTGATGAACTAAATGCTTGAACACTGGAAATGAAGAGAATACTTGAACCCTGGAAATTAATGGTACACTTGAACAATGGAAATTAACTTGAGAATTTAGCGATCCTGGTGAAGATTTGCACAGAGGAACTCAGAGAAATGTGGACACAGGCATGTACTGGGATTTGGTATAGGTTCAGCTGAAGCTAAGTAGTAATTAGCAGGAAACCTGACACCTCAGTACCACAGAGAAGCTGCAATAGAGGCTGAGAAGCACACTACAAAATATACAGGAAAAGTAACATAAAAGACTGGAAAACTGAGAGAGAGCTCAAGTCTCAGACTGAAAATTAGCATGGAAGCTAATGCAGGAAACACTGGAGAACTGTGAGTAGGGTGAAGCAACACTCTGAAGGAAATAGCACAGAGCCACACTGGTGAGTAACACAGTCACTGGAACAGCAAAGTTGAACAGCAGTTTCCTGTTCCTGGAGTCAGACTTAAATACCCCTGGGTAGCTGGTCATTGGATCAGAGGATCAGCTGAGTGACCACAGAATTACCATTGGGAGAGGCTAGTCAGGTGATATGGACCAACATGGCTGCGCCCGGGACCCTGGAAACCAGGATGCATGCAGATCCCGGGGAGAATACTCAGACACCACTCACCTCCACTCCCGGTGACTGAACACCTAAGCCCAAGGACATGGCGCAGAGGTGAGTAGTGGCCGATCCCAGGCCGCATCCGGACATAGTGCTTATTCACTGGAGAAAGGGACTGTGGTCATGGTGATCATCTCCTAGAGCGTGTGCATGCCCCCAGCATGATGCAAAAGGAGGGAGTGGCTTGCGAGCATGGCATTTTACATTAGACCACACCCACTGTCACAAGGCCACGCCCATGCACACATAGGGCTACTTTTAGTTTTTTCCAGGGCTACTTTAAATTCCTAATCCACCCCTGGGGGTATATTTATTAAAGTGCAGGTTTCTAGAAGTAGAGATGTTGCCCATAGCAACAAATCAGATTCAAGCTATTATCTTCTAAAAGGTGCTAGATACATGTTAAGTAGCATCTGATTGGTTGCTATGGGCAACATCTCCACTTCTTAAAACTCACACTTTAGTAAATATATACCCTGGTGTCCAGTGCCTCTAATAACAAGCTGAACAAAGTCAGGAACTAGTACCATGCCTGCAATTATCATTTGCCTGGAGCCAGATGATAGCACTGTACCTGTGATCATTAAATTCCTGGAACCAAAATCTAGCACCACTTATCACAGCATGGGGATATCTACTGTGTGCTCTTGTCTTGGGCTGACAGTTAGTGTCGGGATTCCAGGTCTGGAGGACATGATCGTGTCACAGTCTTTTAGCATCGAGGTGTTCAGTACTATATGTGCCTGAAGAGGATCTCTATCCTGAGGTCCTCTTCCGGATTATGGTCCAGGACTTGCGTCAGAGCTGTACCAGGGATATAGCTTCATTAGTTCTTCCCTGGTTACATAAGACTCTGATTCCTGGCTTGGTTCCAAGGTCCAGACTGTCAATACTATACTGTTTTGAGTTCAGGTTCTTGTCACTGAAGTAGTTCTCTGGTCTGATTGATCCTTGGACCATTAGGTGAGATGCTACCTGTTGGCTTGGGTTACTGTTCCAATTCTAGTATCCTTGCATTGCTCCGGTCTGTGATTACTAGTATCTCTAGTCTGTCAGTACTTGTATTACCTATGAGTCGTGGTATCTTTGATGCCTCACCGTTTCCAGCACTCCTCAGTTAATACCCTGATCCCCGTGCCAGATATACAGAATACCAGAATCGTGACAGCGTGTTTGGCCATATTTTACCACTCACAAATTTACTAAAGGCAAACTCGGTGAGAAATCATGAAACTCTCTGCAAAACATGGGTGAAACACAAATCGAAGTAAATACACCATCAGCCAAACTTGCAGGTACTTTCCATATACTGGAAAACAACAAGGGAATTTAACAAGAATCGTGATTATAATCACGGGTGTAATTTTAGCAAACTCGGTCCTAAATAGAAGTTTTAAATAGACTACTGCTGGCTCAAAGAATATCTGTAATGTAGGTGGGCCACACAATAAGGCAAGAATCCGGTTTCAGTGTCCCGTGTGCTGGCGTCCCACTTGTCTCCGGTATGCTTAGTCAATGTGTAGCAGCCGTGGTATGCCGGATACTGGATGGTGTGCCTGCAAACGGGGAACAACCATTGCATGATATTTTATCTGTTGTCATTTAACACTAATTGCTACATCAATCCACCGGATACCAAACACCAAGATGTAATCATAAACTGACTACATGATATATATCTGAAAGAATAATGCATTTTTTATACATGTTCCATCTTCTGAAAATAATTGATTTTAAGTGACTTTAGTTGATCAACAAGTTTTAGTTTGCTCCCAATTTTTATATAAAAAATATTTTTTCTCCCATACCCTTATCTCCCTTATTCCTATCCTACACCATCCCACACCCATTTCCTATTGTGTCCTGTCATCCCCTGTATGTCACACATCCACAGGTGCCATTGTATACACTGGTGCAATTCAAATAAAATAAAATTAGTACTTAAATCCATATAAGTAAGTCTGTTTAAAATATATAGATCCAATGTACTAAGGTAAGCACAACAGGTGAGCGCTATATGATTTAACGTTTACAGTTATTCATAAGCTGGACTCTATTTGGCCACGGGAACTTAATGAATCAATTCGATATAGAGTATTCCGAAATTGAATCTATTTTTAACATTATGGGGTGCACTGCCAAGAAGATTGATAATTTATTTCTTTTTTTCCTAATTTTGTTTAGTTTTCGCTAATTTTTTTTCAGATTTTTGTCATCTTGATTAATTTTGAACGATGTAGTCTGTCCATATAACCTTTAACCATATAATAGTAAATATTGATTATATTGTGATAATATGTGATACTAAACTGGTTAATTTTCTTTTGAATATGCTTTGATTATTATTAGCTTCATAACACTTTGATATTCACACCTATGTGGCTTATGAATTATTACTGATAATATATCCCAATTTACACTTGTGCTCTAGAGGCTGCTTTGTTAATACAGCACTATTATGCACTACTATAATCTTTCTGCAGATTGTTTGGGTGGAACGCAAGCCAAAGCCGATTGGCTGATGTAGTGGCTTGTGTTCCATCAGCAGAAAGTATGCTGAAGGATGACTGTTACTGCGTGTGACGTCTGCCTTGCTCTGGGAGGAAGGGGCCGTTCAGTCTGCAGTGGAGCGCATGCACCCACTAGCGGCAGCATGCTGAGGATTTATGGATTTGTCACCTAGTGGTGACTTGTAACAGGTACTGTGTGTTTACTTATTGAGATTTATGCTATGTATGCTGCTGCCATTTCATTACACTGGATAGGGTATTTTAAACATTTTGTAAATGGATTTGTTGCCAGTTTTTGGCGCCAGTTTTCTATTGAATTAGGGGTTGGTGTTAATTAAGTGGGTGTGTTTTAAGTTGCACATAGGGTATAGCTGGATTAGTATCATTATTGCGTGTATCTTGATAAAGGTCCAGATGTAGGACCAAATGTAGATGCTGTAATGTGGCTATTCTGAAATAAAAACTGCCTTTTTTTTTAAGACTGGCGTGCACCCCTTGACTTATCTACAAGGAATCCTGTGTCTTTTTGGGTAGCTACCCCAGTGTTTTCCTTATCTATGACATGAGTGTGGACCATTTTATATATATGTAGCATCATAGTGGCTTTCTCTATATATTTAGTATAGATTCTGGTTTTCTGTGTGTGTGAATTGACAGCAGTTTTATCTTCTATATTTATGTATTTGTAGAGTTTCATATATTATATGATATTGACATATAATAACACCCACCGCGCACATTATCCACAGATCCGCCCACCTCTGCCCCCACCCCCCAGGTCTCTGCCTATTTTGCCAGTACTGGGCCATACAAATTCTGGTGGCAGCTCTGTCCTTGAGAAATGAGAGATTGAATTAGAAATGCCTTTTTGGGGTATTTGCGGTGTGGTTGTGCAACTTTTTTCTTCAAAGTGACCTAGGAGAAGTAAATGAAAAAATGGGGAAACTATCCTGGACCCCAAAAAAGTGACAACTGAGATAGCAGGTCCATATAACTGAGATAGCAGGTCCATATAGAAGGCTGTTAGTGGCTACAAGGAAAGCATTGAAGGTTCTTAAACAACAGCAGATTTTTGCACTATTTATTAATGCCTAAAAAATTATAGCAAGCAAGTGTTTTCAATAAATTAAAGTCTTTCCAGCATTTTGGGGTACATAAAAATATATGTATAGTAATTTTTCAGTGCTTTTATACAATTTTGTAAAAAGTTGGAATAAACAATTACCTCTCATCTGCAAATTCAAAAACCCCTCTATATCACTATATGCAGGAAAACTGACATATTGAAAAAGAGGTTCTTTTTCAATGTGAGTACAACAAATAAACGCACAGTGGAAATCAATAAAAGATTCCTTACAAAACGAGCTGCATATCCAAAGGTAAAAATGAATGAGTGACTCAGCATCATCTAAAAGATGACCTAATAAAAACTGGTTTTATAAAATTAGATGGTATTAGTCCACACCCTGGATGTACTTTATCCTGGTCAGAGAAACAGGCTTTGGACATATCATTGAAGATGATTCACTTATCATTAGACAAGCTGTCATGGGTGGGGTAGTAATAATTTAAGACTCCACAGCCTATATGGAAAAATCCATAGACTATTAGGTCATAGTGATAATTCTACTGAATATCCTACACAACAGTATTACTAGGAAATATACAAGGGTAGGTATCCGGTTGATAGATCTACAGTAAAAAGGTCGACAATGTCTAGGTAGACACCAGGGGCGAGATGCACTAACAAAGTGCAAAACTTACCGCCGGATACCGCAATTGTACAGGACGCATATGCACTAACATAAGCGATCTGTACAGCAAAGAACAGCTCTTCCGATAAAAGTTGTCCTTTGCGATCCCTGCCGCCTTGTGGACTTCCGGGTTTTGACCCGGGAGTCCATCTGCGCATGCGCAGAGTGACGCAGCGGCCGCGGGGCATGCTGGGAGGATCCCTCATAGCAGCGTGATGTGGTAGAAGCCCATAGACTTCTATAGGGTGATGCCAGCAAAAGCTGGCATCGCCCTCCGCATCAGAGCCCGGCGGCCAGCTGATTGATGCATACGGAAAATGTGGTAAACAGGGGTTTTACCGCATTTTCCGTTTAGTGCATCCTGGCCCAGATGTTAGACAGACAATAGGTCGAAAGGGACAAAATGTCGACACACTAAAGGTTGACATGTAAGAAGGTCGAGAGTTACAAATGGTCGACACATTTTTTGGGGTTTTTTTAGGGTTAGATTTAGGGTTAGGCATTTACCGGAGGGTTAGTCACTAGAAGGGACGGTTAGGGTCAGGCACCTATCCCGACGGTTAGGCACCTGGAGGGAGGGTTAGGGTGAAGATTAGGGCTAGAAAACAAAAAAAAATCCTGTATCGACCATTGTTTTGAGTCGACTTTTTGTTCTTGTGGATCATTTGTACATGTCGATCATCTTACATGTCGACCTTTAGTGTGTCTACATTCTGTCCCTGTTGACCTTTTGTCCCTGCTGACCTTTTGTTTGTCTAACATCTGATGTCTACCTAGACATTGTCGACCTTTTTACTGTAGATCTATTAATCCACAACCCAAGGGTAATCCAGAAAGAATATACCGTTTGCGCATTCTCGCTCAGCAGGTCATTTACCCCCCCAATTCATGGTGGGCGGTCTCCCTAACCTGTTTTCTAGGTCTTCAATGAATGGCATGATTTTATGGTTATTTTTGGAAATGTTGTGCATTGTTAAAATAAACCTTACCAAACAAAAACTGTGAAGTATGAAGTATTTAAATTTTAAATGCGCAGAATGTAAGACCTGACAAAATTTATCGTCAAATAAAGCAGATGTGGTGTGAAACATTCAATATTGGAGGAACAAACGTGCATGACGAAGATAGACCAGGACTTCCACTTGTCAAAGTTTTGGGTGGGAGGTTTCTGATCATCCACCCATTTATTGGTCCAAGCGATTACCACCGAGCTCAAACGTTTCCTGGAAAGAAAGTGTTTTGGAAGTGATGATGAGTTCATATAGATAAATTATATATATATATATATATATATATGTATGTATATATATATATATATATATATATAGAGAGAAATAGACGGGTACAGCGCCAATGTTTGTAAATTTATGGTATAAAATGGACAGCTTAAAATTACATAGCAACTCAACCTAGAAATGTTTTAGGCGTCAGCTCTGGGTAAATAAGAAAATATTTCGAAAACAAATAGGCAGAATTTGAATTGACCCTTGAGCGACAGGTATACTATATAAAATAAATATTAATACCATGTGAATAATACATTGGTCAACAGGTGAAGACAAAGTGTCTTATACAATCACAATAAATAATTAAAAATGGTTAACGTGAAATAAATAACTTATGAAATAAAAAATAAAGTTATGTATAAAGAACAAGAAGTGCCTGTGCAATGACAATAAATAAATAAATATGTAAACGATTATAGACCAACGTCCTGTGAAATGGATAATATCCTATAAGCTAAGTCACTAGGAACAAAAAGTGCCTGTGCATAAGTAAACATAAAAGAAAATTTATTTACTAAAACAAGGCATAAAAAACACCTATTGTTAGGCAGAATCCCTAACCAACATATAAATAATCATTAAAAATAAAGGAGAATGCAGTAAAAATAATTAAAAGAGGAATGAGCAAGTTATAAATAATAGCAGCTTATCTGAGTATATGACAGAACTAGTTTCTTCAAAGTTCATGAGGCAAGTATCAGTCACTCTCAAGGCGTTTCGTCCTATGACTTCATCAAGGGGATGAAGTCATAGGACGAAACGCGTTGTCATTGCACAGGCACTTCTTTTTCTTTATACATAACTTAATGTTATTTTTTATTTCATAAGTTATTTATTTCACGTTAACCACTTTTAATTATTCATTGTGATTGCACAAGACACTTTGTATTCACCTGTTGATCAATGTATTATTCACATGGTATTAATATTTATTTTATATAGTATACCTGCCGCTCAAGGGTCAATTCAAATTCTGCCTATATATATATATATATATATATATATATATATATATGTATAATAGATGGCCACACTCACCAACACTGAGAGCAAATGCCCAATTGGAAGACTGTAAAACACGCTTCCTTAGCCAGCACCGTAAAGGGTAGGCTGCATCCCCAATAATGTTAACTGGGATCTCCACCCCATCGACAGTCTTGGATTTCAAATGGGAAAAAAAAAATTGGTAAGGTGGAAAAAGCATAGTCACTTGGAGTTATCTGTACATCAATGCCGCATCTAATATGTCAATTGAGTCTGCTAGTACACACATAGGGGTAAATTTACTAAGATGGGAGTTCTATTTAAGAAGTGATAGCCAATCAGATTCTGCTTCTCATTTATCTAGCACCTTCTAGAATATAATACCAGGAATCTAATTGGTTGCTATGCGCAACATCACTTCTTAATAGAACTCCCATTGTCATGCCTTCAGCTTAGGGTTTGTGATGTTACACTAATTCATATTAGCAGCCCCACCTAGTGGTCAGGACAGTAGCAGTTTAAATCTGATCTATTTTGTCCCTCCTAACATGCCTTAGCAGTCTAGCAATGCAATCTGGGCTAAAGGAGCTGTAAGCAGCCATTTCCTCCACACACAAGGTCCCAGATAGTCATCACTTCATATGCTCAACCTGGTATAGCATCCGATGGTGAGTTTCTAAGCTTCAACTGTGCCATCATAGATCTGCTTAACCAGTTATGTATGTTAGCTGTACTATGTCACACTGCAGCCTATACTTTGCATACTGTATATTTCATGCTGTTTGCATATTCCATGTTATGCATGTTTGCCTTGCATTTCCATGTACATATTGTAATTGCCTTTTATTGTTTACATTCAGTTTTACCGTGCACACTCGCTTATACGCACGTATCTGTGTACATTCACGTAAGTCCCTCTATTGAATAATAAACTCAGTTCTTCAGATCACATCTGACTGCATTATTGGAAGATAGAGTATTGGTTATGCTGTCTGCTCCAAATTTGTCAGACACATAGTGAGGGGCAGAACACCCATCTTAGTAAATTTACGCCATAATCTGGAGCATGTAGCACAGCATATTTGTACCACTTATGGCAGCATAGAATAATATTTGTGCAGATTAGCTGTCGAATTACAGTTTTGAATCACAGTTTTCTACATACAAGTGCAAAACAGAGTTTAATATGCTGGAGTTTCGGCTTAGTATCACACACCTGCAGACCACAGTTAAATATGCTGGGGTGGATCCCATCAAAACAGCAACAGTTGGGATGCCGGCACCTGAATCCCTGCACCTGTCAGAATCCCAGCGTCGGCATCCAGACCACCAGCTTCCAACGGTAAGTACTGGCATTAGGGAGAGGGTTAGGCACTAGGGGGAGTGGTAGGCACTAAGGAGGGAGGGTTAGGTTTAGGGTACGAGGACAGGGAGGTTAGGTTTAGGCACTAGGGGGAGGCTCGGTTTAGGCATCGGGGAGGGGTAGGAAGAGTTAGGATACAAACTGACAAGTGTTGGTATCCTAACCATGTTGGGATGCTGGCACCGGGGATTCTGACCACCAGGGATCCCAAGCGGCGGCATCCCGTACCCAACCCATGCTGGGGATGTGGCTTGACAATACAAGGATGCAAGTCTCAGTTGTAAATTAGCAGTACAGGCCATAGATACTTGAGAACACTGAGAAGAATAACCCAAAATGCAGGTACAGGTTGAGTCTCCCATATCCAAATACTAAATATTTTTAGATAGTGAAACCTTTGCTTTCTGATGGTTCAATGTACACAAACATTGTTAAAGGCACAAAATTATTAAAAATATTGTATAAAATTACCTTCAGGCTGTGTGTATAAGGTGTATATGAAACATAACAGCATTCTGTGTTTAGATTTGGGTCCCATTCCCAAGATATTTCATTATGGTATGGAAGGAATCCAAAATACGGAATATTTCAATATCCAAAATACCCCTGGTCCCAAGCATTTTGGATCTTGTGCTTCTCCTTACTTTATTTTCATCTACTTCTTACTCAGCACTAGGACACTTAACACTTGAGCTGCATACACACAAACACACAATGATTTAGTAAATTAACAATTTTAGTAAACGATTATCGTTCATTTTTTAAAGGGAAAAATTAACAAAAATCATGTACTAAAATCGTTCATTTACTAAATGTAATGAACGATTTTTTTGAACTGCAAATGATTTTTGCATATTCCCTTACTGAAAATCGTTGAGTTGGTCAGTCTGACTAAACTACAAACGTGAACGCGCATGAACGATAATCGTTCATCGTTTTAACTCAGAAATGTAACGTTTTTTTCAACGATTGAACAATAAATATCGTTATCGATAATCGTTCAAAAAAATCGTTGTTTGTATATGCACCTTTGGTGCTTATGCTCTGTTGCTTAATCGGGTATCAATGTATATTATCCGTATTCTTGTCCTATATTGTATTTTACTGTAAGTCACTTTTTTGGTTATGTACCTTGTAAGGCGCTGCGGAACACTTGTGGCACCATATAAACAAACAATAATAATAATATGGGAGACTCAACCTGTACTAGTAGTCCAAAGTAGTAGCTAGCAAAGGCAACAGAGGGTGCAACCAGGCAGGTATCAATACAGGTAGCTGAACAAAGTTAACCTGGTAATGAACAATTGATAAAACTGCATAGTTGCTTTTTCAAGGGAAGAGTAGTCAGCTTACCTGGGAAGTGGAACACACTGAGAAAGTCCTCAGCATGCTCATGAAATAGTCTCTGGAAGCTGTTGATCGTATAGATCAGTGGTTCTCAAACTCTGTCCTCAGGACCCCACACAGGTCACGTTTTCCAGGTCACCGGGCAGGTGCACAGGTGTATTCATTACTCATTGACACATTTTAAAAGATCCACAGGTAGAGCAAATGATTTCAGTTGTGATTCTGTGAGACCTGGAAAACATGCACTGTTTGGGGTCCTGAGGACTGAGGCCGATTCAGAGCCAGACGCTCTGACAGAGCTCTCGCTTTTTTTATGGAGCGGCCTCCTGGCCGCTCGCTTTGCTGTGGGTTGCCACCCACAGCTAATGCGAGTGGCCAGGATGATGGTCGCGATGGTCAAGACCATCGCGACCATCGGGCTTGCGACGAGATCCTTGTGGTAGGGTCTCGCGGCCGCAAACCCCAGAGAACTTTTGGCTCTAACAGAGCCGAAAGCTCTCCCACTGACATCACTCGTGATGTCAGTGGGGCCACCCTCAAATGGTAGGAGTTCTCATGGGAACACCTCCGTCTGGGCAGCCACCCCCGCGGCCCGCCCACCAAAGGGGGCGTGCTGTCACTCAACATCGACAGCACGCCCCCTTTGGTGCGAGACCCGGAGCGACGGATTGCCCATCACTATAGGGTCTCGCGCATGCGCACGACGGAGACGGCTCCGTCGTGCGCATGCACACTGGCCCACCATCGACCTGGTTGCGAGCGCACTGCGCTTGCGACCAGGTCTGAATCAGGCCCTGAGTTTGAGAACCTGTGGTATAGATAATGGAGGTTTTCCCTTTCCTTCATCAGTGCTTCTGCCTGAGATGAACTGCCACAGAAGATGCAAATCCTAACATATGGATGAGAGCAGGCTGATGTCAATGTAGAGGACAGAGGGCCTGATTCAAATGTGGACGCAAATGCCATCGCAGCTGCGATCTTTCATGGATCGCAGTAGCGTAAATATGCTAATGTCTCCAAAACTTACCCGAGCATAGGGATGCTCACTGCTGCCCTCTCATATCCGTCTGACGACGTGCAACAGCGTAACCATAGGGGACATATACGCAGATCTGGCAGCCATGCAGCTTCTGAGGAAGTCTGACCTGAGAGCATGAGAGCTCTCATGCTGCAAAGGTGATCACAGTGGCTAATTTATGCACACCCATGAAAGAGTTTAAACAGTCCCGACATGCCTACACTTGCTTATCCACCTCCCGTTACCTCCCCCAAACACTGACTACCTGTCACTCACTTACCAAGTTATTAGTCTGTTTGAGCGTAATTGCAAATAAATTGGTGTGCGTGTGCGTTACGCTTTCGCACATGCGTAATAGATAACAATCTGCATAAACATCTGCATTAGCGTGCGGATCTGAATATGACAAATGACCACATCACGATAGATAAGAGAGAGGATTAGACAGGAGTAGCAGCATCACTGGAGCCATATAGGAATTTATAATCAGAGCCAAACTTGGGTCCTGATTCAGCATGGATCGCTATTGCGATCGCAGCTCCATAATCGCATTGAGGTCTACTGTGAAAGTATGCTAATGAATGCAATCGCACTTCCGTAATATCTTAGTCCGCGTATACATCGGTAACATCGGCCATTCACACAGAATTAAGTAGGTCTGATCTGCCGCAGAAACTGCAATGCTTGTTGAACACAGTGAGTACTCAAGCTGCGTATGCTGTCTCAGTTGCTATTTTATGCACGCCCGGGAAACCGCGTACAAACGAACAGACACACATGCGTTTCTCTGATCACTCCCCCGTCACCACCCCCAAATGCTCACAGCCTGTCACTCACTCTGCAATTGCTTTTATCCTGCTTGATTGCAAAGCGATCACAATGCTCACACACGCGCACTGCACACGCACCATCGATTGATCTGCGTACGCTGTTGCAGTTGCGGTCCATGCTGAATCAGGCCCTTGGTCTGGAGTAGGGATGGCCATTGGTACCACACCCATTGATGGGTGTTTTAGCTGGAACCATCGATGGATAGAATCTATGCTACCATCTACCTTTGATGGTTTCCGCTATCGAATAGTCATGCATGTGCATAAGACTATTTCCTGGAGAGCCAGCAGGAAAATTTTCCTCTGCGCTTACCCTGGCGATTACAATGACACAGGCACTGGACGGATGAACTTGGGGGGTCGGGGCTGGAGTGGGCTGTGCTGCTCATTGCTGCTGACTACTGAGCTCAAGCTGCTCAGCCAATCAGTGAGGCGGGACAGCCCATGATACACCGAGAGGAACAGAGAGACATATGATGACAGGAGGAGGAGTGGGGATTCTGACTGTTTGTAGTGTACACACTGTACAGTAAGCACGCAACCCAATGATGAATGATCTCATGTATTTTATGCAAAGTAACCATCACCATTGGCCATAGGGATACCATCAATGGCAGGAAACCATCCGGTTCTCTGCCATCAATGGTAAAATTTTTCGACATCAACCATAAATATCAATGTTTTTAAAACATTGATGGTCGACAGCCATCCCTAGTCTGGAGAATTAGCATGCATAAAGTGAAGATCTGACACCATACAGGTGCATTGAGCAGGTTTAAAAAGCCTGCTTTTGAAATGAGGGGAGAGGTCATCAGCAGGATCAGACATGTAATGGCACTCTTAAAAAGTTGGTGTGTGTGTATCCACCTGCATTCCAAGATTGTGGTGTAAATACTAGGAATGGACTGGAGCATGGCAGTACCTCCTCTGAAGGGTAGTTTCCAGACACCCTAAAAAGGACTTATTGGGAAACTTGAGATAAACTTAATGAGATCAGGAGCATGAACATTTGCAGCATCTCCCTAACCACGATTATCCTGCCTTAATCTTTGCAATCTAAACTGAACTTTCTCTCAAGAAAGTTATCAAGATTTTGACTTAACGGGTGGCGTGGCCAAACTGCCATCTTAGCCAGCTGTGTTTTGAGCAGCTCCTCCACCCGGGCTACTGAGCGGCTTCCTACGAGCCTCTACCGGACAGCAATTTCCCCTATGGCTGAACTACCTATGGCATTGGATGTGGATTTTACCTCTGAGGCCCGTTTAGACTGACTTGTCTAACGACCTCAAGGATGTCATATGGGAAGTTAAAAAAATAACTTACAGCTATAGGTGAACGTACAGATAATCCTGAGCAAAAAATGGGGAAGCTGGTCACTTCACATAATGATTTGATCTTGGCCCATGACCGACTTCAGGCTGAGATGGATGCGGTTTGGGACTGATATGGAGGATCATTGAGATAACATCAAAACACATGGCATTCTGGACAGCATGGTCAAGTACCTTCTCATTGACTGCATTCACCGCCTCCAGTGGCCCCAGTTTGCCTCTAGTTCACTCTTCTCTGAATTAATTAATTTCCAACTAAGGGATGTATTCAATTAGACGCGAAAGGTCCGAATCCATGAAAAAGTATTGTGGATGACGTCATTTTGCCAGGTGGAAAGTTTCCTCCGTATTCAATGCCAAAGACTTTTCATGTACGTGAAAAATCAATGCAATGTAATTGGCGGAAAAGTTTTGCCTATGAATAGCAGGCAGAAAAAAGTGTAGAATTACGGTTTTGGGGTGCATACTTCGGGAAACCCCCTTGCACCCTTGGGACAGTCCCCCAAACATAAACTGTGTAAAAAAAATGTAAAAAACTCTTAAGAAAACCCCCAATAGTTCTTTAATTTTGGGGGGCCAAACTTAAAAACTAGCGAAATAGACTTCTAGGGGGTCCCCAAGTATGGGGTGGGTGTTTTTTTAATTGCAGGTGCTTGCGGTAGGGGGATTTTTTACGTCATTTAAATCTTCACTTTAGCAATTTAAAAATATGCTAGCAGCCATTTTCAAGTACCCCAAATTTGCTGGGAGTAGTTATTTTCACATAAAAATACTGCTAAATGCTATTCTTCACCAGTTGTGCTAATGCACTAATTGGCACCAATTGACACAACTTAAGTACCAAAATATCTTCATTAGGGCTATTCGGGGGCATCTAGAGTGATCCCCAATGTTAGTACATCTTTTGGGGGGGTCAGGCTGAGTTCCCCATTTTTTACAGGACTTTTTGCCGGGTGCCGTTTTCGCGTCCTTTTCTAATTGAATATGGCGAATAGCGGGAACGCGCTGAAAACTTTTCCGCATGCAAAACACGCGATGTAGGCGAAAAGTCCGGCATGCGAAAATATTGCAGGTGCAAAACTAATTGAATACGGCCCTAAGAAGGAACTCCTTCAGGCTACTTGGATGGCTGTTGACTCTGACCTCTTGGCAGTTATTTAACTATTCCCTTGACTTTTCTGCTGTTACTAATGTCAAAATGAGAGCTTTGTCTTCCATCACCACAGCTCTTTATGCTCAGAAGATCCCCGAATAGTGGGTCCTTCCTGTGAAATTGCTCGTTCAATATGAAGGTTCTACATACGCTATATCCTCACTCAAAGCTCTTAGTGGACTGAGACAACCGGCTAATCTCCCTCCTGCTGCCAAAAAAGAAAGTTTCTTTGTTTCTACTGACTGGTCTCTGAAATTATTTTGTTGTTTTTATATAGACAGATCCCTTGGGACCTCTACAGTATGTGCACCTGTTTTCGGAGACCTCTCACTTGGATTAGGTGCTTTCTGTGACATTTTCATATTTTCTGTTCAAGGCCTGTAGTTTTTGTTACGATATGTGGGTTTCCTCTGGGACTCAGTTGTGTTTTCTCTGCTGAGTTTTAGCTGTCTTTTGTATTCTCTTTGCTTTTTATTGAATTTTCTCTTTATTTTAGATAGATTGTTGAATACTTTCGATTCATTATTGTTTCACTGTTTTTATTTGATAATTCCGTCTAACTTCTTTGCATTTCAACATGTCTAGTTTGAGCACTGATGGTGGTATTAGTGATGCTCCCCTAATTTATTTGTTTTACTGCACTGTTTCCCTGCAGTAACTATACTGGCCCAATGTATCATGTCACCCTCCTCCCAGTACCCTTCATAGAGATCCAGTGTTATTTGTTAATTCTGAGAATTTCTTATCTGCTGGTTCTGTTGTATTTGACATTATAGTTTTAAAGATCACTTTGTAATTCACACTCCTGAATTGACTTCTTTCAGATAAATGAACCTGGCAACATTCTAAATCACTAGATATCCTCCCAATGATTTGGTTGGACCATGCTCCTGGGATTTCCTTCTGGATTACCCCCTTGCCCTTGGAGGATATTACCTCATCTCTTAACTAATGTTAATGCTACACAATCTTTGAATACTGTACAGCCACAAGTTTTGAAAATTACAAAAGTATTGGTTTTCACAAAGTCTGTTGCTTCAGTTTTTAAGGCAAAAGTGATAACTAAGTGACTCGGGAACAAAACATCAACATTTTGGGTCCATGGCCAGGAAACTCCCCAGACCTTAATCCCATTGAGAACTTGTGGTCAATCCTCAAGAGGCGGTAGAACAAACAAAAACCCACAAGTTCTGACAAACTCCAAGCATTGATTAGGCAAGAATGGGGACGGCTATCAGTCAGTATGTGGCCCAGAAGTTGATTGACAGTATGTCAGGGTGAATTGCAGAGGTCTTGAAAAAGA
Source organism: Taudactylus pleione (assembly GCA_031769625.1). Taxonomy (NCBI): domain Eukaryota; kingdom Metazoa; phylum Chordata; class Amphibia; order Anura; family Myobatrachidae; genus Taudactylus; species Taudactylus pleione. Next base: position 3,751,554 of record JAUIMM010000601.1, read on the forward strand.
AGGGTCAACACTGCAAATATTGACTATTTGCATAAACTTAATGCAATTGTCAATAAAAGCCCTCGACACTTATGAAATGCTTGTAATTTTACTTCAGTATACCACAGTAACATCTGACTAAAAGGTCTAAAAACACTGAAGTAGCAAACTGTGTGAAAACCAATACTTGTGTCATTCTCAAAACTTTTGGCCATGGCTGTAGTATCTCGCACTATTTTGATAATAAACCTCCCTCCGATACCTTTTCACATTTGGTGTGCCCTTAAGGCTGTTGTTCAGGGTACAGCTATTCAGTCAGAGCCAGGCTTAAATGACAATATATACAGTCTCCGTTAGATTTAGATTCTCATATTAAAGATCGTGAGGAGCAAACTAAAGGTCATCCCTTTTAAAACCCTTCGTAAAGTACTTTCCTGTTAGAAGTAAATTACTGAAACATCTCATGTCCTGCACACAGATTGCGCTTGATAAGCTATGACAGAAGTTTTATTCTGCCGGTAGCAGGTCAGGGAAGCTCTTAACTTTAAAATTGAGAGTCCGTCAAACTTGTAATAGGATTGAACATGTTCGGTCTCCCACGGGGGTCAAGTTTTTTAATTCTGCTGAGATTGCTAACCAAATTTACCCGATATACTCAACTATATATTGACAGACTCCTGTCCCCTCAACCCTCAGAGTCCTATATTTGGTTCTTTTTGGCAGGAGTCCATTTATCCTTCCTATTGGCTGAAGACTTGGGTGCCCTAAATGTCCCTCGGGCCCAACATGAACAGCCGTTCTCTTATGATGGAAGGATGGCACTTATTATTCCATTTAGCACAAGGCAGCGTCAATATTGATACTTTTACAATATCTTTCTTTTTCTATTTGAAGGGATCATAGAAGCACATCGCTTGAATGTAAAAATGTATCTTCCTTTATTCAAGTCATGTTTTAAATACTGTTTTTAAGCAGCAGTACATTGGAGCACTGGATTAGGGTTGTAAACACTTTTTACCTCACTCCTGACTGATTACATGCTATGTGGCCTGCACAATCTAAGTACTGCAAGAGAAACTGGAGAGGTAGGGCATTGTTCCCTATCCCAGCATTTCTGGGCTGAGGTGTTTTCGCTGGCTAACATGGCGCTGCAGCTTGATTTGGTCCCTGCTCTCCTTCATCTCCACCCCTTCCAGGTCCTACCCCCATCAGAAATTGGTGTTAGGTCATATTGTTATTGCAGCTTGGACTGCTTTAGCTCAGTTTTGGGGAGAAAAAAATCTAACCTTTGTTTTCCCTTAATAACGTTTTCTACAAGGTCCAATATCACTTCGATATAGAGACTGTTTTCATTCTCTACTTATCTTCAGATTTCTCTAATATTATGAAGTGGTTTCCATGGCACAATGTTACTGATGGAGGTAGCTCATTACTGCATAAAATTATTTATCTGATTCACTTCAGTTTCGTTTAAATGAAAGCAATTCTCTTTAGTTTGTCAGTGTTTTTCTATTATGTTATGGTCTATTGTTATTTTCCTTTTTAATCTGTTGTTTGAATTTGCCTGTATTGTATGGCATTGTTAAAAAAGAAATTTGACTAAATTCAAACTCACTATTATGTTGAATTTTGATTCATTATGGTAGCATAGATATAGCGGAAAAAATATCACCTTAAAAAGAGATGCATGTATGACATTGGGGATGCATAGAGGGGTAATAATTTAAATTTGAATGCCATTGGATTGGTCACTCAGGAGGGTATATTTACTAAAGTGAGGGTTTTAAGAAGTGATGTTGCCCACAACAACCAATCAGATTATAGCTACTATCTTCTGGACGGTGCTAGTTAAATGTTAAGAAGAATTTGATTGGTTGCTATGAACAACATCTCCACTTCTGAAAACTCTCAGTAAATATACCCCATGGAATCTCATATAAGCCAATAAATCTTGCAGCAAATTTCATACTGGGCACATGTAGGCATAAGTTTTCACCTTGATAGCCAAACTCTATCCTCAGTTTTGTGATGAAGGTAGAGACAAGAACTTAGGGAAGAGTATGAGCTCCATGCACAATTAAGAAATGGGTAGAAGAGTAGGATTTGTGAAAATGATTGCTATGATCAAATTCTGCCCAAGGCAGAAAATCCATGCAATTGTCATGATTAGCAGATGTATAGATTCTGAACGAAGTTTCTAGGACTTCTCTAGCCATTGAACTGAGGGTGGTAAGCTGAGGAAATGTTGACATGTATATTTTGTAGTTCACACGGAGATCTCCAGAATTTAGAAACAAATTTCAACTAAGGCTGGAAATTATTTTGTGCAAATAAAGATATTTCCTTAAATGAATATTGAAACCAGGGTAGAAGCAGGCAGAAAACTGACATAGAATGAAGTGAACCATTTTGGAAAAGCAATCCACTACTCCAAATAGTGCAAAATTTTTTATAAAGCGGAAGGTCAGTGATTAAGTCAGTGGTTCCCAAACTGTGTGACGCGGTTCCCAGTGCTGTCACCGGGGTGCCATGGCAGCTGGTGGCCTGAAGACGAAAGTGTCATTTTCTTTTTGCATCAGTGGGCGAGGGGGTGGCAGGACGGAGTAGAGCAGAGCGGGGGCGGGGGGGGGGGGGGTTTGCAATGAGTGGGGGGAGAACAGTCACTGCAACAGGTAGTGAATCCTGAGGCTGCCTGTTGCTGAATGGGGTTCTACAACGATGCTGCAAAACGGTGCTGACAATCACAAAACTGATAGTAAGGGGGAGTATGGCGAGACATAGAGGGGGCAATGGGTGAGAATAGGACAATTTTTCTCTTTCTTTTTTAAATACTTATTACGTTATTTTGACCTAACTACATAAAAAAAAAAAAAAGTGGCTGCTCAGTAATTATTTTGGCTTAGGGGTGTCTTGAAAAAATTATGGAGACTCTAATGGTGCATACACACGGTCAGTTTTGTTGTCAGATATGAACGATAACTATTTAAAAAATCGTTCATATCTGAAATAAAATCTGACATGTGGGCCTGCAACGATGAACAATGTGCGTTCCCGCATGTCAGATAATGATATCTGACATTGTCTGTGTTTGCAGTCAGATTTTGATAATTTAATTCATTTTAATACTGTCTGAAATCGTTCAAATCGTTGGTAAAATTGTTCATCTGACAGATCTGACTGTGTGTATTCACCATATGAGTACCTCGAACTGAGAAAGTTTGGTATCAACTGTATTAAGTCCATTGCAGTGTTCGTCCCCAGTCTCTCTGGCATGAGTAACTGTAGTCCAATTGGTATTTGTTGGAGGAAATTATATTGAGCACAAGTTGAACATGCAGCAACAAAAACTCCTTTGCATCCAGAGGGAATGAAGGGCCATCTGTAAGCCCTTGAATTTACCCCACAATTTTGGACACGCACGTCCAGGGAAATGCCCTAACTGCAGTCATTTCTGATGTAAACTAGAGGAAACAGACATTTTATTGAACTGATGGTACATTTGTAGTTGTGAACTATGCCACCAGTTTTCAATAACAATTATGTGTGAATAGATTCTGCTGATATATACTGGAAGTATAGTCCCCTTATGGAATATTCTTTGCCACTAATAAAAAAAAATATTATATCAGTCTTAAGCTGGGTACCCAGCTGATATGTACGACATATCGGTAATGAAGGACGGAACAATACCTCAGTTCTGTCCTTCGTTACCTGCAACAGGGCCGCTTGCTATATCATCTGGTTGGATGTGCAGCTCAGCCGACCAGACGATGTTGCAAGCGCCCGCAGGAGCGTGCAAATTGGCCGTACAGAGCGATGCGGCTGATATGTCGCTCAGATTCGGCCCAGAAACGACATATCGTGTCGACATCGCTCCTGTGTACTCGGCGTTAGCAAGCAAAATATTAAAATACAGTCGTGTGTAGTGAAGAATGTGAATTAAAATAGAACAACTATGCTGATTTATGCACTCCTATATATCTTTATTACTTGTTTAAATTATGACTGTGAAATTAGAGCTTTATTGTTCCGTTAGCAATGTGTCATGAAAATCCATTCTCCATGTGCCTCCAAATGCTTTCTAACATCCTGTCTCTCCCAATGGATTGACTCCTCTAACCATATTCTTAGTTCTTTAGTTTTCATGTAATAACAGGTTGATAATTAAAATCCATAGAAGAACTGGTTTTCTAACTGTGAGGGAGGTGTGAGGGCAGGAGAGCTGACTGCCCTTATTAGGTCATGTATCATATGAGTCAGGTTACAGGTTCATGATATGATAGCAAGCAGGAAAGATGCCAAGCTAACCATTTGACATGTAAATGGAACCTAGTTCTGTATGTTCCTGAAAAGGCCTCTTTTCACATTTAGGAGCCACATATTAATTTTAAGGATTAAGTGTACCCAGGAATTGGAAATTGGATTAACACCGGACTGTCACATGATAACTATTCTTTTGAAGTGTACAGGGCAGAGAGGCCTTTGGTTTAAAGTTCTGTCATAATAGCCCAGGTAATGGAATGAAGAATCAGGCCAAGTTGCCACTAGCCTGTCAATAAAGTCAGGAAATACTGAGCAGATTTGTCTAGCTTAGAGCCCATCTGTATGTTCATTCAATTGTGGTGATGTTGTCTCCAGGACATGTAGATTGCTCAGCCCTTTGTGTATGCAGCTATAGGAAGCAAGCACTGTAGTGGGTAAAACAAATAGCAGTCGGTCTGACTTTCAGGTGTTATTAGATATAGCCAGATCAAAGACCAGTCATATTTCAGATGGTTTTTGAGATAAAATTGAAGTATCAATGATAGCTGGAAGCTTGGAAAATCATATACACATAACTCTAATCAACATCCAGGTTGGGTGCGATTCACAAATCACTGAGACATACAGTTTCAAAGATATGATCTCTCAAGAATGCACAAACACATGATATCTGCACTCATATAATAGCTAAAATAAGGTCAAGCAAGATGAACACTCCATATTTTAGGTAATCCTTTCGGAGGGGAAGTTGTTAAGGATTATTCAGTTTTAAGTTTCAAGGGATTTAGAAGTTAGCTGGGAGGTTCCTGGACCTCAATTATCTTAATCAACCAATCAGAGACAACTGGGATGACATCATCTTAGGTGTGATGCTATGTTGATAAAGATGATAGGAGTCCTGTGTTCAAACTGAAGGATCAATGTCGCATTACTTACCATTCCTTCTGGGCAGAACGCTGCGTATTTTCTGCAAGTTTCTACAATTTTTATTTGACTATTGCTACATGTATGTACCATTGTAACCATTATTTTCTTTGAAACATTATTTGTAAAAATTGTACTTGTTTTGTTGTTATAACGTAATTAAACCTTGTACAATCCTGCCTATACCTTTCTAAACCTTTATACGCTCCTGCCTATACCTTCTAGGTTGACGCTATTTGCGTACAGTCATACAGTAAAATAAAAGCCTTCAGACATGGAAAGGTGTTTCCAACGCACAAAGTATATTATTCAACATAAAAATAGTAGGTTACATGCTGTGATCTAAAGACAATTTAGCGCAAAGAAATTATACAGACCCAAGGTACAGTTATACATATGCACGTGCACTGGAACCAGTTTCTGGCATCAACAATACACCTCCATCAACAGCATCAGCAAGAAGACTACAGATTGGAGTCGGTACGCACATTTATACTCTTACAGGGATAAGCAACACAATAGAAGAGTGTGGCATGGTTCCATTGGTTCCCAGTATGCGTGCATCTGTTACAGGACATTTAACAGGTTGATTCAAATGGACTCAGATCAGCCTTCGACAGCCTTTTGTCTCCTTTTTCCCGCCGCATGCAAATCTAAGCTGTTAATATTACAAAGTACATTTTAGTGTTTTAACTCTCTACAGTCCATAAGTTGAGAATGCATGTTGAGATCTTCTCACCGATGTTACCGGAAAGCTGTTGAGACAGAGTAGATCAGTACCACACCAAACACGGTTTGCTTATCATGTACTAAACCTTAGTTGCAGAAAACAGTCATTTCTTTACATGCTGGCATTGTGATTGAATTGAATAATAAAAACCCTTTTGCGCTACGGAACTATTGCTTTAAGTGTATGTATGCAAGGCAGAACGACACTAAATAGTGTTGTGGCGTCTGGGGGTCTGTGGGGTACTTAGCGAGCAGCACTAAGCTGGAAAGGTATCTCTGAGTGTATGGGACTAAGTCGGTATTGGTTGTGTAGGGATCGTTAAAAAGCTGAACGTGCTAATAATTAGCTATTTTGCGTTGTGCACTGTTTAACATCGCGTGTATGTGTTAATGTGAATGCAGGGAAAGCACCACTAATTTGCTACTTTTTAGTGCTGTTCATATTTAAGTCTGTGGTGATTTTAATGTGTTGGAAAGTAATTTTTATGTAGTCAGACACCGTCTGTATGTGTTTGGGGAAGATTGTTAAAAAGCTGGCCGTGCTACTTATTAGCAATTTTGAGTTGTGTTTTGTGTACTATGTGGTTTTGACAAAATGGCGCTGTGTGACCTATTTCTAAGATGGAGTCTGGTTGCCATTCGCAAGATGGCATTGCTCCAAGCTAATTTTTACACTGATTCTGTCTCAGCCACTTAACCAGCTTCGACAGTCCACCCTTTGATAGCAAACAACATGCTATCATACTCTGATTTTAAAATTAATTTTAGACTTGCATTATGACATATTATTTAATGTTATTATGGGATGGCACAAGGTGGTTCTTAATCCATCAATAATGGGTCTCTAGGAGAGGACATAAAACTATCATTCAACGCACACTGCGGATCTTGGAAGATCATGGGAAAGGTGTGGGGATGCACCTGTCCTATAAAGGAAGTCTTGAGGGGGATTAGAGACTTACATTATTTGAGGTGTTTTTAAAATAACATTTTAATAATACATTTTGTGCATGTCTAAATAAAATACATTATATGATGGTATATCCTAGTTCAGGGATATAATGCAGTTCTACATTTACCTCAGTATTCATATTGTCATTACTGACCACCATCATAATGTCATTCTTCCGGTTTACCTTATTTTTACATCTTCCACACTTCACCATAATAGGAACACACCTGACACATATTCCAATTACTATGATGACAACCAGTATGAGGATCAGGAGTTTACCTATGCTTGCGATCATTTCCTGGACCCACTCTCCTAGACCTGAGAACCATTTTGCTGGGTTCAACCATGAAACCCATTCCTCTACCTTCTCCTCTACTTCAGCCACTGAAGCATTGTGGTTCTTCCGAAATTCCCATTTTAGCTGTAGAATTTCATCCATCTTCCGGTCTATCACCTCCTTGGGGTCGCTGGTATCATTCGTGACATAAGTGCAACACTTCTCTCCAAATTGGGTGGCCAAAGTTATGCAGTACCCTCCAGTGACAGCTGTTAAGTAATTTAACACCAGTCTGTGTTGTACCAGTTCTTTCTTGTATGCTTGCAATTCCCTACCTGTATACCTGAAGGTGTCATCATACATATCTGTGATATTATCTATCAATTTAGAAAGGTCTTGGATATATCTAAAATTTAGTGTACCTCGAGCGATCCTGGTGGGATCCAGTGCTATTAAAACTTGAAAGCCAGTTGTTTCACTAATTAACTGTGTGGCTTTATGCACATCACCAGGTATCATTTATTTTGCCTCTGTGTTCATACTGCGTGTGAAGATATGGTAATGGTGTGTTTTTATGAATATCAAGCATTTCAACATGTGTGAGGGTCATAACCTCTGGGACTACTCTTCCCAGGTAACACAAACCTTCGGAACTTGGGGAGAGCCACTTATACGCTTTTCTTCCACATATACATCATCGGGGAGAACATAAGGAATGGTATGCATCATTATCATTAAACACATTTCCCTTGCAAATAATCCTATCTCAGGTTCTCCCATCTGATACATGCAAGTTTCTGGTTGTATTATCTTAGCAGAGTATCCATCTGACCAATCATTTCTTTGGTGGAACTTAGTGAATACCGATAACTAAAATGCTTCCCATTAGATCTAATTGAGCGTTACAGATCATAATTCATAGGCTCATTATCAGCTCTCAGTGAGAAGGTCATCATCTGATTATTCCCAGTCACTTCCCAACTCCCTGGTTTATTGGGGTTGGTTATGTTTAAACAAAAAAGTGAGCTATCTAATTGGAATTGATGGAGTTTGAAATGAGGGTTTGGATGAGAGGAATTTTCCATCCAACGTTTTCCCTTTTTGTAATTCTAAAATTTCCATAATACTCAGCGGAAATGGCACCAACCCTACATTATGCTGTCCCTGTGGAACGTTTAAATCAGTCTGATTTAAAACTTTGCCTACCATGCTATGATAATCCTCTAAAGGATACCCACCCCAGTACGGATTATATTTAGGCTGGCACTGTTGAAAACATTTTTCGTCAACTAGGGACCCACAAAGCTCACAAATACAGGAATCTTCAGACGATAACCTCCACACTGTCCCCGAGTATCCAGAATAGCAGATCCTTTAACAATTACAGTACTAAGATTGGTCAGACACTCCCCTGATTGGCATAGCACTCCTCCTTCTGACTCCACTCCATCAGCACTGCCATCAGCTCCCATCTCCTCTATCGGTCTCCCGTCACAGAAACCAGATATCCCCGAACAAACCATAATGATGGAAACTCTGGGAGAGAATATGAAAATGAACACAGCAGACCAGTCCATCGCCGCAACAAGGACCTGCAAATTTCTTTAGCTCAGGTATCTCACTACAACCTTTTAATCCTCCCGAAACAAGCTTGCAATCGACAGGTCCATGTTATCAGCCTTGTCTCCGCCTTGTTTCTCCACCGGTTGGTTGACCTTTTTGCAGTGAGTGGAATGGACCCAGGTATCTCTCAGCCACCTTCAAAGATGTGGTACTCGTTAGCAACACCTGGTACGGACCTTCCCACCGCTCAGTCAAACAACCTGAACACAAGAAATTTGTGATCATAGCATAGTCTCCAGGTTCAACATCATGACAGTTTCAGACATGGTAGAAAATAACACTTTCAATTTTCAGTTGTTCTCTACTCATCTTCGTGAGACACTGCACAGTAACCTCATTATCATATTTTCACATGAGGCTGCCTGTCGAACAGTATCTCAAAGGGGGACAGATAAAAAAAAAAAAAGAAAAGAAAAAGACGGTCTGGGGTGATCTTGATATTATTAATACCCACCAACTTACACATGTTTGTTTTTAAACACATCACCTGTGAAATGAGTATCCCTATACTCTAGGGATACCGTATCTGCATACAACCTCCTGTACAATTAAACCCTGTTATTAATAGCTACTGCTCTAGATAGTGTCTTAGCCCCTGGGTTTGGACAGTTTCCCAAGTACTTGACCTTAGCCTGGCATGGCTGCAATTTGTCCTTAGCAACCTTGTGTCCTGTATGTGAGAGATGAAGCACAACAGTTTAGTATCATTTAAACATGGCATAAATTAAACAAGGCACAACAATAAATCGTCCACATATTGTATCAGAACAGATCCATTGGTAGGTTGAAAAAATTGTAAACAGTCGTATAAGGCCTGGGAGGAGATACTGAGGTTGTCTATGAACCCATGGGACACTCGTGTTTCACTTTGCAGTGCTTACTTAGGTGTCCCACTTGGTTGCAGTTAAAGCATTTTTGTGAGCGGGGTGGGTGATAAGGTTGTTGTGTGGGTTTAGCAATGGGGAAAGGATAAGGGTAAGGATAAAGATTTTGAAGGTAGTATGGTGGCTGAAGATATTGTGGCGGTGGATAGTATGGGTTTTGTGGTTGTGTAGGATAAGTGAGGTAGGGCTGTGTTTGCGGTGGTGTGGGATTAGTGAGGACGTATAGCTGTTTAGGTACAGGTGTGGATGCAGGTGTGTCTGCTGGCTGTGATGTTACCGTCATTCCCTCTAGAGCTTGAATACTGACAGCCATTAGTTTCTTGCTCTGGGTCTCTCTCTTTTTAGAGATGGTACTTAAGAGAGGGTACAAATTACTTGTTACATTTTATGGGTTTTTTCAATAACTCTACCTGCACCACCATCAACATAAGGTGGCGTGGTGCGCATGAACCACTGGCAATACCTTCCACAATGCTACCTTGTTGCACGTGCGCGCTATATCGCGGCGTGGGTGTACTTTCTGGTAACGTGCTCGAGACGCTAGTTTGCGTCTCTTGCACACCTGTAAGCCACGCATACCCCTCATGCTGCCACAATTTTAAACATTCGTTATATTTTACCTTTTTCACTGGAGAACGCACCAGACTGATGTGATCTTGGACATTGTTCAATACATCTTTATCAAAACTTCTGATTCTGGAAAATGGCCTTACACTCTTTATCGTCATCTTAAACCATATATCACAGTACCTAATTGCATAAGCACCATACTTAGTATGCATAATACGACGTGCCGATCCAAGCGGCGCTTCCATTAGCAGCACATCACTAACATCTCTACCGTTTGCGTGGCTCCCAACTTGGGACAAATCCTACGTTTTTCAATAAAGATTTAAACTGGTGAAAGACAGTCAAGATACTTTCACTTACCTGCGGACGCCTTGGAAAAAGGGTGTATCCACGAACCCTATGGAAGACCTCTAGACGCCTCCACTCACCTATGGAAGAAAAAGCTGCTCCCACGCAGAAATCCCTTTTTGACTACGTTTCAACTGCTAGGGGGCAACAAAGTACCCTTTGTTTTCCAGTTAATTTCGTCCACCCTCTCACCAGTTCACAGTCACAGTTTAGCCGAAAATATGCAGTCGAAATGATAGTGCTCAAACAAGCCTAACAGATCACACACTGATTACTGAATACTATAATCACACTGGGAGCCGAACCCTAACAAAAATAACAACCCATACACCTGCCTTGTGTAAAGTAAAAGGTAAGCTGCTACCGGAAATACGTATACGCTATTGTGCGACTAGTCGCATACACAATAATGCGACTACTACACAACCATATTATTACTTACACTTAGCTGTGTACGCAAAAATGCGTCTCAGCTGCGTACGCAAAAATGCGACCCAGCCGTGTACGCAATACTATGGCACCCCTTTTTTGGATGCAATTCTATCAACAAAGGAAAACAAACTTTTCCTTTCTTGTCCCTGGATTCTAGTCAGCGTACCTTGACTCACACGATAACGGATAGCGATCTCTCAGCATCAAGTGATTGCAGGTAAACCCTGCGTGTGGCCACTCCACCCTTTGGTGAGAGATTGATAACCGTATGTTTATCGTGTGAATTAGTATCGTGTCTTCACTCGATGAGCCCCCAACTGTTATAACGTAATTAAACCTTGTACAATCCTGCCTATACCTTTCTACACCTTTATACGCTCCTGCCTATACCTTCTAGGTTGACGCTATTTGCGTACGCAGTCATACAGTAAAATAAAAGCCTTCAGACATGGAAATGTGTTTCCAATGCACAAAGTATATTATTCAACATAAAAACAGTAGGCTACACGCTGTGATCTAAAGACAATTTAGCGCAAAGAAATTATACAGACCCAAGGTACAGTTATACATACGCACGCGCACTGGAACCAGTTTCCGGCATCAACAAGACACCTCCGTCAACAGCATCAGCAAGGAGACTACAGATTGGAGTCGGTACGCACGTCTATACTCTTACAGGGATAAGCAACACAATAGAAGAGTGTGGCATGGTTCCATTGGTTCCCAGTACGCGTGCATCTGTTACAGGACATTTAACAGGTTGATTCAAATGGACACAGATCAGCCTCCAACAGCCTTTTGTCTCCTTTTTCCCGCCGCATGCAAATCTAAGCTGTTAATATTACAAAGTACATTTTAGTGTTTTAACTCTCTACAGTCCATAAGTTGAGAATGCATGTTGAGATCTTCTCACCGATGTTACCGGAAAGCTGTTGAGACAGAGTAGATCAGTACAACACCAAACACGGTTCGCTTATCATGTACTAAACCTTAGTTGCAGAAAACAGTCATTTCTTTACATGCTGGCATTGTGATTGAATTGAATAATAAAAACCCTTTTGCGCTACGGAACTATTGCTTTAAGTGTATGTATGCAAGGGAGAACGACACTAAATAGTGTTGTGCGTCTGGGGGTCTGTGGGGTACTTAGCGAGCAGCACTAAGCTGGAAAGGTATCTCTGAGTGTATGTCGGTATTGGTTGTGTAGGGATCGTTAAAAAGCTGAACGTGCTAATAATTAGCTATTTTGCGTTGTGCACTGTTTAACATCGCGTGTATGTGTTAATGTGAATGCAGGGAAAGCACCACTAATTTGCTACTTTTTAGTGCTGTTCATATTTAAGTCTGTGGTGATTTTAATGTGTTGGAAAGTCATTTTTATGTATGTCAGACACCGTCAGTATGTGTTTGGGTAAGATTGTTAAAAAGCTCGCCGAGCTACTTATTAGCAATTTTGCGTTGTGTTTTGTGTACTATGTGATTTTGACAAAGTGGCGCTGTGTGACCTATTTCTAAGATGGAATCTGGTTGCCATTCGCAAGATGGCGTCGCTCCAAGCTAATTTTTACACTGATTCTGTCTCAGCCACTAAACCAGCTTCGACAGTATAAATAAAGTATTCTTTATTAGTTTATTTCATATATGCTCCGAAACTTAATCTTTTAAGAGATTATTAGTCTGCTAGGCTGACACTACATCTATTGTCAATTACTAGAAGCTGGGGTGGTTTCAGCAAACTGTTTTATCATCTGTGACGCAGAGTCCGCGCAAGTGGGATAGAGGTTGTACAATAACTGTGTTAATTGCTAGATACAGGGGGCAACAGATTAACTACATGGGAATCTTTGATTTGTTTCCATCAGTGGTGGCAGTGTATAGCACCCACCAGTGATGTGACCACTCTGTATAGCAGAGCTGCACCCCCACCTCCGGGATACTTGTTGGAGGTCCCTGACAATCAGTGCCCAAAAACTTGCATCCTACTTTAAGGTCAAATGTGTCAGACATGACATCATCTTCCCCAGACAGATTCTTGCTCAATTCCTGCCCTAAACCCTTTGGCACCTTCTCTTCACTTCATCTCACAATGAAAGAATCTACACTTTTCTTTCAATGCTATCTCTCGTCTGGATCATATATCCTCACAAATCTGCCAATCTTTGTCTCCACTACTGAAATTTACTTCCTTCTTAAAAAAATAAATAAATAAATTCTGATCCAGAATCTCTCAAATTACAGTCCCATCTCTCAGCTCCCCTGTGCCTCTAAGCTGCTTGAGAGACAGACAACCTACTTGTTTGTCTTCAGTCAGGCTTTTATTCCCAATATGACTGCACTGACCAAGTTGGTCAAGGATTTGATCACTGCTAAATCAAAAGGCCATTACTCAATTTTAATCCTCCTGGATCTCTTGGTTGGGCACAACAGATCTCCTCTGGGCACCCACCAGTGACCTCCAACATTGCCAAATTTGCAGGCCAGAATGCCTTATAAATGACACTATTGAGCGCATGCAACGGGAAATTAAATGAAAATAATGTGCCAAGAAGGAACTAAAGTTGAACTCTGAACATTATTGCTGATCTGTGAACCTCCCCCTCTCTGTATGAGGGGGAAGGGATTAATGATAGCGGTGGTGGGGGTTAATTCAACCAAACTATTGCCCCTGGAGGGTGAGGGGATTGTATTGACTAAGGGAATTGACAGAGGTAGAGGTGTGTGGGGATATACTATGGGCAATGGGGTGGGTGTAATGCAGCTGTCAAAGTCAAATAATTGGTTATGATCGTTGTACTATTATTATCTGTCGATTTAAGTCTATGGTCTGACGATGTGTTACCATGACGCTACTTTGCGTCGGCGCAATCCAATGCGCACAAATGTGATTCCACAACACACATACACAGACGCTCGTATGTGTAGCCACATATGTACACATAGACGCTCATATGCGTATTCACATACATACGAACATTTCCTACTTCAATACACGGACGCACATATGCGAACGCATATGTATAAAATGGTTCCGACACACTATAGTTAATAAGCAGAGTTATTAGAACTTTTGTTTGTTAATAAACATGATGTAATATGTGCTTAAAAGAGATCTAAGGTTTAGAATACAGTGGACATGTCATGTTTGGTATCATACTAAATCCCTGTTTATTTGCAGACATCCGTATCGATCGGCAAAGAAGTCGCATTATGCGTCCGCTAGTTATGGATGATAGGGAGTTATTGCTTAGAATGTTATTACATATATGCAGCATTGTAGCTAGTTTTAACCAGTTGTTCGGCGGGAAGCTACACAAAGAGACCGTTGGAGAACTGAGCCATGCCCCTGATGACACCGTATGAACTGACCAATGACCAGATTATCCAGAAGCAAGAACCAATGGAAACTTGTCAACTAGTCCCTTTATTAACTCTGAACTCTAAGGTATATAAGCTGTGTCCCGATCCCAGTATAGACACATCATCTTGCGACCACAGACTTCTGGATTGATGACTGTATACTGGGACCAGTGTGCATACGTATGTATTGGCTTGTACTATTTTTAATTGGTTTTTACTCTAATTGTTAAATCTTTCATTGTGTTACTTTTTCTTTACATAAATAAGTTTTTTGTGCTTTGGAATCACACAATTGGACTGGAAAGCAATTCTTTCTTAAGCGACTTGCAACGCTAAATAGCGACTATTAGGAAATCAATAGATGGGGGCTCGGCCTTGAGGTAACGCTACCGGAAATTACTCAAAGCAACTGGATTTCGATTCCTCAACAAAGGGTGGATGCGCATAATATACGGGTAAGAACGCAATGTGTTTTAAACCTGTTTTGTACTCAGTGTTGTGAAATCGAATATCCATTCTTTGGGTAATCTAAGGAGCGCTGACTAGAATCCAGGGACAAGAGAGAAAAGTCTGTTTCTTTTATTGTCACTTTTGCGCTGCAATAGCCGATTCGCAAATAGTGTATGCGTCTTCCCTGTATTACTGCCGTATGTTTAAACAATCGTTGTAATAGATAGTCTTCTATCACTTGTTAAAATCCTCTGAATAGGTATTTCCAAAGGGAAAGCATTTTCCTGGCCAGAAAACAAAGGTATATGAATGTGAACGCATGCTTGTGATGTGATAAAAGAAAAAACGGAGACGTTTTTACTTTTTGAACTGTTGGTATAGACAGGGCCGGGCTAAGGTGTCCAAGAGGCGGATAGGGCAAGCTGAAGCAGTATACATAGCAGATATAACTGAGCGAGAAAACGAAGGCGCTTTTCTCGGCCGAACCCCCAAAAGTAATGGCAAAGTCCATTGATAAGTTGTAGTGTCTCTGGGCAATGTGATTGGACCACATGGTGGTGTAAACCGGGATTGTGACTTGGGGGTCGTGGAAGGAAATCACTGGCAGGGCTAAGTGTTGGAATACTTAGATGCTTCCAGTGGAGAGTAACTCAAAGTAGGAAGCAGCAGGCGAAGCTTGGTTTAATTTGTCTGGAAAGCAGGAGTATAGTATAGGCTAGATTCTGTTTCCTCATTTGTGCAAAACTGACAAAACACGCTTAGCGGTCATTTGTGCACAGTGGGTAGAAGTGTGTAGATGCAGCTTGGTTAATTTGTCCACCGGTCGAAATCTCTAGTGAAAGTAGCAAAGCGTTGTCCCAGATGGGTGCTAAGCAGTCGCTAAGGATGGTCGGTGAGATGCTGCTTATGAATGGGCCGACCAGGTCAGCATGGTATATAATGAATGTGAAGTATGGTGCGTACACAACCGCATACTGCGACATATAGGTCAAAATGACCAAAGGATGTATGAAACGGTTTCCCAAAGTTGGCAGTTCAGATTCAGAGGTATTGAATAATGTTAGAAATAACATATGTTTAGTCAAATCTTTGAAGAAAAGAGTAAAGTATAGTGATTGTTTAAAGTTATAGCAGCAAGAGGGGAACACGTGGCACGGTGGTGTATGTGAGTCGCGAAACAGCGTACTCACGCCGCAAAGCAAGACGCCGCCCATTAGCGTACCCACGCTGCAAGGTAGCGTCACTGTGCATAAAGAAGACAGCGCATGCGCAACGTCTCCGCCTTATGCGGCCACAGGTGGAAGTACAGCCGGTACCAAAAAAAAAAAAATGTAACAGGTAACGTATATCCTGTTTTAAGGCATTTTTTTTAAGGTAATGTTCCTTAAGAAGATAATGAACCCAAGGTAAATTCAGCCACTGCCTGTGCTATTAACATGAAAGAAGTATCACGCATGTAAGGAAGGGGAGTGGTCCCCCCAGCAGGGGCAGTAGCTGAAATTGGTGAGATGAGTGTAAAAAGTAATGGTTATGTTAGTTCAAATGTGTTGTCAATCAAAACAATTTATTATGGCCATAAAGGGGCAATTGTTAACATTTTAGAAATTTAAGTAATTTTAAGTGTGTGCAAGCCTTAGTCATTGTGCATTGTGGAAAGATCAGGTGTCCTTGTTTACAGTAAATATTGAGATTGGGATATGTTAATAAGAACAGGGTTTTCTTTGGTCTGCCTGGAGGGTTAGACAGATTAATTTGTTGTTGCAAGAGGTTCACTTTGATCAAGTCACACTTGGTAAAATAGATCTCTTTATAATGTCTTGGCTGCATTGCCATGAGGCCCCACCATCCCATTCAAAACAACACAAATCACCCAACACACACATGCACAAATAATTATTTTCTCTGATAGATTGCTCTCCACAATCTATCTCTAGACCAGTAGTCGGGCCGGAAGTGCAGGTGAATAATATCCCCTTAAAATATACATAATATACAGTATATCATATACAGTCAGGTGCATAAATATTGGGACATTGACATAATTTTCATATTTTGGTCTCTATTCACCACCACAATGGCTTTGAAATGAAACAAACAAGATGTGCTTTAACTGCAGACTTTCAGATTTAATTTGAGGGTAATTACATCCAAATCAGGTGAACGGTGTAAGAATTACAATGGTTTGTATATGTGCCTCCCACTTTTTAAGGGGCCAAAAGTAATGGGACAAACTAAACAATCCTAAATCTAACTTTCACTTTTTAATACGTTGTTGCAAATCCTTTGCAGGCAATTACAGCCTGAAGTCTGGAATGCATAGACATCACCAGACGCTGGGTTTCATCCCTGGTGATGCTCTGCCAGGCCTCTACTGCAAATGTTTTCAGTTCCTGGTTGTTCTTGGGGCATTTTCCCTTCAGTTTTGTCTTCATCAAGTGAAATGCATGCTCAATCGGATTCAGGTCAGGGGATTGACTTGGCCATTGCATAACATTCCACTTTTTAGCCTTAAAAAACTCTTTGGTTGCTTTTGCAGTATGCTTCGGGTCATTGTCCATCTGCACTGTGAAGCGCCGTCCAATGAGTTCTGAAGCATTTGACTGAATATGAGCATATAATATTCCCGAAACACTTCAGAATTCATTCTGCTGCTTTTGTCAGCAGTCACATCATCAATAAATACAAGGGAACCAGTTCCATTGGCAGCCATACATGCCCACACCATGACACTACCACCACCATGCTTCACTGATGAGGTGGTATGTTTTGGATCATGAGCAGTTCCTTTCCTTCTCCATACTCTTCTCTTCCCATCACTCTGGTACAATTGATCTTTGTCTCATCTGTCCATAGGATGTTGTTCCAGAACTGTAATGGCTTTTTTAGATGTTGTTTGGCAAACTCTAATCTGGTCTTCCTGTGTCTGTGGCTCACCAATGGTTTACATCTTGTGGTGAAGCCTCTATATTCACTCTTGTGAAGTCTTCTCTTGATTGTTGACTTTCACACATATACACCTACCTCCTGGAGAGTGTTCTTGATTTGGCCAACTGTTGTGTAGGGGTTTTTCTTCACCAGGGAAATTATTCTTCTGTCATCCACCACAGTTGTTTTCCGTGGTCTTCCGGGTCTTTTGGTGTTGCTGAGCTCTCCGGTACGTTCTTTCTTTTTAAGAATGTTCCAAACAGATGATTTGGCCACACCTAATGTTTTTGCTATCTCTCTGATGGGTTTGTTTTGATTTTTCAGCCTAATGATGGCTTGCTTCACTAATAGTTGCAGCTCTTTGGCTCTCATATTGAGAGTTGACAGCAACTGATTCCAAATGCAAATGTCACACCTATAATCAACTCCAGACCTTTTACCTGCTTAATTGATAATGAAATGAGGGAATAGCCCACACCTGTCAAGAAATAGCTTTTGAGTTGATAGTCCCATTACTTTTGGCCCCTTAAAAAGTGGAAGGCACATATATAAACCGTTGTAATTCCTACACCGTTCACCTGATTTGGATGTAATTACCCTCAAAATAAATCTGAAAGCCTGCAGTTCAAGCACATCTTGTTTGTTTCATTTCAAAGCCATTGTTGTGGTGAATAGAGGCCAAAGCATGAAAATTTTGTCAATGCCCCAATATTTATGCACCTGACTATATCCCCCATACACACGCGTGTACACTTCACACACATACAACCACGGTATATCATTCCATTTCACCCTGCAGCATATCTGCTGTGAACTGTGTGCATTAAGGTCACATAATACCTATTGGCACAAGAGAATTCATAACTAATCGCAACAAACCCAAAAATGAATATTTTTTTTTCTTATAAATATTAGTTCTTCATATATATTTGAAGCAAATTAATGTAAAATTAGAAATTCATTTAGTGATAGTTAAAGTATTTTTCCTATTACAGATGTTTTCCAACAATTGCCAAATGTTATGTTTGTTATGAATAATCATGATTTATACAGGAGCTAGAATTCAGCACAAATATGAATCATGATTTGCCTTTATTACTCTCCATTGTTCTCAAATGTCTGGTTGTGCATAAAGGGTGGGGTTTACACACAATCTCAGAAAACAGGGATCTGTGTACTGAACCCACACATGGCTGCAATACATAAGTTTTGAGGTATTTGTGCTGTAACATGATCTTGGTTTCCTGTGTAGTTTGTATGTACTTGTGAGCAGTTTGTATGTGCTGTGAATGAGAATTTTCTGTGTGGAGTTTGTATGTACATCTGAAAAATCCTTGCAATACAACAGTTTATAGATTTACTTTGGGTTAAAAAATTCAATTCTTGTGATGGATATACAGTACATGTAATACCGGTGTGAAGCTTAGAATTAGGTGATGTTTTGCTAAGCAGGATGTGATTAAATTGGATCATATAGCAGGTTTGCAATTAGTCCTGTAATAATCATTATATATGCATTAGTAAGCAGAATGGTTGGAAAAGACAGAATCGTCAGTCGGCGAATTCTATAATAATGGTAAACCGGTCATGTGGTAAGTATATATGACTGCAGGAATTATGATTTTCTTAAACAGCAATATACGTTACATTATAGCTATTAAGAACAATGTGATATGCGTAACACTCAGAATGTTGGACATGGGATATTCCTTAGAAGTAGGGATATCATATGAAAAGCAGAAATAAGGAAATCTAGATTTGTCATCACTGTAGTAAATAAAGAGACGTCCGTATGGTATTGTATACAGGTAAACTATAATAATTAAATATGCGTCCCGAAGTAAAGGATTCAAAATCCCTCTAGTGGTAGAAAGTAAGTATTGCAACCCCTGACCAAGTGTTCATAAGAAATAGTTTTTAGAGATCCCAAGTAATTGTTAGTAACAGGCACAAACTTGATATTTTTTTGTGTTTCTAAATCCCTGTAAAATCTAGTTAAATGGTGATGTAGGTATTATGGATAACCCAATGGTGGAGGTTTAATTCACCAGACCAGGGGGATTGACATAGATCATAAAAATATGCATATGATTATACTGTTTGTAATTGTTGCAGTGACAAGAACTCAGCAGAATGTACTTTTTCTCAAAAAACACATGTTGTAATTTTGCTGTTTTACCTCTTATGGACAATAGGGACACTCACAGGTCCTAGGAGGAGTAGTAGGTAAGGGAAATACACATCCATTTCCCAGCAGAGATGGTAATGCCTGGCGTTACTAAGGGTTTTCAATGAAAAATTACATTTAAAGGTCATTTTAAAATGGTCTTATATTTAAACAGGTTCCATAGGATGATTTTCTGTTATTACTAAATGAATTGGGTATATCTATTAACAGTTTAGGATAAAAATTAGTTACATATTGACATGCCTGTAATATGTATACTAACTTCTTTCTATTTTCTCAGAACATTGGAATGCAGGTTAAAGTAGATCAAAGCGCCCAAGACTTTTCCGATTCGCCTCAACAATAACACAGATTATTGTCATTAGAAAAGGGGTGTTGTTACATGGGTATGTGAAGGTTGGAAATTTTAGAATTTCCCAGATTAGGGATATTTTCTCTCTTTGGAGATTCTCATCAAAAATGTTGTTTAACAGATCGTTGGGAAGGCTCTTGCCAGGGGTTGATGACCAGTGCCACATCTTTGGGGTTAGCAGAGATACCTGGGTCCATTCCACTCACTGCAGAGGGGTCAACCATCCAAAGGAGACACAAGGCGGAGTAGAGACATAACGTGGACCTGTCTATTGCGAGCCTGTGTCGGGAGAGCTAGAGACTGCAGTGAAACACCTGAGCCAGAGGCGTGTGCAGACTACTATTCCAGCAATGGAGTGGTGGGCTGTTTTTGTGTCCTTACCTCCTTCCAGTACACTGGTAAGGAGCTATAGGCATATAAAAAGGAATTGGTACAACATAGGCTAGTGTTAAACTACCTGACAGCCTGAACTGGTGGCTATTGTGTGGCTTTGGCCACCCATTTCGTGTCAAGTGTTGCACTTACATCACCAATAATACCAATGACCCCAAAGAGGTGATAGACCAGAAAATGGATGAAATCCTACAACTGATGTAGAAATTTCGGAAGAACCATAATCCTTCCCTGTATAAGACTGAGGTAAAGGTAGAGAAATGGTTCGCGTGGTTAAACCCTGTCAAATGGTTGGCCGGTCTGGGAGAGTGGGTACAGGAAATGGTTGCTAGTATAGGTAAGCTCCTTATTCTTATACTTGTTGTCATTTTAGTAATTGGCTTATGTGTCAGTTGTGTTCTTACTGTGGCAAAGGGTGGAAAATGTACCACCGAGGTAAATCGTGAAACTGAAATCATGATGGTGGTGGTACATGTACTGAGGTTGATAAAGAACTGCAATACAATCCTGAAATTGAATGTGCCATCAGATCATAACATATGAATAGGCTTGGTTATGTATAATAAAATGTATTATAAATGTTCCGTTAAAATACCAGATAATGTAGTCTCACTCTCCCCCCCCACCAAACTTCCTTTATAGGTTCGATGAGGACCCACATCTTACAAATGATCCCCTATAGATCCGCTGAGTGCGTATAAGGGTTGTTTTACACTTTCCTGACACGCATTAACGGCTCAATGACAGTTGTGTCATACCGTTTAGAACATTGAATAATAATTATGCATGACTAAAAAGGTTAAGAATAGAATGTGATAGTTTCACGTTTGCTAACAAAGGGTGGACTGTCAGTCAAATAATTGGTTATGATCATTGTTCAATTATTATCTGTCGATCTAAGTCTATGGACTGACAATGTGTTACCATGACGCTACTTTGCGTTGGTGCAATCCAATGCGCACACATGCGATTCCACAACACACATATGCATACACATAGACGCTCATATGCGTATTCACCTACATACATTTCCTACTTCAATACACGGACACACATATGCAAACGCATATGTATAAAATGGTTCCCACAGACTATAGTTAATAAGCAGAGTTATTAGAGGTTTTGTTTGTTAATAATTATGATGTAATATGTGCTTAAACAAGATCTAAGGTTTAGAATACAGTGGACATGTCATGTTTGGTATACTAAATCCCTATTTTTTGCAGACATCCGTATCTATCGGCAAAGAAGTCGCATTATGCGTCCGCTAGTTATGGATGATAGGGAGTTATTGCTTAGACTGTTATTACATATATGCAGTATTATAGCTAGTTTTAACCAGTTGTTCGGCGGGAAGATACACAAAGAGACCGTTGGAGAACTGAGCCATGCCCCAGATGATACCGTATAAACCAATGACCACATTATCCAGAAGCAAGAACCAATGGAAACTTGTCAACTAGTCCCTTTATTAATTCTGAACTCTGTAAGGTATATAAGCAGTGCCCGATCCCAGTGTAGACACATCTTCTTGCGACCAGACTTCTGGATTGATGACTGTATACTGGGACCAGTGCGTATGCGTATGTATCGGCTTGCACTATTTTTAATTACTTTTTACTCTAATTGTTAAATCTTTCAGTGTTACTTCTTCTTTACATAAATAACTTTTTGTGCTTTGGAACCACATGATTGGACTGGAAAGCAATTCTTTCTTAAGTGACTTGCAGTGCTAAATAGCGACTATTATTAAATCAATGCAGCTGGCGGATCAATTGTCATGAGGTGGATTATAACAAACTAATATTCATCCCAAAGCGTGCACACACTCAAATAAATGACCACTTCCCTCCTGGAAAGTGGTAATTTAATGCTTGGTATAAGGTTGTTCCCACCAATGTGTTTCAACTACTTATGGTTGGAAAGCAGACCACTGGACATGTGTTTTTGTGCCACTTCCATCAGTCATATTACAATATAGATCTTAATATTGTTAACACTGAGGAATTTGTTATAGAGCTTCCTTAATTTAGACTGGACTTAAGTTCGTTAAACATGTAATTGATATGTATATATCCAATACAAAGATCTAAGTTTTTCTTGGATCATGCAGAAAACCGTAGTATTTTTAATTTTTAATTAATAAGTTTCACACTGGGTATTGGAATAGTGTAAACTATGGAAAATTTTACCACATAAAAGACTGATGGGTCATTCCATGTCGAAACACCAAGAAAAATTGAATGACGACACCCAACATTTTCATGATGTTATACACTTGATACTTCCACATTGCTACAAACCCATGTACATTTTTTTTTCTCCTCTAGCCCTCAGTTTTTCAGATATAGGGGGTCAAAGTTCCGAAAAACTGTTTGGAAATGCCACTCCTGAAGCTCCGTTTTTATGTGATAAGTGGAAAAGTTCCTCAGTGCTTAATCCACATATCACTTTGAAATGTTGTCTTTGTTAATCAGTATATGGAGATTCCAGAAAAAAATGTTTTAATCAACCGTGCCTGATTGAGTCATTATAGATTCCTTTACTTCATGCTTTTTTTTTTGGGGGGGGGGGGGCACCAAAAAGAAAAATTTAGGTGGGTTCAATACACATCAACCTAAGCAGAGGAGTTTTTGTCCCTTTTTTTAATCAAACCTTAAAAGTATACAGTACTTTAAAAGTCGATGAAAGAAAAATGTGATTTTGATTGACTGAGCATTTCAATGTTTAATCAAAAAATCTCTAAAAAAAAAAAAAAAAAAAAAATATTACCCTTAGGTATAATTTAGCCCACTAGGGGAGTATTTTAATATATATAAAATTCAGATTTCTTATTACACATAGGGGGTATTCAATTAGCCCACGATTATGTTTTTCGTGCGAACACACATATTCAATTAGCCCCAATAATTTATCAGCGATAATTTTATCGCAAATTTTACTTCACGTAAGCAGGTAAAAATCCCTATTTTAAAAAGGTAAAAAATGTCAGGATTTGGTTCAGAACCCTTGGGACACCTCCCCACCAAATGACTAATTAGACACTTTGAAATTTTCAAATCAAATCTAATTGGCCAATAATATCAAATTTTTGAGGTGAAAAAGTGCAAAGTGAGGGATTTTGGGTTCAAGGTATGGGACAAGAATTTTGTGGTGATTTATGAGTGAAACAAGTGTTTAGTCTTGCAGGTGGGAGTAGTCAGTCTTTCCATTTTTTAAATTCCCTAAAATGACCCAAACAATTAGTTATGGTTGACTTGCCTAGATAACTTTCTTTTCCAAGGTCCACGGGGTACCATGGGGATATTATGATTGGAAACCAGGCACCAAACAGTTAAACCTTCAGCTCCCAGGATGCCTTGGGTCCTCCTCCATATATACCGCACCTCTAGCCATGGGACTTCAGTTTTCAAGGCAGGAGAGCAAATCATACACCAGAAACACACAAAATGAGGGAATCTGTGACCAAAAGAAAAAATTACCCATGCAGTTAGGTGAACCTCGAAGGGAGTTAACTAGGTAAGTCTACCATAACTCAAAATTTTCTTCTTCAGGGTCCATAGGGATCCCAAGGGGATGTCCTAAAGCTTTAGAGCAGAGCTCGTCACCCAAAAGGAAGCATCCTGAGAGGCATAAGTATCAAAGGCATAAAACCTAACAAAAGTGTGGACAGAAGACCACGTGGTTGTCTAGCACAATTGCTCAGCAGAGGCACCATGACTAAATGCCCACGATGGCTCTACAGACCAAGTAGAATGTACTGTCACCGTGCTTGGACAGGGAGATCAGCCTGTGCACACCTGAGATAGTCATCCATAGCCATCGCCCCAGAGTCTGCTTATTAGCTGGCCATACTAGTTTGTGAAAACTATACAATACCAAAAAAAAAAAAAAAAGTGTTATGTGCTCCAAATAGATATGAAGAGCACGAACTACATCCAGGTAGGCTTCACCTACAGAAAGATCTGGAGCCTGAAAAGCTGGAACAATTTCTTCATACACATGAAAACGGGACACTACCTTAGGAAGTTAACCATCCCTTGTACGAACAGCTTCATCCTGGTGAAAAACGGAGGGCAACAAGAAAGCGCTGCCAAATCAGAGACTCTGCGTGCAGAAGAGATATCGAGGAGAAAAAGTGTCTGTTGTCAGCCATTTCAAGTCCAGGAGGTTCAAATGGGGAGATCTGTAGCCCCTTAAAAACCAAAAGACAGATCCCACGGTGCAACAGGTGGGACAAAAGGAGGCTGAACTCGCATGACTCACTGAAAAAAAAAAATTCTAATATCTGGCAAAGAAGCAATCTTTCTTTGGAACCAGACAGAGTGCAGAAACCTGTACTCTCAATGTAGCCAAGCGGAGACCAAGGTCTAACCCAGCCTGAAGTATCCCGGAAATCCTGAACACCTTAGGATCATATTCTGTGGGCAAACCACTAACCAAAATAATGCCAAACCCTGTAATAGATGCAGGCTTTCGTGCCCTAAGCATTGTCTGAATTACAGAACTGGAAAAACCTCTCTTAAGATGGAAGATTCAAAAGCCACGCCGTCAAAGCCTGACGAGGTATGTCTGGATGCTGGCAGGGACCCTGCGTCAACAGATCCTGCCATAAAGGAAGAGGATACAGACTGTCTATGGATAGATTCTTTATGTCGATGAACCAGTGATGTCTCAGCCAAGCCGGAGCCACCAATATTACTGTTCCGCCTTCCTGCTTGAAGTTCCTGGGAACTCTTGGGAGGAGGAAAATCGGAGTAAAGAGATACTCGAAGTCCCATCTTACTGTAAGTGCATCCACAAAGGTTGCTGATGGGTCTCTGGACCTGGATCCATACCCGGGGACCTTGTGGTTGTGAAGTGATGCCATATCATCTATTTCTGGTAAACCCCATTTGTTTACCAGGAGCTCAAACGCTCCCGGATGGAGAGACCACTCTCCGGCGTGTATGTCCTGGCGACTTAGGAAGTCTGCTTCCCAAGTGAGTACTCCCGGTATGAAAATAGAGATAGCCGGAAGATGACTTTCTGCCCAAATCAAAACCAGTGTCACTTCTTTTATGGCTGCGTAATTTCCTGTGCCTCCCTGATGATTGAGGTAGGCCACTGTTGTCGTATTATCGGACTGGATCAGGACCGGCTTGCCCTGGAGCAGGTCCAGTGCCATGACAAGTGCTTTGTATACTGCTCGCAGTTCCAGAATGTTTATTGGGAGATGATTTTCCCGATTTGTCCACCTTCCCTGAAAGGTGTGAAATGTCACTGCTCCCCATCTGCGAAGACTGGTATCTGCGGTGAGAAGCACCCAATTTGGAATCCAGAATGGGCGCCCTTTGTTCAGATGCATTCTCAACCACCACAGGAGGGAGTGACGAATCTCTAGAGTAAGAAGGATCCTCTGGGACTTTATTTGATGATACTGTCTGTTCCACTTTGAGAGAATCAATGTTTGCAGAGACCTGGAATGGAACTGAGCATACCCCACCATGTTGAAGGTGGATACCATTGAGCCCAGGACCAGCAAAGCTAACAGAATGGATACCCATCGCTTGCGAAGCAGCTTACGTACTTGCAACGATAGGGCCACAATCTTGTCCTCTGGCAGAAACACCATCTGTGTCGGAGAATCCAGAAGAGCTCCCAGATATAGCATATGCTGTGTTGGAGAAAGTGATTATTTCTTCCAATTGATGATCCAGCCGGGCTTTTGTAAACAGGCTATGGTCAGTTGAAGATGGCTTTGTAAAACAACCGGAGTCTGTGCCATTATCAGAAGGTCATCCAGATATGGCAAAATTCAGACTCCCTGACGCATGAGAGGCAGTCATGAAAGCCATTATATCGGTAGATACTCGTGGGAGCCGTGGATAGGCTAAAGGGTAGAGCCTAAAATTGGTAATGTTGCCGAAGGACAGTAAACTGTAAAACTACTGGTGGTATGGTATAATAGGATAATGCAGATATGCATCCTGAATGTCCAGGGAAAAACATGTAATCCCCCTGCTCCATTGCCAAAATAGTTGATCAGAGTTTCCATACAAAACTTGGGTACATGGATAAACCTATTGAGTGTTTTTAGATTTCGTATAGAGCAAAAATTGGAATAATAGCCCCTTCCCTGTTGCGACACAGGAACCAGGACTATTATCCCCGCCTGCAGCAGGAAGTGAATGGCCTTCTAAAGGGCCAAAGCCTTTACCGCATCTGCTGGAGAACCTGTGAAAAACACTTCTGGGGAGGATGCCTCCTGAAAGTGAGGGCATACCCCTGAGAGACCACTTCTCGGACCCAGACATCTGTTTGACGCCAACAGTTAGTAAACTGGTCGACCTCCCTCCCTGGGATCCCCCAGGAGGCCTGCCTCATCAGGCAGAGAGTTTGTGGTCCGCCTTAGAAGCAGGACGTCTTGCCGTGCCAGACCTCTTAGTTTGTCACCTTGATATTTTGCGAAAACTAGAAGTCTTAGAGGAAGGCTGTTCCCTTGCTCGTCCCTCAGAACGGAAGGACCGAAAAATAAACCTCTCTAGACTTTGTAGTCACCGTAGATGGCACACCTGCTGGCTTTGAAGCTGCCAGAGTAGCCATCATTTTATCCAACTGTGCTCCAAAAGGTACTTTTCCATAAAAGGGTAAAACTTCCAGCACCTTCTTTGATCCTGTGTCAGCTTTCAAGGATCTAAACCAAAGGGGCCTGCATGTTCTATTGAAGCTGCTGATACTTTAGAAGCTAAATTTTCAGCATCTACAGGAGTTCCTCCCAGATAGGAAGCCGCTTCCCGTATATGGGAGATATACATCTGATCTCTGGTAGCATTTGGTAGAGAATTTTCCAATGCTCCCATCCATTCAACGGCCGTGGCTATCCAGGGTCCAGCCATAGCTGGACGGGTAACAGCTCCAGTTAAGATCATTTTGAGACACGCTTCAATCTTTTTATCCATGGAATCCTTTAGAAAAGATAGTGGGAAATCTGAGATAGTGGGTGTCATGGCATGGGTGAACGCACATGGAATGACCCTAATTGCAAATTATTAAAATGCAGATTTGATAACACACACCTAACTATAATCAGAGGACATTATGGGAGTGACAGATCCAAACAAAGTATAAGATTGCTTATGTTTACCCTATTTTTTTTTTGTCCTGACTCCACCAGATACTCTAAACATACTGTAAGCTACAATAACATAATTAAAGATATTTCCTAAATTTTGCATCCCTAATCCAATAAAACAAATGCATTATCCATAAACTTAGATACTAAAATATACAAAATCAGACAATGAAAAAAAATGTACAGTTGCCAACTGTCAAATTTATTTAAGAATAGTTTACATTAGCAGCGATAGAAAAGTTATTGATGTTACAGAACATAAAAGTTTTGGCTTCATACACAAAATGAAAATTGGCATATAAACCAGTTTAAATATTTGATTTTACACAATTCAAGACATTTCCTGGGTAGACAATTAACCTTACAAAAGTTCCTGAAGAATAAATAGGTGAATACTTTTTACTTTTTGAAATAGTGGAGAAAGATTCTTAATGGAGGGGAGAGAATTACAAATGTTACAGAATGTATTACTTACATTTTATTAAATACACAGTATCTAATGTATTGATTGAGCAGTTCAAAAGAAAATGTTTTGATGGTGTAAAAAAAAAAAAAAAAAAGCTGTGTCAAGGCTAATTACGCTTCTCATAGTAAATTTACAAAAAAGTAATAAAAAGGCAATCTGAAAATATTTACCGTTTGGCATTCCTGCACTTTAAACAAAAACATCGGTCTTGTCTAAACTTTAATAAGGCTTTTAAGTAGTTTGTACTGAGGGGAAAAAAAGCAAAAAGACAAATCATTTTTGGACATATAAAAACATCAGATGTTTAGACTTTAACATCAGTTACTGGAATTCATTATTCCAGTCCAAGAATAAACATGAAATATATACACAAACTAATTGCAGGAGTGTGGAAAATAAACAAGTCCTCAATTTCTCATTGATGTTACCACATAAAGACACAACTTTAATGTACTACTACTCCTGGGCCAAAGAAAAGTATTTACAGCACAAATAGAACCTCTGCAACACTGCTGCTGTGCAAAAACCACAAAAATCATCTTTTATATGAAGGGGATGTATCTGTACATTGCCTATGATCTGCACATTTTGGTATATGGGCTCCATTCATTTAAATTGGTGTTATACACTTCAATAGTATTCAAAAATTCATTTCCATCAAATCCACCAGCAGCAAATATTTTATTTCCTGCAGCTACTACACCAGCATTGCTTCTAGGAGACGTCATGCTTCCCACCATTTTCCACTCGTTTTTGGTAGGGTCATATGATTCCACACAACTCAGTGCACGAGAGCCATCAAAACCACCTCCTACAAAAAGTTTTCCTGTTGAAGGCAAAGAATTCATACTTTACTAAAATGTATAAATTTTTTATATATATATATATATATATATATATATATATATATATATATATATATATATATATATATATATATATATATATATATATATATATATATATATATACACACACACACACACATCCCTATATTATTATTATATATATATATATATATATATATATACACACACATATATATATATATACACACATATACACACACACACAGAATATAGTATATAGGTTCATATCACAGCTGCTTGTTGACCTGTAAACACATACAGCACAGTATATAAGAATGAATGTTTTCGTTTTCACAGGTCATTCAACCCTATAAATCAGAAAGCTCTTAAGTTAATAATGCCAACTAGGAAATTCCACATAATTAAATTTTTTTGTTTATAACCACCCAATCGTAAGGATGCAATGCACTTAAGCTATCCTGCTAAAAAAAATCAGCCTCTAAACAAACTATGTATCAATGGAGTTTGATCATCAGAGAGCTAAAAGCTTCTGTATTTCTATTAGTGAACACAATGAGCTTGATCCATTTAGGCATGTAGGCGAGAGAATGAACATTGCAACAGCATAGAAACGCCAGCAAGTGCAACACAATTTGCCCCCCCTTGCTGCCTTCAAGTCCAGCAATATTGTAAGTGCTGCATGCAGCCGCGCGTACTCACGTCAGGGGTAATACGCACCTAATTGGATCAAGCTTAATGTGTGATTGGTCAATGTCATCATGTGAGAAGAGGAATAAAGGTCATCTGCAAACCCCTGTGGGGTGTAATGATGGAAAGAATAGAATCCTCCAAAAGCAGTGATGTGGTCAAAGTGGAGTGAACAGAGGTCTGATAAAGGGCACAGTGTGAAGCAGACCTAATGGACACGCAAATTTATAAACCGTGGCAGAAAGTTACCAGTGTTTTTGTAAAATGTTACTTATGCTATGTAAATCCATTTAGCAAATTAGCTAATTTAAGACTTACATTTTGTTTCTATTATGTTAATCGTTACATGCATCAAAGACATACTACAAAATGTAAATTGCAACAGAACATTTATAGGGGTATTCAATATGGGTGCGATAACATCGTTTTTTGCGTTAATATCACTTGTTTTAGTTTTACACCGTATTCAATTTCAAAGACTTAACGCAGTTTTGAAAAGTCTTTGATAAAAAACGCTAATAAGTTTTCACCATTGAATAGGTGTCAAAAAAAAAGTGCAGAATTGGGGTTTAGGGGTGCAGGCTTAAAAAAAATAGCCTGCACCCCTGAGATTGACATTTAAAAAAGAACGGTCAAAAAAAGTGTAAAAAAAATAGGGACACCCCAAAAAATGTATTTAAAAATTGGGGTGCAAAAAAAAAAAAAAAAAAAAAAAAAAGAACAGGGAAAAAATTGTTAAACAATAGGGAAATAGGTTCAGGGCTATTCTGCAAGTATGCAGCAGATGTTTTCTAGAATAGAATTATAGCGGCAGGTGCACAAATGCAGAATTTAAAAAAAATTACTTTAGGGACACCAAAATATGCTAGTACCCATTTTCATGTACCCCAAATTTGATGGGACCACTTAAAAACACAAAAAAAATAACCTAAGTGCTCTTCTGCATCACTTCTTCAATGTCGGAAAAAAAAACACCTGCTGCGGCTATTTAAATCCCCGACTTTCAATTAAAGGCTAAAACGGGGGTACCCATAGTGTTCCCCCATGTCTTTACAACTTTAGGGGGGTCTTACAATTATTTTAAGGAAAAATACGTAACTTTACGCAAATCTAACTTCGGAGTTTCCAGTTTTAGTTAATTTTATTTTGAATACGGGGATAAGCGGGACCGCGCACCATACCTTTACGCAGAAAAAAACTCCGATATGAAACGTTAACTTCGCCAGGGAATTTAACCTTTCATCTTGAATACCCCTCTTAGTCATTGTGAATCTCACATTTTCTAGAGCTATTATGATATATCTATTGTAATAAAGGTCTAAGTTCTGTTCTACATATGTAGTGTATTTTCTGTTATAACACTACACTTCTGTTGGAAAAGCAATCAGTATTAGATAAAAGGAACATGGAGAAAAAAAAAAAAAAAAAAAAAACAGTGGCTGCCTCAAAAAAAAAAAAAAAGGTGGCCATGTGTTCTATTTTAGCTAGGGCACAGTCAGTGGAGACTGAGTGATTTATAATGCCCTTTATTGGCAATGTATAAATAAAATTATAATAAACAGTGATCCAGTTATGCAGGTATCTGGATGGAAGATCGATAATGAATAGGTCAACAGCAGATGGTGGAAAGGCAATAGGTTGACATGGTCAAAAGGTCGATAGGTACAAAAGGTTGACAGGTTCAATGTCGACACAAATGGTTGACACAGTTAGGGTTAGGCTGCCAGAGGGGACGGAGAGGTTTAGGCACTAGGGGGAAAGTTAGGATTAAGGTTAAATCATAATAAAAACAAATAAAAACATTTGAATGTTGAAATTTTAACCCTGTCGACCATCGGGTGTTGACCTATTTATTGTCGATCTATTATACCACACTAGTTATGCAGGTCATTGGGAAAAAAAAAAAAAAAAAACCCACGTTTTTAGGTAGGAGTTATGTATGCTTATAAAGAGGGAGTATAGCTTAGGAGCACTTTGGCAAAATGACAGTCATCTACACTCCCATCGCTATATGCCCCTTGGGAAAGTGACTGTCACTCTCCCATCGCTATACTGTGAGTCGGAGAGTAATCAGTGTCGCTCCATTTGATACTCTGGGTGCAATGTTTTACAATATAACCTATGGATGAAAGTTGTGGCATTTCACTGCTGTGGAGTTTCTCGTGCTTTTGAGATGCAGTCAACAAAAAGTTTTAATAGAGGAGCTTGCTGGTTTTACATGGTACAAAATACAAACACTGTGGCAAAATATTATAATATATATCCGTCACACACCCACCTCTATTCTTCACTATTGCCCTCACAAAACATTAAAATCCCCTACCTCTTTAGCCATATAAATATGCCCAACAAGCCTTACAGGCATCCATCAATACTGTAATTTCTCCACTGTGTATCTCTATTTATTAGAGATGCATCATATTCTCACGTATTCGTTATCCTGTCCATTGTAACCTATGTAGTGCTTAAAGCTTGCTGATGTGCATTGTACTTTCATGGCTAGGATAAACAATTCACACTGTTTCATATTTGTAGCCACCCACTTTAACCAGTGTAGCCAACTTATTCCAAATGTCAAACTATCAAGCCCCAATACTCAGAGGTCAACTTTTGTAACGATCAAAATGAAAAGTTTTACCGTCATGAACAGCAACCCCAGCACCACGACGAGCGACATTCATAGGTGCCACAAGAGTCCATGTGTCATTTTCAGGATTGTAACACTCTACTGAATTTAGACAATTCCATGATTCTGCCCCTCCGATTATGTACATACGATTGTCAAGCTCACAAACCGCAGACTGGTGCCTTCCTGCATTATTTGAAATAAAATGTATCAAAGCATAAGATTAATCCAAACAAATGCAAGGCTAAAGGTGTCACAGAGACACTTACGAATATTTAGTGGAGCACAGCTTGCCCATGTCCTTGTTAAAGGTTCAAACACATCACAGTTCTTCAGACCTTTCTGCCCATAGGGATCAGAGCCTCCAATAATATACAACTTTCCGTTCAGGGCGCAAACACCTAAGTGGAGAGAGGTTTAAGTTTTTTTTTTTTTACAAAAAAACTCAATTGTTTTTCAGGAACCTGCAGCTCTCGCGCCAGAGAGAAACATAATATTACATGTGGATAAAGCATGGGTCCTCATACCTGCATTGCAACGGTTTGTTCTCAACTCAGGAACAGGAGTCCATGTGTTTGCATTAGGGTTATATTTTTCCCCACAGCTAAGGTCATCAGAATGACCATTTGATCCACCAACAACATACAACTCGCCCTGAGGAAAAAAATACGAGCTGAGAGAATGCTATCCTCTTCAGAATAGTGGTATCACCAGAGACTGCAGGAAACTTTAGTATTTTCTGTATGTCAGGGGATAGGATTTGGGTCTAGTAAGACTAAAGAGTACGGGAGCAGAAGCACATGTAATGGTAAAGAGCAAGATGACACCCAAAATTATATAAAAGGGGGGAGAGGGGGAAACTGCAATGCGAAAAAGGTTTGAAAAAAAAAAAAAGTGTAAGATGGAATACAGAAGAAACTAAACGTGTTTTGCATTGTGGTTATTTAGCACAGTGGTTCTCAAACTCTGTCCTCAGGACCCCAACACAGTTCACAACATTCTAGATCTCCTGGCTGGTGCACAGGTGTATTCATTACTCACTGAAACATTTTAAAAAACCCACAGGTGGAGCTAATTTTTTCACTAGTTATTCTGTGAGGAGACCTGAAAAATATGCACTGTTTGGGGTCCTGAGGACAGAGTTTGAGAACCTATGATTTAGTAGATCTGTTAGTTTATTGGTACATACCATCAAAACAGACATTTGGAAACGAGCTCTAGGAGTTTTCATAGGAGATAAAAACATCCAGGTGTCATTCTCTGGATCATAACATTCCACCGTGCGCAGACACTCTTCTCTATTGTAGCCACCTATAGACAAAAAAAATTAAATTATTTGTACGCACACAATTAACGTCCAAACTTTTGGACGCAAGACAACCAGTCGCCAGCCACTTACCTGCTGCTATGAGCTTGCCATTTAGTTCAGCTGTTCCCAGTCCAGAACGTGCATAATGCATAGGAGACATTACTTTGTCATTTGAGTCAGCAGGTTTTATCTCAAGGCTTAAACTTTTCAGTAAACGAGGAGTACTTAATGGCGAGTTCAGTGGCGTGTTACGTCCATGCAGGAAGATAACACAGAGTGTGCTGTTGAGGACAGCGAGACACAAGTAGGTTTTTTCTGCAAAGGGGAAAAAAACAAACAAAAAAAACACCCCAAACACATTAGCATCACTTATGTATTTTTTACCATAATGTTAAATTCAATCAGTATTTACCAGTTATTTATATAGAGCATGCAGTTTATTTTGATAGTTAGGGTTTTTGAATCATGACTCAATGTTATATAAAATATAAATTCTGTAATACAAATTGTTATGGGAGTCCATACTGCTATGCATACCACCTCTCTGGATATGGGGGGTGGGGATCTCCATTGGGTTAGCTTGCTTCAGCTGACATACCCATGGCAGCGCAGCACAGCTCTATAAGCCCAAACGCAGCAATTCACTGAATACTTGGATGGTGCAACCCCTGGAAAAAGTACTCTTTCCTTACATTATAGGGACAGTGATATACCAGAGCAAGCTTAGAGAATGGAAATTGCATGCATATACATGAAGATAGGAGTCATATGGGAGACACAGGAAGAGATCAGTAATAGGAAGTAATGAACCCCATAGATTTTCCAGCTATATTAAAAGGTTATATGTACGGTGTGTGATTAGGTTATTTAAGATATGCAATAATATTTTGTAGGCAAAATATTTAATAAGTGTGTAAGAAATTTAGTTTTATACAGCCTTGATACAGTAACAATGAACAAGTCTCTGAATCTTATAGGTAAGTAATGAAGCACAGGAATTACAGTGCTCTATATATCTAAGCAGGGGTGGGCAATAAGTGGCCCTTAAGCTGTTGAACTACAGCCATGGCCAAAAGTTTTGAGAATGACACAAGCATTGATTTTCAAAAAGTCTGCCGGTTGTTTTTATGATGGCAATTTGCATATACTACAGAATGTCATGAAGTGATCAGATGAATTGCAATTAATTGCAAAGTCCCTCTTTGCCATGACAATTAACTTAATCCCAAAAACAACAATTTCCACTGCATTTCAGCCCTGCCACAAAAGGACCAGCTGACATGTCAGTGATTCTCTCATTAACACAGGTGAGTGTTGACGAGGACAAGGCTGGAGATCACTCTGTCATGCTGAGTTAGAACAGCAGACTGGAAGCTTTAATAGGAGGGTGGAGCTTGAAATCATAGTTCTTCCTGTTAACCATGGTTACCTACAAGGAAACACATGCAGTCACCATTGCTTTGCACAAAAAGGGCTTCACAGTCAAGGATATTGCGGCTAGTAAGATTGATTTAGGTGCAATCATTTATCAGATTCTCAAGAACTTCAAGGAGAGAGGTTCAATAGTTGTACAGAAGGGTTCTGGGTGCCCCAGAACGTCCAGCAAGCGCCAGGACAGTCTCCTAAAGTTGATTCAGCTGCGGGATCGGGACACCACCAGTGCAGAGCTTGTTCAGGAATGGCAGCAGGCAGGTGTGAGTGCATCTTCAGACTTTTAGAGGATGGCCTGGTGTCAAGAAGGGCAGCAAGAAGCCACTTCTTAATCAGACTGATATTCTGCAAAAGGTACAGGGATTGGACTGCTGAGGACTGGGGTAAAGTTATTTTCTCTGATCAATCCCCTTTCAGATTGTTTGGGGCATCTGGAAAAAACGCTTGTTTGGAGAAGGTAAGGCGAGCGCTACCATCAGTCCTGTCATGCCAACAGTAAAGCATACTGAGACCATTCATGTGTGGGGTTGCTTCTCAGCCAAGGGAGTGGGCTCACTCACAATTTTGCCTAAGAACACAGCCATGAATAAAGAATGGTACCAAAACATCCTCCAAGAGCAACTTCTCCCAACCATCCAGGAAGAGTTCGGTGACTAACCATGCATTTTCCAGCATGACGAAGCACCTTGCCATAAGGCAAAAGTGAAAACAAAGTGGCTCGGGGAACAAAACATCGAAATTTTGGGACCATGGCCAGGAAACTCCCCAGACCTTAATCCCATTGAGGACTTGTGGTCAATCATCAAGAGGCTGGTGGACAAACAAAAACCCACAAATTCTGACAAACTCCATTGATTAGGCAAGAATGGGGGCGGCCATCAGTCAGTATGTGGCCCAGAAGTTGATTGACAGCATGCCAGGGCGAATTGCAGAGGTCTTGAAAAAGAAGGGTCAACACTGCAAATATTGACCCTTTGCATAAACTTTGTGAAATTGTCAATAAAAGCCTTTGACACTTATGAAATGCTTGTAATATTACTTTAGTATACCATAGTAACATTTGACAAAAAGGTCAAAAAACACTGAAGCAGCAAACTATGTGAAAACCAATACTTGCATCATTCTCAAAACTGTTGGCCATGGCTGTACAAATCCCAGCATGCATTGCAACATTTTTAGCATGGCCAAATAGCAAAAACAGTGGCAGGGCATGCTGGGATGTGTAGTTTTAAAACATCTGGGAGGCCGCTTATTGCCCACCCCTAATCTAAGGGAAGATATGGACGGGCTTAAAAAAAAAAAATTGAGGTAGGAAGAGTTCAGAAAAAATATTATAATATTTTTCTTATTAAACAGCAATTTACATAGTGGTTAACATGGCTTATTAACAATGGTGGGCTCGTGTGTGTTCAATTCAGACTAGTGTCCCATGTATGCTCTTAGCGTTTGCGCTGACCTTTGCCGGGTATACATTACTACCAGATTTTAATATTGTCTGTTGTCAGAGTATATATTATATGAATAATGTGTGGGTGCCTTTTTTCCATGTAATATGAAAACTAATTGTAAGCTCCTCTGTAGCAGGCACTGATCTGAATGATTAAATATTCACTGTAGAGCTGCTGGATATGTAGAGACTATGGGGTCAATCCTATCCCTTGCAATGTTCTCACGGGTGCGAGTCATCACGGCAACAGCCGCCCAGATTTGCTTTAAAATGCTCGCAGCCCCATAGCAAAATTAAACGAATTTGGGCTCAGAGCGGGCTGCATAGGGTGCAAGGTGACGGTCCGTTGCCGGTGTTTTAATGCTGTGCAAAGGCAACTCGCACCCTTTGCATTGAATAGTTTTGACCCCTAAAAGACAAAAAAAAAATAAAAAAAATTGTTGATAAAAGGTTATGGTGTTCCCTACATGGACACAAAATCAACTAAACAAATCATACTAGAAATGCCAGCGGGGCAGGGGAGCAATCAAAAAAAAAAAAGAAAAGAACACGAACACCTCCCATTATTTTATTTTTTTTAGCAGCGGCTGTAAAATGAAGATAAAGGCTGCATTGAGCAGCCCCCTAGGTGATAATGGAGATTTAATGTTGACTCTACTTGGAAAAATTAGTTATTTCATAACCAATTACTTTTCAAAAACCAAAATGAAAATAAAATGCTAAAGCTATCCAGTTTCTTCCCAATGAATCACAAATGTTACTGTATTGAGATAGGACACCTTCAAGATGATGGTCTCAAATGTAGCTTTGGTTTGATCAGTCTGCTTATTTGTTAACAGACAATTTTTCACATTTACAAAACAATTTATTCTAGATAATCCCCATCACTAATCTAATGTAGCTCTATTGAGTATTAGACAGGTGGTCTGATGTAAATCTAAAGCGGTGTACATACTATACGGTGTGTACCCAGCGATAGATGTAAAAAGCACGATCAGGCTGTCCGTACACTGCACGATCTGGTGTAAGACCGCCCAATATATCGTTCCCCCGCAGCATCCAGAAGTTTGGTGTCGGCCTCCTGATCTGCCATGCATAGCAGGTCATATGATATTACGAGCGACACAGGAGCACGCGACAGTCGGTACACACTGGAAAATTTGCAGTACAGATTTGCTTCAAAATGACAAGTAATCCAATATATCCAGTGTTCTCCCCAGAAAATTTTTCCAGCCGGGTGGTATCAAAAAGTAGCCGGGTGGGACCTTCGCAATAAATAAATGTTGTAAACCCTGCTATAAAATTATTTAAAAACAGTGCCCCCAGACTGGCCCCTTATGCAGTGCCCCCAGACTGGCCCCAGCCCAGAACTTACCTGAAAATAATCGGCAGCGGCGCTCCCACTCCCGCTGCCTCGTTGTGACTGGATCTAGCAGGCGCGCAGAGTAAGCTCTTCACGTCGCGGGTGACGTCACCCGCACAGTGCATCACTGGGAACGCTGGCCTCTGAAGCGACCGGAGGCTTCTTGAGCTTCAGAGGCCAGCGTTCCACACCAGGAGGCGGAGGGTGACTGGGAAATGGGGGGGGGGGGGGGGGGGGGAGGGGGGTAAGTGCCGGGCAGTGGGCTATTTCTGCTGGGCGATGCGCCCGCAGAGAACACTGATATAGTCTAGTGTGTACCCAGCTTAAGGGCTATTTCAGACAAAACTGTTTTGTCCAGACGGAAAAAAAAAAAAAAAACGTTTTTTTTTCTGAGTGAGTCACTGCATTAGCCCAGGTTCTGTTTAACTTTTTTGACTGCAGCCCCTTCCCTGCAGCATGCCAGCATAAAGACATGAATTAATTCCAGAAGCAAGTGTTAAGTCACTCTACCACAGTATATCATAACATTTAAAAACTTCTTCCAATGCAGATCATCTGCTCAGAAATGAGTGGGAGAAAAATAGCTTGGAAGACAAAATGTAATCCTGCCTGACATGACTTGGAAACCAAGCATACAAATTTCATGTTTTGTGTTTGCAAAATAAGCCTGTAGTAATCAACTGATGCAAGAGACTTCATCTATAGAAGTCTGTATCTAACCAATTTATCATTAACTTTGGTTTACAAAGTATAGTACATAAAGGAAAAACGTTGACACTATACTAGGAATTTCAAACCAGATTCTACAAATACTGCCAATATTTACCATTGAGTAAAGGTGTCGCCCTAATACAGGGGTGGCCAACCAATCAGAGGCAAAGAGCCAAAAAATATCTGTAGGTATGTCAAAGAACCGAGATCATGCACACGCCGAAGGTGCACGTGCGAAAAGGGTGTGACCATCTAGGACACGCCCCTGGTATGCCGTTTGCAGGAGCATACAAAAGGCATGCACACAATCACTGTGGCGGTAACTGTTAAAGGGAAAGAAAGAGCCAGAATAGTACAAAAAAATAAAAAAACAGATCCACATAAAATACACTGAAAAAGCCTCTCGTGTCACAACAGCCGCCTCTCGATGTGTCACTCCAGCAGCCCCTCATCTGTCACAACCGCAGCCCCTCAAGTGCCACTCCAGCAACTCCCTCTCTCTTACCGGGCCACTCCAATCCAGCTACCTTAAATATTTACTTATAAATATATACATATAAAAGTGAAAAATACCTGTAAAGTGATGCAGTATAACACTATAAAAACATTTTTTAAA
Source organism: Taudactylus pleione (assembly GCA_031769625.1). Classification (NCBI taxonomy): domain Eukaryota; kingdom Metazoa; phylum Chordata; class Amphibia; order Anura; family Myobatrachidae; genus Taudactylus; species Taudactylus pleione. The sequence goes on from JAUIMM010000601.1 coordinate 3,790,803, forward strand.
TGAGAATAAAATAAAGGATCTTTCTACAGAAGTACTGAAAATTCCAATGCTGAAACAGTAGAATTATATAGTCTGGAGAAAGGGGATACAATCCCCGAAACGTTGACGCTGTTATGATGACACATTAAAGCTACTCCGCAGTGGGTGCTTGATTCACCTGATACTGAAGTCTGAGTGCCGCCTTCATTCATTTTTGTATAATATAAAAAAATATATATACACACATACACACACACACGTGTGTAAAAGCCAGAACATCGTTAATATGCACTTTAAAATAAAATAAAAAAAGACAAATGCGAACTATTAGTGGGCATTTCAATTAAATGCAATGCTGAAGAGTGCTGGAAACAAGTGCCTGGAGCTATTTAAATTGGGCACGCTGTAAACCTGCGACTAGAGGATTTCTGCTTGCATCCTCTTGAGCAGAAATCCGACTAAACTAGTGCCTAGTAGCGGGCTTACCGCATGAGCTAACAGCATCGCACATGGCACTTAAGACACAGAATGCAGTTTATCGCGACTAAACACCTGGCATTAGGTGCCATAACCTGCATCTCCCGACTTAAAGTGCAGGGTGCGGTGTAGACAATTGAACAGCTCCGGGCACTTTTCCGGTGCTATTCAACATCATATTTAATATAAGTGCACCCATATAAAAAGGTGAAAGGGATACACTATGTAGACAAAAGTGACTGGACACAAGCAGCAAAGATTTTATTGATGTCAGTACTTTGTACTGTGCAGTGATTACTGCAAACACCATTCTGGGCAAACTGAGTACAAGTTCCTGGACAACAGCAGGCGTACTGCCATTCCGCCTTAAGAATAGTGGCCAACTGTGACACTGAAAGTTGAGTTGGCCTAGAACACACCCTTCGCTCCAATTCGTCCTGGAGGTTCTCAATGGGATTAAGATCTGGACTATGAGCTGGCCAGTCCATCCAGGTTACAGAATTTTCTGTATACCAGTCCAGCGTCACCCTGAAAACATGACAGGTGGCATTAAGTCCTGATAAAAAATATTTGTGGTTTCCATAGAACTGCAAGAGCATGGGTCTCCCTACAACGTGTTATTGTCGAAATCACCACATTAGTGGCCATTTGGAACTTGTGTGCAATGGTACGCATTTCGCTTGGGCGGGGGTGTCCAATCACTTGTCTATAGTGTATAATGTTGCTAAAGTGCTATATATTCCCTAAATTCATAATTGATTCCCACTTGATGCACTTACAGTGCATCTGGAAAGTACTCATAGCGCTTCACTTTTTCCAGTTATGTTACAGCCTTATTCCAAAATGGAACAAATTCATTGTCTTCAAAGTTCTACACACAATACCCCATAATGACAATGTGTAAAAAGTTTTTTTTTTTTTTTTTTTTTTTTAAATTAAATTTGCAAAAATCTCAAACTAAAGGTGCATGTACACGTAACGATTTTTTGAACGATTTAAACTAGAACGATGTCGTTATCGTTCAAAAAATCGTTGTTTCTGAGTTATAACTATGAACGAAAATCGTTCAAGAGCGCTCCAGTTTGTAGTTCATTTCAACATAACGATTTTCATTAACGGAAGGAACATTTTTCGTTCATCGTTTAAAAATAGTTTATTACGCTTCAAAAAATCGTTCACTTTTCAAGGGAAAACCTGACAGATAATCTGACAGATTATCGTTTGTTACAAAATCGTTACGTGTGTATGCACCTTAAGAAATCACATTTAAATAAGTATTCACAGCCTTTGCCATGAAGCTCAAAATTGAGCTCAGATGCATCCTGTTTCCACTGATCATCCTTGAGATGTTCCTACAGCTTAATTGGAGTCCACATGTGGTAAATTCAGTTGGACATGATTTTGAAAGGCATACATCTGTCTATGTAAGGTCCCACACTTGACAGTGCATGTCAGAGCACAAACCAAGCATGAAGTCCAAGGAATTGTCTGCATGGCCGGCGGTTCAAATCCTGACAGCGGTATCCCGGCAGCAGTGAAAATACAGATCGTCCAAAGGTAAGTATTGACTAACCTATTTTACCCCCTAACCCTCCCCCCTTGGGGGTGCCTAAACCTAACCCTCCCCTATCCTATCCCAAACCTAAGTCCCCCCCGGGAACCCTAAACCTAACACTCCCCCCCCGTGGCTGTCCGCACCCAGCTTACCTTCAAATCGATAAGCCGGGTGTCGGGCTTCCGGCGTAGGGAAAATGACAGGAGTCGGGATTTCAACGCCTATCATTTAACCCTTACCATGATTATACAGTCGGGAAGCAGACGGTCGGGATTACGTCCATCGGCTTCCCGTCTGTAGACCTCCAAAGACAGGATTGTCTAGAGGCACAAATCTGGGAAAGGGTACAGAAAAATATTTGCTGCTTTGAAGGGCCCAATGAGCACAGTGACCTCCATCATCCGTAAATGGAAGAAGTTCGGAACCACCAAGACTCTTCCTAGAGTTGGCCGGCCGTCTAAACGGAGCGATTGGGGGAGAAGGGCCCTTGTCAGGGAGGTGACCAAGAACCCGATGGTCACACTGTCACAGCTACAGCATTCCTCTGTGGAGAGATGAGAACCTTCCAGAAGGACAACCATCTCTGCAGCAATCCACCAATCAGGCCTGTATGGTAGAGTGGCCAGACGGAAGCCACTCCTTAGTAAAAAGCACATGGCAGCCCGCCTGGAGTTTGCCAAAATGCACTCGAAGGACTCTCAGACCATGAGAAACAAAATTATTTGGTCTGAGGAGACGAAGATTGAACTCTATTTGGTGTGAATGCAAAGTGTTATGTTTGGAGGAAACCACGCACCGCTCATCACCAGGCCAATACCATCCCTACAGTGAAGCATGGTAGTGGTAGCATCATGCTGTGGGGATGTTTTTCAACGGTAGGAACTGGGAGACTAGTCAGGATAGAGGGAAAGATGAATGCAGCAATGTACAGAGACATTCTGGATGAAAACCTGCTCCAGAGTGCCCTTGACCTCAGACTGGGGAGACTGTTTATCTTTCAGCAGGACAACGATCCTTATGGGGGGCATCCACTAGACGATTTTATCCCTGTCCAACCTCTTAACGATTTTCCCTTGAAGTTTCCCTTGAAATATGATCTTCCACTCTGAACAATTTGCAAAAGATTTGCAAAAGATTTGCAAACGATTTGCAAACGATTTGCAAAAGATCTAACAATAAGCTATGTTGTTTTAATCTGTGATTGAGAGCTTTCAGCTATAGTGGGCAGATAGTGGTTCATCGTTTGATCGTTCAGTGTGAACGATGTGTAAACGATGTGTAAACGATTTGTAAGCAAGTGAAATTGACCTGCATGTTCAGTCGATGGAGGAGACGATCAAACGACCAGCGGGAGCGCGCATCGTACATCGTTAGAAACAATTACTGCACGATTTGCAAACGATGTTCAAACGATGTTCAAACGATTATCGAACGATTTTATCATTATCGTTCAATCGTTCAACTTTATCGTCTAGTGGATACCCCCCTTAAGTACACAGCCAAGATATCAAAAAAGAGTGGCTTTAGGACAACTCTGTGAATGTCCTTGAGTGGCCCAGCCAGACCCCAGACTTGAATCCGACTGAACATCTCTGGAGAGATCTGAGAAAGGCTGTGCACAGATGCTACCCATACAACCTGATGGAGCTTAAGAGGTGCTGCAAAGAGGAATGGGCAAAACTACCCAAAGATAGGTGTGCCAAGCTTGTGGCATCATATTCAAGAAGACTTGAGGCTGTAATTGCTGCCAAGGGTGCATCAACAAAGTATTGAGCAAAGGCTGTGAATACATATGTACATGTGATTTTTTTTTTTAATTAAATTTGCAAAAATCTACATTTTTTTTTTTTTTTTTACACGTTGTCATTATGGGGTATTGTGTGTAGAATTTTGAGGACAAAAATTAATTTATTCCATTTTGGAACAAAGCCGTAACATAACATGTGGAAAAAGTGAAGCGCTGTGAATACTTTCCGGATGCACTGTATAACAGCAAATAAAGCACAATGCCTGAGAAGAATGTTGCTCCAATTCTGAGCATTCAAATTTAAAGCTAAGCTTGAGATACAGACATGCCCTAATACACCCATCCTTTTCCCTGTGCTGTGCACTTTCCTCAATTTTGCATCTTTTGTTCACATAGTGTACTTCGTTTCATGTTGCAAAGTTATTAGTATAAAGTCACAGATGACTCAAAGCATTACGCAGGTCCCTCCTCTGACCTATCTTTTGCCTTTTTACACTGACTGCATATTTCCAATTTTGCACCTTAGTTTGCTACAAAAATACTAATCCTGAGTACACTATATGAAAAGAAATTTGTACAAAGTCACAAATTCAGCAAAATAATACATGGAGCAGGTCACTCGTAATGGACCAGTCTTGTTTTTTCTAACTTACATTGTAAATTCTGTCCTCAATTTTACTTTTTCCTCAATTTTGTGTCTTCGTTCACTTTTAGTGTAGTAGGTAGTGTTTTCACGTGGTTAAATTGCACTTAAGGTTTTTTTTTTTTTGGTGCGATTTGATGATGGGTGTATGCGGACACATCTGTACACCAACCACAGCACATTGCAAGGATGTTGGAGGCCCAGGCCAATACTCATACCATATAATGATTCAGCAAACAATGGCAGAGGTACTAGCAGTGACTGCCGAATGTCAGAACATACTGACCTTCAACATCTCAGAAGAGGCCAGAACAGAAAACTATCCTGACACATGAAATATCCAAAATCGAGGTGATGCAGGGTACAGAGCATCGCCTTTGTTAGGTATAGAAAATCTCTCGGTGTGAAACCCATTGTTCCTTTTCCTTTTATGTTCTTCACGTAAGAAGAGTACATAAGATATTAATTTTTGTGACTCGCTTACTAAAGTTCCAGGTCCCCTCAGTGTCAGCTGAGACAGTAGAATGCAGTTGAGACTGCCCTCTCAATTACATGCCACTGATGAACCGGCTCTGGGTAGGCATACCGGCACAGCACAGTGGTAAATGGAGGGGGAGGAAGAGTTACTAAGGCAGAATTAGTTATTGAGTTTAGGAAATGGATGAGGGGGTTAATAAAGATGAACAGGGAAATTGATAAGGCGTACAGGAGAGCAATAGTGACAAAGGGAATATGTTGACATGGGATTTTATAGAGAAGGATGAGGATGATAGAGACACCATAAAGATTGAATGTGCAATACTGCTGCAGAAGAGGCGAATGATTTTGAGGAGAAGGAGCATAGAGAATGGACTGAAGGTGAGGACACAGGGGAGGCTCTGAATGCAGTCAACATTAAGAGATGACCAGTAGATATAATTTTTCAGGTAAGAGAGTATCACCCTAATTTAATTTACAACACTTACCTGCTCAAGTTTTTAAGCCTGAGCAGGTAGCCAAAATAGATTAATTTTTTATTGACCGACCTTTCTATACTTCGATGAACCAGTTAATGTTACATCTTCTGTGCTGCCCAATACTGCCAGTGTATTTTTGCTCCATTTTAGGGACTGCCATTCCCCTTTGGTGACAGGTATTGGAAGTTTATTATATCAATTTATTCCAGTAGTCTTAGGTGCAGAGTTTATCCGTTTCTACATTGTGACATATGGATTTGCTATATAATGCAGTATACATAACTCACATTTTCTCCCCTCATTAGCCTGTTAGGGTGTGCACTCAAAGTCAGGGTTAGGCTGCAGAAAGGCTTAGGTTTAGAGTCAGTGCTTAAGTACTGTATGTCAACATGTCACCATGATATCCAAGTCAACATTCTGAATGTTGACATTTTGGACCACACTATTACATAGAGTTTGCTTTTAATGGTAGGACTTGCAAAAAATAAAATAAAAAAATATATAGATTAGGGGTCTATTTACTAAGCAGTGTTAGGAGACAGAGTGAAAAGTGATAAGAAAGTGATTAGGTGCCAGCCAATCAGCTCCCACCTGTCATCTCACAGGCTGTGTTTGAAAAATGACAGTTGGGAGCTGATTGGCTGGCACCTTATCACTTTTCACTCGGTCTCCTAACACTGCTTAGTAAATAGACCCCTAAGACTTGTATCAATATAGATTAGTTGATTTCGACCTATCAAGATAAATTGTGAATGCGATACTCACTAGATTTCTTTTCTGAAGCAACTATTTTCCATTCATGTTTAGGGCTTTGTGCTGAAAAACCTGACGGTGAAAGGGTCCCAGAAGAGCTGCTGCTTAAGTGCCTATTGTCACTTTCACGAGGAGATTTCTTCTGCAAAGTTAAATATATATAAGGAAAAGATGACTGGGAAGCAGCTGGATAAAAATTAATCCATAGACAACTCCATTTTTTGGAGTGAGAAGCAAAAAAAAAAAGTTTTGCCCTGTAAAGTTTTTTTTTTTCCTTTACATTTGCACTTTTATGCAATTATTTCAGCCTTTTCAACAAGTTAATATGGGAAAATGTCCCACTCTTTTTTTAGCTGGAATTCTAAAATATACTTGTGGAGTTATAATTCTATCAATATTCTAGTTTTGAAAGTCTATGCTTAATAGGTCACACGAAGTGTGTATGCATACATCTGCATGTGAAGACAAAAAAAAACACCGTATCACTAAGTTGGTTACAGGGTGTAGTAAAAAGAAAGAAAAAAAAGCCACACCACTTTTCTGGTACCTGAATCAATTGAATACCATCCTCATCACCAGCAAATATGTCATTATGGTCACCAAGAGCATGCCCATCAAGCAATTTGTGATCAGCTGAGTAGTACAATGTTTGTACCTGTAAAACAATAAAAATATAGCCGTATGGATACTATTCCCATGGGAAATATTTTTTTACTGTAGATATTCCACTTCAGGTCATCTTCACTTTGTATTTAGTTTCCATTGACAAAAAAAAAAAAAAAAGTAGGATATCTTCTTCTATAGACTACCGAGGAGCCTTCAGTTCTAAGTCTTCATTATCCAAAATTTAACAAATTGGCGTAGAGGAAACACTGATAAACAAGGATATTCTAGTGCAAGATAACAAACAATAACGAGTAGTGCACATATGAATGCAAGGTAAACACCAAACAAATGCCAGGAATGTACAGATTAGTGAAGCCTGGATTTGCAGGCATATTTTTGTACCAGAACATTTTTCTTAAGAAATAATTCCAACAGCAAAACCTTCACCCCACCAAAATATAAAAAAAAATAAAAATGGGGTAGAAATGAAAATTCAGGCGTCACAGAGCACAGATGAAAAATGTACATAGGTTCAGCAAGTGTAAATACATACTGTACAAAGGACTTTGAAGTATTTTTTTTTTTTTTTCACAGATTGTACTAAACTAGTAGCTTTACAACAGCTTTCAAAGATAAGTTTATGCCCAAACATCTGAATGCAGAGTCCACATATAGTAACCTAATAGAATATGGAATTTGTACTTGCAAGTAAATAACATTCCCTGCAGTAACACCTGCGGAAGGGACTTTACACAAATATTTAATGCAGTTCTAAGATGGTATCCTCTAGCACAAATGCATGAGGCAGATTATAAAAGATCAAATAAATGTAAAAAAAAAAATACTACTAGGAAGTGCTTAGGATTAAAGAAGTTTCCACTACTCCATTAAAGCAGAGCACAACTCTAGTGGATGACATTATGGTCGTCATTAACGTATGCCGTTTAGCATATCCAAAATGTCCGCTTTACCCAAACTGCGCAATTTAATTTTAGCCCAATCATTTGATATATGTTTAAATCAGGGGTGGGAAACCTTTGGATATATATATAGCATTATTAGAGGGCCTGGTGCAGGCCACGCCCTCTCCATGTGACATCACATGGGGGCAGGGCCACAATCACTGGTGATTACAGCAATGCTCTGGGGAGCTATAAGGGCAGCGGTGTGACCATCCGAATACTCCAGGCGGCACTGCTGCATAGATTCTGGCTGCAGGGTGTCATTCTAGGCACCCTGCTAGCCAGATGAGGCTAGCAGAAAAAAGCTCAGAGGGCCAGATCAAATGATTCCGCGGACCTTAGGCCCCTGGGCCCGAGGTTCCCCATCCTTGTTTAAATAGATATTCTTTATAGAGGACATCTCGCAAGCTCTATGTCACCTATAGTAGTTTGTGCTTCAATAAAGTCTATAGAAAGAATCTAATATGCAGCAGCTGTAATGCTGGTCTTCACAGTAATAAATTGAAATAAAATAAAATTTCAGCCATTACACAAATCCAAATGTTTTATAATCTTGAAAAATCAGATTAGACTAAAAAGTTCTAAAAATTAACTGCTTTTATACTAGGATTTTAAGCAAATTGGGCCTAAAACGATAATTACAAGCTTAATCATTTAAAGTTACATGATTAAAGCACATGCTCATTTAATGTTTTAAGAAATCCAGTAGGTTAAACTGCATGCGAAATACTTGTGTAATGTCCTTTCTAAATTGAGATTTAGTGAAGATTATATATAGCCCTAAATCAAGGTTAACAGATTTCCCTAAAAAAAAAAAAAAAAGTTGGCGATTGTTTTTCCCCATAAATAAAAATTGAATTCAGGCATTTTCAATGAGAAGGTTTAGATGTACAATGCACTCCGATCCTGTAAAAGGAGTAAACACTATTAAATCATCATCATGGTTCTCTGCCCACAGCGGATTTTCTTAGAAGGGCTATGGCAGACTGGCGCTTCATTACGATTCAATTAACCTTGAGGTATCTTCATTGTTCTTCAGTCTTGGGTATCCTACTTTTGTTAAATAACCTATGGAAAGATAATCAACGGGGAGGAAAATCTGTTAGAAGGTTTCATCATAATGGGGTCATTTCAAGTAAACCTGTAAGAAAATATTAGAAAACACTGAAAGACTACAGTGATTTAGGACAAAAACAAAACCCTTAGCACTTATACACAAACTGGAAAAAAAAGACAATTAAATAATTTGGGAAAATAAGAATTAATCTCACCTTTAAACCTACCAGTTTTCAACTGAAAACAGAGTCTCTTTATTTTGGGCTCTGATTATCATAAAAGGACAATTGGAATTAGTTTTAAAAGGTTCTGCTAGCATCCTACATGACCACAAGCGCTTCATTGTAAGACTAACCTCATCCATCAGGGATTCCAAACTCTCTCCATGTTCCCATATGCTGCGTTGAACCCAGTTGATTACCTTTGTATACAATTTCCCGTTGTTTGGGAGTGAGATATTTTCTTCAAGCATTATTTCAAGCTATGAAAAAAAAAAGTTCATCAATAGTTTGCGGAATTAAGATAGACAATACGATATATTAAATTTGCTCACACTCTATTAAACAAAGTACACTTAGAAACACAGGCACAAATCTAAACATTATAGAAGTATCACGTATTAAGTCAACATAAGCACATATGTTATAGTCATGTTCTATCTACGAAAACGGTTATTCACATGTAATCAAAGTAGATGAACCTGTGGGCAAATAAACATCGGCTGGAGAAAGTATGGAGCTGCTGTATTACAAAGGAGCTTCTCACAGTTATGCTGATCTGATGGGGTTTTTTTGCCAAACAACCAAACAAACATGTTCCCATTAAAAATATAATTTTCTGGGCCAAACCAGCCATTTGGCAACTGCGCTGCTTGACATGAAAATCTATTTAAACCTTTAACCTCTTGCATTTTGTAGTTGCATCCAACCTCTGTGATGCAACAGTGTCAGAAGGCCCACCAGTGGCTGCATGGAGGCAGCCACCGGGTTCAGGAGTCGGCTCCCTTTGAAACCCCAAACTTCGCTCCCCGGGCACAGTAAAGAGTGAGCCTCACAGGATCACTCAGCTGTGACTACAGGTAGACAGTCTTCCTGAAGCCTGGCTTCACACAGCTCAGGGCACCCTCGGCTGCCTGCACTGCTCTTCATCCAGACTGATTGGCAATCCTGACAGGATCCACAGTGTGAGGTTCTCAGCTAGCTGCTGCCATGCTCCGCCAACACCCAGCACACTCTCCCAGGGAGCGAGCTGCAGCAGTGTTGGGCCTGCTGCAATCTTATCTTCTTGCAACACTGCAAACAGTAGATTTATACTGATTTGTTTTGTTTAAATCATTTGTGTAAATAGCTTTATAACATCAAGTATAATCTTATTACCAAATCTGCATATGTAAAAAAAATTAAAAAATTATACTGCATCAGGTTTAAATAACTATTTACATTAGTTAATAGAAAAAAAAAAAAAAAAAAGACAAATTTGTGACATTTTTTTAAAGAAAATATTAGCCAGTTAGGAGGTTAAGCTACACATGCATGACTGAGAATGACCAACCAGCAGCATGTTCGGTTTACAGTAAATGCAGTGCTAACCTAGTGATGTTTTTTGATTCCTACAGTTGCATACACAAACATTTAGTAAATGAACGATTATTAAACGATTTTCGTTCATTTTTCAAGGGAAAAATTAATGAAAATAGTTCAAAAAAATCGTTCATTACATTTAGTAAATGAACGATTTTAGTAAACAATTTTTGCATTCCCTTACCTAAAATCGTTGAGTTGGTCAGTCTGGCTGAACTACAAACGTGAACGCGCATGAACGATAATAGTTCATCGTTTTAATTCAGAAAGTGAACGATTTTTTCAACGATTAAACGATAGTTATCGATAATCGTTCAAAAAATCATTGTGTGTATGCACCTGAAGGAATTAAGAGGCAAACAACAGACCATGGTGCATCATTCCATGCATTAAAGCAGGGGTGGGGGCCTTTTTTCTGCCAAGGGCCATTTTGATATATAGAACATTATTTGCGTACCCAGTGCCTGCCACGCCCCCTCCGTGTGAACACAGGGGGCACATAGGTACTGAAAGTATGCAGAGGAAAAAAAATAAAAAATCAGCAAATTATAAAAATTGCCGATAATAGATTCTTCGAGATACTTCATGGCTGCTATTACATACCATTCCCCTAGTACTAGAAAGGCATTTTTTCCCCTCTTAGGGACCGCCCACTTTAGGGTATATAGCTGCCTAGTCTTGAGTGTCTCCTCACCTTCTTGGGAAATAACACATTAGGAAGGTTATATTGTAGGCTGCCACGAAGTATCTCAGAGAAACAAAATTATCGGCAAGTTATAATTTGCATTTCTCTTCTTCGTGGCAGCCATTACTCTGGGATATACCAAAGCATAATATAAGGGAGGGGAATAAATAGTCAACAGAAAAAGTTAATGACTATTTATTCAAGCCACTGCCCCTGTGAGAACATGACTTCCAAAGTGGGCGTCTGAAACAAGCATAATGCCTTGAGAAAATATGAACAGATGACCAGGTAGGTAGCTGCTGCACAGATGTCTTTCAAATATACTTGAGCCTTCTTAACCCATGAAGTCGCCACTGCCCTGGTCGAGTGTGCCTTCAGATTCTCTGGAGTTTTATGCCTGCTTTCCTCACAATCAATTGTTTGAACCATACTGCGGTCATCTGTTTCGTTGGCGCTCCGCCTTTTCCTTGCACCTGTGTGCAGCACAAACAAATGCTTTGCTTTCCAAAATTCTTAAACTGTCTAAATAGACAGAAATTGACTGCAACAAACCTAACTTTGTTTAAATAAAATGTTGATACTAGTGGCAGGAAACTTGGATTTTTCCTAAGGACAACTTTATTTTGCAGGATATTTAAAAAGGGCTCATCTGCCCATAACGCTCGACTTTCACTAATTTTTCTTGCCGAAGTAATAGCGGTTAGAAAAACGTTCCAGGTTAATAGCTTTATTGGAGTCTCGATGTAATGGTTCGAACAGGGGTAACACTAATGCAATCAGTATTAGGTTTAAGTCCCATGGGGCTAAAGGCCAACCTAACTTGAATCCGTATTTTTTTCATTGCCTGGCAGAACATTTTTACAAGATTCTCCTCTGATAACCTTTTGTCCAGTAGAATACTTAATGCTGCTATTTGTACCTTAATGGTTGAAGTTGCCAGACCATTTTCAAACCCATCATGTAGAAACTGCAGTACTTGGGGTGTATCGGCCTTTAATCAAATCTTGAGCCAGCCCAAAATATAAAGGTTTTCCAGGTTCTGTTATAGATATCTGAAGATACTTTATCGCTTGCCTAAGAAATCGTACCACTTGTTCAGACAGTAGTGGTTCCCGTTGAACTTCCACACCGTCAAACAAAGATTTTGAAGACTTGGTTGGAACACTGATGCAACAAACTTTGTGTGATAGCCAAAGTCCATGGATTGCCTACCGCCATTCTCACTACCGTTGGGAACCACACAAGGACTATTACTTCTACTCGTCCTTCGCTGATCTTTTTATTAGTATATGAGAAATCGGAAATGTTGGGAACACATCCCAGTTTGAAATTCGATGGTATGGAAAAAGCATCCACTCCGCTTGTTCCTTGTTGATGGTATCTTGGGGGACCAAATTTTATCACTATGCTCTGAAAAACTTGTGCATCCAACTCCTATTTTCTTGGTAGCACTTTGTATCTGCTAAGGGAATCTGCAATAACATTGTCCTTCCCTGGCACATGAAGAGCAGACAATGAACAGAGATGTTCTTCTGCCCATTCCAGAATTCTTGACACTTCTTCAATTAGGACTCGACTCCTGGTGCCAACTTGACGATTCAGATCTGCCACTACTAATACATTGAGCAGTATTCAATTAGAGCGGATCCGCGATACTTTTCCGCCTCCCAGACTTTGCCTACATTGCGTCTTTTGTAGGCGGAAAAGTATCGCGGCCGTGCCCGCTTTACCCCGTATTCAATATGGAAGTACGCGAAAACTGGACCCGCCTAAACTTGAACAGGCGGAATGTACTGTCAGATTTGGGGAAATCAGCCTGACACCCCCCCCAAAAGATGCTCCGACAAGGGGGTTAGCTATGGTACCCCCCAATTTGACTTACTGAAGGTATTTGGTGTTTTTAAACGGGTTCAATAGCATTTTTCTATACGTGGTGCAGAATAGTATTCAGGAGTATTTTTTCCAGAAAATAAGTTATCCCAGCAAATTTGGGGTACTTGAAAAAGGGGGCCAGCATATTTAAAAGTCGCTAAAATTAAATTGAAAAAATCGTGAACAATCCACCTGCCACAAGCACCTGCAATCAAAAAACACTTGGGGCATACTTGGCCCCCCCAGAGTCAAGTTCGCTAGTTTTTAACTTTGTTCCCAAACATTTTTTTTACGCCCCCAAATTCAAATAAAGGTGTTAAGTGTTTAAAATCTTTGGGGGACTGTCTGAAGACTGCACGGGGGTTCCAACAACGTTGCACCCCAAAACCCCAATTCTGCACTTTTTTCCACCTCCCATTCATAGGCGAAACTTTTTTGCCTATTACATTGCATTGACTCTCCACCAAGGCGGAAAGTCTTTCAAATGAAATACGGAGTAAAACCAAAACAGAAAATGACGTCATCGTTGAAAAGTTTTTGCCAAAAACAAGCGAAAACAGCTTTTCGCTTCAAATTGAATACGGGCCATTGTCTGAAAATATTTTGGAGGTTTTCTTTTCAAGTGATCTTGAAAACCATTTATAGCATTCCAAACTGCACTCATTTCTCTCTGATTCGAGGATATCTCCTTGGCATTCCAGAACCCTTGTAGACTTTGTACAAATAGATGTGCTCCCCATCCTGTTGATCTTGTGTCGGCAGTTGGAACGAAACACTATTTCTGAAAATGTTCTGAAGTTCCGAAGTAGATTCCACTGTAACTTCCTAATTTTCCATCTTTCCCATGGGATTATATCAACGGTAGATGACATCATTCCCAATAGACGTACAGCATTTTGTTGCATTACTGAAGTAAAGAAGCCAGCCTTCGAATCTCTGCACATTTTGTTCAAACAGTGATATGGTGTATTTTCGAGTGTCTACTTGCACACCCAGCTATTTTAACTACTGTGCTGGATCTAACGGACTATTTCCCCAGTTTATTATCAAACCGTAACACTGAAGAAAGTCTATAGTTCTGTCCACTGAATCGGTATGATTTACCACCGGACGCAAGTTGTAATCTCGACAGCGGCTGCCCGAAATGGGTGAAAATCCTGATCGTCCCTAAGTATAGACTAACCTAATTCCCACCCCTAACCCCAACCCTCGCTTAGGGGTAGCTAAATTTAACTTTCCCCCCAGTGCCTAATCCTAATCCCCCCTTCCCCGTCGCCTAAACCTAAGTCCCCCGGGAGCCCTAAACCTAAGCCTCTCCCCCCGCGGCTGTACGCACCCCATTATCCCTTCGATCGGGATGCCGGTCTCAGTAAAATGACAGGTGTCTACATTTAGACGCCTGTCATTTAACCCTCGCCGGGATAAAGCAGTCGGAAAACCGGCTGTTGGTATTAGGTCCGCCGGCTTCCCGACTGCATACCCTGTTCACAGCTTCTCTCACCATGTCTCTTGAGCTTCCACCAATTAGCAGATCTAGTTATGGCCAGACTGCTATTTCTGGTCTTCTCAACAAGATATGAGTGTCACCAAAACCTTTTGTTAATATTTTCAGGGATGCTGCCAAACTAAAAAGGAAGACCGGTAAATTGGAGAAGTTTTCCTTGGAAGCATAATCTCGAAACTTTCGATTCTTTGCATACCAGAATGTGGAAATAGGCATCCTTTACATCTATTGAAGCCAGGAAGTGGTCTTGTCTTATGCCCGTCAGAATGGGTTTCAGGGTTTCCTTATGACATTTCTTCACCCTCACAAGTTTAATTGTCCAAGGTCCAAAATTGCTCGGAATCACCCTGTCACCTGAAAAATTGAACAACATTTCTTCTCTTCTGACCGCAAAACAATTTCTACAGATTTTCCAAAAGTCTGCAGGGATCCTGAAGTAGTCATGGTCTCAGATTGCCTCTCCTGTAGGATTGGCGAAAGAACTGCCTAGTCATACCTGAAGAGGAGTATCTGCCTCTGTATTGCTGTCCAGGTTTATAACTTCTGGCTTTAGACTGTTTAGCAGATTTATAGGGTACCTACTTAGTCTATCCTGAGGCAATTTTACAGATTTACCTCCTGTCCTTTGGAGTAAAATTGCTTTCAAATTATTACCAAATTACAGATAACCTTCAAATGGTAAAGGGGCCAGCTTGTTTTTTGAATGCATATCGGCTGCCCATGAACGCAGCCATAGGGCTCTTCTCGCCATCACTCCTGCAGTCATAGATTTTGCAGAAAACGCTAGCATATCAAATGAAGCTTCACACAGGTATTCTATAGCTTTATTCATATTAGAAAGACCTCTCAAAATTGTTTCTTCCAAGTCTGTATGCATAATAGACGCCCAGAATCTCAAAGTTCTGGATACTGAGGCCATCGCAACACCAGATTTCAGAAAAACTGCTGCAGAGCTATGCATCTATTTTTTTTTTTTAAAGAACTTTCAATCCTTTTATCCATGCTCTTAGTACAGCCCCATGTTCAAGAGGGACAGTAGTTTTAGAGGAATCAGCATGGCCGGCAGTTCAAATCCCGACAGCAGCAGCCGGGCAGGTGTGAAAATCCCGATCGTTAACTAAGGTAAGTATCGCTAACCTTTCTCTCTCTCCCCCCCCCCCCCCCCCCCCAACGCTCCCTTAGGGTTGCCTAAACCTAACCCCCCCCCTTCCCTGCAGCCTAACCCTAGGTCTCCCGGGAGGGTGCCCAACCCTAACCTCCCCGGGGGGCTGCCTAACCCCAAGTCCCCCCCGCCTATCTAGGAGTAAGGAAAAAACTAGGGAGCTATATGGGGAGGGAACCTATATACCCTAAGTGGGCAGTCCCTAAGAGGAAACATTTCCTGTCTAGTACTAGAGTAATGGGATGCAATCCCAGAGTAATGGATGCCATGAAATACAAAGTAAAGCATTTTACATACTTATGCTCAGCAGAAGGCACCTCATGATGTGCCCAATGCAAAAAACCCTAAGCTTTTGTACCAGACATACAAGAGTATGCGTTTGCGTGTGGCTGAGCGGGAACAGGAGGTACCTCCCATGGAAGTCAGCGCTGCTCTTGGACAGGGGCACCATGGCGAGGAAGCTCATCAGGAAGCCCAGGATATACAGGGTATATTGTGCAAAGAGGACATTGTTAATCATAACACTCGGCAGCTGCGGATGGGTGCACATGGAGACTGCGGAAATATGCACAGGTCCCCCAGCCTCGGGGACATGCTGCTGACAGTGCTTATGGTAGCTACTATACAAATCTCTCATGGCATTCCCAGCTCATCCCAGTGGCCTGGCCTCAGCCAGTTGCAGGGCAGCAGCAGTGGGGGTTGTGGTGACACTAGTGAGATGCAGGGGGCAGGAATGTGAAGCAGGGGGCTGTGGTGACATGGCATAGGTTATGTGAAGCAGGGGGCTGTGGTGACATGGCATAGGTTATGAGATGCAGGGGGCTTTGGCAAAATTAAATTGCTCCCGGACGAAGCTGGAGTGGGTCGCTAGTGCAATAATATAATGAAGTGCCATATACATTAGTATGTTGATAATTATTCATAAATGCAGAAGTCACAATTTCAAAATAAAAATACAAATAATTGTTTGCTTTCCATTAAAAAGCAAACCAGAAAATGATTTCCTGCAGTAGTCAAAATGGAAAGGTCAAGTAACTCGAATAGACAGCTACAATGTCTAATTATAGCCAGTAATGATTTAAATACGATCTTGCTGGAGGGCAATGTGTAATCAGTGGCTGAGAGTCATCTTTGCACAAGCCTATTAGCATTTGCAAATTACATGACTCTTAAAAGTTAATGGTAAATAGAAAAACAGTACAAAAACACAACACATTGTGTGTGAACTTAAGAATTGTTTGGTGCACAATAGGGTAACTATTTTACATACACACACACATATATATATATATATTTTTTTTTTTGGAGTGTGAAATAAAAAAATACTTTATTGTGCCCCATTTCATTTCAGATGTTTATACTATGGCATGGTCTGGTTTATGCTAAGATTTACCAGACATATTACATAGATGCTATAAAACAGTTAAAAGTGTAGGACAGTTAACTAAATAAAAAGGAATGTAAACCATATTAAAGCAATTGTCTGTTTGAACCTACTAGAAAATTGGTTATTATAAGTTATATTTTGTGTAGGATATATAGGATAATGAGAAACAGAAAAGCTGTGTCGTACCTTGATTGCTACTCTGACAAAACACTCGGGGACAACTTAATAAAAAAAAACAGTTGTATGCTTGAAATAACATTAAAAAAGGTGTGGCTCAATTTGCACCTCCTACAGGCAGGTCAAAAGGAAAAAAATTTACCTGGCTGGTATTTTTTTAATTTTTCAAAGCATTTCTCTGCAGTTACCTAAAATATAAGATACCAGCACTAAAAATGTACGTTGATGTATTAAGCCTGTGCCTCTATATCTTTTATGACTGGAGTGCCGCCGTGTGGGAGTGCCAGTGTGTGTGTGTGTGTGTGTGTGTGTGTGTGTGTGTGGGGGTGCGTGTGTGTGTGGGGGTGCGTGTGTGGGGGGGTGGGTGTGTGGGGGTGCGTGTGTGGGGGGGTGGGTGTGTGTGTGACTATTGTTGGGAATGACAATCCCTTTACTAGCTGCGTAAGTGACAGCGCGTTGATTTATTCATTTTCAGTATGGTTTATGCAGTTACCTGTTAAGAATAAGGCAGGGTACACATTAGACAATATATAGTTATAAGGTGGTTCGGAACAAAGCATCTTGCACAATGTCCAATGTGTACCCACAATAGCGGGCTCCCATGGGTTACATGCGATTGGCTGTTGCGACACAGCCAATCACACAATATTGTATGCATGTCTATGCAGTGTAATGAAGGTTGAAACAAGGTACCGTTCAGTAGTTTTTACATCAGATTATGTGTACTGGCAATCTTGCATGGTCCAGGGGTTGAGGTAAATCACCCCGACCATCAGCAAGATTGCAGGTCGCCTAAGTGATCTGACTGAAAACTACATATTTTCATTGCATCATAGAATTTTATATTTGTAGAAAGGTGAGGGAGTTTGAAGGGTGCTTGCTGTTCGATAAACACCATGGTGCAGTGAGGTTAATGCTTTAACTCTTAAGAAAGTTGAAATCATTTGCTGTTTTGATGCAGAGGAGTCCTCCTACACTGTGGCTTCGGTTGCGCCAAACACCCATCTCGGAGCGCCAGGTACTGCGTGACTCCGTTAAGCTGCTTTTGTTCAAAATGTATGTCTTAATTGCACAAACAGAACTCGAAACAAACTTTGCTAGATTGCACTGAACAATTTGACCTGCGGCAAACATACGTCTGTGTGCGTGAATGAGTCTGAAGTTGTATACAAAGTGCTAAGATGCGGCAGCTTTTTTTCAAACAGAGTTCGGTTGTGCTTCATCTGCGACTTATCCAAGTTTCTAAAACTAATTCT
This sequence comes from Taudactylus pleione, assembly GCA_031769625.1. NCBI lineage: Eukaryota > Metazoa > Chordata > Amphibia > Anura > Myobatrachidae > Taudactylus > Taudactylus pleione. The sequence goes on from JAUIMM010000601.1 coordinate 3,809,160, forward strand.
TGTGTGGTTAAAGTCGCAGCCCAGTGTCTGTAGTAGATGCACTACACCTCTCGGAATGGCTTAGTCACGCCAGGCGTCTCAAGCATGTTGGCATATTGAGCCTAGAGTGATCGCGCAGAGCAAAAAGTTTGTGGGTCCTGGGGACCCCTCACTAAAAAATGTGGGTCCGTCACTGTTTTTGGGTCCCATCACAAAGGGGGGGGGGGGGGGGGGGGTGAGGGCAGGAAGTAGTTGGGACATTGCTGGGGGCAGGTATCAGTTGGGGTAGAGGGGGGATAAGGACAAGCAGCAGTTGGGGTAGAGCTGGGGGTAAAGAGGGAGAAGTCGGGGTGGAGCTGGAGCTAGAGAGGGGTAAGGGCAAGCCGAGCTGGGGATAGGGAGAGGTGAGCGCAGACAGCTATTGCGACACTGCTGCGGGGCAAGGAGAGGGCTAGGGGCAGGCAGTGCTGGGTGTAGGGAAGGGCAATGGCAGATAGCAGCTGGTGCTATGCTGGGGACAAGGTGGGGGTTAGGAACAGGCAGGACTGGGGGAAAGGGTAGATAGCTGGCGCACTACTGGGGGGCAAGGAGCAGGCAATACTGGGGGGTAGGGAGGGGGTCAGGATAGCTGCTGGGGCAGTACTGAGGGTAGGGAATGGTGTAAGGGTAGACAGCACTTGTGGTAGTGGTTACCTCCTTGCTTTTGCTGGAAGCCCCGGCCGGGTCATTGGCTGGGGACACGCCGCTGCCGGGCCGCAATTGGCTGTGAACACGCCGCTGCGGGAGCACTGTTCGGCTGCTGCAGCTCACACATCGGAGCACGTCCTCCGGGACACACTTTTTTAAAAACCCGAGTCCACAAATGCCTGTAGTGCGTAAAAACGCGCTTTAGAGCGTATTTTGCGATCCCTGAGCCTAGGTGTAGTTGGACACATCTGTAATTGTGAAAAATTACTAGACATTCAACTGTGCTTACAAAGCAAAAAAAAAAAATAAATAAAATTGCAAAGCAGGCAGTGGGAGGTATTTGAGCCCAGTAATAATGCGTATCAAGAAAAGTTTGTGTGCGATTTACTCACCTTAAGTCGTGGAAGTTTAAGAAAATCATCTTGTTCAGAAATTTCAAGTAGATGCTCCTGTATATAACTGTCTATTTTACTTAACAAGCGCCAATCTCCCATGGTGTTCACAAAATTACGATAAGAGATACAGCTCTGTGCATCCATTTTGGATAATAAATAATCTCCACAAACCTTGAAAAAAAACAAATTGTCATTACTGTCACACAATACTATACTTGTTGATGAAAGCAGAGTTTAAAGTCCGTGGGAAATGCAAGCCCTTATTCTTTTGGAGAGTTAAAACCATGCCTTACACTAATTGTTTTGGGAAGAGATTCGCACACATTTATTATCAAATAATAAGTTGAGGTAGCAAACCATAGCCAGTTTATCATTGTGCAAAGACTGCTCATGATGGTATTGTAGACCAATATTTTTAGTCAGCTCTTCGGCCTAAAACAGGAGTTCCCAACCACGGTCCTCAAGACAGCACAGGTGACTTAATTAGTACCTCAGTTAATTTGAATTTACCACCTGTGCTCAAGCAGGGTTATCACTAAAACCAGGACTGTTAGTGTGCCTCGAGAAGGGAGGTTGGGTATCACCGGCTTTAAACAATGTTTTCTAAATCGTGCACACACAGGGATTGATTCATAGATGTATGTTAATCAGTCGGTTAGTGTACATCTTCAATGGTCTAGGGCAGTGTTGGCTAACCTTGACACTCCAGCTGTTATGGAACTACATAACCCAGCATGCACTGCTACAGTTTTGCTATTAGGGCATGCTAAAACTGTGGCAGGGCATGCTGGGATATATAGTTCCACAACAGCTGGAGTGTCAAGGTTAGCCAACACTGGTCTAGGGTATGCGCATGTGCAGAGGGGTCCAGCCGCAGCTTGTCAATCAATCTTTGGGGGAGCGTGGCTTGCAACCGCTCTGGAAACGGGGGCGTGTTGAGGGACAATGCCAGGGTCTGCATCGTTGGATGCAGATTTCCTGGCCTAACAGCTTCCAGGACCTGGCCAGGCTGCGGTAGACTTCAGCTTCTGCAGCCTGGCCAAAGGAGCAGTTATTGGTCTCGATTGTGATCCAAGGCTGCGACCTTGGTCACAATGCTGGGATCATAGATGCAGCAAGTAGATGTTCGTTTCCTACAGATGGACGGAATTGCAGAGTCGCTTATGTGCGGCTCTGCAATTCTGCCAATCTCTAAATCAGGCCCATAGTCTGTAGCACTTTCCAGAGAATATTTTACCATTCACATCAGCCCCAGCAAAGCTAACAATCTATAATTACTACCACAAATACAATAGGGTTAATTTCTAGTAAGAATCCAAAAAAACTACTATAAAGTTTTTGGATTGTGGAAGGAAACTGGAGTACCCGGAGGAAACCCACACAGTACATTAACAAGGGAAAGTGCAAAGAAATGGGATTCTACACTCACCTAAGCAGTTTTTCACACACACAGTAGGTGGATTAGAATTGTGTGGTCTTTGCACACTACCACCATTTAGCACTAAAATTCATGAATAATTTACATTAATAAATCCCAGTCACCATACACTACTAACAAAGCAAATTGCCCAGAAAAAAAAGAAAAGAAAAAGCTCCTTCGGAGGTGGTTGTTTGTTAAATGAGGAGCTGGACACTGCCAGTCCTGGAGAAGCTAGATAATCCCACAAAGGAGTGTCATCATAAAATAATTCACAGTAATAAGTGTTGCCTGCTGAAACAGATGTTGCTGGATCCTGAACTGGATCATCTAATGAGTTCAGAGTCTGGCTGCAGTCACTGTTTTGTCTGCACCAGAAATTTTCTACACTGACATTCTCTTTTAGTGCTTCTTGGGGAGGAAGATTTACTGTGTGGCATATGAACTTGAGCCCTGCTGGGTGGCATATTATTAACGGAGGACACTACTGTATGAGATGAGATTTTAAATTGGGGCAGGTATGGGCATGTGGCAGAATCTGATGACCATTTATGTGTGGTTAGATGGCATGGCATGTGGTTAGAATGAGGAGCATTAAAAGGATGTGTGGTGGTTCTTACCTGATAAACTCTTCTCTGTTTCCACTGACAAGACTGGGTTATATGGTTAGTGCTGGAGGAACCAAACCACGTACAAAGACAAATGAGGATGTCACTAATCCATCAAAGGAAGTAAAGGGACCACAATTTCCTGATTGAAATGAATCTAGGACAACTTTTGGAAGAAAAGCAGTAGTGGTCCGACCGTGCGGTCATGGTGAAAATTATGGAACCCTCGTGGCAGATGAGATAGCCAGGAGAAACAATCTTCCACGTAAGCCACCTGAGGTCTAGTGAGTCCAAAGGCTGAAATGGATGGCTCTGAAAAGCAAGCTGTACCAGAAGCAGGTCCCAAGTGGAACCGGGTGGAACAAAGGGGGGCTGGATGTGGAGCACCCACCTCGAGGAAAGTCTGCATCTCATGAATGACTGCAATACTTACCCCAGAGGGCCAAGACCTGTACCTTAAATAGGGAAGTAAGGCTAAAGGTACATGTCCAACCCTTCCTGCATGAAGGTCAGAATCCTGGAGATGCGGATCCAACCTCTGACTGCACTCCAGGAAAAGAAGGCTTGCCAAACCCAGTGATATACCTTAATAGAAACAGGTTTCCTGGCATTGTATGTCTCAATAACCATCCTGTCAAAGCCAGGCAAGGAGGATCCTGGAACAAGGTCGGGCTAAAGTGGAAAAGCCAAGGGGGAGCCACAGACAACCATGTGCAACACAGTTATGGTGCTGAGCAAAAAAAATTGAGTCCCAGGAACCCCCCACTTTAAAAAAATTGGGGTCCTACTCCACTGTTTCTGGGTCCCATTACATATTATGGGGGGTGAGGACAGGCAGCAGTTAGGACAGTGCTAGGACAGGTAGCAGTTGGGGTAGAGGAGGGTTAAGGGCAAGCAGCAGTTGGGGTAGAGCTTGGGGGTAAAGGCAGGCAGTGCTGGGGGAAGGGAGGGGTTAAGTTCACACTGCAGTTGCGACAAAGCTGGGGAGCAAGGAGAAGAGAACCGCAGGCAGTTCTTGGGGTAGGGAGGGGGATAAGGGCAGCTTAAAGTAGTAGTAGCAGCCCCCCCACACCTAAATTGTTTGCCAAACATACCCCCTTTTGTCCACCCGCCCGCCACTCTTCACTATTAGCAGCAGCAACCGTAACAGCAGGAAGTTATCCTCAGCCACCCCCACCCACCACAGTACCAAACAGCCACCCATTAAGCAGCAGCACCCCCACCTGCCACAGCAAACCAACCTCCACCTGCTTATTAAATTTACTTAAATACTCCTCCAGGTCAGGGAGTGCAGCCAGCGTCCTCTCGCCGGGTTGCCAGTGCTGTCTTCTCACTGGGTGCTGCAGCATCAACGAAAGGCACTAAAGGGCTGGTTCCACCTCCACGTTATATGGCCGGGCCATGGAGACATTTGATTAGAAGCCAGGGGATTAGCCACAACGGAGTGCGTCCCCGGGGACTCACCCATTCTACAAAAGCAAGTCCCTGGTCATAATTTTCGGGTAAAATGCACGTTAAAGCACGTATTTGCGACCACTACAACGCCGTGCACAGCCGGTCTGGAGCGACCAGGATAACCATTCCACCTTTTTGCTTCAGCTTGTGATGTACCCGAGGCAGCAGGGACACCGATTGGAAGAGATACGAGAGGAAGCGCCCAGGGGATGGACAACACCTATGCAGTGCACCCACAGTAGCGGCCACCCAAACTATGCAGTGCCTCCACAGTGTTCCCAGTATCTGCCACCCCCCCTATGAAGTGACCCTTAAAAAAAAAAAAAAAAACCCCCGCAACTTAGCTGATCCACGCTCCTGCAGACGACCGCCGCTGTCCGCTCTGCACTATGGGAGAGAAGTCATGACGTCTCTCCCAACCTGCTGTGGGGTAAGAAGTAAGGCGGAGCTCATGAGTGAGCTCCAGCCGGCTCACTCCGTGGACGACGCAGCAGCCAATGAGAGTCTCACAGACTCATCGGCTGCTATAACAAACATACAGCCGCCGCTGGCGGCTGTGTGTTTGTTACCCTGTAGTGTGGACCACGCTTGTGGTCAGCACTACAGGGCCCGGGTGTTGCTGAAAATCTGGTCACCATGGCGACCTGGCCCCAGGTTGTGTCGAGCCCTGTATTACACTTAAGCAATCGTTAAACACATTAGAACAATTACAAAAATCATAAATGCAACCATATTGTAATACTTTTCGCGGATAAGCTAGATCAATATTCACTACTTGAGGGACTGCGGTTTCCTGGACATGGGACAATGTTTACTTTAGAGCAACCTCTCCACAATATAATCATTTGTAAATTAAAACCTTACCTGTCTTACGCGATCTATTTTAAGTTTTTTTGCCGCAGAGTAGACATCTTTTACTAGCTCCGTCTCAGCTTTAAGTCTGAAAAAAAAATACAAAACTATAAAATAAAATTGCAAATGTTTGTTATAGTCCATCAGTTCAAAACAGTCTTCATTGGAGCCATGTTTTTAAAACCTGCCTATTCTTGCCGACATTAGATCTGTCTATCGACACTGACTCAAGTCTTATGCTGGCTACACATCAGAACTATGGCTTAATGTGTAAGGGGGACTCGTGTTTGGTGTAATGTGAATGGGGGGTACTATTGTGTGGTCATGCCACTTACCTGTGAGACCACGCCACTTTTTTGGACTCTCCCTATTTGAAAGTAGTACTTTAGCTTACTGGAACAGGGCACCAAAATGTCTAGGTACGGCTCTGGCGTTTTTAATTATTTATTTTTTTAAAAGACTTATTTTCAGACATATCCTATGTATGCATCTTTACACAGATGGTTAAATCTCAGAGCATGGAAGCTCAATGATGGTATGAACAACATTCACGCACAAAACTATTCCAAAAGGTTATTGTTAAAAAGTAAATAAATAAAAAACACCCATTTCAATTATATGCCCACTCCTCTATTAATACTGCTGCATACTTACTGTGAAGTATATGCATAATTTAACAAGACTTCCATTGCCTCTGGGTTCAAATCATCAAATTTAACATGAGAAATTCCATGCGACTCATTGTCATTGTTGAAAATTTCAAACAAGAAGGGACTGCAGCATGCAAGCACTGCTCTGTGTGCCAGCATCTCATGGCCACAAACCTTAAAAAGGGAAAAACAAAACAAACCCTATGATTAAAAAGCTATGCAAATAGTTAAATGGCTTTAGCAAGTACAGTTTACTTTGACAAACATACAAAATATTCAAAACTGCCGTTAGTTTTAAATATCCTCAATAAATGTCTATGGGTCATTCTACATCAGAACACCCCAAAAAAAAAAAAAATGAAATGTCCACCACCCATTTCAGAATTTTTCAAATTTTTTTTTAGTTGAGAGGATGTCAAGACAACTATTTCTGCCAAATCTCTCAACTGTCTGACAATTAGTTGATTAAATATTGATTTTTCAATTAAATAATTAATCACGGCTTCTTTATCCAGTTTATTTGAAGTATCACAGGTGTTTATTAAGGAATCACCACAAAATGTGGTCCCTAAGGTAACACTTCCTCCAGAATCCAAACCAAAATTACTTACTTTATCTGCGTCATGTTTTGCGTTACGGCCAAAACGCACGTTTTTCGAATAGAATTAAAAAACAAACGCTAGGTTCAATCGACATTAGGGATCCCATTTTTTTGGGGTGCTTAAAAAAGGTATACATTACTACCACACCAAAAAAAATAAAAAATCAGCAGGGTACTCTGTTTCATAGTGGAGAAAACAAGAGATATGGTAAGAACTTACCTTTGTTATCTCTGTTTCTACGAAGTCCATAGGGTCGACCTTGGGGTATAGCTGGATCTGGATCCACGGGCACCACGCAGTTAAAGCTTTTCTGCTCCCAGGATGCACTTGGGTCTGTCCTCCTCTATACCCCGCCCCCGACCACAGGCACCTCAGTTGGTAAGCAGCTAAGGCCGGAGGAGGAGACGAAACAGAGAGAAGGAAGACTGGAACACACAAGAAACCATACTCACAGAAATGGGAGACGGAAAACCGGTGACCAGCCACACAGCCCATTTGAAGCCAGGTGCGTCAGGGCGGGCACCCTGTGGACCCTATGGACTTCGTAGAAACAGATAACAAAGGTAAGTTCTTACCATATCTCTTGTTTTCTACTTCAGGGTCCACAGGGTTGACCTTGGGGATGTCCCAAAGCAGTTCAACTAAGGGCGGGGATGCTCCTGTGCTGAAAGGAGTACCCGGCGCCCAAAGGATGCATCCTGAGAGGCGAAGGTGTCAAACGCATAGAACCTCAAAAATGTTTGAATTGAAGACCAAGTGGCCGCCTTACACAGCTGAACAGCGGAGGCGCCACGTCTGGCAGCCCAAGAGGGACCCACAGAACGAGTGGAATGAGCCTTAACAGAGGCTGGCACAGGTAAACCCTCCTGTGCATAAGCCTCACAAATAACGGAACGAAGCCAACGGGCTAACGTTTGCTTGTTGGCAGGCCAACCCCTCTTGTGAAAACTGAAGAGGACAAACAAAGAATCTATGTGGACCGGACTGCTTCGGTTAGGAAGTCGGATTCTAAGTGCCCGGACTACATCTAAGGAAGCCTCACCAGCTGAAAGATCAGGTGACTGAAAAGCTGGCACAACAAGTTCCTGATTAATGTGGAACTTTGAGACCACTTTGGGCAAAAACTCAGGACGAGTGCGGAGCACCGCTCTGTCCTGGTGAAAAATCAGAAAAGGAGGGCGACAGGAAAGCGCCCCCAATTCTGACACCCTCCTGGCAGAAGCAATTGCCAGGAGAAAAACGGTCTTAAACGTCAGCCACTTGAGCTCCACCGGCTCAAGCGGCTCAAAAGGAGTACCCTGCAAGACCCGTAGTACCACCGCCAAGTCCCAAGGAGCCACCGGAGGCACGAAGGGAGGCTGGATCCTGAAAACACCTTGGAAAAAGGTGTGAACATCTGGTAGTTTAGCAATCCGTCGCAGAAACCATACAGACAAAGCAGACACATGAACCTTCAGAGAGGCCAGGCGTAAGCAGAGGTCCAAACCCGATTGAAGAAACTTGAAGATTCTGGAAACCCGGAACACCTGCGGATCATAATTTCTGGATTCACACCACTGAAAATAAGTGCGCCACACCCTGTGGTAAATCCGCGCGGAAGCAGGCTTGCGTGCCCTAAGCATGGTACCAATGACCGAACTGGAGAAACCCCTAGACCTCAAGACGGCTGTCTCAAGAGCCACGCCGTCAAAGACAGCCGACCCAGATCCGGGTAAAGGCAGGGCCCTTGAGACAACAGGTCCCGACACCGAGGAAGAAGGTACGGAGCGTCGATGGAGAGGCACCTCAGATCGGAGTACCAAAGATGTCTGGGCCACGCCGGAGCTACCAGCACGAGCGTGCCGCCATCCTGCTTGAATTTCCGCAGAACCCAAAGAAGCAGAGATATCGGAGGAAACAGATACGCCAGGTGAAACGTCCATTTAACCGACAGTGCGTCTACCAGACAGGCGCCTGCGTCTCTTGTCCTTGACCCGTAAACGGGCAACTTGTGATTGTGACGGGAGGCCATCAAGTCCAGCTCCGGCAGCCCCACACCTGTCCACGAGTAGCTGAAACACCTCTGGGTGAAGCGACCATTCCCCGGGATGCACGTCGTGACGGCTGAGGAAGTCCGCCTCCCAATTGAGGACTCCGGGACTGAAGACTGCCGAGATCGCTGGAATGTGACACTCCGCCCAAGCAAGAATGCGAGACACCTCCAACATTTGCTGCCCGACTGAGAGTTCCCCCTTGGTGGTTGATGTACGCCACCGTGGTGGCGTTGTCGGACTGCACCTGAACCGCCTTTCCGTGAAGAGCGTGGCTGGACGACTGCAGGGCCCTGTATACTGCCCGCAGTTCCAGGATGTTGATGGGGGAGAAGTGCTTCTTCCGCGGACCAACGACCCTGAAGCGATAATGAGCCGGTCACTGCCCCCCAACCCCGGAGACTGGCATCCGTCGTGAGCAGGACCCAGTCCGGGATCCAAAAGGGGCGCCCCTCGACCAGATGCGCTGTCTGAAGCCACCAAGCCAAAGACTGCCGAACCTCCGGGGACAACACCAGCATCTGAGAGCGGATCCGGTGAGGTAACCCGTTCCATTCCGATAGAATCAGCCCCTGCAGGGGCCGGGAATGGAACTGGGCAAATTCCACCATGTCGAATGTCGACACCATGGACCCCAGAACTCTCATAGCCGAATGGACCGACAGGCGGCAACTGCTCAGGCAACTGTGTATCCGCAGATGCAGGGAGGAGACCTTCTCCGGAGTCAGGAAAATCCGTTGCTGACGAGAATCCAGCAGGGCTCCCAAATGAACCATCCGCTGTGATGGAATCAGGGAGGACTTTGTCCAATTTAATCAGCCACCCGTGCGCTTGCAAGCAAGCGATCGTCAGGTGGAGATGTTGAAGCAGTACCCCGGGGAGCTCGCCGGCAACAGAAGATCGTCCAGATACGGCAGTAGCTGTACATTCTGGTTCCGAAGATGTGCGGCCATGACTGCCATAATCTTTGTGAACACCCTCGGTGCCGTGGAGAGGCCAAAGGGTAGCGCCCGGAACTGAAAATGATGTTGACGGATAGCGAACCTCAGATACCACTGGTGAAGGTGCTATCGGAACATGGAGGTAGGCGTCCTGGATATCCAGGGACACCATGTAATCCCCCGGTTCCATCGCCAGAATGATGGAACGTAACGTTTCCATCCTGAACTTGGGAACTCTGAGAAATTTGTTCAGAGACTTGAAGTTGAGGATAGGGCGATGAGAACCATTGGGTTTCTGCACCAGAAACAGAGAATAGTACCCCATCCCTCGTTGTAATTGAGGAACGGGAACAATGACCCCTGCTTTCAGCAAGGACTCTATAGCTTCCTGAATCTGTAAAGTCTTGGTCGTATCCTGAGAAGGACTCGTGCAGAAAAACTGGTGGGGCGGTCTGTGCCGAAAAGACAGGGCGTACCCCTGGGAGACCACTTCTCGAACCCAGGCATCCGTGGTGGTATTGTGCCAGCACTGGGCAAATAGAAGAAGTCGGCCTCCCACTCTGGGGTCCCCCAGAGGGAGGCCCGTCCCATCAGGCAGAAGGTTTATCCTCCTGCTTGGAAGAAGGGCACCTGGCACTCCAGGCCTGCTTCTTGGGCTTAGAAGCGGCCTTGGTCGCCGATTGCCTTGGGAAGGACTGACCTTTGGCCTTGCCCTGAACCGGAAAGGACCGAAAGGCAGAGCTCCGTACTTTGGTAGGTGCAAAAGCCGAACGGAGGAAAGCGGATTTAGACTTAGCCAGAGTATCCACAATTTTGTCCAAGTCTGGACCAAAAAGCAACTCCCCATTAAAAGGTAAGGCCCCCAGTCCCTTTTTGGAGTCTGCGTCAGCTCTCCAAGACCTCAGCCACAAGGACCGACGCGCCGACACAGCTGCAGCCGACACCCGAGAGGTCAGCAGGCTTGCATCTAACGATGCTTCCCCAATGTAGGAAGCCGCATCCCTCATTTGTCCTATCAACGCTCTCTGGATCTCCGGAACATCTTCCGGAAAGGTATCCTCCAAGGCGTTGGCCCAGCTCTCGATGGCCTTAGCCACCCAAGAGATGGCCATGGACGGACGGGCAACCGCCCCCGAGAGAGAGTAGATAGACTTTAAACAAGTCTCCACTTTCCTGTCCGTGGGATCTTTCAGGGACGAGATTGACGGCAAAGGCAGCGTAGCGCTTTTAATTAAGCGGGTAATGTGGGAATCCACAGCAGGCGGAGTTTCCCACTTCCTGCAATGAGCCTCAGGAAAAGGATAGTTTGAAGCCAACCGTTTCTGCGGTTGGAACCTCTTGCTGGGCAACTGCCAGGCCCCTGCCATATGATCCGTTAACTGATCAGACGGGGAAAAACCGTCGAAGCTACCTTGGCCTTCTTAAAATTAGGGTACTTCGACCTGGGAGCCGGCGCATCCTCCTCTATATGAAGGATGACCCGCACCGCCCTAACCAATGGAGGACTTAGCCTCCACCTCCTGGGCCCCAGCATCCGAGTCAGAGTCTTCATGGATCTCCCCGTCATCCGAAGACACGTCCGTGTCCGTAAACTGTGCCGCCAATGAAGCCGAAACAGTTCGCTTGGACATCCTTGGTGGCAAATCACTGTGCAACATAGTTTGAAAGGCCGATGACGAAGCCGCCAGGCTCTGAACAGAGCTGGAGAGGACATCCACCCAGGGAGGGGGTACCGTTTGAGGATACCCCTGAAACGGTACCATCGACTGCTGTGGTACCGTGGGAGATTGCACGTACACAGGCAAACCCGCATAAGGACCCACAGTCTGAGACCCGGGAGGAGACTGCACCAGACGCGTCACGCCCGGGGAACGGTAGGCTGGGGCAACGCCCTAGAAGGGCCCGCAGTCGGGACCGCCAGCTGGTCCGCGATCGACGCCAGCACTTGCGTAAACATCGCCCACGGAGGATCCTGCACCACTGGGGGTTTAGAGGGACCAGGTACCAGCTGGCACCGTCCGCACAGACCGTTTTGAGACAAATCCGCCCCGTCAACCCCTGTCGAACAGCGTCGGCAGGAAAACACAGGAGCCACGGAGCGCTCCTTCTCCTCATCAGACATGACAAAACTTTTGCAATAAAAGAAAAGAGGTAAAGGCGTATAACACCTGCTCACTCCCAAGTATGCAACACAAACAGCCCACAATCTGGTACTGAGTAGCACACCGCAGTATGTGACGGAACTCACAAATACGTAGATCTATATAAGTGAGGTATACAGAAAGAACACCCCTCCCCCACGCACCTGCGGGCCGTAGGAGAAGGAAAGGGATAGGTAAAAAGCTGACAGTAAGTAGAAAAAGCACAGACAGCAGCACTAGCAATAGTCACATACCATGCAGGAAGTTATACTCACTGCACCTTCAGCTACAATCAACCTCCCAGATTCAGTGTCTGGGAGGGCTATAGCGCTGCAAACACTGTCCTTTGCAGGGGGACTGGTCCACTGTATCCGCCTGGGAGCTCTGCGATGCTGCCTGGAAGATGGCCGCCGGAGAGCACTGAGGAGGAGTGGCCAGGAGATAACAGCCCAGCGACGCCAGAGCACATGAGAGAAGGCGCGCTGGGCTGAGAGGAGGAGCCAGTAAAGCAGGGAAGGCTGCCTCCCCTGCTAGTATTAAACCCCCGGGGAAGCTGGTTCCCCGCCGGTACTTACACCCCGGGGGCCAGTGGTCACGCGGGGTATTCCTGAAGAGGGGGAGCCCGCCGCCGCTACTAGCGCCGCCGGTCTGTCCCCAGAGACCGGCGACTGAAAGACTGCATTTTTCCCCCCCGCGTGCAGCGCGAAGCGCTACACGCGGCTTACCTGGCCCCGTAGAATTCGGCAGCAGTCAGTGGGAGCTCCCGGAGCCACGCTAGTACTGACTCCGGGGTCCCGCTGCGATCCCCAGATCAGTACTGGCGTCGCAGCGCCAGCGGGGCTGTTGGAGCGGCAGCATGGACGTCCAGATGGACAGTCTTATGCTGCCGCTCTGAAGATAGTAAAAAATAAAATAATAAAATCATCTTTTTTGCAAAAAAATTTAAATTAAAGCTTAGGGGCTGCTTATGCAGGCCCACTGCCCAGGGTGACCCGACTCCGGCCGGGCACCAACTAAAACTGAGGTGCCTGTGGTCGGGGTATAGAGGACGACGAACCCAAGTGCATCATGGGAGCAGCAAAGCTTTAACTGCGTGGTGCCCGTGGATCCAGATCCAGCTATACCCCAAGGTCAACCCTGTGGACCCCCTATGGACCCTGAAGTAGAAAAAAATATATATCATCAAGGTTACGCTTGATTACTGGTGTACCACATACATAATTTACACATTGTTAACAAACCATACCAAAAAAGTTAACTACACTGAGAAAATGGGATAAAACACCCATACAGAAAATGAAACGAACAGAAACTGATGGGAAGGGAATTCCCTTTAGAGAAACAAAAACTGAAACTTTCCAGAGAAAGAGAGGGAGACACAGAAAGATAATCATGGCAGCTGCTCATCAAAAGTGCACATTTGGTAGTCTTTTAAATACGGACTGCCATATTACTATCTACTCAAAAACCATTGGATTACATATCTGGGACCACTTTACAGATGAAGAACGAACTTTTGATTCTGAGAACTGAAGTTTCAAATGCAGTAACCAATGATCCTGGAACCTCAGTCTGCTACCATCATGAAAAGCTTCTACTGCTACGATATGAAGAATTTCAGAAAACAGTAAAAGAGCGTACACACTAGACTATATTGCTCCCTGAGCGATATCGTCTAGTGTGTCCCCGGCAGGGTGTGCTCAATGTCGTTCATGACATTGAGCACACCCGCTGAACGATATCATTAACGATATCGTTCAGCGCCGGGCTCTCTCCCCCATTTCCTAACATGACGACATCGTCAGGTTGGCCTGCATGCTTACCCGATGAACCCGCGGGAATGCGCATCGTCATCGTTCGTTTTGGTGTTAAAAATGGATGACTGAACGATAACGTTCGGTCGTCCACTTTAATCACCCAGTGTGTACGTACCTAAATCCTTTCTTGTCTCACAAAAAAGGAGCCAGAAAAAGCTTAAAGTTAGGTCACTGAAGTGGGCCAAATTACATGGTGACTGTCAGCTTCATGCTGTTATTAAGCCAAAACAAAAACTTCCCAAAATACAGAATTCAACACTGTAAAGAACAGAGACAGATATGCCAACAGAAGATGTTGAATCCCCGGTGGAGGGTGGAACTGAATCTGCAGAAACAGATGAGCTGAGTGCAAGTATTACAAAGCTTGGTTGTTCACCAGTGAATTTGCATGGGGTAAAGAGAAGACACAGGGAGACATACGCTAAAAGAAAGAAAGTGTAGGAAAGTACAGCCATTCAAGCGAAGCTTACTGAAATGTTGTCTTTTCCTAGCACATCACTAGATTTACCCCAGAAAGTAAGCAAATGTTTAGGTTGTGATGATTTGCAGATTGTGATATATGAATTAAAGCAAAAGTGTGAAGAGGCGCCACGACAATAATAAAAATATTAACTCTGGCACCAAACAGCTGGACAATTAAGCAGACTGCAGAAGAACTTAATGTCACAGAATACATGGTAAAACAATCAAGAAAACGTAAAGAAACCCATGATATACTGGCAGAACCGGTAAAATATAGAGGGAAAGCCCTTCCTATACACATCGTTCGTCAGGTACAGCAGTTTTATGAAGATTATGAACATTCTCGCATGTGTCCTGGAAAGAAAGTTTGTGAATTCCTTTTCCTCCTGGAACTTTTACAGAAAAAAAACAGAAAAGGCTACTCCTATTAAAACTTGAAAGAGCTTTATCTTGCTTTCAAAGACCGTTTTCCAGACATTAAAGTTGGATTGTCTAAGTGGGTGTAATAGATATTACCGCCGGCCACATTGGTTCAAGTCCCGACAGCAGAAGCCCAGCAGCGGTGAAGATCCCGATGGCTAATTAAGGTAAGTACCGCTAACCTAATTCCCTACCCTAACCCTCCCTTAGGGGTGCCTAATCCTAACCCCCCCCCCCCCCCTTCCCTGCAGCCTAAACCCAAGTCTCCCGCGGGAAGTGTGCCTAACCCCACCTGGCCTAAACCCAGCCCTCCTGGGGGTTGCCTGACCCCAAGTCCCCCAGGGAGCCCTAAAAACTGCAAAAAACGTTTTGATCTTATGCTTCCATAAGGATGACTCCAACTTTCAAGCAGAATGGAATTTTTTTGCCACATCTCATCTGACTCAACTTCAGTTATGGACTCAAAGTTATGTTAAAGGTTTTAACTTCATGGTTTCTTGTGTTAATTATGTATGCAGTACAACAGTAATCTATCATCAACTTCATTATGTTTTTTCTCCACTATGAAACAGAGTACCCTGCTGATTTTTATGTGGTAGTAATGTATACCTTTTTTAAGCACCCCCCCAAAAAAATGGGATCAATGTCGAATGAACCCAGCGTTTTAATTCTATTCAAAAAATGAGAGATATGGTAAGAACTTACCTTTGTTACATCTCTTTCTACGAAGACCATAGAGTCAATAAAAGGGACGTAATATCTAAACCAAATTACTATCGGCCTCATGTTTTGCGTTACGGCAAAAACGCACGTTTTCTACTTCAGGGTCCACAGGGAGAACTTGGGGTATACCTGATGAGTTATCCGGGCACCACGCAGTTAAATTTTTCTCCCAGGATGCACTGGGTCTCCCTCCTATACCTCGCCCCCGGGCCAGAGGCACCTCAGTTTCGTAGCAAGCCAAAGGCGGAGGAGGATAAAAGAGTCTGGAACACTCAAGAATCACATTCTCACACAGGAGACAAAAAACGGTGACCAGAGAGACGCCCTTCTGAAGCACAGGTGCATCAGGGTGGGTGTCCTGTTGACCCTATGAACTTCGTAGAAAGAGATAAAGGTAAGTTCTTACCATCTCTCTCATTTTCTACTTCTGGGTCCATAGGCTCCACAGGGAGACCTTAGGGATGTCCCAAAGCAGTCCCATTAAGGGTGGGGACACTCCAGTGCAGAGAGGAGAATGCGCTGCCCAAAGGAAGCATCCTGAGAGGCAAGTTATCATAAGCATAATACCTCAGAAAGGTCTGGACAGAAGGCCACCTTACAAAGCTGAACAGCCGATGCGTCACGGCAAGCTGCCCACAAAGGACTCACAGACAGAGTAGATTGAGCAGTAACAGAGGGCGGCACTGGAAAGCCCTCATGAGTGTAAGCCTCAGATTGCCATGTGAAGCCATGTAGCCATAGTTTGTTTATTAGCCGGCCATCCCTTCTTGTGAAAGCCGAAGGGGACAAACAAGGAGTACGACTTCCGAAGGGAACTGGTACGGTCCACATAAATCCTGAGGACACGTACCACAACCAAAAGAGGCCTCACCTGCCGAGAGGTCTGGAGGCCGGTACAATAATTTGCTCATTTAATGTGGAAACTAGAAACCACCTTAGGAAGGAACCCAGGGCGAGTCTGAAACAGCGCCCTGTCCTGGCGAAAGACAAGAAATGGGAAACGGCAAGAGAGCCCCCAAGTCTGACACTTCTGGCGGAAGCAATAGCCAAAAGAAAAAGTATTAGTTGTAAGCCATTTGAGATCCACTGAGTCCAGTGGTTCAAAGGGAGTGCCCTAAGGACAGCCAAATTCCAAGGTGCCACAGGAGGGACAAAGGGAGGCTGAATGCGAAGGACACCCTGTAGGAAAGTGCGGATATCAGGAAGATGAGCAATCGTTGCTGGAACCACACTGAAAGAGCAAACATGCACCTTCAGTGAGGCAAGGCGGAGACCAAGGTCCAAATACGCCTGTAGGAAAGCCAAAACTCTGGATATCCGAAATATCTGGGGGTTGTAACCTTTGAGACGACACCACTGAAAGTAGGTGTGCCACACCCTGTGGTAAATCCTAGCATAGACTGCTTTACGCGCTCTGAGCATGGTGTTAACCACAGAGCCAGAAAAACCCTTGGACCTTAGGAGGGATGTCTCAAGAGCCACGTCGTCATAGACAGACGACCCGGGTCAAGGCAAGGACCCTGAGACAACAGGTCCGAATGTTGAGGCAACAGAAACGGAGTGTCTGTGGAGAGTCTGAAGATCCGAGTACCAGTGACATCTGGGTCACCAGCAGGACAGTGCCTCCTTGTTTGAACTTCCGAAGTACTCGAGGAAGAAGGGAGATTGGAGGAAACAGGTACGCAAACTGGAAGGTCCACTTGACAAGAGAGCCTTGGAGTTTCTTGTCCTGGACCCGTACACTGGCAGTTTGTGATTGTGTCGGGAGGCCATGAGGTCCATGTCCGGAAGGCCCCACTTATCCACCAGGAGCTGAAACACTTCTTGGTGAAGAGACCATTCCCCGGGATGCACATCGTGACGGCTGATGATCCGATTCCCAATTGAGAACTCCTGGAATGAACACTGCTGATAAGAGCTTCTGCCCATTCCAGAATGATTGGCACCTCTGTCATTGCCGCCTGACTTAGAGTTCCACCATGATGGTTGATGTAAGCCATGGTTGTGGCATTGTCTGACTGAACTTGCACTGGCTTTCCGTGAAGTACGAGTCTGGCCTGTTGCAGGGCACTGAAGACCGCCTGAAGTTCCAATATCTTGATTGGAAGGGCAGACTTCTCTGCAGTCCATTGCCCCTGAAAAGGAGTGTGGACCTGTCACTCGTGTCAGTCGTAGGTAGGACCCAGTCCGGAATCCAAAAGAGTCCATCGTTTGTGCCTTTATCCGATGGGGTAATCCGTCCGACCTGGGGAGGATCAATTTCTGTAGAGGCCTGGAGTGAAACTGGGCATATTCCACAATGTCGAAAGTCGATACCATGGATCCCAGTATCTGCATTGCTGAGTGGAGGGATACTCAGGGACTGTGGAGGCATCTGCGTACTCGCGTCTGCAAAGTGGAGATCTTTTCCGCAGTCAGAAAGATCCGCTGCTGTTGTGAATCAGACAGTGCTCCCAGATAGATCATCCTTTGAGATGGCATCAAGGAGGACTTCTTCCAATTGATCAACCACCCGTTCGCCTGAAGCACAAGATCTTGTCAGCTGTAGGTGGTGAAGTACCTCTGGAGACCCTGCTAACAGTAAAAAGTCGTCCAGGTAGGGTAACTGGCGGACCCCCTGCAGCCACAGATGGACTGCCATTACCGCCATAACTTTGATAAACACCCGAGGTGCAGTAGAGAGGCCAAACAGTAGAGCCCGATACTGGAAATGTTGTTGCAGAACAGCAAACCTGAAAAAACACTGGTGATCCAAAGCAATTGGAATAAGCAGGTATGCATCCTGAATATCCAGCAATACCATAAAATCCCCGGGTTCCATAGCCAGAATAACGGAGCTTAGGGTTTCCATCCTGAACAGAGGTACCCTGACAAATTTGTTCAGACTTGAGATTGAGGATAGGCCGATTGAATCCGTTCGGTTTTTAACCAGAAAGATTGAAATAACCTGTTCCCCTCTGGGGCAACGGGACCGGTACTATGACCTCTGCTTGAAGCAAGGATCGTACGGCTTTCTGGATTTGTACGGCCTTGTCATCCCGTGAGACTACGTCTCTTACCCAGGTGTCTACAGTGGTCCGACACCAACACTGGGTGACCTGAAGAAGTACGCCACCCACACTGGTATCCCCCATTAGGCTGAAGGTTTATGCTCTGACTTGGAAGTAGGACGTCTTGTACTTCAGGTCAGTTTCTTAGGTTTAAGCTCTACTGGAAGCTGACGGCCTTGGGAAGGTCTGACCTGTGGGCTAACACTGAGGACGCAAGGATCGAAAGGAGAAGGTGCAAGGCTTCGCTGAAGCCGCAGCCAGAAACGCAGAATTAACTGCTGCCAACATGTCCACAATCCTGTCCATGTCAGGACCGAACAATACTTCTCTAGTGTATGGGAAACATTGTAGGCCTTTCTTGGAATCAGCATCTGGCCTCCAAGAATGCCACCACAGGGAACAACAAGCCGCCACAGCTGCCGCCGAGACACTGAAGTCAGGAGACTGATATCCAGAACAGCCTTCCCAATATGTGAAACTGCATCTCTGATGTTACCAACCAAAAAAAAAAAAACCTGAGGCCTAGAAGCATTTGAAGGAGGGCATACAGACTTCAGGTAACCTCCACCTTCCTTACCTTCAGGGATGAAATGGAAGGCATGGGCAATGTAGCACTTGTAATTAACCGTATTACATGTGAATCTACTGCAGGAGATTAGTTCCATTTCATGCAAGGAACTTCAGGAAATCGATAACACGCAGCCAAACGTCCTTGAGGTTGATACCTCTTACCGGGCGTTTGCCAGGCTGTAAGCCCTGCGATCAACTAATTGATCCGGTAAAGGCAATTCCGCACAAGTAGCCCTTTATTTGTACAAGCAGAAACTGCTGGAACAGAGGAGCGGGTTAGTTATCCTCTATGACCCAGATGGCTCTGACAGTTCACACCAAGGCAGAAATAGTAACCTCAAACCAAGTCTCCATCTCCAGTGGACGGGACTCAGAGTTAGAGACATCCGCAATCTCTCCGTCAGAGAGTTGTGTGGACTATGACGACACCAGAGGACGCCTAGATGGCTTAGCAGCTACTCCTCCTGCAACAAGTCTTTAGAGCAGTAGGGGTAGCCGCCATCTACCCCTGGCGGGGGCACAGGAGGAATCTGCATAGCAGTAATCGGTTGTGGCAATCCCTGAGAGGGGAAAAAAAAAACCAGACTGCTGTGGTAACCTCATAGGGAGGAAAAAAGCAACACTAATCGGCCTGCAATAGTAGCCAGGACCTGAGATAACAGGAAGCCCAAGGAAGTTCCTGCACAGGGACCAGGACATTAGAAGGGCCTGGTGGATTATACCACCTAATCCATCCTGTACCATCTCCTCCTCACATAAACCTGCAGCATCTGACCTGTAAAATAGCAGAGTGGGTGCGAGTGTGAATGTGTCCTGTCTGATGCTTGGGCAAGCTGCAGGAGCTTACTACTCAGATATGGTAGAGCACAACAGTATGTGACAATTCTCAAATACTTAGCTTTATATGTATGAGATATCAAACACCCTGACTACATCTGTAAGCAGGGCATGAATCAGAGAAAAGGTAGAAATGACAGTTTGGTACTGACAGTGTGAAAAAATTAGAGACAGAGACAGCGCTAGACTAATGGTGCATACACAGTCAGATTTTCCTTCAGGTCTGAACGATAACTATTTTAAAAATCATTCAATCGTTCATATCTGAAGGAAAATCTGACATGTGTGCAACGATGAACGATGCGCGTTCCCATTTGTCAGATAACGATATCGGACATCTGATGTGTTTGCAGTCAGTTTTTGACGTTCACAAATCGTTCATTTGACATATCTGACCGTGTGTATGCACTACAAGTCACATATAATGCAGAAATGAACCTGCACCATGGCACTATAATCAACTACGCAGACTCAGTGTCTGGTAGGCAATAGTGCTGCATACACTGACCCAAAAGGAAGAGGTATGCAGGGGGACCGGGCGCACGCGGGTCAGAGGGAGCTGCGACATTGCCACCAAGAAAATGGCCGCCGGAGATCTAGAGGTGGCGTGGCCCAAGGAGGAGAGCAGCTCAGCGTACGAAGACCGCAGTGGAAAGGCGAGCTAAGAGGAGGAGTCGGCTTTTAGACAGGGAAGGCAGTCTCCCCTGGCCGGCGATTAACCCCCTGGGGCGCTGGACTCGCGCCCTTACTAAGCCAGCACGTGTCCCTGGTGGTCTAGTGGAAGCACAGGACTCAGTGCCTGGCTCCAGCCGCCGTCATTCCCAGGGAGTCCAGCGGCCCTGGAGGAAAACACTGCGGATGACCACATGCGGTGACCAGCCGTTTACCTGCTCCCCGTAGCATCCGGCCGCAGTCCAGGGATCCTCCGGGGTCCCTGCTAGCCAAGACCCCGGAGGCCCGCCGAGTTCCCCGGATCAGTACCGGCATGGTGACGGAGCAGCAGTGAGGACGTCCCCTGGACTGTCCGCTCGGAAACATGAAGAAAACTTCTTAAAATAATAAAATCTTCAGGGGCTGGAACAGCCCCACAGCGTGCAGAGACCCGACTCCGGCCGGGCACCCAACGAAACTGAGGTGCCTCAGGCCCGAGGACGCGGTATAGGAGGGAGACCCAGTGCACCCTGGGAGAAAAATTTAACTGCGTGGTGCCCGGATTACTCCATCACCTATAGCCAAAGGTCTCACTGTGGAGCCTATGGACCCTGAAGTAGAAAATGTGCCCGTAAAGCAAAACATGAGGCAGATAAAGTAATTTGGTTTCGATTTTTGGACTCAGTTTTGCACACCCCAGGTTTTATGCATGCCCGTCAAAGCAAGAGATGTGTCTCCCTACAACTAGTCTCAATACGCCATCCAGCACGACTTGCCTGGAGTGAGCCGCCAGAGCTAATACAACTCTGCTAGCATCTAAGTATTTTGTTCCGAAAATGCATTCAAGTTGCACAAGACGACACTGTGCAGATGCAGATCAAATTAATCAGCAAAGGAACATGGAATGAAAAAAGTTGCGTCCCCCTACATTGTAGCACTTTGTATACAGATTCAGAGAATGGGGTATATTTACTAAAGTGCGGGTTTTTAAAAGTGGAGATGTTGGCCATAGCAACCAGATTCTAACTATCTTCAAGAAGGTGCTAGATAAATGTAAAGTAGAATCTGAATGGTTGCTATGGGCAACATTAAACTTCTAAAAACCAGCACTTTAGTAAATATACACCTCAGTCGCACACAGATACAAGTGTCACATATCAAATTAATCAGCAGTGTCTGCTGGTGCATCAGTCTCAAAGCGACTTAAGACGCATTTTCGGCAAAAAAAGCAAAAAAAGAAACACCCGATGTCAGCAGAGTCTCACGGACCAGTTAGATGGGAACTTTTTGGCGCAACTGCAGCAAAGATGTGTAAGGACACATCTATATTCAGTTTCTGCCAACGTGCACTTTCCGCGGCTAAACCTGGTCTATTGGGGCGACATCAGTTTAGATGAGATGTAGGAATCGTAAAAATTACTGAATTTCACCCGTAGTGTTCATTGCCAGACATTCAAAGAATACACCTCAGCATTCATTATGAAACACTCAAACGCTGGGGTCAATCCAATTGGGTGCGAGATGAAAGTTGTAGTTTTCTCCGCGAAATCGCAATGCAATCCAATTCGCAACACACATTGAACCAGAGTAAACACGCATATTTCTGTGTGCACCTCCCTGAGAGATTGTAGGGAAAGCTTAAAATGTTGGGACACCATGCAAAACCCCTTGGACACCCCTCCAATAACTAATTAGGCAATTGGAAGTTTCCAATTCGCTTAATTAGTCCAATTACATGTCAGTCATTTTGCTAGGGTTTAAAAATAAATAAATAAATAAATTGCTTCAATATACCCCAAAATCATTTTTATTTTTTGGAAATAATTGCCTTTTATTTTTTTTAAAGTCACTTCAAAGTACCCCAAAAGCATCTTTTTTCCTGTTTTTTTTTTTGCATTTCTTTTCGTAAAAAAAGTAAATGGAAAAAAAAAAAAAAAAGTAAAAATTTTTTTGCTTCTTAAAAAAAAAAAAAAAAGGCAGCCAACAGTTCAAATACTTCAAGTACTTTTCTTCTGCTAGCAGCCTGTATCCAAACAAAATTGTCAGTTTTTTTGGGCCCAGGAAGGTCAGCCCACTTTTTCCATGAACTTCTCACATGGCATTTGGCTTACAATTCGCAAAACCCCTGATGCAAGTGCTGTGAATAGGCATTTTTAATTGCATTGGAGAATTCACGGGTGTGCGAGTCTCATGAAACAAACTAACCTCTCTGTTGAAATTACTTTAAAATGACACAAAGATAGAAGTGATGTGCAGTCATATCTATGCTATGCAACATGTACAGTAACCACCTCCTTGTATAAGATGTATTTATAAACATTCATGCTATGGGGAAAAAAAAATAAATAAATAAATGTTCTTACCTGGTTAAATCCTTTTCTTCAGAATAAAATAATCAATGGGGTACACAGGCATTAGACAGTGGGTTTAGGCTGGAGGTAGGAGTCCGGGCACCAAACTGTTAATCTCTCCCTGGAGCCCTGTCTCCTTCTCCCCTATACCCCACTTCCAGCCCCAGACAGGTCAGTTAAGTTAGCAAGCCCAAGGCAGGAAAGAGAAATGGAAAGTAGACCAGCACACACGCACAGGTCAAAAACATCCATAACAGCCATAACATGCCTACAGGAGAATCTGAAGCAAAAACCCTGCAAGCCAGGCACATCAGGATAGGCAGCCTGTATCCCTCATGAATTTCGAAGAAAAAGATTTAACCAGGTAAGCACACAAATCTCCTTTTCTTCCTCTTTCTATAGGGGACATAGGCTTTAGACAGTGGGCAGTCAAAAAGCTAAGTCCCTAAGGGAGTGGATGCTTCTGAGCTGCACTACTAACCCTTCCCCCGAAGGCAATGTCTGAGGAAGTGAAGGTGTCAAGTGAATAGAATGAGAAACTTATGAACAGAGGACCGCGTGGCAGCCTTACAAAGCTGCTCTGCAAAGGCACCACGTCGAGGTGCCCAAGAAATTAGACCTGGTGGAATGAGCAGTCACCACGTCCGGGGCAAGAAGGTCCGCCACAGTGCAAGCGTGGTCAAACAGAGCTACCTGGCAAGTCCAGTTTGTGAAATTCATAGGCCTCAGTCTTACGGAGATCCTGGTCCTGCCCACATATATCGTGAGGGCCCTCACGACATCCAAAGAGGCCTACCTTAGGAAGGTGGCTTAATCGTGCCCAAAGAATGGCCAGGTCCGAGTGAAAGACCAGAAATGGGGAGCAAAAAGACAACCCATTCAAGTCTTACACCCGCCAGGCCAACACTATACCAAGTAAAAAGTCTTCCCCATAAGCCAACTAATGTCCTGAGTCCAAGGGCTCAAAGGGTGAAGATTGAAGAGCCCGAAGCACCAAAGTCAAGTTCCATGGAGCCACCGTAAGTACAAAATGGAACAGTACGTGGAGGACACCCTGCAGGAAAGTCAGTATATCAGGCATTAGAGCAAACTGCCTCTAGAAGAGGACAGAAAAAGGCAGAAACCTGCACCTTCAAAGAAGCGAGGCGGAGACCCAAGTCCAGACCAGATTGCAGAAAAGGACAGGACCAGTGTCGAAATGATGAGCGGATAAACCCTCCGCGGTATTAAAATCTGGCAGAAGGTTTATGGGCATTCAATATGGTACGAACGACAGATTAGAGAACCACTTAGCTCTTAGGACGCATGTCTCAAGAGCCACCTCGTCAAAGCAAGACGGGCCAGATCTGGATAGAGACAGAAGATGTGGGCGCAGAGTAAGACACAATGAAGCATCAGTGCCAAGGCCTAGGAAATCAGGTACCAAGCTCTGCGTGGTCAATCTTGAGCTACCAGGTTCAACTCGTGAAGGACCAACGGAATCTGTGATATCAGGGGGGGGGGGGGGGGGAAGATGTACATGAGGTGGAAGGTCCACCAAATCACTAAGGTGTCCCACAATAAAAGCTCCTGGATCATGAGCAGTACCTCAGTGTCTTAAGCCAAGATGCCATCAAATTGATGTCCGGAAAGCCCCAGCGAAGAACTAAGAGCTGAAAGGCACCTGGATAAATTGCCTACTCGCCTGAGTGAACATCTTGGCAGCTGAGGAAGTCTGCTTCCAATTCTTGACTCCGGGGATGAAGACTGCAGTTAGAGCCGGAAGATGACGCTGTGCCCAGAAGAGAATGCGACTCACCTACTTCATGGTACGGAGACTGCCGTCCTAAGGTTTATGTAAGCGGATTGTACCTGACCGGACAATGCTAGATGATTGGCAGAACTAGGCATAAAGCTCTGAAGATTGAATATTCCAAAATATTGATCGTAGCAGATTCTCTGAAACAGTCCACCAACCTTAAAAGTTCTGTTGACAAGTTAGTGTCCCCACCTGCGAAGACTTGCATAGGTGGTGAGAAGGACCCAGTCCTGATTGCAAAAGTGTCGGCCCTTGTTCAAGTGGGATGCCTGGAGCCAGTTTGAGAGAGAGCTGGACCTCCTGAGAAAGGATGATAGTTTGTGTCTTGAGCAGCCAATAGGACATGTTCTACCGGGACAAAACCTTCATCTGAAGAGGCCTTGAGTGAACCTGGGCAAGCCACGTCGAAAGTGGGGACCACAGAGCCCAGGATCTGCATGCAAGAGTGTACGGACACACAGCAATGATTTCGGAACCTCGCCTGTGAAGGAGTCCGGAAGGATTTTTTCATATTGATTGAGCCATGGGACTGGAGGAGGTCTAACATGTGATGGTTGTGGTCCCCGACAACCTCCGGTGACTGGGCAAGGACCAGAAGGTAGTCCTTGAAGAATCCTAATACCCCGGCATTGCAAATGAGCTGCCATGACTTTTGTGAAGACAGGTTGAGAATTGGCCAGAAGGAACAGTTCAGCATCTGGTCCAAGAAGAGGTTGGCATGAAAGCCCATGCCACTTTGAGACAGAGAAACGAAAACAATTACTTTGGAGGCCAGCAGGGAGCGAATAGACTACCCACAGTGCTTCTGCATTGCCTGGATCCACTGGAAAGCCTCTGGGAAAACAACTGGTTCAGAGGCCACTCTTTAAAGGTTAGAGCGTAGCCAAGGGAGACAACACCTTGCACCCAGGTGTACGATGTGGTCATCTGCCATCTAGGCAGAAGTTGGCCTCCCACGCTGGGATACCAGAGGTGGAGGCCCAGCCCATCAAGTAGCAGGTATGTCAGTAGGCTTGGTGGCAGGGCATGTGGTAGACCACAGCCATTTAGATTGGGGCTTGGAACCCTTTGAGTAACCCTACAACCTCAAGAAAGGCTGGCCCCTGACTTTTCCCTGCAGACAGGAACAAAAGCTAGAAGTTTGCAACATAGGGGCTGCCGCAGAAAGTAGGAAGGAAGGCCGTCTTGGACGCCGCCACCGTGGTCACGATAGTCTAAAATCGGGACCAAATAGAGGATGTCCCCGAATACAGAAGAGCCTCTAAGGCCTTCTTAGATTATAAGTCAGCGCACCAGGAACGAAATTGGAGGACTCGCCTAGCAGATAGAGGAAGCCAACACCTTGGAGGTTAGGACACCAGTGTTTACAGCTGCTGCATCGAGATAAGAGGCCGCCTCGCTGATGTGCTCCACGAACAAGAGCTCATTCGTACGATTAACTGAGCTGAGGCCCTCTTGAAGTGTGTCTACCTAACCACCGATGGCCTTAGCCACCCAAGCAAACGCTAGGGCTGGACGTGAGATAGCATCTGCATGAGAATAAATCCCCTTTGGAGGGAAGATTCCTATTTGACAGATGCTTAAGGAATGAGGAATAGGAAGGGTAGAGTTCTTGACTAGGCAGGCAATGTGAGCATCCACCAGAGGAGGAGACACCCATCTGGTCAGATCCACAGCAGGCAGTAGATAAAAAGAGGCAATGCGCTTAAAAACCTGAAAGCACCTATTAGGGTGAGTCCACGCCTCAGTAAGAAGGTCCTCTAGCTGCGCAGAAGATGGAATTTCTGCCTAAACCTTCTGACGCTTGAAGATCGGAGCACTGGCCTTAGGGGCACGCTTCGCATCCTTGATGCAAAGAACAGCTTTAATCAGGGATGCTACTTCTATCTGAGGTAGGAGTCCTCCACGATAAAGAGATCTATATTTCGACCCTCAAGTTCTTTTCTTAAAGATCCATAGAGGATACAGGGTCAATGCTGGATGTCTACGTACATGTTCCTATCCGGCCCAGTCAAGAGGGGCAGCTCTTGTCCAAGTGGGACACCTGGGGTCATCACAAGAGGGAGACCCAGACCTCCCGAGAGAGGATGATGGTCTGCGTCTTGATCTGGAGATGGGATTTGATCCATCGGGTCAGAACTTCCCTCCGAAGTGCAGGAGTGAATGGACACTAGCTGTCATGCAAGAACCTTGTCCTGAAACTTGTCTGCCGGACGGAAAATTCTCTGAACATCTGCAGAGACTGAGTTAAAGAAGATTTTCTCCAAGTGATGATGCACACGTGGGATTGTAAAAGATCTATTGCCAGACAAAGGTGCTACCCTGAGGACGTCCGGAGACAGTCAGATAGTCAAGGTGAGTGAGAACCCTGACTGGTCTGTGTCACAAATGAGCCGCCATGACTTTCGTGAAGACATGAGGAGCTGTGGAAAGACCAAATGGCATGTCTGAAATTGGTAATAGGCCCCCCGGACCGCAAACTCGAAAAGAGCACTGATGACTGGGCCGGACAGGAACATGCAAGTAGGCACCCATCGTAGTCCCTGTGTCCTTTATGGAAGTGAAGAAAGAAGCATCTGAAGCCTATGACATATCCTAGTGAACGGAGGAAACCTCAGTATGAATCACCACCGGACAGGGGAGTAGAACTATCTCACCTTGAGATTCTGCTCCTTGAAGTGTTGTCCCTGTACTGTGCTAAACCTTGCACTGAGAGGACTGCATCCATGGCAGCAGACTGTAAGGTACCCCAAGACTCAACAACTGGGGGCAGCTGGGCCCTTGTAGGGATACTATTTGAGGGAGCGGACCCAGGGTGCATCATTACCAGTGAAAGGGAGGTAGCCGAGGCCGGTTCCTGGTTGGAAGTTGTGGCCGACTGACCCTCTTGCGGCAAAAAAACGGACACAGAGACCATCATGGCCCGGAGCCTGAGGAGAAAGTACAGTGGTACAAGTCCTGCAGTTACGCAATACAGAAGTACCCCCATCCCTGGGTGCCTTACCCTTGGAAGACATGGTACAGCGATTCAGGGCAGTCTCCGCACACCAGCTAAGTAAAAATGTGACCGCACCACACTAAGTGAGGCTTTACAGAAGAGGATATTACTAAGACCTGCAGCAATTAACGCCTAAGCTATCCGCACAGAA
The DNA here is from genome assembly GCA_031769625.1 of Taudactylus pleione. Taxonomy (NCBI): domain Eukaryota; kingdom Metazoa; phylum Chordata; class Amphibia; order Anura; family Myobatrachidae; genus Taudactylus; species Taudactylus pleione. The sequence goes on from JAUIMM010000601.1 coordinate 3,836,745, forward strand.
AAAAAAAAAAAAAAAAAAGGTCAGACAGAAAGAATTAGAGAACAGGAGACGAGAAATAAACAGTACTAAACACAATTACAGTACTAAGACAATTACACACACTGTGGTACCTGCGGCTCCTAGGTATGCTGCCAAGGGCCCGGCCGAGGACGCTGACCCACTTGCCAGCACTAAGGCCGCCAGTGCAGGGGGGTGGTGGAGCAGCAGCGTGGGTGTCATGTGGGAAGCCCAGCGCTGCCCACTCAGAAAAAATATAAAAGGATAGAAGCTGCTGAAAAGCAGCCTCTGTTTAAAAGCACCCACACCTGCAGGCACCAAACTAAAAACAGGCTGTCTGGGGCTAGGGGTGAAGTATAAGGGAGAAGGAGCCTGGGCTGCTGGGAGAAAAAGATTAACTGTTTAGTGACCGGACTTCTACTCCAGCCTATACCCCATCAACTAAAGCCTATTTCCCCTATGGAGAAAATAGGATTTTGGTACTTGCCGATAAATCCCTTTCTCCGATTCCACAGGGGACACTGGAGCCTCAGTACAATGGGGTATAGAAGTGGGTTAGCCGGGAGCTGGCACCTTTAATAAGAAAAACTTGAATGGTGGCTAGCTCCTCCCCCTCTATACCCCCCCCAGGTCAGTCTAAACAACTGTGCCGGTGGGGAGCTGGAAAAGAAGGAGAAGGAAACAGAGAAACCACAGCATTCATATATAAAGAAGGTTAAGAAAAGACAAACTAACATTCCAATCAGACAACAGTAACAAACAACCGTCGGAATGTGGAGAAAGTAACAAAAGCAGGTAGAGCAGCGCAGGGTGGGCGTCCAGTGTCCCCTGTGGAATCGGAGAAAGGGATTTAATCGGTCAGTACCAAAATCCTATTTTCTCCTTCATCCACTAGGGGACACTGGAGCCTCAGTACAATGGGGACGTCCCAGAGCTCACATCCCGGGTGGGAGAGCGCTGAGAACCCTGCAAAACTGCACGGCCAAACTCTGAAGCGGAGGCCGCAAAAGTATCAAAACGGTAGAATCTAAGAAACGTGTGCTTGCCGGACCAAGCGGCTGCTCGACAAAGCTGGTTTAAAGAAACCCCACGAGCAGCCGCCCATGAAGGTCCTACCGAGCGCGTAGAATGCGCTGTAATAGAAACTGGTGGTTGCCTGGAAGCCACCACATAAGCCTGTTTGATAGTCAGTCGAATCCATCTGGAAATAGTTTGTTTGGAAGCCGGCCAACCTGGTCGGGCTAAATTAAACCGAACAAACAAAACATCCGATTTACGGAGCGAAGCAGTCCTGTCGACATAAATCCGGAGCGCTCTGACTACATCTAAGGATCTAGAAGCTGGAGAGTCATCCTTAAACACAGGGACCACAATTGGTTGATTTATATGAAAAGCAGAGACTACTTTTGGAAGAAAGGACTTGTGTATGCGTAATTCTGCCCTATCTTCATGGAAAATGAGATAAGGAGGACGGCATGATAAGGCCCCCAGTTCAGAGACCCGCCTCGCTGAGGCGAGTGCCAAAAGGAGAACCACCTTCCAAGTTAAGTACTTTAACTCCACCCTCTGTAGCGGCTCGAAGGTTTCAGACTGGAGAAAAGCCAATACCAAATCTAAGTCCCATGGTGCTGTAGGAGGCACAAAAGGAGGCTGAAGCCTAACTACTCCCTGGAGAAAAGTCTGGACATCCGGTAATATGGCCAATTTTCTCTGGAAGAAAATGGATAACGCGGATATTTGTACCTTTATGGAGCCCAGACGAACACCTGCCGTTAAGCCAGCCTGAAGGAATAACAAGAGATATGGTAAGAACTTACCTTTGTTATCTGTTTCTACGAAGTCCATAGGGTCCACAGGGTGACCTTGGGGTATAGCTGGATCCTGGATCCTCGGGCACCACGGAGTTAAAGCTTTCAGCTGCTCCCAGGATGCACTTGGGTCCAACCTCCCCTATACCCCGCCCCCGAGCCACAGGCACCTCAGTTGGTAAGCAGCCCAGGCCGGAGGAGGAGACGAAACAGAGAGAAGGAAGACTGGAACACACAAGAACCATACTCACAGAAATGGGAGACGGAAAACCGGTGACCAGTCACACAGCCCATATGAAGCCAGGTGCGTCAGGGCGGGTGCCCTGTGGACCCTATGGACTTCGTAGAAACAGAGATAACAAAGGTAAGTTCTTACCATATCTCTTGTTTACTACTTCAGGGTCCATAGGGGTCCACAGGGTGACCTTGGGGATGTCCCAAAGCAGTCCAACAAAGGGCGGGGACGCTCCTGTGCTGATAGGAGAACCCGGCGCCCAAAGGATGCATCCTGAGAGGCAAAGGTGTCAAACGCATAGAACCTCAAAAAGGTCTGAATGGAAGACCAGGTGGCCGCCTTACAGAGCTGAACAGCAGAGGCGCCACGTCTAGCAGCCCAAGAGGGACCCACAGACCGAGTGGAATGAGCTTTAACAGAGGCTGGAACAGGTAAACCCTCCTGCATATAAGCCTCAATAATAACAGAACGAAGCCAACGGGCTAGAGTCTGTTTGGTTTTCACAAGAGGGGTTGGCCTGCCAACAAAGAGGATAAACAAAGAATCCGACTTCCTCACAGAACTAGTCCGGTCCACATAAACCTGGAGTGCACGGACAACGTCTAAGGAAGTCTCCCCAGCCGAAAGATCAGGCGACTGAAAGGCTGGTACAACAATTTCCTGATTAATGTGGAACCTGGAAACCACCTTAGGCAAGAAATCAGGACGAGTGCGAAGCACCGCTCTGTCCTGATGAAAAATCAGAAAAGGGGGACGACAAGAAAGCGCCCCCAAATCTGAAACCCTCCTGGCAGAAGCAATTGCCAAGAGGAAAACAGTCTTAAAAGTTAGCCACTTGAGCTCCACTGACTCCAAGGGCTCAAAAGGCGGACCCTGTAAGGCCCGAAGAACCACCGCCAAATCCCACGGGGCCACAGGTGGCACAAAGGGAGGCTGGATTCTTAAAACTCCCTGGAAAAAGGTGTACACGTCCGGCATGGCAGCGATCCTGCGCTGGAACCACACCGACAGAGCAGACACGTGCACCTTCAGTGAGGAAAGACGTAATCCTAAGTCCAAACCCGACTGAAGGAAAGCCAAAATACGCGAAACCCGGAACACCTGGGGATCATATTTTCTGGCCTCGCACCACTGAAAGTAAGTGTGCCACACTCTGTGATAGATCCTCGCGGAAGCAGGCTTGCGCGCCCTCAGCATGGTGGTAATAACGGAGCTAGAAAAGCCCCGAGACCTCAGGACGGCTGTCTCAAGAGCCACGCCGTCAAAGATAGTCGACCCAGATCCGGGTGAAGACAGGGCCCCTGTGACAACAGGTCCCGCCGTTGAGGTAGGAGGAACGGAGCATCGATGGACAAGCTCCGCAGATCGGAGTACCACGGCCTTCTGGGCCACGCTGGGGCCACCAGGATCAGTGTGCCTCCGTCCTGTTTGAACTTGCGCAGGACCCGAGGCAGCAGAGATATCGGAGGGAACAAGTAAGCCAGTTGAAACAGCCATCTCACCGACAGCGCGTCTATCAGACTTGCGCCTGCGTCCCTTGTCCTTGACCCGTACACGGGCAGCTTGTGATTGTGACGGGACGCCATCAGGTCCAGCTCTGGCAGCCCCCACTTGTCCACGAGTAGTTGGAATACCTCTGGATGAAGCGACCATTCCCCGGGATGCACGTCGTAACGGCTGAGGAAGTCTGCCTCCCAATTGAGGACCCCTGGGATGAAAACTGCCGAGAGAGCTGGAAGATAGCGCTCCGCCCAAGCCAGGACGCGGGACACCTCCGACATCGCAGCTCGACTGCGAGTCCCTCCCTGGTGATTGATGTACGCCACCGTGGTGGCGTTGTCTGGCTGCACCTGAACGGCCCTTCCGTGAAGGGTGGTGCCGGACGACTGCAGGGCTCTGTATACTGCCCTCAGTTCCAGGATGTTGATGGGAAGAATCGCTTCCTCCGCCAACCAACGACCCTGAAGTGACAAGGAGCCTGTCACCGCCCCCCAACCCCGGAGACTGGCATTTGTCGTGAGCAGAACCCATTCCGGGATCCAAAAGGGCGCCCCTCTAGGAGATGAGCTGTCTGCAGCCACCAGGCTAGGGACAGACGCACCTCCGAGGACAACACCAGCATCTGAGAGCGGATCCTGTGTGGCAATCCGTTCCATTCCGAAAGAATCAGCCCCTGCAGGGGCCTGGAATGGAACTGGGCAAACTCCACCATGTCGAATGCCGACACCATGGACCCCAAAACTCTCATCGCTGAGTGCGCCGACACTCTGCCACTGCTCAGACAGCCGTGAATCCGCAGCTGTAAGGAGGAGACCTTCTCTGGAGTCAGAAAAATCCGTTGCTGACGAGAGTCCAGCAGGGCCCCCAAATGAACCATCCGCTGTGATGGGATGAGGGAGGACTTCTTCCAGTTGATCAACCAGCCGTGCGCCTGTAGACAAGCGACCGTCAGGTGGAGATGCTGGATCAGTACCTCCGGGGAGCTTGCCAGTAAGAGGAGGTCGTCTAGATACGGTAGCAACCGTATCCCCTGGCTCCGAAGTTGAGCCGCCATGACCGCCATCACCTTTGTAAATACCCTTGGTGCCGTGGAGAGACCAAAGGGTAGAGCCCTGAATTGGTAGTGGTTGTGGAGAATAGCAAACCGCAGAAACTGTTGGTGCGATGTTGCTATAGTCACATGGAGGTAGGCGTCCTGGATATCCAGGGAGACCATATAACCCCCCGGTTCCATCGCCAGAATGATGGAACGCAAAGTTTCCATCCTGAATTTGGGAACCCTGAGAAACCTGTTCAGGGACTTCAAATTGAGGATGGAGCGATGAGAGCCATTGGGTTTCTGCACCAGAAACAGCGTAGAGTAATACCCCATCCCACGTTGAGACTGTGGTACGGGTATAATGACCCCTGCCATCAGCAAGGCCTCTATGGCTTCCTGAACCTGCAAGGCCTTGGTTTTGTCCTGAGAAGGACTTGTGCAAAAAAAACCTGGCAAGGCGGCCTGTGCCGAAAAGACAGGGCGTACCCCTGGGAGACCACTTCTCGCACCCAAGCATCCGTGGTGGTATTGTGCCAGCACTGGGCGAATTGAAGAAGTCGGCCTCCCACTCTGGGGTCCCCCAGAGGGAGGCCCGTCCCATCACGCAGAAGGCTTATCTTCTGGCTTGGAAGAAGGGCGCCTAGCACTCCAGGCTTGCTTCTTTGGCTTTGAGGCGGTCTTGGGTGCGGACTGCCTCGGGAAAGACTGACCCTTTGCCCTGCCCTGAACCCGAAAGGAACGAAAGGCCGAGCTCCGGACCTTAGCAGGTGTAGTAGCTGAAGGGAGGAAGGCTGACTTGGATTTCGCCAGGGTATCTACTATTTTGTCCAGGTCCGGACCAAATAGTAATTCTCCATTAAAAGGTAAGGCCTCCAAGCCTTTCTTTGAATCCGCGTCTGCTCTCCAAGACCGCAACCACAAGGATCTACGAGCAGACACTGCTGCCGCCGAAACCCTAGAGGTCAACAGGCTAGCATCCAAAGATGCTTCTCCAATGTAAGAGGCGGCATCTCTCATCTGTCCTAACAACGCCCTCTGGACGTCCGGAGCTTCATCCGTAAACGGCGTTGGCTCACCCCTCAATGGCCTTGGCCACCCAGGAGATGGCCATGGACGGCCGAGCTACAGCCCCTGAGAGAGAATAAATGGACTTTAGACAAGTCTCCACCTTCCTGTCCGTAGGATCCTTCAGCGAGGATATAGACGGCAATGGCAAAGTAGCACTCCTGATGAGGCGTGTTACATGGGAATCAACTGCAGGCGGAGTTTCCCATTTTTTACAATGCGCTTCCGGGAATGGATAATTGGACGCCAAGCGTTTCTGTGGCAGGAAACGCTTACTGGGTGTCTGCCAGGCCACCGCCATGTGATCAGTCAACTGATCAGACAAGGGGAACGCTGCAGAAGTAACCTTAGCTTTTTTAAAACTAGGATACCTCGACTTGGGAGCGGGTGCCTCATCCTCAATCAGAAGAATGGCCCGCACCGCCTTAACCAGAGCCCGCACATTGATGGAAGACTTAGTGTCTACCTCCTGGACTGAGGCATCTGAGGCTGAGTCATCCTGCACCTCACCATCATCCGAGGACCCCTCAGAATCCGGAAGATGCGCAGCCTGCGCCATGACTGAGCGTTTAGACGCCCTGGAGGGCACGTCACTGCGCAACATCGACTGAAAAGCCGAAGATGTTGCCGCCAAATCTTGGACAGTGTGGGAAAGCGCATCCACCCAGGGTGGAGGAGTCGCCACAGGAGCCTGATATGGCACCACAGCCTGCTGTGCCACAGGGGTGGACTGAATATACATTGGCAACCCCGCATAGGGACCAACAGGCTGAGACCCCGGGGGAGTCTGCAATAATTGTGGGACACCCGGGGGAATGGGGGATGGCAGGCTGGGGCAACGCCCTAGTAGGGACGGCAGTCGGGACTGACAGATGGTCCGCGATGGACACCAGCACCTGGGAAAACATCGCCCATGGTGGCTCCTGCGACATGGGGAGGTTTAGACATACCAGGGAGCGCCTGACACCGTCCGCACAGGTCGTCCTGTGACAAATCCTCCCTATCCACTCCTGCAGAACAGCGCCTGCAGGAGAACAATACCGGAGCCCCGGAGTGCTCAATCTCCTCCTCGGACATCACGTTGGAAGAAAACGTGCGCACTCACCCGTGTGCTGGACAACAGCCCACAATATGGCACCGTGTAGCACACAACTATGTGACGGACCTCACAAATGTGATCTATACAGGTGAGGTCAGTAGAAACACCCTTCCCCCGCACACCTGTAGGAGAAGGAAAGGGATAGGCTGACAGTAAGTAGAAAAAAGACACAGACAGGCAGCACTAGCAATAGTCACATACCATGCAGGAAGATATACTCACTGCACCTTTCCACTACAATCAACCTCCCAGATTCAGTGTCTGGGAGGGCTATAGTGCTGTGTACACTGTCCTTTTGCAGGGGAGAGGTACACAGGGGGACCGGTCCGCGTGCTCCCTGAGAGTATCTGCGCTGCCAGTAAGAAAATGGCCGCTGGAGACCTCAGAGGAGGAGTGGCCGAGTAGCTGCAGCTCAGCGACGCCAGACTACTAGCTGAAAGGCGCGCTGAGCTGAGGGGAGGAGCCGCTAGACAGGGAAGGTGTCCTCCCCTGGCTAGCATATTAACCCCCGGGTTGCCGGCATCCCGCTTGCCGCGATATTAACCCTGGTGGTCTAGTGGTCTGGCGGGGTATGCCTCCGCTGGAGGGGGAGCCCGCCGCCACCGCTAGCGCGACCGGTCTGTCCCCTAGACCGGGGGCATGGGACTGCATTTGAAAGGAACCCGCGCACCGCCGCTAATCAGCGATGCGCGGCTTACCTGATCTCCCCGGCGTCTTCCGGCAGCAGTCCCGGGGGAAACCAGAGTCCGGCTAGTACAGACTCTGGCTTCCCCCGCCGCGATCCCCAGTTCAGTGCTGGCGTCGCGGCGCCAGCAGGGAGAAGGAGCGGCAGCGTGGGCGTCTGTACAGACAGCCCAGCGCTGCCGCTCTGGAGAAAAAAACTGTAGTAAAAAAATAAATAAATTTAACTAAGTTAAATAAAAAATTAAAAGCTTTAGGGGGCTGCTCCTGCAGCCCACCCCGCAGGGTGACCCGACTCCGGCCGGGCACCATCTAAAACTGAGGTGCCTGTGGCTCGGGGGCGGGGTATAGGGGAGGTTGGACCCAAGTGCATCCTGGGAGCAGCTGAAAGCTTTAACTCCGTGGTGCCTGAGGATCCAGGATCCAGCTATACCCCAAGGTCACCCTGTGGACCCCTATGGACCCTGAAGTAGAAAGAAGTAGACGTGATACCTTAAAAACTGATGGAGGTGAATTGCGTCTTTCACATCAAGTGACATAAGCTTTCCATATGCGATAGTAATGCTGAGACGTAACCTCCTTGCGAGCCCTAATCATGGTAGGAATTACACTTGACAGGATTCACTTCTGTCTAAGAACGGCCCTTTCAGTAGCCATGCGTCAAACGAAGCCGCCTTAAGTCTTGATAAATAAACGGCCCCTGAAGCAGGAGGTCATCTTGAAGAGGAAGCGGCCACGGCTCGTCTACCAACAGATTCCTTATCTGCGAGTACCACGCTCTTCTGGTCTAATCTGGTGCTATGAACAGCACTCTGACATTCTCGCGTTTGATTCTCTGAAGTAAGCGAGGAATTAGTGGGAAAGGAGGGAATAAGTATACGTAGTGGAACCTCCACTGTGTTGTCAGGGCATCCACTGCTGCTGCCTGTGGGTCTCTGGTCCGGGAACAGTAAATTGGTAATTTGTGGTTCAACCTCGATGCCATGAGATCGGCCTGTGGACGACCCCACCTGAGAGTTAGTTGGTGAAATACCTGAGGATTGAGCGACCATTCCCCTGGATGAATATCTTACCGACTGAGATAATCGGCCTCCCAGTTTTCCACTCCTGGAATGAAGATGGCAGAGATTGTCACTGCGAATTCCTCTGCCCAGCGCAGAATTCTGCCTATTTCCTTCATGGCGGCTCTGCTCTTGGTGCCGCCCTGTCTGTTGATATAGGCGACCGCTGTGGCATTGTCCGACTGTACTCGGACTGCCTGACCCTGCAACAGAGGCTGCGCCAGTTGGAGCATAAAATATTGCTCTTAACTCTAGAATATTTATGGGTAGACCTGCCCCCCTTTGAGTCCAGTGCCCCTGAAAATGTCTTCCCCGGGTCACTGCTCCCCACCCTCTTAGACTTGCGTCTGTGGTGAGGAGAATCCAATCCCATACTGCAAACCGTCGTCCTGTCAGCAAGTGCGAGGGATTCAACCAACAAATTAGAGATGTTCTCGTCTGGTGAGACAAGAGGACTCGCTGGTGGAGAAATAGGTGGGATCCTGACCACTGGGAAAGAAGGTCCAACTGAAAGGGGCGGGCATGAAATCTTGCATATTGAATTGCCTCGAAGGTCGTCACCATCTTTCCCAGCAGGCGGATACAGAGATGTACTGATACTCTGCGATGCCACAAAATCAGACGCACCATGCTTTGAATGGAGGAGACCTTGTCCTGGGGCAGAAATACCTTCTGTTCCGCTGTGTCCAATATCATGCCCAGGAAAAGCAGACGTTGTGTCGGAGTCCAGGAGGATTTTTTGAAATTTAAGATCCACCCGTATTGCAAGAGAAGATTCTGGATTAATTGAATGTCTATTAACAATCGAGCTACTGACGGAGCCTTGATCAGTAGGTCGTCTAAATATGGGACAAGGGACTACCCCCTGATATCGCAGCAGAGCCATCATGACGGCCATGACCTTTGTGAACACTCTTGTTGCCGACAAAAGACCGAAAGGTAGGGCCTGAAATTGCCATTGCGAGTCTAGGACCGCAAATCGAAGAAATGCTTGATGAGGAGGCCAGATAGGGATGTGGAGGTAGGCATCTTTTATGTCTAGGGACACAAGAAACTCGTCTTTCTCGAGTCCTGCTATAACAGAGTGGAGAGACTCCATCTTGAACCTGAAGGCTCGAAGATAAGGGTTTAGATCCCTGAGATTGAGAATGGGTCTCACAGCCGTCCGGCTTGGGCACCACAAACAAGCTGGAATAAAAACCCTGACCTCTCTGATGGGTCGGAACTTCCACTACCACCTGGGACAATAGCAGCTTCTGTATTGCTTCTAGAATAACCTCTCTTTTTTCTGATGCCAGTGGTAAACCGGTTGTGAAAAAACGAGAAGGCGGATCTATTCTGAAGTCCAACTTCAGCATGTGTGTAATGATGTCCCTGACCCAGGCGTCCTGGCAAGACTTGATCCACACTTCCCTGAAGTGTAAAAGGAGAAAGGAGAGAGTCATGCGGAGGGCTTTGCTGTTGTCTTGTCCTGCTGGGACCCGGATGAAGCTGATGTCGCAGTTCTACCACGGCCTCTAGACCCTCGGGAGAAAGCCGGAGCTCCCCTGGAGCGCCCTCTAAACCTGCCGGGGGGACGAAAGGACCGAAAAGAAGGTCCTGCAGAAGGTAGTCTAGGAGGGGGAGCCGCAGATGGTAGGTAAGTGGATTTCCCACCGGTAGCCTGTGAGATCCACTTATCCAACTCCGTCCCGAAAAGAACTTCTCCGGTAAAAGGAAGAGCTTCTACAGCTCTCTTGGACTCTGCATCTGCGTGCCATTGACACAGCCAAAGGGCTCTTCTGGCTGATATAGCTAAAGCTGAAGATCTAGCGGAAAGACCACATATGTCCTTAGAAGCTTCCCCAAGGAAAGCGGCCGATTCTGCAATCTGCTCAGCCAGCTGAATGAGATCTTCAGTCTGCGATCCTGACCTGAGACCTTCTGCAAGCTGTGTAGCCCAGGCTTTGACAGCTTTATTAACCCACCAGCTAACCAGTGCTGGACGCTGCGACACTCCTGCCACTGTATAAATGGATTTTAGCGTGTTGTCCAGCTTTCTGTCGGAGGACTCCTTTAAGGAAACAGCTCCCGGAACGGGAAGCACCGTCTTTTTAGAAAGGCGGGATACTGAGGGATCTACAGCTGGGGGAGTTTCGCATAATTTTCAACTATCTGGCGGAAATGGATAATAGGATAAAAGTTTCTTAAGAGATTTGAAACCTCTTATCAGGGTGTTTCCACGCTGAAGTTAGGATATCATCCAACTCCTCTGAAGCTGGGAAAGTGACAGCCTGTCTAAATCTCTTACCAAAAATAGATGGTTTAGAAGTCACCTCTGAGTCCTCTATGTGTAAAGCCTGGCGTACTGCAGTGATTGATGCATCTATGCCCTGTGATATAGGTTCCGATTCATCAGGAAACTGAACCTCTTCTTGAACCTCGCCCTCCTCTGGTTCCTGCGCTTCCTCATCATCCCAATGTAAAGGATTCTGGATAAGTCTCTTATTAGGGACATTATATAAAGAGGCAGCAGGAGGGGCCTGGGACGTAACTTTAGTAAGTCCCTCCATAGATTTGGCTAAAGAACGTGCCCAATCTGGTTCAGGTGATCTCTGTGTGATCACCTCCCTGTCTCTGCGTGCTGCTTCAAGCTCATCAGAGAGTCTAGTCATAACCGTAGTTATTTGATCAGACCATAACGGTTGGGATGGTGTTCACACAGCAGAGAGGAGCTAGATTGTTCTTCTGTGAACTTCTGTGCACATTTTTTGCATGAGAAGGACTTTTGTGCAGCTTTAGATCCCTTAGAAGCCATGCTGCAGCACTCTGTCACACACACACCACACACACACACAGTAGGTGAAAAGACAGATAGACTACACATTAACCAAGGGGGGGCAGAGAGGGAGATTGCTATGCCCCCTTAGCAGCTCTATAATAGAGCTATAAACAGCCTTTAAAAGAAAACCTCTTTACTGGCCTTAATCTGATTTTTTTTGTGCAGTCTCCAGGAGCAGCCCTTCTTCTAAAATGGCCCCCAGCGTCTACTGCAGAAGGGCTGGGGATGCTGGGAGGCAGGAGCAGAAGACGGACTTAAGCTCCGCCCCCTCCACTATGGCGCCTTCACCGTGCTAGCGCTGCTGCTTGTTTGCCCGCCTGAATGAAGTCGTCTCTCCCACTAGTCGGGAAGCCAGGACGCACTGGCCTTGAACCTGCCATGGCTGCCGGCAGCTGGGTTTATGCTGGGGGGAAGCCTGCGACGAGCGCCGCATGCAGCGCGTCTAGGGCTCCCCAGAGACTGAGGTCTCTGTAGCTGGAGACCTCAGCGCGGACCGCAGGCAGTGGCGGTGAGGTCTCCCCCCCGGCAGCTCCAGCGGTGCAGACAGGCAGGGGCAGTGGGCTGCCTGTCTGTATCCTCAAAATAATTTCTTTAAAAGTGCTCCAAGTGTGTCTTAATGGAGCATAGGTCCAGCTCCCAGGGCACAAACTTTAGACTGACCTGGGGGGGGGGAGGGGGGGGGTGGGGGGGTATAGAGGGGGAGGAGCTAGCCACCATTCAAGTTTTTTTTATTAAAGGTGCCAGCTCCGAGTAACCCACTTCTATACCCCATTGTACTGAGGCTCCTGGGTCCCCTAGTGGATGAAGGAGAAAAGAAATTACCCTTTACTTACATGGGAAGAACCAAATTATTAAAAAAATGAAGGTGGATTGAGCATTTACTGTCATGTAGAAATTACGTTAAGAAAATACCTGTAGTTTGACATCACAAAATTGTCCACTTTTTCGCAAGGCATTTAATTTGGCCACAGATGACTCTATAAACTGTTCATCCTCAAAACTGAGATAACCATTTGGAACCATTTTCCTGTTTGTAGCTGTAAAACAGGAATTTTAGTTATTTTCGGTAGAACGCAAGACAAAAAATTAGTTCATCCTTAATACTTGCAAGCAATTTGTGAACACAAGTCTCTGAATACGTAGGCATCTTAAGAACACCAATACAGATGACCTAAACCTTCTTGGCATGCATACAGATACAGTTCAAGAGGCCGGTGATCAGTATCCCGGCTAGGTGAGAATGCAGACACCTGCAGGTAATTATCCTAACACTACCCCTAAACCTTATCCACAAATAAAAACTAAAAAAAAAAACAAACACCATAGTATGAGTATTCTAAAAATATTACGCAATGTTGCAATATTCCTTTTAACAGAGTAATGGAGCATACACACGGTCAGATTTGTCAGGTCTGTCAGATGAACGATTTGACCAAAGATTTGAATGATTTTTGACTGCATTAAAATGAATGGAATCGTCCAAGTCTGACTGCAAACACATCAGATGTCAGATAATGTTATCTGACCATCGGGAACGCGCATCGTTCATCTGACAGATATGTCAAATTTGCCTTCAGATATGAACGATTTTTTAAATCGTTCAGATCTGAAGAAAAATCTGACCATGTGTATGCTCCATAAGACTTACACCTTTTTGAAGATTAGAGGGCCACCAATGGGGCCCATCAAGTGAATCAGATATTTTACTAGGGAGTCAATTCTGGTGATATACAGTATATACACAGAATAATTGAACTATAAAATCAGACTATACAGACAATGCACTCACCTATTATACTATTACGTAGTGAAGAAAGATTGTTCGGAGATCAAATGTGAATGACACACATTAAGACACTTAACAGATTTCAATACTTCAATCCAGAGTAAATGATCTAGTAATGGACAATGGACTTATTTAGACCTGCAAATAAGAAAAAACACAATAAAGCACAGCAATCTAGCTTTCGTGATTGTTAGGCATTCAAGCCACAGATAATACAAATCGATATATCTATTTCTCTCTCTCGAGTATCTGGTTAGCGGTCATTAAACACAAAATGAAAAAAACAAACAAATAAATAGAATGGAATAAATAAAAATCATCTCATGAATGAGTATCACAATTAGATCTGTAAACCCTGGATCATATAGAAACAGCTATACATCCTCTTTACATAAAACCCTTTAGGGGTAAAAAAAAAAAAAAAAAGGGACCCACCTAAAACTTTGGTTACTACAAGTTAAAAAAATAAAAAAAATGCATTTCATAAAACACTTATTTAGCTCTACAGAAGAAAATGCATTTTTTAAATGACAACAGCAGCAGCTGGTTGATTAATGTTCGGGACAAACGCATATTTTTGTGGGCTGTCGGGAAGCCAAGTGAGTTGCTGCTAGGCCTGCTCATTCCCACTGCTACGAAAAAAAAAAACCAGTATCCTTAATTTCCCAAAACGTTGTTATCTATTATTCTCTGGTAAAACAAGTTATCCACAGGAAAAAAACAGAGATAAATAGAAGATTCAAACTGAAAAAACTAAAAAGCACTTTCAAAGTAGACAAAAAAAAATATGAGATATGGTAAGAACTTACCCTTGTTATCTCTATTTCTACGAAGTCCATAGGGTTCCACAGGATACCTTGGGGTATAGGTGTGACGTCAGTCGCAGGGCACCAAAGAGTTAAGCTTTCAGCCTCCCAGGATGCACTAGGTCCCCCTCCTATACCCCGCCCCCAGGCCAAGGCACCTCAGTTAGTTACCAAGCCATAGGCCGGAGGAGGAGAAGGAAGAGAGAGAACAAAGATCTGGACACATACAAGAATCACATTCTCACCAGAGGGAGACGGAAAACCGGTGACCAGAGCAAAGCCCATCTGCAGCACAGGTGCGACAGGGCGGGAGTCCTGTGGAACCCTATGGACTTCGTAGAAATAGAGATAACAAGGGTAAGTTCTTACCATATCTCATATTTTCTACTTCAGGGTCCATAGGGTATCCACAGGATACCTTGGGGATGTCCCAAAGCAGTATCCTTTAAGGGTGGGGACGCTCCTGTGCAGAAAGGAGAATCCGCCGCCCGAAGGAAGCATCCTGAGAGGCGAAGGTGTCAAACCTGTAATACCTCACGAAGGTATGGACAGAAGACCACGTAGCAGCCTTGCAGATCTGAACTGCCGAGGCACCACGTCAAGCTGCCCACGAAGGACCCACAGACCTAGTGGAATGAGCCTTCAGAGAAGGAGGGACCGGTAGGCCTTCATGAAGATAAGCTTCAGAAATAGCCATACGGATCCAGGCTGCCAAAGTTTGCTTTGAAGCAGGCCAACCCTTTTTACAGAAGCCATAGAGGACAACAAAGCGTCCGACTTCCTAAACAAAGAAGTGCGGTCCACATAAGTCCTTAAGGCCCGCACAACATCCAAAGAGGCCTCACCCACGGAAAGACCCGGTGAGTTAAAGGCCGGAACCACTATTTCCTCGTTAACCTGAAACTGGGAAACAACTTTGGGGAGAAACTCGGGCCGAGTGCGGAGCACTGCCCTGTTCCCATGAAAAAAACCAAGAAAGGGGGTCTACAAGAAAGAGCCCCTAACTCAGAAACACGTCTGGCTGAAGCAACGGCCAGAAGGAAAACAGTCTTAGCTGTTAGCCATTTAATATCCACTGAGCCCAGTGGTTCAAACGGCGGTCCTTGGAGAGTCCTCAGGACCACAGCCAAATCCCAAGGCGCCACAGGTGGAACAAAGGGCGGCTGAATACGGAGAACACCTTGCATAAAGGTGCGCACATCCGGGATTGTAGCAATCCTACGGTGAAACCAGACAGATAGGGCCGAAACCTGTACCTTCAAAGAAGCAAGGCGAAGCCCATGATCTAGTCCCGCTTGCAGGAAGGCGAGAATCCGAGACAGACGAAACTCCCGCGGTGCATAACCTCTCGGTCGACACCACTGGAAGAACGTATGCCACACGCGATGGTATATCCTCGCGGAAGACGGTTTCCGAGCTCGTAACATGGTACACAGCATAGAGCTGGCAAACCCCCAGGACCTCAGCATGGCCATCTCAACAGCCACGCCGCCAAAGACAGCCGAGTCAGGTCCGGGTGAAGACAAGGACCCTGAGACAGAAGGTCCGGTCGTAGCGGCAACCGCAGAGGACTGTCCACGGACAGACCCTGAAGGTCTGAGAACCAGTGCCGTCTGGGCCACGCGGGAGCTATCAACAGGAGCGTCCCTCCTTCCTGTTTGAATTTCCGGATTACCCGTGGAAGAAGGGAGACCGGAGGGAACAGGTATGCGAACCTGAACGTCCACCGGACGGACAGAGCATCCACCAGAGACGCCCCTTCGTCTCTTGTGCGAGACCCGTACACCGGCAACTTGTTGTTGTGCCGGGACGCCATGAGGTCGATTTCTGGAAGACCCCACCTGTCCACCAGTAGTTGAAAAACGTCCGGGTGCAGGGACCATTCCCCTGGATGAACGTCCTGGCGACTTAGAAAGTCCGCCTCCCAATTTAGCACTCCCGGGATGAAGACCGCTGATATGGCCGGAAGATTGCGCTCCGCCCAAACCAGGATCCGAGAGACCTCTACGAGAGCCGCCCGACTGCGAGTTCCTCCTTGCCTGTTTATGTAGGCCACGGTGGTAGCATTGTCCGACTGGACCTGCACCGGGTGACCCTGGAGAAACCGCTGTGCCTGCAGGAGAGCATTGAAGACCGCACGGAGTTCCAAGATATTTATTGGAAGCTCCGCTTCTGTCGGTGTCCACCTGCCCTGGAACAAGTGTGGACCCGAAACTGCTCCCCAGCCTCGAAGACTGGCGTCCGTTGTCAACAGGACCCAATTTGGAACCCAGAACGGACGTCCCTTGTTGAGGTGGGTCATCTTTAACCACCACGCAAGGGACAGGCGAACCTCCGGGGTGAGCACAATCGTCTGGAACTTCAGAGACTGAGGCAGCCCGTTCCACTTGGACAGGATCAGGTGCTGCAGAGGTCTAGAGTGAAACTGGGCGTATTCCACCATGTCGAACACCGACACCATGGAGCCCAGTAACCTCATCGCCGAGTGTAAGGACACCCGGCGGCTGTGCAGACAACTGCGCACCCTTGACTGTAAAGCAGAGATCTTGTCCTCCGTCACGAAGATCCTTTGCTGTCCCGAGTCCAATAAGGCTCCAAGATGCAGAATCCTCCGAGACGGGATTAGAGTGGACTTCTGCCAGTTAATTAGCCAGCCGTGCCGTTGCAGCAGTGCAATGGTCAGGTCCAAGTGGTGTAACAGGAGCTCTGGAGATCCTGCCACCAATAACAGGTCATCCAAGTACGGCAACATGCGGACTCCTTGCAGCCGCAGAGAAGCCGCCATGACCGCCATAGCGTCCTGTATGTCCAATGACACCATGTAGTCCCCAGGTTCCAGCGCCAGAATGATGGACCGTAGGGTCTCCATCCGAAACTTCGGGACCCGCAAAGACTTGTTGAGTGCTTTGAGGTTGAGAATCGGACGATATGACCCATTGGGTTTCTGTACCAAAAATAGATTTGAATAGAAACCCTGGCCCCTCTGGGAGAATGGAACAGGCACTATAACTCCAGCCTGGAGCATAGTGTGCAATACCTTCCGCAGCTCCGTAGCCTTGTTCCGGTCTGATGGTAGACCCGTGGTGAAGAATCGAGCCGGGGGTCTGTGCCGGAAGGAGAGGGCGTACCCGTGAGAGACCACCTCCAGAACCCAAGTGTCTGTCGTAGTGAACGACCAACACCGGGAGAACTGCAGCAGGCGGCCTCCCACCCTGGGATCCCCCAAGGGGAGACCCGGACCGTCAGGCCGCAGGCTTGTCATCTGGCTTGGGGGCCGGACGTCTGGTACTCCATGCCTGTTTCCGGGGCTTGCCCGATTTCTTAGGGCCAGCCTGTCGAGGAAACGACTGTGGTTTGGGCCTGCCCTGGGCCCTAGATGACCGAAAGGACGATGGTCCAGAACCAGAAGGAGCAGCGGCCGACAAGCAGATTTGGCTGCCGCCAGCGTGGCCACAATCTTATCCAGATCCGGACCGAAGAGAACTTCTCCGGTAAACGGCAACGCTTCCAGACCTTTCTTGGATCTGCGTCCGCCTTCCAGGATCGCAGCCACAAGGTGCGACGAGCAGCTACCGCTGCTGAAGAAATTCTAGACACCAGAGTACTAATGTCTAGAGCCGCCTCGTTGATGTAGGTGGCCGAATCACGGAGATTGCCAATCAACTCCGCTTGTTCGGCCGGACAGTCGGATTCAAAAGAAGCCTCTAATGAATCCGCCCAGCGCTCCATCGCTCTGGCAACCCAGCAAATGGCCATAGCCGGCCGTGCTGCCCCCCCTGCAAGGGAATAAGCGGACTTCAGGCAGATTTCTACCTTGCGGTCCGTAGCATCCTTAAGGGAGGACATGGATGGCATCGGCAATGTGGCACTACGGACAAGACGGGTCACGTGAGAATCCACCTGTGGAGGGGATTCACACTTAGCAAAATAATTATCCGCGAACGGATAAGCCACCGCCAGGCGTCTCTGCGGCTGGTATCTTTTGCCAGGTTGTTTCCACGCCTCCTCTAAATGGTCCACCAACTGACCCGAAAGAGGAAAGACTGTGGCATCGCCCTTCACATCTTTGAAAAAGGCATACTTAGATTTAGCCGCTGGGGGAACTTCGTCCTCAATCACCAAGGCTGTGCGGACCGCCCGAATAAGTCCAGGAATATATACTTTGGACTTAGCATCAGCGTCCTTAGTATGGAAAGGTTCCTGATCGTAAGGATCCAGAATCTCCCCATCATCAGACGTCCCTTCGTCATCCTCATAAGGAGCGGACAGAGACGCCACCGGCCTTTTATGAGGCCGCATCACAGACTCCCCTTGCAATACATCCGACAAGTGCTGTAAAGAACTCGTCAGGGAGTTAACCCACGCTGGCTCCTGAGAACCCGGGAGCGGGGAAATAGGGAGACTGTGGGGTACCACCAATTGTCGTGGGAACCCCTGCATGGGTGACGACACCACAGACTGCTGGGACAAACCCATCGGAGTAAACGCGGGCTGCGGAGCTAACTGGCCCACTAAAGCTGTTAACGCCTGAGCGAAACAAGCCCAGGGCGGCTCCTGTACCGGTGCTGTAACCGTAATAGGCCGCGCCATGGACAACACTGCCGGCAAAGGCCCTCCGCGCTACCCTCCCCCTCCGCTAACGGTACTTTGCACGTGGTACACTGTAGCCGGAGGGGAAAATCACTTTCAGACATGATGGCACCACGTATGTGACCTCTCTCACCAATTAAGTATTAAATAGGCGAGAGACCACCCTGCAGCACCGCACCGCAAGGGCTTTAGCAGAAAGAACAGGGACAGTAATAAAGCTGACAGTTTAGTGAAGAATAGTTACAGGCAGCGCTAGCACAGTCACATACAATGCAGAGAAATAACAATTCCTGCACTAACAGCGCTGATCACTCAACTACACAGACACAGGGCCTGGTAGGACACAGCGCTGCATACACAGACCTGAGCCACAGCGGAGGAGAGGTATGCGGGGGGACCCAGACCACGATGCTTCCTTCCAGACTTCCAGCAGCGTTCACCATGCGTTGCAGAGAAGATGGCCGCCGAGGAGCAGAGAGAAGCTGGCCTGGGGGAGGAGCGCTGACACAGGACCAGTCAGCACAGTGCAGAGAGGGCTGTGTGCAGCGGGGGAGGCGCCGGCTGTGAGACAGGGAAGGCGCGCTCCCCTGGCATGCATTTAACCCCTGGCACGCCGCAGCGCTACCGCTCTGCTGCGGTCCGCTGTCCCAGGGGGTAGTGGAAGCGCAGGTTGGTCGCCTGGCTCCACGCTGCAGCCAGTCCCCAGGGAGCCCCCTGCCTGGGGACTTAGGACCATGTGATCAGCGGGGACCCACCGCGGGACCCCGCTGCTTACCTCTGTCCCCCTTGAATCCGGCCATGGTCCGGAGCATCTGGGGTCACCGCTAGCTGTGACCCCAGACGCCCACCAGCATCCCCGGATCAGTACCGGCGTTCTGGTACCGGCGGGGTGTAGGGAAGACAGCATGGACGTCAGGACTGACTGTCCATGCTGTTCATCCAGTTGTGCAGCCACAGCTGCATGAAGAATAAGCTTCAGGGGCTCTTCTAGCCCCCACTCCAACAGGTGCACCCGACTCCGGCCGGGCACCAAACTAAACTGAGGTGCCTTGGCCTGGGGGCGGGGTATAGGAGGGGGATCTAGTGCATCCTGGGAGGCTGAAAGCTTAACTCTTTGGTGCCCTGCGACTGACGTCACACCTATACCCCAAGGTATCCTGTGGATACCCTATGGACCCTGAAGTAGAAAAAAAAAAAAAAAAAGGAGGGGGTTGGGAAGCATGGTCATGGGCAGTCCAGCAAAAATTAGCTAATGTAGGGTAAAGAAAAAACAAAAAACTATCATAACAGAATTATGGCCCACGCATATATCAATAAAACAGCTAATCAATTACATAATACTGAAAAACACTAAACATGGCAAAGTTAAATTATGCAGCCACTTGCAGAGCAAAAACAACACCTACCTCTAGCAATGGAGGGCTTAAATTTACTGTTATGATAAAACAAATGGGCCTGTTTTAGATATCAACACAGGACGTGTCAATCAGTTAAATGCAAATCCCAGATAAATAGCCAGTATAAAGCAGAAAATCCAGGTTCATGCAACAGTACTTTGCCCAAAGCTAGTCGATTAGTTTTAACACACATGAAATGTAATGTCAGGTAAAATAAATGTTTGCACTGATAATTTCTTCATTCAGGTCTAAGGCTGTTCAGAACTGGTGTTTAGAGCAGCAACGAGTGACCTTGAGGTTGAATGTTATTGCTAGAACCTTCATAATACTATGAACAGCTTAACAAAACAAACTCTAGGTTATTTTTACATGTCAAGTTTGCCAAAGTGATTGTTTTACAGCAGGCTTTAAAAGGCGTACATTTTTCATTCAGCTAGTATTGTTTTTTTTTTTTAATTAAAGCTATGACGTGGCAGTGCAGTGGTATATAGCTGCCTGAGCAATACAGGCTGTTCCATTTATTTACTATTGTATAACAAACAATTCATGACAGGTTAAGGTAATCTAGGGAGGAGATTGGAATGAAAAAAATAAAGTCCCAAATCAATAGTTTACTAAAAAATGTTTTTAATACAATTAGGTTCAAATTTGTTTCATGAAACTTGCAGAGGGCCTGATTCAGAGCCGAACGCTCTGACCAGAGCGCTCGCTCTGAATCAGTGCCCTCCTCCCTGAAAATGGAGCGGCCTCCTGGCCGCTCGCATAACTGTGGGTGACCACACAGCATATGCGAGCAGCCAAAATGATGTTCGCGATGGTCAAGACCATCGCGACCATCGGGCTTGCGACGAGACCCTGCGGTAGGGTCTCGCTGCCGCAAGCCCAGGAGTGATTTTGTCTCCATCAGAGCCAAAATCACTCCCACTGACATCAATACTGATGTCAGTGGGGCCGACTTCAGACGGTAGGCGTTCCCATGGGAACGCCTCCGTCTAGCAGCCACGCCCCCGGCACGCCCACCAAAGGGGGCGTGCTGTCACTCACCATCGACAGCACGCCCCCTTTGGTGCGAGACCCCAAGCGACGTATTTCTCGTCGCTCGCCGGGTCTCGCGCATGCGCACGACGGAGCTCCCTCGTCGTGCGCATTCGCACAACATTGACCCGCTTGCGAGCGGGTCTGAATGACCCCCAGAGTTCGCACAAATGCGTGCACCCAAGAAATCTCCAATAAAAAAATGCCTATTTGTGCTACTCACAGCAGGGGTTTGCGATGTCAACTAAATGTGATGAGAGAAGTGCATGAAAAAGTGGAATGACCTTCCTGGACCCCAAAAAACTGACAATGCTGTTTGCAGAACCATACAGAAGACTGTTAGTGGGCGCATAAGAAAAACAATGGAAGTATTCAAATGGGGCTAAATGGCAGATTTGTGCATTTAAAAAAAAAAAAAAATCTGTTTTCCAGGAACAACGCCAAACAATACGGCGGGCTACCACAGGAGTAGCAGATGCCTTGGAAGCTAGGAGACAAGTATCCAAAGCCGCCTCTCCTAAATAAATTGCGAGATATGTAGGACAGCTGCTCCCTCAAAGCATGAAAGGGAAATGTCTTCTAGGGCCTCTGCCCAACTCTCAATGGCTTTTGCCACTCAAGCCGTAGCCCTGGCAGGACTAGTAATAGCTCCTGCAAGAGCATATTAGACTTCTACCATCCTTCTAGAAAGCCATAGTCTCCTTTAAGGAGGTTGCAGTATAGATCGGTAAGGTAGCATTCTTAACTAGGCATGTCACGTGGGAATCCACTGGGGTTTAGCTGCGTAAGGAGTCTAAAGACAGCCGTTTGGATGCCCAAAAGCAGGACTTAGAAGGGTGTGCGAGCAGAAATGCCAGCGCCCAGAAGTTAAAGCTGTCGGCACAAATTGAATTCCCCCAGTGTATTTCCGCTTTCAGGTTTTAAAGATGAAGTAAAAAATACTTTATTATTAACAAGATAACAAATTGTGTTGCCAATCTATTCATGATGTTGCAAGTCTTTGGGCTCGATTCAATTGAAAACAAAATTAAATAGCGCTGGGAGGGAGCTCCCGGAGCTATTCAATTCTGCGCGCCGTTAGGTCGGGAATGCAAGTTCTCCAGCCCCTCGCGCTTGTTTAGTCGCAAATCTCCAACTAAACTTCCCGGCGCCATGCTGTTTCCGCCACGCTAAGGGCTGAAAACAGCATTGCGCCTGTACTTTTGTCGGTCATCCCTTCTTGCGGAAACCGTACAAAAAACAAACAAAGAATCCGATTTCCGGAAAGAACAGGTACGCTCCACGTAAATCCGAAGAGCGCGAACCACGTCCAAAGTGGCCTCACCCACCGACAAACCTGGAGGGTGAAAGGCCAGCACAATGATATCCTCAGTGTGGAAACTCGATACCACCTTAGGGAGGAAACTGGGGCGAGTCTGAAGAACTACCCTATCCAGATGAAAAATAAAATAGGAGGGACGACAGGAAAGAGCCCTCAAAATCTGACACCCTTCTGGCAGATGCAATAACCAAAAGAAAAACAGCCTTAGCTGTAAGCAGTTTGAGATCCACAGAGCCCAGTGGCTCAAATGGTGGACCTTGTAGGGCCTTCAGGACCACAGCCAAATCCCAAGGAGCCACTGGAGGGACAAAGTGAGGCTGTACGCAGGAAGAGCAATCCTATGCTGAAACCACACTAACAAAGCAGACCCCTGCACCTTAAAGAGAGGCATAGACCCTGATCCAAGCCCACTTGAAGGAAAGGTAGAACTCTGGAAACCCGAAACACCAGAGGATCGTACCCTTTAGGGCGACACCATTCAAAGTAGGTATGCCACAGTGGTAAATCCTGGTGGAAGCAGGCTTCCGAGCCCTGAGCATGGTAATCATCATGGAGCTGGAAAAACCCTTCGACCTCAAGCGGGATGTCTTCAAGAGCCACGCCGTCAAAGACAGACAATCCAGACCCAGGTAAAGACAAGGATCCTGAGACAACAGGTTCGGGCGTTGAGGTAATAGCAACCGAGTGTCGATTGAGAGACTCCGAAGATCTGAGTACTAGTGACATCTGGGCCACGCTGGAGCCACCAGCAGGATCGTGCCTCCTTCTTGCTTGAACTTTCGAAGCACTCGAGGAAGAAGTGAGAACAGAGGGAACAGGTACGCAAGCTGGAATGTCCACTGTACCGACAAAGCGTCCACCAGGAGAGCCTCTGTGTATCTTGTTCGGGATCCGTACGCCTGAAGCTTGTGGTTGTATCTGGAGGCCATGAGGTCTATTTCTGGAAGGCCCCACCTGTCCACTAGGAGATAAAATACTTCCTGGTGAAGGGACCATTCCCCTGGATGCAAGTTGTGACGGCTGAGGAAGTCAGCTTCCCAGTTCAGCTCTCCTGGAACGAACACTGCCAAGATGGCTGGTAGATCGCCTTCCACCCAAGTCAGAATGCGGGATACCTCCTTTAGTGCCGCCTAATTTAGAGTTCCTTCTTGACGATTTATGTAAGCCACAGTCGTGGCGTTGTCTTGCTGAATCTGCACAGGTTTCCCATGAAGAAAGAGCCTTGCTTGCTATAGAGCTCTGAAGACTGCTCGTAGCTACAATATGTTGATTGGAAGAGCAGACTCCGCCACTGTCCACCGGCCTTGAAACACGTGGACCTGTCAACGCCCCACCGCCGGAGACAGGCGTCCGTCAGAAGGACCCAATCCGAGATCCACAAGGGGCATCCCTTGTTGAGATGAGACGTCTGTAGCCACCAGGCCAGAGACAAACGTACCCACTATCATCTGAGTCTTTAGCCGATGGGGCAAACCATCCCATCTGGAGAGGATTAACTTCTGCAGAGGCCACGAGTGGAACTGGGCATACTCCACCATGTTGAACGTAGACACCATGGACCCCAGTAACCTCATTGCAGAGTGGATGGACACTCGGCGATCTCGCAGACAATTCCGAACCCTCGTCTGCAATACCAAGATCTTGTGCTCCGTCAAAAAGATCCTCTGATGTTGAGAGTCCAACAGTGCCCCAAGATGGTGCATCCTCCGAGAAAGCGTTAGGGACGACTTCTTCCAATTTATCAGCCAACCGTGAGTTTGCAACACAGATATAGTCAGTTGCAGATGGTGAAGTACCTCTGGAGACCCTGCTAACAGTAGTAGGTCGTCCAGGTGGGGTAATAAGCGGACCCCCTGCAGCTGCAGATGAGCCGCCATGACTTTGGTAAACACCCTCGGAGCTGTAGAGGCGCCAAATGGTAGTGCCTGAAACCGGTAATGCTAGTTCGCTACTGCAAACCTGAGGAAAAGCTGATTAATTGTAGCTATCGGGATATGCAGGTAGGCATCCTGAATATCCAGACACCATCAAATCCCCAGGTTCCATAGCCAAAATAATGGAACGCAGTGTTACCATTCTGAACAGAGGTACCTTCAAAAACTTAAGGACTTTAGGTTGAGTATAGGCTGGTACGATCCGTTTGGTTTCTGCACCAGAAAGAGGTTGGCGTAATGACCAATCCCCCGTTGGGGTAACAGGACCGGCACTAACACCCCCTCCCGGAGCATAGAGTGTACTACCTTGTGAACCTCCAGAGCCTTCACCTGATTTGAATGAAGGTCTGTGGTAAAGAACTGATGGGGAGGCCTTCTGCAGGAGGAGAGGGCATACCCGTGAGAGACCACTTCCCTTACCCACGTGTCTGTGATGGTCTGGCACCAGCACTGGGCGAACTGAAGAAGTCGGCCTACCACCTTGGGGTCCCCCAAGGGGAGGCCCATCCCGTCAGGTTGAGGGTTTGTCGTCGGGCTTGGTGGCTGGGCGTCTGGTGCTCCAAGCCTGTTTCCTGGGCTTGGTAGTGTTCTTGGCTCCTGATGGTCTCGGAAAGGACTGCATTTTTGGCTTACCCTGAGGTCGATAGGACCGAAAGGACGAAGTTCCAGACACCGATGGAGCCGGAGCAGAAGGCAGACACGCAGATTTTGCTGCCGCCAGTGTATCCACAATCTTGTCCAAAGCAGGCCCAAATAGGACCCGACCATTATACGGTAAAAATTCCAAGCCCTTCTTGAATTCCACATCCTCCCTCCAATAACGTAGACCACAAGGAACGACGAGTTGATATCGCAGTCGTAAAAATCCTTGAAGTAAGTAGGCTAACATCCAACACTCATTGATGTAAGCTGCTGAATCCCAGAGATTGCCCACCAGCACAATTTGCTCACTGGTAGCCCCAGAAGTTAATGACGCTTCCAAGGCATTTGCCCATTTTTACATGGCTCTGGCCACCCAGCATACAGCCATAGCAGGTCTGGCGGCCCCTCCAGCGAGAGAGTAAATAGACTTCAGACATACCTCCACCTTGCGGTCCGTAGCATCTTTCAGAGAAGACATGGATGGCATAGGTAGGGTCGCACTCTTAACTAGGCGTGTCATGTGAGAATCCACCTGAGGAGATTCCCACTTTGAAATGTAATTCTCCGCAAAAGGGTAGGCATAAGCCAAACGTCGTTGAGGCTGAAACCACTTCCCAGGAGACTTCCACGCCTCCTCCAAATAATCTACTAACTGCATCAGTGCTTTTACATTTTTAAAATAAGCATATGCAGGCTTATTCTCTGTCAAATTCTTGTATTCAACCACCATGACCTCACGGACTACCCATGAGGCCTGGGAGATTATATTATACGATTTAGCCTCAACATCCTTCAGAGGAAGTTCAGAATCAGAGATATCCAGAATCTCACTGTCATCTTATGTCATGTCATCCTCCTCATAATGGGTAGACTGGGATGACAATAGCAGCCTTATAGCCGGCCTAAGCGGGGATTCCTGGGAATACTCTGTAAGGGTCGTAACCGTGGTAGGCAAAAGATTCACCCAATTGAGTTCTGGAGACACCTGAGGCATAGGTTGAGGGGGGCACTGCGCCACCACAATCTGCCCGGGGTACCCCTGTAAGGGAGCCAGGACCAACGGATGCTTTGTAAACCCCATGGGAGAGTACACGGTTGGAGCAGAGAGACGCCCTGCCAGGGCTGTTATTGCCTGAGCCAAACAAGCCCAAGGGGGCTCCTGAGCATTGCAGGAAACCGGAGAAGGTCCTAGGAGCGCACATGTAGCACATAAGCCTCCCCTATCTGCCTCCTCTTCCCCAATTTCTGCCTTACATCTGATTCAGGAAATCAGGACAGGTGCAGAAATCTGCACAGACTCCTCGCTACCCGACATGGTAGCAGACACAATGTATGTGACACTTAGCACATAGAAACTGACACAAAATAACCCCCCCTGAACAGCACCTGTACTGTAAGGGCCTAGCAATTAGAAAAACAGGGATAGTTAAAAAGGCTGAAAGTGAGAGAATACACAGGCAGACAGCACTAGCATAAGTCACATACAATGCAGAGCAGTGCTCTAATGGCGCTTAGTGTCAACTACACAGGCTCTGTACCTGGTAGGACAAGCGCTAACTACATATACCTCACAGCCTTGGAGGGAGAGTATGTAGAGGGGGACCCAGTTTCACAACTGACTGCACTGCCTATCACCAAAGATGGCCGCCGGAGCTCTGCAGTGAGGAGCCGGGGGAGGAGATCAATAGCGTGCCCGGAATGCGCGCTAAGCAGTGGGGGAGGAGCAGACTGTTAAACAGGTAAGGAGTCGCCCCCTGGCCTGCTATTAACCCCAGGGACGCCGGAGCGGTACTGCTGCATGCTCCGGTCCCCATTCCCTGGTGGTCTAGTGGCAGCGCAGGTATCAGTGCCTGGCTCCACTAACGGTCTCTTCCCCAGGGAGTCCCCAGCCCTGGGGAAGAATAGAAGACTACTTACCAAGTACCCGTACGCCCGGCAGTCAGGGATCCTCTGAGGTCCCTGCTAGTGAAGACCCCGGAAGGCCGCCGAGATCTCCAGATAAGCACTGGGGTCTCGGCGCCGGCAGGTTGACGGAGCGGTGAATTGGACGTCCGCTGGACTGTCCACACCACCGATCTTGAAGAATCTTCGGGGGCTCCGCCCTCCTTACGTGGAACACCCGACTCCGACCGGGCACCTACGAAACTGAAGGTGACTTGGCCGGGGGTCAGGGTATAGAAAGAGAGCCAAGTGCATCCTGGGTGGCCGAAAAATTAACTGCGTGGTGCCCGTGTTGGTCCCCAACCACCTATACCCCAAGGTATCCCTGTGGACCCTAAAGTAGAAATACACATACATACACTAATTATATTAAATTATGATGGGACCCAGAAATGGTCAAGTAGGACCCCCCCCCACACTTTTTTTTTTAATTTTAAAGTGGAAGGTCCCTGGGACCTACATATTTTGTCACTCAGCGCAATCACTGATACACACACAGCAGAAAATTAAAACATTTCCCGCATTTAGGGCAGTCTGGGACTCAGACAGGACCATCCTGAAAAACTGAGTATTTTCTCATTCCTCCAGCTTCTACAGAATGTAATAAGAACTAACCAGTGTTTGGAAACTCCAACAGCAAATCCAGAAGGGAGAAAAAAAAAAAAAGTTTCCAGAAATTCATGAAGATGGTGAAAAAGCAGCAGAAACTAAAATGTAGGTACAGTGCCTTGCAAATGTATTTTAAAGCAACACTCGAGTGGTTTAAGGGGCAACATTTAAATGTGTTGGAATGGCCTAGTCAAAGCCTAGATCGCAATCCAATTGAGAATCTGTGGTCAGACTTAAAGATTGCTGTTCACAAGTGGAAACCATCCACCATGAAGGAGCTGGAGCAGTTTTGCCTTGAGGAATGAGCAAAAATCCCAGGGGAAAGATGTGGCAAGCTCACAAACACTTATCCAAAGCAACTTGAAGCTGTAGATGCCGCAAAAGGTGGCTCGACAAAGTACTGACTTTAGGGGGGGTGAATAGTTATGCACGCGGAAGTTTTCTGTCATGTTGTCCTAAATGTTGTTTGATTCACAATATATAAAAAAAACAAACAAACAAACAAAAAAAACACACAACTTCACAGTTGTAGTCATGTTCTGTGAATGAAATGATGCACACCTTCAAACAATCCATTTTAATTCCAGGTTGTGAGGCAACAAAACATGAAAAATGCTAAGGGGGGTGAATACTTTTCCAAGGCACTGTATAAGCTCAGGAAATTAGTCTTAGAAAGTTCTATGCAGCAAGAATGGTTTTATTCAATAAATAATTTCTTAATCCAATTTACATCACTGTAAGAAACTTGCAGCTCCATATGTACTGAAAAAAGAACATTTTAACTAAATTTGTAAAAACTGTTCAAAGAAACCATACTTGCTACATGAAAATGATCCCATCAAACCGGGGAAGGGAGCTGAGGTGTGGGTAGGCATTTACTGCACGCGCCTTCGGTGCATGGGTTCTCTGATAGGTTGCGTGGCCTACAAGAGGAGGGGGCGTGTTCTGGTGACACGTCCCTAATTCATAAAACTTGGGGGCAAGCCCAGCACTTACGGAGATGCTGGGCTTCCCCAATATCTTCCCTCACTGTGAATAGATGGCGTGTGCATGGCATCTATTCACCCGGCGGCTCAGAAACCGCCATTTTTGCCATCTGCGGGACACTGCGGCCTGCGGGTGGGGATGGCACAGGGCAGGCTGCTTTAGCGGGGAGCCGCTAATATAGCAAGGAGCCGCTAATATAGCGGAAAGCATTTTGCCCCTTTATAATCGGGCAGGGTGCGGCGCCCCACTTAAACAGCCTAGCGGGAACACTAATAATGTTATGAGGAAACAAAATAATTCAGAACACATGTTAAGGGTAGGCACACTGTGGCACTTCTGCTGTTGTGGAACTACACCTCCCAGCGGGATCTGGTCAAAATGTCAACAGACGGGATCCCGACACCTGTCAGAATCCCGGCACCTCGACGGTAAGTACTGGGGTTAGGCACTAAGGGGGCTTAGAATGTGTAGTTCCACAGCAGCTGGTGTATCACAGGTTGCCTACCCCTGATCATTTATGTTGCTCCTTTACTAACATGAAATAAGTTCTGTATTCGATACATAGAAAGTACAGGTTGAGTCTCCCATATCCACAGAAAGTGAAACCTTTGCTTTCTGATGGTTTAATGTACAAATTAAATATATTGTATAAAATAACCTTCAGGAAGTGTGTATAAGGTGTATATGAAACAAATGAATTTCATGTACGTACACACTTTTTTTGATGCACAAAATTATTAAAAATATTGTAGAAAATTACCTTCAAGCTATGTGTATAAGATGTATATAACACAAATGCATTCTGTGTTTAGATTTGGGTCCCATTCCCAAGATATTTCATTATTTTATGCAAATATTCCAAAATACGGAATAATCCATTATGCAAAATACCCCTGGCCCCAAGCATTTTGGATATGGGAGACTCAACCTGTATTGTGTTTGTATATATAGCAAAATCTGCTTTTAAGCAAAAAAAAAATATCTTACAGCTAAAGTATTTCTGGAAATATTAAATCACTTCCTACCACCCGACTGGTTACTCTACCTCCAGGGGAAAAAAAAACAGCAGAGGAAAATATATGCAGGCTATAGTTTGGTCAAAAAACACCTCTGGTGGAATTATTATTTAACACTACTTGCACCTTCAAACAATTTCTTAAAATCGGGAGCATTGGCAGACAAACGGAAATGTTATCACTTGAACAATCTGAGCAGCATGATATAAGTTATAAGATGCAGAAACACAGCTGATACTATTCCAGGATCACCAAAGTGCAAGTTCAGATTCTCTGTAGGGGTTGGGTATGAAAACCCGGCTGTCAAGATGCCGTTGGTCAGAATACGGACAGCAACATCCAGACACCCATAGGGTAAGGGTTAGAAAAATACTCATCACTGTTCTCTAACCCCTCACTGGTGCCTAAACCTAACCACCACCTCCTCCCCCCCCCTACTAGTGCCTAAACTACAAATTGCACTAACCAGCAATTTGTTTACATTTATTAAATGTACACATTCCAACATATAAAGAAACCACTTTGGTTTACCTGTAAAGGTGCGTACACACTGGGCGATTAAAGTGGACGACTGAACGATAACGGTATCATTAAGTCGTCCACTTTATCGTTCATTATTAACACAAAAACGATGAACGATAACGACGACGCGCGTTCCCCCGGTTAACATACAGGCCAACCTGACGATGTCATCAGGTTGCTGCATGTTAGGGAATGGGGGAGAGAGCCCGGCACTGAACAATATCGTTAATGATATCGCTCAGCGGGTGTGCTCAATGTCATGAACGACGTTGAGCATAGCCTGCCGGGGACACAGTAGACGATATCGCTCAGGGAGCATATCGTCTAATGTGTACGCTCCATAAGCTACATTTTAGATAGGTCTATTACACCAATGTAGAAATTACAAAATCATAAAAACAAACGTCAATTATAACAGTTTTCATAGCACACTGTTCTGTAAATTGTAACTGTTTGGAAGTACCTTATCTTTGTTCACTCTACCCAATATGCGGTATTTTCAAATTCGATATGATATCTGCCATATAGCATAAATATGCACAGAAATATTAACATTTAAATATGCTAAGCAGCTCCGTCCACTACCGTGAAAGGCAACATATTTATACTGTACTAATAATAATCACAAAACAAAACCACCACAGCTCATCTTTGTAGTCTGAATATGTAACTAAAATCCATGAACTAATTAAGATAATTGTTTATATTTGCTCTAAAAACAGAAAAACAAGTGTCCCATGCATCACACAAATCAAACTAAATCTGGAAAGTAGTAATATCCTCTTGCATTTTCAACTTCTGGAGCCTATATCTTTCTTACAATGTTGTCATGGGTGTAAAACACCTTATCCTCCTGTGTGCTAAATCATTACTGAAACTTCAACTTCAGACCCAATAACCTGTGTCACCTGCCCAGGATACTGCTGTCCATTGTAAATTACCAACAACCAGTTTCCTTTTTCAATTTCAGTGACTTATGGAACATGGGAGGTTTCAAGTGGGAGGGAGGGATGTCACTTCTAAAAGTGATTTATTCCCTGTACAGTTCTATATGTGACACGCTGACATTAGACTTACAATTTTTCTTGTGTTCATGTTGTACTTCTGCCTGAAATTGAATCCAGCAGTCTCCTGTACAGTCACTGTGTGGGGATGGGAGTGTATGAGCAGAATTCAAGTGTTTCTACCCCCCTTCGCGCCCGACGGAGCTATTCAATTGTTGCTCCTGTCGGGCGCGATCGGCTTCCAGCGCTCCATTTCAGCTCGCAGCCCCAGCGGGATGACACATAAAAGCTGTGTCATAAGATATGCAATATGGCAACTATGGATGTTGGGTATATTTTGAAAGCATTCATGCCGACATGCTTAGTGTATTGACACTGATGAAATGTCAGCATGATTTGAAAGTTGATAACAGTTCCAGTGGTGCAATGATCACCTGCTAGTGGGACTCCAGTCAGGTGACAAGGACTTCCAGCTGTCATTAAACAGGGATTAGTGTCCCGAACCTTAACCTCACCACCAGATGCCTAACCCTAATGTTGTCATTTTGCAAAATGCCAACATTTCAGCTCTCAATTTAAAATACATAAATGTGCAGCGTAGGACCACTAGAGCAGAGATGCCTTGCAGTGAATGGTGGCTTACCATATGTTTGCAAATGTATGTAAATGAGATCTATGCATAGCTCAGTGATAGCGGTGAGCAGAAAAAAAAAAAAAAAAAAAAAAATTGTGGGACCCCTCACTTTCAAAAATATGAGATATGGCAAGAACTTACCCTTGTTATCTCTATTTCTACGAAGTCCATAGGGTTCCACAGGATACCTTGGGTATAGGTGATGACGTCAGGCACGGACACCACAGTTAAATTTTCAGCCTCCCAGGATGCACCAGGGTCCCTCTCCTATACCCCACCCCCAAGCCAAGGCAATTCAGTTTCGTAACAAGCCATAGGCCGGAGGAGAACAAAGAGAGAAGAAAGTCTGGAACACACAATCACATTCTCACCAGAAGGAGACTGAGAAACCGGTGACCAGATCAAAGCCCATCTGCAGTACAGGTGCGACAGGGCGGGAGTCCTGTGGAACCCTATGGACTTTGTAGAAATAGAGATAACAAGGATAAGTTCTTACCATTTCATTTTCTACTTCAGGGTCCATAGGGTATCCACAGGATACCTTGGGGATGTCCCAAAGCAGTATCCTTTAAGGGTGGGGACGCTCCTGTGCTGTAAGGAGAATCCGCCGCCCGAAGGAAGCATCCTGAGAGGCGAAGGTATCAAAAGCATAATACCTTACAAAAATATGGACAGATGACCATGTGGCTGCCAATCACCGCTGAGGCGCCACGTCGAGCTACCCACGAAGGACCCACAGACCTAGTGGAAGAGCTTTAACAGAGGATGGAACAGGAAAACCTGTGAATCCATTCTGCCAAAGTTAGCGTAGTGGCAGGCCAACCCTTTTTATGGAAACTAGAAAGGACAAAACCGAGAGTCTGATTTCCTAAATGGACTGGTACGGTCAACTTAAATTCGTAGAGCCCGTACCACATTCAAGGAGGCCTCACCAGCAGACAGGACTGGGGAAGTAAAGGCCGGTACTATAATTTCTTCATTGATGTGGAAACTAGACACCACTGTAGGTAAAAAACCACGGCAAGTGCGAAGCACTGCCCTGTTCCTAGGAAAGATGAGAAAAAGGAAGATCTACATGACAGAGCCCCCCATCCTGCGATCCTACTGGCCAAATCAATGGCCAGAAGGAATACAGTTCTAGCCGTAAATCATTTGAAATCCATTGAGCCCAGTGGATCAAATGGTGGTCCTCGGAGAGCCCTAAGGACCACAGCCAAATCCTATGAAGCCACCGGTGGAACAAAGGGATGCTGAACATAACGTACACCTTGCACAAAGGTGCGGACCTCAGGAAGAGTAGCAATCCTACGATGAAACCATACTAACAGGGCAGAAACCTGCACCCTCAGGTAAGCAAGGCGAAGACCGTTATCTAAGCCCACCTGTAGGAAAGCCAACACTCTGGATATCCGGAATACCCGAGAAGCATAGCCTCTAGGGCGACACAACTGAAAGTATGCCATACCTGATGGTAAATTCTTGCAGATAAAAGCTTCCGAGCTCTTAGCATGGACAGAGCCCCTGTTAACTATAGAGCTGGAAAATCCCTAGACCTTAAGAGGGCAGTCTCCACCGCCACACCGTCAAATACAGACAACCCAGGTCTGGGTATCAGCCAGGATCCTGAGACAACAGGTCCGGGCGTAGAGGCAACAGCTTCGGAGTGTTAACTGAGAGGCTCCGAAGATCTGAGTAATAGTGCTGTTTGGCCCACGCTGGAGCTATCAGCAGGAGCATGCCTTCTTCTTGCTATTACTGGAGGAAGAAGGGATAATGGAGGGACGAGGTACACAACTTGGAAGGTCCACTGGACCTACATAAGTCTACCAGAAGAGTCATCTCTGAAAGGCTCCACTTGTTCATCAGAAGATTGAACACCTCCTGATGAAGCGGACATTTCCCTGAATGCACATTTTGACGGCTAAGAAAGCCTGCTTTCCATCTGAGGATTCCTGAATGAACACTGCCGATAATGGCAGGGATATAGCCTTCCACCCAAGCCAGAATTCAGGACACCACTGTTAGTGTCGCCTGACTTCGGGAACCTCCTAGGTGGTTTACATAAGCCATCAAGATGGCGTTGTCAGACTGTACCTGCATGGTATTTCCGTGGAGGACCTGTTCTGCATGCTGGAGAACCTTGAATACTGCTCAGAGTTCTTAGATGTTTATGGGAAGCGCATAATCTGCTAGTGTCCACCTGCCCTGGAACAAGTGTGCACCCATCACTGCTTCCCAGCCAAGGATACTGGCGTCCTTCGTCAGAAGGACCCTGTCCGCAATCCCAAAGGGGGTGCCCCTTGTTTAGGTGAGCTTTCCGCAGCCACCAGGCCAGAGAGAGACAAACCTCCGTGGAAAGCACTATTGACTTTATCCTATGGGGCAACCCATCCCATTCGGAGAGGATCAATTTTTTCTAGAGGTTCAGAGTGAAACTGGGTACTCTCCACCATGTCGAACAGTGACCCCCTGGAACCCAGGAACCACATTGCTGAGTGAATAGACACTCGGCGACTCTGCAGGCAACTGCGTACCTTTGCCTGTAATGCAGAGATCTTTTCCTCAATCACAAAGATCCTCAGATGCTGGAATATGTAGCATCCTCTGTGAGGAATCAGAGAGGACCATTTCTGTAACGTAGCAACACAGATATTGTCAGTTGCAGATGGCACTGAATTATCTCTGGAGACCCTGGTAACAACAGGAGGTCACCCGGATAGGGTAACAAGCGGAGCCCCTGCATCCGCAGGTGGGCTGCCATAACTGCCATGACCCTGGTAAACCGTGAGGCGCGGAGGCCAGACCAAGGGGCAATGCCAGAAACTGGAAATGCTTATCGACCACTGCAAACCTGAGGAAAACACTGGTGTGCTAAGAAAAGAGGGATATTCAGGTAGTCACCATGAATATATCCAACAACACCACAAAATTCCCAGGCTCCATTGAATGATGGAATGCAGGGTCTCCCTCCTGATCCGAGGAACCCTTAAGAATTTGTTGAAGGATTCGAGGTTGAGGATGTCCTGGTAAGACCCATTGGGTTTCTGTACCAGAAAGAGGATGGAGTAATACCCCGTTCCCCTTTGGGGCAACGGAATAGGTACTATAACTCCTGCCTGGAACATAGAGTGTAACACCCTCAAAAATTACAGGGCCTTGTCTTGAATTGACAGAAGAACTGTAACGAAAAACCGTCTGGGAGGCCTTTACCGGGAGGAGAGGACATACCTTCAAGAAAATACTTCTCTTACCCCAGTGTTCATGGTGGTCAGACACCAGCACTGGGCGAACTGGAGAAGCCGGCCTCCAACTCTGGGGTCCCCCGAGAGGAGGCCCGTCCCGTGAGGCTGAAGGCTTATAGTCCAACTTGGGAGTAGGACGTCTTGTACTCCAAGCCTGTTCTAATGGTTGAGCAGATTTCCTGGCTACTGACTGTCTTGGAAAGCTGAATTTTAGACTTACCCTGGCCTCACAGGGCCGAAAAGACGAAGCCCCAGACCCCGATGGGACTGTAGGCGATGGCAGACATGCAGACGTAGCTGCTGCCTGCGGGGCCACAATTGTGTCCAGATGAGGGCCAAACAGGACCTGTCCCGTAAAAGGCAAAGCATTCCAAATGGAATCTGCTTCCACTTTCCAAGAGCGCAACCTCAGGCAGCGGCGAGCCGCTACTGCTGCCGAGGAGATTCTGGAAAGGAGCAGGCTATATGTAAGACTGTCTCATTATGAATGTGGCTAAGTCTCTGAGAATTTGCCACTATCCACCTGCTCAGCTGGAGAGTCAGTGTGCAGAGATCCAGTTACCTACCCAGCGCTCCATGGCTCTGGGCCCCCAGCACACGGCCATAGCCGGCCTGGATGCCCCTCCAGCAAGGGAATAATTGGATTTTAGATATATTTGCACCTTGCAATCTGTAACCTCCTTCAAGGAGGACCTGGAGGGCATGGGCAACGTAGCACTCCTCACTAGGCGTGTAACATGAGAATCTACCCGTAAAGGTATCTCCCATTCGGAGAAGTAATTATCCGCAAAGGGGTATGCAAAAGGTCAACCGTTTTTTGAGGCTGGAACAGCTCACCCGGATTTTCCACGCCTCCTCTAAATGATCCACCTGATCAGATAGAGGAATTACAGTGGCAACAACCTTATCCTTAAAGAAGGCATATTTGGATTTAGCCACGGGGGATATGTAATAACCAAAGCCGCACAGACTGCCCGTATAAGGCCAGGTATATAGACTTTAGACCCAGACTACACCTCCTCTGCAAGGGGCTCGTGTCTGAAAAAGTCAATAATGTCACCATCATCAGACGCCATGCCTTTACCCGTCTGAGACCCGAAAGGCCGTTTAGAAGGCCGAAATGGTGACTCCCCCTGTAAAACGTCCATCAGGTGCTATACCATTTGGACAATAAATTCACCCACACAGACTCCTGCGAGACCTGGGGGGGCGAAAAACAGGAAACACTGGGGTACCATCAACTGCCCAGGGACCCCTGCATGTGATGAGACCACCACTCGCTGCGATAACCCCTATGAGGAAACACAGGGAGCGTTGCCCACAAGGGCTGTAAGCATTTTAGCCGAGGGTGGTCCCTTTTTGTGCAGGCACAGTGACAGAAATAGGGCATGATATATAATACAACATGCCCTCCATAAACCCTCAGCGTCCACATATCCCTCCGCTTACTGCACATTATATCAGTACAATATAGCTGGAAGAGGATATCCTCGTTCACTTTCAGACATGAGGAATGTGAACGGAGCGTATGTGACTTCCCACACAGAAAAACCACGTTTACTGTGAGGTAATAAACACCCTGCAACACCGCACCGCAAGGGCTGTAGCAGAAGAACAGGGATAGGAAAATGGCTGACAGTCAGAAATGAAAGTACAGGCAAACAGCGCTAGCATTTAAGTCAC
The DNA here is from genome assembly GCA_031769625.1 of Taudactylus pleione. Taxonomy (NCBI): domain Eukaryota; kingdom Metazoa; phylum Chordata; class Amphibia; order Anura; family Myobatrachidae; genus Taudactylus; species Taudactylus pleione. The sequence continues at coordinate 3,873,200 of JAUIMM010000601.1, forward strand.
ATACAAGTACAGGCAAACAGCGCTAGCATTTAAGTCACATATAATACGTATCCTGCATTACAAGCACTGTGATCAACTACACAGACCAGAGCCTAATAGGAAACAGCGCTGCATACACTGACTTTAATTGAAGGAGAGGTATGCGGGGGACCCGGACCGCAATGGCACCTGTATCAGCTTCCAGCAGCATTTGCCATCCCCAGCACATGCAGAGAGAAAATGTCCACCGAGGAGTAGAGAGGAGGCGGGCCCGGAAGAGGAGCACTGACACAGCCCGCTCAGACCGCTGTGGAATGGCACTGTGCAGCGGGGGAGACGTCGGCTGTGAGACAGGGAAGGCGTTCTCCCCTGGCCTGCTATTAACCCCTGGGACGCCGCGCTGTACCGCACATGCTGCGGTCCGCTGTACCTGGTGGTCTAGTGGAAGGCGCAGGATTATTACCCTGCCCCACGCGCAGCCGGTACCCAGGGAGCCCCCTGCCTGGGGACCAAAAAGGACTGTTACCGGCGGGTGCCCACCACGGGACCCCGCCACTTACCTTGTCCGCCGTACATCCGGTCACAGTCCAGGTAGCCAGGGTCACCGCAAGCTGTGACCCCAGCTACCTACCAGCATCCCCGGATCGGTATCGGCGGGGTGTAGGAGCGACAGCATGGACGTCAGTACTAACTGTCCATGCTGTAAGGCTCATCTTGTGCAGCCACAGCTGCACTCCGAAGAAATCTTCTGGGGCTATTACAGCCCCCTCTGTGAATGTGATCCGACCTCTGGCCGGACACCCACGAAACTGAATTGCCTCGGCTTGGGGGTGGGGTATAGGAGAGGGACCCTGGTGCATCCTGGGAGGCTAAAAATGTAACTCTGTGGTGTCCGTGCCTGACGTCATCACCTATACCCAAGGTATCCTGTGGATACCCTATGGACCCTGAAGTAGAAAATGGGAGTTCTACTCCACACTGTTTTTGGATCCCATCACATATTATGGGGGGTGAGGGCAGGCAGCAGTTTGGACAGTGCTGGGGGCAGGTAGCAGCTAGGGTACAGAGGGTTAAGGGCAAGCAGCAGTTGGGTGTAGAGCTAGGGGTGAAGGCAGGGAGAAGTTGGGGCTAGAGGGGAGTTAGGGCAGGTAGAGCTGGGGGTAGGGAGGGGTATTTGCAGACAGCAGTTGCGACAGTGCTGGGAGCACTGATCACAGCCATAGAGGTTTGGAGGCGTAAAACAGCTATCCCCGACCAGTGTGCTGAGCGCGATACAAAAAGTGCGAGGGGGGGTGCGAGCTAAAATGCCAGCAGCTGATTGCACCCCATTGGCGCAATTGAATCGCTCCGTTGGGTGCGAAGTGCGCCGCATACAACTGAATTCCGCCCGAGGTGGCTCTCCCCGTGAGTCTATACGTTGAACTTACAGTAGCTCCTAGCTTGTGGCTTTTTGTTCACAGCACCATAAGGCTACACACAAAACAAATGTGAGTATGACGCAAGATTAGGCCGTGATGAGGGAAAGATCAACTGCCGTTTCTATGCTGTTGAAAACCACAGCCCATTGAATCAATCTCTATGGTCTCGATTCTATTGATCGAGAGGTAAATAGCACCAGGAGGGAGCTCCCGGCGCCATTCAATTCAGCGCGCTGTTAAGGATTTCTTCTTGTACCCCTCCAGGGGTGTGGGCAAAAATCCGACAAAACTACAGGCATGATTCAGTTTTATGCCCTTAGCGCCGGGAAACCAGCATCGCGCTATGAAGTTTAGACGGAGAATGCCCGTTCTCGCAACTAAACACCCTGTTTAGGGCACAAAGGGTAGAAAAACGGGCATTCCCCGACCAAACATCATGCACAATTGAATAGCACTGGCTATTTACTTCGCAATCAATTGAATCGAGCCCTATCTGCATCCAGGCTATGGCATATGCTGTACAGAGTCTAATTTATCAACAGATTTTCATACTGGAGAGTATGCCATATTGAAGGCTCAAAAATCATATTAAAGACCCCCAAAAGTGCCCCTAGTGGTAAAGCAATAATGGAAATTGCAATATCTTGTTTTAAGATCAGCAAAATAAACCATGTAACGCAGGGCTTGACAAATTGTTCTAAAATCTAGGCGCCAGGATGAAAGTGTAGGAGCCAGATACCCCCTTCCCCCGAGGCAGCATTATTGAGCAGCTACGCCCCGGACAACCAACTCCCATGGCCACACCACTAACGGGGTACCCCAAGTAAACCACCCTCCCACAGCCACATTAATGAGCAGCTAAGCCCCCTCTCCAGGCAACGAACCTGAGAAAGACCACCCTCCACAGCCCAAAAAAACCCCGGGCAAGCAAAGCCACTGCCGACAGTGGCCGAACTAGAGAGTAGTGGGCCCAGGTGCAAGAATATGCTTTGGGCACCCCTATGCAGTGCCCCCAGTAGTGCCCCATATACAGTGCCCAATAACAGTGCCCCCAGAAGTGATCCCCCCTATGCATTGCCCCCCAGTAGTAGCCCCCCCTCTGCATTACCCCCCAGTAGTAGTCCCCCTATGCACTGCCCCCAGAAGTGGTCCCCACCCTGTACAGTGTCCCAGTAGCGGCCCCTCCATACAGTGTCCCCCATAACGGCCATCCACACCTATGCAGTGCCCCCAGTAGCAGCCACCCCTATGAAATGCCCCTTACGCACACACAAAAAACAAAACAACAACAAAAAAAACTTACCTGATTCCAGCTCCTGTTGACGACCGCCGCTGTCCGATCCTCCAGTCCCGCTCTGCACCATGGTAGTGATGTCATGACGTCTCTCCCATCACCTCCCGCAGGGTAGCTGGAAGGCGGAGCTCATGAGTGAGCTCCAGCCGGCTCACTCTGTGGACAACGCAGCAGCCAATGAGAGACTGTCTGACTCTCATTGGCTGCTATGACAAACATAAAGATGTGTTTGTTACTGTGTAGTGTGGACCATGCTCGTGGTCTGCACTACACTAGCGGTGGCCCGGGGGTTGCTGAAAATCTGGTCGCCAGACAGCCAAATCTGATCGCCATGGCGACCTGGCCCCCGGGTTTTGTCGAGCCCTGATGTAATGTACAGTGGAAGACACTTTAAAAGGTAATCCTGTGTGTTAATCTACAGAGGAGCACTTTTCCTTGTAGCTTGAGGAGCATCGAGGAACCGTCCGTGAGAAAAGGCACCCTCTTGTGTTTAACAAGCGGGGACAAATTGATTCCGCACTTTACGCAGTATTAATGGGTTAGCACGCGGGGTAAACACTATTTAATTAAATAGCATTTTCCAGCAGGTAATTAGCCAATTGAATACCCCTCTGGTAAACTTCATTCCAGAGGAATTCATTTTGTTGCCCTTCGATAAACTTGGGCATGTGCTTTTGAAACATTATACCACATATTGATTGTATTTATGTCTAAGTAATGAAAGCAAATTTCGCCTGCACAACATTCATTTCTAGCAAACTAACCGGTGATTCAAGTGCTGATTTAGTTCATACTGGTCAGCTACCAGCCTGCATGGAAATTTACTAGGACTGAAGATCCACACAGATCTACATTCCTGATACACCAACATATGCCAGTAAACTTGCTTGTAAGATTCCACTATGCTGTGTGAAGGCAGCGATAGGCACCCTAATACACATCAGGCGCTGCACTGCGCAGCCATATAACCTTCAAAAGGGACACACATTACTCTTAATTGAAATAAGAAGCTAAATCAATACATTCAAAGACAAATATCTATAGTAACACCTAGAGATAAATTTACTAAAGTGAGTTTTTTAGAAGTGGAGATGTGGTTGTTGCCCATAACAACCAGATTCTACTTAACTAGCACCATAGTAGCTAGAATCTAATTGGTTGCTATTGGCAACATCACCACTTCTAAAAACTCTCACTTTAGTAAATTTACCCCCTAGAATACTGAACAAGCGAAAACAACCAAATAGGACAACGAAGCAGAAAGGAGCTAGAGCATTGACTGACCACTATTCAATCAATGGAACAACAAAACAATTTTAAGATTGAACCTCGATCCATAGAATCTGACATGCAAATTGTGAGTCAGATGTGTGTGCGTGGTATTGAATATCAGCACTTTTTTGTCCTAGTTAAAAAGGATTCACAGCTTTACACAAACCATGATACGAGATATCCAAGATGGAAATGATCTAAGCAGATGGAATATACACTGATGTACATCTTTCCCCATGGTACTATCTAGATCATTAATAATACATATATCTCATTTGAAGGTCACTTCAAGACATATGGATCATGTGTTCTACAAATGATCTCTTCTGTCATTTGATATCTTGTGTGGGGGAAGTAAACCAAGCTGTAAGCAGCAACACTGCACTAGCAAAAGTTTATAGCCACCGTCATCCAACCCATGGACGAGATCTAATAAACTTACATAATGATCCGTTGGGGGTAATTAAGATTCTAAAATGAACCAACAGATCGTGTTCTTATGTCATGCTTGAAGCTAATCACATGGTGCAGACAAAAACGATGGCCACAAGCCGCAGCTTCTAGTTTCCGCTGCTGCCGTCCTCCAAGAACACGGTGACGGAGCCCTCAGCACACAGACGTGCGACTGGTTTGCATAATGCAAAGTCCGGATAAAGAAATCAGTCCAGACAAGCATGGGTAAGACCCATCAGAGGGAACAGCGGCGAAACTAGGGAGGGGGACGGGGAGCAGCACATGGCCACAAACCCAACAAAGACCTACAAATGTGACTACTACTGAGATGCCCCCGGCCCCCACCTCGCCGGACAGAGAGGACCACAGTGTACAGTCTTCCTCCCCACCCTGAGCGCTCACCTTACAGGCACCTGCCACGGTCAGGTGATACTAGGCGACGGCTATTAGCGCGATCTCACTCCGCTTCATGATAATCCGGACTAGACGCGATACCGCCAGATATGGCGCCAACTGCTGCCTCACTCGCTAACACCAGCAAGGTTGCTGCTGCCCGGCAACGGATGACGTCATTGGCGCGCCCTTTCTCAGAGACGCTGATTGGTGGATATGGGTGGAGCCAAAACTGAAAAACTAGCCCAAAGTAATGATTGACTGTAATGTATCCACTAGGAGCGGGGGACGTGTTTCCCGGAGCTGTGCTCAGTCATCATGTGCTCCGGGAAAATTACTCAACCGGAGTCGTCTCATGCTGGGGACATCGTCACCCGCTAACTTGCTCGGGGCACATACAGCAGCCGGCGCAGCTATGTCGGGTTTGGCTGCCTGGTGATCAATCGGTCCCTGGGTGGCTCACGTGATTAGCTAAGATTAGTGGCGGCAATGACGCACATGTCTGATCCCGATGCTGCCAATGAGGGAAAGCCAAGCTGCACGGGTCACTAATCCCATTGGGTGACGAGAAGCATGACTGACTGGTACAGTTGGCTGGTGAGACTAAACACACGATGGGACATCGAAAGAAAACATTGGTGTGGTTGCACTCCTGCACATTGGTTGTGTAATCAACTAGGAGATTAGGGAAAGACTGGGCGATTACAACATCGTAATCGTACCGTCGTTCCCCATCCCCTGTAGTGCCTACACTGAACCATTTGTCGATATGGTAAATGGGCAGCTAGAGTGCGCATCGATTTGCGCACTATTAATGAGCGATTGCTTGATTACTATGTTATTAATATCGCTTAGTGGATGTCAGCTTTAACACTGAAATTAACTGATGTGTTTTTCTCTTTAGTGAAGTAGCTACTCATTGAGGCCCCCATACACGGTGCGATTTTCAAACGATCTGATGCAATCTCCCTTGAACTCTCTGGCAGCTGAAGTGAACGATGTGCAGCAAAAGCTGCACAATGAGCCATATTCAATTAGAGGCGAATTTTTCGCCTGTCCGACTGTTCGCTTCATTCGCCTGTTTCAGAGGCGAATTTATTCCGTGCTCGTCCCCACTTTTCGCCTAATTCAATTGCAAAACAGGCGAACACGGAAACAGGCGAATACGGAACAGGTGAAAAGTATTGAAAGAACTGGGGAAATCAGTCTGTACCCCAGAAAAAGATGCACTAACATAGGGAATCAGTATAGATGTGTACTAATAGCCCTAATAAAGCTATTTTGTGTACTTAAGTTGTGTAAATTGCTTGCTATTAGCGTTTTTGTAAAAGTGGTGAAGAATGGCATAAAGCTGTAGTTTTTGGTGAAAATAAGAATTCCTGTCAAATTTGGGGTACTTGAAAATGGGTGCAAGCATGTTTTTATGTCTCTAAAGTGAACTTTTAAAAAACATGAAAAATCCACCTGCTGCATGCACCTGCAATCCCAAAAACACCTGACCCATACTTGTGGACCCCCAAGAAGTCTTTTTCGCTACTTTTAATGTTTATCCCCCACTTTTTAAATTTACACCCCAAAAATGATATGTCTTTTTTGGGGTGTTCTTAGGTTTTAGTTTCTGTTTTTTTTGCGTATTTGTCCTTTGGGGGGCTGTCCCAAGGGGTCTGAGTTGTTTCCCCACGTTTGCACCCCAAAATAAAGATTTTGCATTTCTTTTCACCAGCTATTGATTGGAGAATCATTTTTGGAGAATTGTTTCGACTTTGGCGAAATTGTCCTGGAATTGAATTTGGCGAATTTTTTTTTAGGCAAATTTTTCACTAAAAAACAGGCGAATATGGCTTTTCGCCTCTAATTGAATTCCCCTAAATGTTCACCCAATCTATCGTGCACGATCTAATTATTTGCATATTCATTAGATCGTGTGCGATATGACACCGATACAACAAGGGTTTGTGTAAGCGCTTTGAGGTCTAGTTTAAAAAAGGCTAAACTACTTGCTGTGACATATTCTGTACCTGATCATGTACACGTGTGTAGTATGTTGTGTTGTTTTATATGAGTCACGGTGTAATCCACCTTGTAGTTCTGTGGGGTGGATGTTCATAAAAAGTATAATGTTCAAAATCTGCTTAGAAGGACTGGTTAGCAAAAACTTTCGGGAGTGTGTTCTTTAAAAGTCCCAAACTGAGTTTATTATGCTACAAGTCACTGTTGGTGTCAGGGGCGTCTTAAGAGAGGAAGTGGCCTGTGTGCATTCCCCGTGCAGGGCCCCCTCCTCTCTCCTCGGTGGCCGGCAGCTGACTGATGCGGCTGGCCAACCACCGGGGCATTAGTAGACTCCGGGCACTAGAGTGTGCCCGGAGTCTACTGCGCATGCGCAGAACACCGGAAAAATGGCGGCGGCCATTTTCCGGTGTTCTTAGCAGCACTGACACCCGCTGCGGACCACGGACAGGTAATTTTAAAATAATATGGGTGCAGGGTGTGTGGTGCGGGGCACCCATGGACCTGGGGGCCCGTGTGCCCTGCACACATTGTACCCATTATAGATATGCCACTGGTTGGTGTGCTTAACTGAAACGCCTTTTCCCTTCTCCACTGGTATATGTTTGGTTGCCTCTCCACCTCAGATGTCACACATATATAAGGAAGAAACAAAGAATCGGAGCATCAGGTGCTGGTGAGCACTAGTGTGCAGTGCAATAGGTGAGTTATTCAAACTTACCAGGATCCTGCCATTTGCCTGCTGGTCCACCTCGCGTCCTTGCTCCACGGGGTTAATGTGTGTGGGTATGAGGGGTTAAAGTATGTCCGGCTAGACCATAGTATACACTATGACATGAAGAATATGGGATAAAAGGCTTTAATGCCTGTCCACACACCTTGTGGTACAGGTATAGCTCAAAAAGTGCTAACAATAAAAATACAAATATACAAACAAGCAATGTGTAGGTCTAAAAAGTCATGGGGTAGCATGTAATGAAAGTCACAAAGGTGTCGCCAATGCGTTTTCGTCCCCTGTAGGGACTTTTTCAAGGGTAGGTGATCTGGTAAGAACTTCACTCGCTCGGGGCTCGCAGCAAAACAAGGCGGCTGTCGATGTTGATCGACAGCTTGCCCCATTTTGTAGGCGTTTCGGGGGGTGGCTGCACAAACGTTTGTGGGCGGCCCTACTGACATCACACGTGATGTCAGTTGTGAACTTCCTGCTCTATTAGAGCAGGAAGTTCACTGGGGCTTGCGGTGGACGAGACCCTACCACAAGGGTTTTGTCGCAAGCCCGATGGTCGCGATAATCTCGACCATCGCCAGGCAACCCATAGCTATACGAGCGGCCTGGAGACGGATTTTTTTTTAAAATCCACCCTGATTCAAAGCGAGCGCTCGCAAATAGCTTTGTCCTTATAGTGTACTGAAGTAGCCTGTGTTTCCATATATGTCTCCATGATGCGGGTGGCCATTTTGGGTGAGATTCTGTGTTAGTAAAAACACAGCTCAGTACTGCATAACTATCTCCATGCATTTCCAGGGAGTGAATGTTCCCAGTATCATTTCTAGTGGTTCCATGTCCATTGGCCTGATGGACATTTAATGTTATAATTTCCTAGACAGAATCTAAAAGTATATTGATGTATCATTAAGGGAACTTATATATGATTACTCAAAGATCATTGTTATTATCTCAGTGTCAAATCATCTCCTTGTTTCACTTTAATAATTATTAATAAAAAGCATGTGATAATTCATATGGGTATGAGAAATCAAGTATGTAAGGTAATGGTAACTGTCATCTTCAGCACTTAAGTTGCTTATAGCGATTACTACATGGTATGTGTCAGTTATAGTCATATATATTGTATATACATGGAGTTAGGTTCTAGATGAGTGTCTTTATGGAATGTCAGGTGCATCCTGGTCTTTCTATAATGGTTAATGATCGATCTGTTATTATTATTCCCAACCATTAGTATTGAACAAAGTAACACGGTATATATTGGTTTTCCATATTATGGTTTTTGATCTTTTGATTGAACCGATGACTGTATTTCTGTTCACTGCTCACCTACTTGTAAAAATCCTGTGATATGACATCGATGCAGGCTTGGATCTGGGAGATCCGTGCTACATGCATCTGTCATTGACACAGAAGCACAGACAGGATCAGTGAGACCCGTCTGTGCTGCTGTGGTAAAAAAATGGCGTGCCCCTCTCCCCTAAGAGCAACCAGCCCCAGACTTTTAGTGATGCAGTGCTGGTTGTGCAAAATACAGGGGACAAACGACGTAGTGGCCCCCTGTATTTTAGCACAACCAGCACTGGGCGAGTCAGAGCCAGCCCTGGTTGCCAAAATACGCGGGGCAAACGACGTAGGGGTTCCCCGTATTTTGCACAACCAGCACTGGGCTCTGATCCGGTCCTGGGTCTGTAAATACAGGGGGAAAAGTTAGTAGGGTCCCCCTGTATTATCCAGCACCAGACTTTTTCTAGTGGGGGGCTAATACCACAGCCAGGGGAGCCCTTTCACTGGGCCGCCCAGCCGAAGCGTTAACACTGACCACTAGTCAGCCCAGGCCGATACAGGATTGACTTATGTGAATCAAGCAGGCAAATATCTTCCTGGCAAATTGCAATATCAATAATTTGCAATACCGATGTTGAACATGCACAGTAGTAATTAGGGCTGGGTCTGCTGCTCTGAGAGTCTGGGAGAGCAAGAAGTTCTTGGTGTCTTCTGAAAGGCTGTCTCAGAGAATCTCAGGACAGCTCCAAACAGATGCAGTATAGAGGGTGGAGGGAAGTAACAAGATATATCTGAAAGCTGGAATTGATCTACTCAAAAGATATCGCTATGGCCATATCTGGGCAAAATATAGGTTGTTACAGAAATTTGAGGATCAATTACCATCCCTAACAAGTACACTGATACATGTACCCTGACACACCATGTACCCTGAGCACAGCTACTATGTCTCATTCCATGTAGACACAGAATGGGATTGAAATGCCGGCTGCTGTTAGTCGCCGGGTTCAAATCCCGACAGCGGCTGCACAAAGGGAGGAAAACCTTCCCGGGAGGGGTCCTAACCCTAAATCCACCCGGGTGCCCTAAACCTAACCCTCCCCCCACCGCGGCTAAGAGGACGGGCTCCCTGGACTTATCTCATTCCTTGCGGCCGCCGGTCACATAACTACATACCATACTCACCTATCAGATAGCTAAGTGTCAGTGTATTGTCCTCACATGACGTAGTAACTTGACATGACACTAATCAAATGTTTTCAATTGTGTCAATGTTTCAAATATTCTTAATCTGATTTTATATACTAAAACTCTGCTACAATGACGTGGGAATTTTTAATTATGTGTATAGGACTATTACATAAAGTGTATGTGTAGGTAGATGTTCTTCCCCACTGTCCTTCCAAAGAGATTTGGTCATCCTGAGCAGCAAGTCTTAAGTAAACGCAGGGTAGGGGGTTCCAGTTACTTGAAACCTAACCCAGGCTTGGCCAGTGGCTCGAGTCATGACTACAAAAGTAGCAGCATATAATGTGATTGTACCAGAGCTGCAACCGCAACATGCATTATAAGCATACTGGCTAATATTGGCAAGTATATCTCCCATAGAGGTAGGTCCTGGTGGAAGGGTTGGGGGCATCCTGTGGCAAATGCATCATCTCGACCAGTGATGTTTTACTGCAATATTTGACAATATGTCCTTTGGTGCAGGGCTGCAAAGATACAATTCATACCGAATCGTGCCATCATGCCCTACTCACTTTAACTAGAAAGACTGGGAGATGTGTCCACTTACCCGGGAGTCTCCCAATTCTGGGAGAATAATCAAGTATGAGTAATAACCATAACTAGACTTTTTGGTGCCCTGGGCCAGCCAGAAAAAGCATTGGCGCCTCCTCCCTTCTTTTTTAAATAGGGACATGAGACTTGCACCCAAAAAAGGGGGTGTGGCCTCATGGGGAAGGGGAATGACAAATCTGAGTTGTTCTGTATGATGATGAAAGGGTACCGTTCCCTTTGTACCACTATTATCCAGGTGTCACTGCCAAATACAGTGTGTTTTCAATGGCTGCAGTGTTGATAACAATAATTATGATGTATAACTCACCGGCTCTAGATGTAGGAGAGTGCTGTGGGTCTGTAAGCTCATTGTCTGGGTTAAGTGGCAGCTTCAGAGGTGGGACTGCAGTACAGTCCAATATTTGAATACAGTCCAATATTCAAATATGGAAGCCAAATCAACTGCCAGTGATGTCTGGCAGCATTTAGGTGACAGTTGCTGTGGCTCCCCTATTTGAATATTGGACTGCGCTGCAGCCCCACCTCTGGAGTCGCCACTGCTAAGGACTTAACATTAGAGGCCAAATGTAATAGGGTCCGAGTTTGGAAAATGTGTGAGTACAGAGCTATGTAATCGGGTGCGAGATCAGGCAAACTTGCATGTTTCTCATACCTTGTTCTGTACTGTGTAAGGCGCTGTGGAACCCTTGTGGCGCCATATAAATAAAGGATAATAATACCCCCGCAATGGCAATACTCTTATCCAGATGTTTTGTCATTGTGAGGCTACAATTCGGCCAATGTAATAGAGTGCAAATTTTTAACTCGCACACTATTACTGATCTAAAACTTGTAAAATAATAGACCTGCTTCAGACTAGCGAATCTAGCCTGAACATGTCCGAGTTACACAGAAACATGCACAGATCAGTGAGATCTGTGCATGCTTCTGTGTTAAACCTATAAAACAGTAAATAAAAAAAACACTTTGCGGTCCTCCCCTAAAAGCACAAGCAGCACCAGGCTTATCTGACCTGGTCCTGGTTGTGAAAATACAGGGGGAAAATAACGTAGGGCTCCAATATCTTTTCATCAACCAGCATCGGGATCAGTGAGCCAGACCTGGTAGTGGAAACACTACAAAATGAGTAGGGTTCCCCTGCATTACCACAACCAGCACTGCACTGTTTCTAGCAGGGGTTTAATGCCACAGCAGTGGATCCCTGTACCTGGGTCCCCCGGCCAAAGCATTCAACACCTGACCGCTAGTCAGGCCAGGCCAGGATCCCTGGGGTGGTGGGGACCACTAATAGAGGTCTCCAGGGCACCCCAGGCCTGGGCTGATAGCCCGGGGCTATCCCCAGCACGCCTGGGTGGTGGGTGCTGGGTTGAAAAATAGATGAAATAATATTGTCTCTAACAGTAGAACTAGAGGTCCCAGGAAGCCTCCCCCGTAGGCTTGGTACTTGGAGAACCACAAGTACCAGCATGTGGGGCGTTAAGAGCCCACGGGTACTTGTAGTTCTCCTGCAAAAGAAATATTAAAATAAACACCATACATGGACACTGAAGGTTTTAGTATTTTATTTCACATACACTCATTCACGCACTCCCAATCCCTGTAGCCATTCACATCCTTTTGTCCATGTAGCATCCATGACACCTGTAAAAACAAAATCCATACTCACCTTTATTGGGGGTTCCCCACATCTTCAGGGATCCCCGGCCTGGCCTGACTAGTGGTCAGGTGATGAATGCTTTGGCCCGGGGGACCCAGTGATAGGTCTCCCAGCTGTGGAATTAACCCCCTCTAGAAAGAGTCTGGTGCTGGTTGTGGAAAATACAGGAGACCCCTAACTCATTTTGTCACCTATATATCCACAACCAGGACTGGCTTACTGATCCTGGTGCTGGCTGATGAAAATACAAGGGAAGCCTACGTTTTGTTCCCCTGTATTTTTACAACCAGGACCAGCTCAGATAATTTTAGGGGGCCTTTTTTTGATTTTTAACATTTTACTCTTTTTTTTTTTTTTTTTTTAACACAGAAGCATGCACGGATCTGTGCATGTTTCTGTGTAACTCGGACCTTGTAATGAAAGTTGCATTACAAGGTCCGAGTTTTCATATGAAAAAACTCACATAATGTAATAGCCTCGAACTCACAAGTTCGCAGGCTGTTACATTTGCCGAGTTGTGGGACAAACGCTGACCTTCCAAATGTGCGAGAAGGTCAGAGTTTGAACTCACACAAAAATTCAGACCCTATTACATCCCGCTCTAGGTTTTCCTATTTGGATACTTAACTTGCTTTGGATGAGAATGAGCATCTGCGGGAGATGGCAGAAGAGAGGAGGAATCGGTGGGGGAACAGCGATTAGATGTAGGAGAAGACAAAAGGAGAGGGTGTATGCCACTGAGGATGGAGGCATCTTGGATAACATGTCTCTGTACAATGTGTTTCTGTTTTTTTTTTTTGCTCTTGATGAAAAAAATTGCAAAAAAAACTCAACTTAATTAAATTATTCTTGATACTAGCACACTCGTTTATACCAAGGCATATACTAAACTAAGCATATATATTAAGTTAAGATGGTATGAAGGAAATTAAAATACCTAAGGTCTACCTGGTGAAACCGGATACATCAGCTAATATATATATATTTATATATTTATATTTGTGTGTGTAACACCTATACTTTAAGAGCCCTCCAAGAAAATGGATTTGGACACCAATCCTCTTATACCACATCCATGCTCTTAACTTGAGAGCTCCTAGTCATTCAGTTACAATATCCTTTATTTTATTCACACATTTATCAGTAGTCATACCCAGGACTTGAACCCAGCACCTCTCACATTGACTGGCAGGAAGGCTTCTGTAAGTACACAATAATAGGTGTACCTTCAGTTGCAGGGGATAAAAGACGCTGCTACATATGAGAACGATTATAAACAGAATTGAAAGGTGCCGCCCAACAGCATGCCCTGCAGTGCCCTGGCACATGTCGCACCACCCTAGTTACAGCCCTGGTATGATTAGAAGGTATGGCAGTTTCTCTTAGAAAGTCTACTGTGTGTGAAGAAATGAGCTGTCAATCAGCACATCTTATTAGGGAGCAGTTGCCTTCTTGATATTCAGGGAATCCTAATGCTGGGCATACACTATACAATTATCTGTCAGATATCTGTCCAATCTGGTAATGTATAGGAGCAAATGACATTCAACAATTTGCTCACAAACACTGGAAAACAGACAAAAATGTTCGTTCAGACAAATTGGTTATATCAGACGAATAATCGATTTTGACCATTTTCTAGCGTTTGGAAACATATGGTCGAATGTCATTTAATCCCATACATTACCAGGTTTTCATTCCAACCAGCCAGATTGGACAGATGAAAACTGTATATAGTGACCCCGGACAGATGTCTGACAGATAATTGTATAGTGTATGCCCAGCATAACAGTGCATGTTTCACAGAACTCAATATCTCAATAATTAGCGCCATCTGTGGATCTTTTAAAATGTGTTATACTGTAACGTATACACCTGCGCGCGAATTAGGAGATCTGGAAAACATGTACTGTTAGGGTTCCTGTGGACTGAGGGGCCTATTCAGACCCAGACGCTAAGTCGCGATCGCTCGCTATCTGTGATTGTCGCCCGTCTATGCGTCGCAGTGTGCGTGCGCAAGCCAGTCACTGCGATCGGGAATCGTGCACTCATTGTACACAGACTGTGCGCTACTTTGAGTGACCGTTCCGTTTGTTGGTGGTAACAGGGTAAGGTGCTCGTGAACGGGGGAGTGGTGCTGCGAACGCAGGTGTGTCTGGGCATCAAAACAGCATATAATGGGTATCCATAATTAGCATGGAAGTGTCATTGTACACGTCACCTGGTTGAATTCCAGCCTGCAGTGCTTGCGGCGGGGCAGGGTCTAACTCAAGCGCTGCGTGCAGCTCCGATGGCTCTCGATGTTACTGATTAATCATCCACTTCCTAGACATGAAGTGTGGTAAGAAAGAAAAGTGGGCGTCTTTACACCGGCGTGCGCTCGCTCTGCCGTAGCTCTTTAAGACATAGATGGCGTCCTTAACCCAGACAGTGCGATCACGGAATTTGCATACCTGGCCCCTTTTTGATGCGAGTGATCGCGGCTTAGCATCCGGGTCTGAATTGGCCCCTGAGTTTTGGAAAACCTACCAAAAGTCTGTTGATGTTAAGTTACATTCTATCCACAAGCGGACACCACCCAAATTGGCTGAAAAGTATACCCATGGGCCAATTTAAGAGGGTAAGATGTAATTGCACACAGGATGCACATTACATAGAACAGGGATCAGAAATGAAAGCACTATTCATATCTAAACAGTATAATCCTAGCGAGATAGAGAAAGCGAACCAAACAGCTTTTGAGCTAGATAGAGACTCATTAGTTGAACAGACAACAAAATTACAGACCAACAAAGAAACATATACTACAAGCTTCATCACACAATAACGTAGAGATTCCAACTCACTAAACAGTATCCTGAATAAACACTGGCATATTCTGCAGCAGGATGAGTAATTAGCAGACATACTACCAGAAAAACCAAAAGTGATTTTTAGGAAGGCCCCAAACATCAATATGCGACTGAATAGAAACCATATCCATGCGGCTTGTAAAATACAAAAATCCCTGACAAGTACCACTTTACCAATCGGTTTCTGCTATTGTGGTATGTGTTCTATGTGTCGGACATGTGAGGCCCCAACTAAGAAAACACAGTCATTCCAATCAAATATAACAAGAACTGAATACCAAATCAGGGAAAATATCACCTGTAAAAGCTCAGGGGTTATATACCTGTGGTCTACAATATGTTGGAAGGACAGTAAGACAACTAAGAGTAAGATCAGTGGAACACGTCAGAAATATACGCAAAGGACTGGAGACCCATAGCGTATCTCACCATTTCAAACTCAAACATAATCGCAATCCCAAAGGACTCGAGCTAATAGGGATCAAACAATTACTGCAGAATTGGAATGGACTTCAATAAAACAATAAACAAGAGAACTCAAATCAATTTTTACAATCAAAACACAATCTCCATGAGGTTTAAACATAGACAATGAAGCATACTTGCCTACCCTCCAGATTCTGCTGGGAGCTTCCCGAAAATCAGGTGCCACCCCCCGGAAAGGCAGGCAAGCCTCCCGGCCCCAGGCGATCCCCCAAACCCCTAGCTGTTCCACTATGAACCCCGGCAGCAGGGGGGACCCGTGACACGATTTGTGCTGAATCGCGTCATTGTGGCCCCGCCCCCTGCTTCACATTGCCGTTAATCGCGGCATTGTGACAAGGGGTGGGGATGCGTTTGCGTGACAATGCCCCTCCCCCTTCTGTCGCGACATGCCCCCCCGCTGTGAAAGACCGACGGCTCCCTCCCAGAAAGAGGGAGCTAAAAGTCGGTAGTTATGCGATGAAGATCCATTATTAAATAAAACAAAAAAACTAAGTCACTTCCGGTTCCGGCGTCATGCTGTGAGGACTCACCGTGCCAGAGCTCCGCTACCGATCACCGGGGTAAACCCTTTTAAAGGCAATACTTGCCTCAACATCTTGCCGTACACATCCTCCACTGCTCCCCCGACTGTGACTGTATCACATGGAAAAGTCAGGCAGTGCGACCTCACAGCCCGGCCGACACCCAGCGCGTCAGGAGAAACGCCTTCACCTTGCCTGAAGTACCTGTGTCAGCTGTACCCTGCACCCTGCCTCCTCTCACATTTCCTCTGGACAATTCACCTTAGCCTGCATTCACCTCTTCTACCTGCAAATCACTTCAACCTGCAATTCATTGCAGCTTCACAAGACCCGGATCACTGGACTCCTCCTATCTGCCACTACCTGGACTTTTACTCATTGCTTCACTTCAGTTCCCATTTGCACTTTAGTGCCATCCCTGGACTTTATTTTCTCCCATTGTTATGTCAGCCAAACCACTCATTAAAAGTTCCACGTTTTGTTTTAAATCTGCTTCTGTGTCTGCTCCTGTCACCACCCTGGGCCCACAACAAAACCAGAACCTCACAGTTTGTACTGGCCCCATGGATCCGGCCATGGAACAGGAGTCTGGAGTAGATTTATTTCAGTGCATTGCTGGCCGTCTGGAAAACCTGGAAACCATGCAACTCCAAATGGCTCAGTTTTTGCAAGAAATGTCTAAACGACAGGATAATCTGCAAACCTTGACCACTTCTGGGGTAACAGCAACTACACCCGCTTCTATGCCGGGTAATACCGGAAGCAGCGCATCCCCTCGCTTACACCTCCCTATGCCAAGCAAATTCGACAGCAACTCTAAACTCTGTCGCTTGTTTCTGAATCAGTGCGATATACATTTCACCTTACAGCCTGATAATTTTCCCACTGCAAGAACTAAAGTGGCATACATCGTGTCCCTGTTGTCCGGCTCAGCCTTGGATTGGGCTTCCGCATTCTGGGAGCGTTCGGATTCTCTGCTGGATAACTACACTGACTTTGTGACATCATTTAGGAGGATTTTTGATGAGCCTGGATGAACTGTATCAGCCTCATCTAGTATTATGACACTGAAACAAGGAACCCGTCCTGTCAGTCAATATGCTGTACAGTTTCAGATTTTAGCATCAGAACTAAAGTGGAATGAGGAAGCCCTCACCTCAGGTTTTTGTCATGGACTTTCTGATCGACTAAAGGATGATTTGGTCACCCGTGACCTACCTGTTAACCTAAACGATATGATTTCCCTCTGTAATAAGATTGACCTACGCTTCAGATAACGTCAAAGGTCAGCTACTCCTCCCTCTACTACCCGTCCAACTTCTACAGATGAAGAGCCAATGCAGGTGAATCATACCCATCTCTCCAAAGAAGAACGTCGGAGAAGAATATTAAAACTCTGCCTATACTGTGAAGAGGTCAACTGGTGGCCTCCTGTTCCTGAAAATCGGGAAACACCAGCTCCTAACTGACCCTGGGGACATCAAGTTAGGAGTTATGAGCCTGTCATCAAATTCTAAAGATTTCGTATTGATCTTAGCCATAGATCTCAAGTCAAAACCTGTCTTTGTTACTGCTCTACTAGATTCTGGAGCAGCCGGAAATTTTATGACCTCCAGCTTAGTTAACAAGCTACAGATTTCTTGTTCATACTGTCGAAGCTGAATAATTGGCTGAGACAAGTTCAGTTTAAAATTTAATCGCGACAACGCCATCTTGCGAATGGGCGCAAGACGCCATCTTGAAAATGAGATCGCAAGACGCCATTTTGCGAATGGCCACCTAAGCGCCATTTTAGATAAACTCACATTTTAGTACATGTGGCGATGATACTATTAGCACCATGCGATTGCATTTTTCACCATTTCTCATAAACACATTAATACGCACAATTGTGCTGTTAACTAGTCGCATATTAGCGAATGCATAGGACTTTGTATGAAACCGCTGTTTTATTAGTTTTATGCGCACGCATCTGCCCCAAGTTAACTAGCGTCCTTATATCAAACCCTCAATACCCACACATTACATATTCACACATAAGGTTCAATAAGCTTTAAAGTGTATGATTTAAGTTGGTTCACTTAGTTTAAATGCTGAGAAATAAAGGTATTTGATAACTAAGGTACTATACATGTTAAACAAGTCGTGTTTGGTCTTGTACTGATGCGTACTCTTTTTACAGTATTCCGGTGTTATCGGTGGGGAGGTCGCATCATGCAAACTCAAGTTATGGATCGCAGAGCCTACAAGCAACAAAATGTATATTTCATGAACAACTGTTAGAATGTTGCAGGGGGCGTGAAGAGGAAGATCCCCAGCTGTTAGAGGCAGGGAGAGTCTATTTGAACCAGCCTGTTAAATGTTCTGTAACAGATGCTTCTCCCCTGGGAACCAATGACATCAGCAACAAACTTCTCTATTGTCCTGTTTATTCTGGGGGGGTATAAATATGTGTGCATGAACGCTGGTTCTCAGTCTTCGTGCTGAACGCTGTATGACTAAGGGTCTCTTACTGATGCCTATCTCCGGGTCCGGAAGCGCTGCATATGTATACTGTACTTGGGTCTGTATAATTTCCTTTTGCGCCTAAATTGTGTCTAGATCAATTGCGTGTAACTGAACTTTTACCTGAATAACACTTGTGCTTTGGAACCACAGATTCCACGTCTAAGTCTTTATTTATGGTATGACTGTGTACGCAAATTAGCGTTATCCTCAGAAGGTATAGGCAGGATATTAGAAGGTATAGGAAGGTGTGTATAGAGGTTCTGATCCAGTATCGTTAATACCTTGATCACGCGATTTCCCTGACTGCTGTAGATGGACGTCCTCTGGCTAATGGAGTTGTCACCAAGGAAACTCAACCAGTACTGGTCCTTATTGGTGCACTCCATTCTGAGTCTCTAAAATTCTTAGTGATACCTGAGGCCTCCCAAGAAATCATTTTAGGGCTACCCTGGTTACGCCAGCACAATCCCAGGATCGACTGGTGCTCGATGCATATCCTTTCATGGGGAGTTGACTGTCAGAAATCCTGTCTTCCCAAGATACGACCTGTGAGGGAAACAGTCTCATTAATATCTCCAGCAATTCCCAAGGAGTATCAAATGTGTACTGACATCTTTTCTGAACAACAAGCAAACATCTTACCTCCTCATAGAGAATGGGATTGCCCAATTGATCTGTTACCTGACAAGATGCCACCTCGTGGTTGCACCTATCCTCTGTCCTTGCCTGAGACCAAAGCGATGTCTGAATACATCCAGGAGAATTTGGAGAAAGGATTTATTTGCCCCTCCACCTCTCCTGCCGGAGCTGGGTTACGACCTTGTATAGACTACCGAGGTCTGAATGATATAACAGTCAAGAATCGATATCCGCTTCCACTAATCACAGAATTATTCGACAGCGTCAAAGGGGCCATCATATTTTCCAAGTTAGATCTGAGAAGGGCCTACAATTCTATTCGTATTCGCTCAAGTGACGAATGGAAAACCACTTTTAATAGCAGAGATGGACAATTTGAATACCTTGTAATGCCTTTTGGCCTGTGCAATGCCCCTGCTGTCTTTCAGGGTTTTGTTAATAAAATTTTCCAGGATTTATTATACGTTTCAGTTGTTTATCTGGACGATATATTGATTTTGTCGTCTTCGCCAGAGGAACATCATAAACATGTCAAGGAAGTGCTGTCTCGTCTGAGGAAGAATAACTATATTGCAAACTGGAGAAATGTGTCTTTAGTGTACCCAGTGTGCCATTTCTTGGTTATATTATTTCCGGCTCCAGCCTAGAAATGGATCCCAAAAAAGTGCAGGCAATCCTGGATTGGTCCCGACCTCAAACCTTGAAAGCCATCCAGAGACTGCTCGGATTTGCCAACTACTATAGACGTTTCATCAAGGGATTTTCATCACTGATGGCTCCCTTTACAGCTCTGACACGTAAAGGTGCTAATCCTGCTCTATGGTCACCGGAAGCGGAGACAGCTTTCCATCTATTGAAACAATCCTTTATCACAGCCCCAGTCCTAAGACAACCAGACTTTTTATTAGAGGTTGATGCCTCATCAGAGGCAGTGGGAGCAGTCCTATCCCATCGTTATGAAGATAACCGAGTTCATCCTCATGGGTTCTTCTCCAAGAAGTTCTCTCCTGCCGAAAGAAATTATGCTATAGGTGAACAAGAAGTTTTGGCAGTGAAGTTGGTGCTGAAGGAGTGGAGATATCTACTGGAAGGGGCTAAATTTCCCTTCACTGTCTTCACTGACCATTGGAACCTCCTCTTCCTCAAGAATATTCAGTGTGTGAGTCCTTGTCTGGCCCCTGTGGGCGATATTTTTTGCTCTTTTCCAGTTCACCCTGACCTTCCGATCTGAAGCTCTCATACAAAAGGCAGATGCCCTATCTAGATCTCTCCTCTGTAACGACAATTCTGAGACCCTACGTAGTGCTCCTGTGTTGGAATCAAGAGTGTTTGCCACTGTACAAATACAGCCCCCTACTGGGAAGACCTTTGTGGCCCCGGAGTTAAGGAAGCAGCTCCTCACCTGGGCTCATTCCTCTCGCTTTGCAGGTCACTCAGGTACTCGGAAAACTCTGGAACTTTTGAAAAGTTACTGGAGGCCGTCCATGAAGGCTGATGTGTTGGAATTCATTTCTTCATGCCCCTCGTGTGCTCAGCATAAATCTTCGCGTCAAGCTCCAGCTGATGAATTGATGCCCCTACCTATTCCATCACGTCCATGGACGCATCTATCCATGGACTTCGTAACGGATTTGCCGAGCTCTCAGGGCTACACCACCATCTGGGTTGTGGTGGATCGATTTTCCAAGATGGTCCATTATGTCCCTCTAAAGAAACTACCTTCTGCTCCTGACTTGGCTCATTGTTCATCCAACACATATTTCGTCTCCATAGCCTTCCTACTGAAATAGTTTCTGATCATGGTGTGCAATTTGTGGCAAAATTCTTGTTCTGCAAATGAAGTTAAACTCCACGGCCTACCACCCCCAAAGCAATGGATCCACGGAGAGGGTTAACCCATACCTTGAGACCTTCCTAAGGATCTTCATGTCTTCATCCCAAGACAATTGGTCTGAACTACTGCCATGGCCGGAATTTGCACACAATGCCTCCTATCATTCTGCTACCAACCAAACTCCATTCCAAATTGTCTACGGTCTTCACCCTCGGATTCCTGAATTTCAAAGTCTACCTGTCTTTGATGTGCCTGCCGTGGAGGATACTGTACGGAGATTTGTATTCATATGGACCAAAGTGCGTACTGATTTGAAGAAGGCGTCCTCTCGCTACAAACTTCAGGCGGATAGGAGACATAGGAAGGTGCCATGCATGCAAGTTGGGAACCAGGTCTGGTTGTCCACCCGGAACCTTATCCTTAGAGTGCCTTCAATGAAGTTTGCTCCCCGTTTCATCGGCCCCTTCTCCATTACGCAAATAATTAACCCTGTGGCTTATCGCCTTCAGTTGCCTGCTTACCTGAAAATTCCCAACTCACTCCATATCTCCCTCCTAAAACCCCTAATCCTGAATAAATTTTGCAAGGTCCTCCCTGTTCCCCTTCGTATGCAGACTGAGAGAGGCGTGGAGAACGAGGTTTCCCAGGTCCTGGATTCCCGTATCCGCAGAGGACGATTACAATATCTTCTGGATTGGAAGGGTTACGGCCCGGAAGAACGCTGTTTGACCGATGCCCGAGACATCCATGCCCCCGCCCTGGTCAGGAAGTTCCATGCTGCTCATCCGGAAAAGCCCGGTGAGTGTCCTGAGGCCACCCATAAGGGGGGGTACTGTTATGACCAGAGTTTCTCGGCATGGTGGTCGACTGGTATTACCTGTGTGGTCACTATGGTGGGGGGCGTCTGGCGGTGGCGCTGGTGTTTGGCAAGGGACATTGGCTTCCCCTTGCCTGAAGTACCTGTACCCTGCACCCTGCCTCCTCTCACATTTCCTCTGGACAATTCATCTCAGACTGCATTCACCTCTTCTACCTGCAAATCACTTCAACCTGCAATTCATTGCAGCTTCACAAGACCCAGATCACTGGACTGCTCCTATCTGCCACTACCTGGACTTTTACTCATTGTTTCACCTCAGTTCCCATTTGCACTTTAGTGGCATCCCTGGACTTTATTTTCTCCCATTGTTATGTCAGCCAAACCACTCATTAGAAGTTCCACATTTTGTTTTAAATCTGCTTCTGTGTCTGCTCCTGTCACCACCCTAGGGCCCACAACAAAACCAGAACCTCACAGATACAAACTACCATTCATCATCTTAAAAGCGATAAAGCCCCGGGACCTGACGGATATAGCGGAGACTTTTACAAAATACTCCTTCCACGAATTGGAGACTCCTTAGTTTTGGTACTTAACTCATTACTAAGTATAGAAACTTTACCTCCCCATTTTAATTTTGTGACTTTAAAAGTTCTCCCAAAACCGAGTAGAGATCTTACACTCCCAGGGTCATACTGACCTATATCTTTATTAAACTTAGACTACAAACTACTTACAAAAATCCTGTCTGATCGTGTAAAACATCTCCCTCACATAGTGCACCCGGATCAAACGGGATTCATAATGGGCCGCCATTCCGCAGTAAATATGAGAAGGGTCATCTCAGCCATCCATGCTTCTACCACCCCTACTGACTCACAAGCAAATGTCATTCTTTCCGTAGATGCCGAAAAGGTATTTGACCTAATAGAATGGGACTATCTCTTCCAGACTCTAGCTCACTTTGGTTTCCCGTTATTGTTTATTGACCTTATCAAAAAATTGTATCTGAACTCTAAGACACAAATAGCATGCAATGGGCTTCTCTCCACCCCCATCACCATCTGTAAAGGGACAAGGCAGGGCTGCCCCCTCTCCCCTCTTCTATTTGCCATCGCCTTAGAGCCCTTAGCCATAGCACTACAAGCTTCAAGTCTTTTTCAAGGTATTAAGATTAGGGATGTTGAACTAAAACTCAGTCTATTCGCCGACAACATGCTCTTATTCGTTACAAATCCAAATACTTCCATCCCGGAGATATTTTACGTCTAATTACTTTCTTTGGTATGAAAGCCTGATATCGCATTAACGTCACAAAATCTGAATTACTGCACCTAAATAAGCCATCTTCCCCAGTCCAACTACCTACATCCCTACCTTCATTCAAAGTAGCCTCTACTAAAATTACTTATCTAGGGATTCGGGTAACAGCAGATTTGTCTAGACTCTACGAAGAGAACTTTACCACTGTAATTGCCAAGGTTGTAAAACTCTTAGATGACTGGAAATCACTCCCACTCTCCATATTGGGTAGAGTGGCAGTCCTCAAAAGCATTGTCTTCCCAAAAATATTGTATTTCATGCAAATGCTCCCATTATCCTTATCTAAGAAGGACATTGCTCTTATACGCAAGAAAATTACACAATTTATATGGAACTAAAAAAAAAACCAAATTGCCTTTAATAAACTATTAGCTGAAAGAAAAAGGGGAGGTACAGGAGTTCCTGATATGGCCTCTTATTCACTCTCTATCTTTTTTAGATATATTTTAGACTGGCTGCTGGACAGGAGTGTGTATACGGTCTCTGGATTGGACAAAGCTCTTTTTTACCCACTCTCCCCGGGAGCCTTACTACCTCGAAGGTCTCTGATATTCCTGTAGTCATACTCCGCAACCCTCTATTCCATAACATTTATTACTCATGGCTATCAATAAACAAAAAATTCCAGAGGAACCCACTGTCATCCCCCCACATACCCCTATGGGGCAATCCAGCCTTTCCCCCATTCCTCACTAACACTAATTTTCTTGTTTGGAGACAAAAAGGCCTCACTGACTCTTCCAAGGTATTTGACCCTGGAGGGAAACTATATCCGTTTGCGGAAATTAGGAAAAAATATAACCTACCTCAATCCCACTTCTATATGTATCTACAAGTAACACACTACCTCTCCTCACTCTGAACCACACACAACAAATTAGCCTCATCCTCCCCCGATATAATTCTATCAATCATCAGCCTATGCAAAAGGGTCAACTTCTGTCTCAAATATATATATTTACCTCTTATTGAAATTCTCACTGATTCCAATGGAACTAAAATGATTCTGCAGTGGCAGAAGGATATTCCTTCTCTTACCACCCCATACCAAATATTATCACACTATGATTCTACGATGAGAATTCTTAGCTCCTCATATGTCCAAGAAGTGCACTTTCGTACAATACATAGGGCGTATATATCGCCTTCGCAACACGCTAATTTTAATCCTGATGTAACAGGAGAGTGTCCCAAATGTCACTGCTTGTCTGCTCCCTTCATCCACAGCATTTGGGAATGCAGGAAGGTTAAACGCTTTTGGAACAAAATTATAATGTATATAAATGATATATTTGAGATCAATGTCTCCCCTGACCCATTAGCATGCTTATGCGCAAATTTTTCTAACTGGGATTTGAAATCTTCCCAATCCCAATTGATCCCGATGCTCACCATGTTTATGAGAACCTCAAAAAAAATAATATTAACACATTGGGTCTCTAAATCCTCCCCTTCCCTTGCAGAGGTTAAGGAGAAATTACTCCAATTTCTGTATTTTGACAGGAAATCAACACAACCGCACATAGAAACAAATGTACTGGAATTTTACAGAAAGTGAGTAAAATATATTGAAAAATTGGATCAACACACTCAAACTCAAATATTCAAAATTTTTGAAACGACAGAATGGTACTTACACAGACAGATGTTGATGAATGCTTAACTTAGTTATGGTCACCCAGTTACCTCTAACCATTGTTCCTTCTTCTTATGATATAGAAATTGTCTTTCTACTATGGTCGTGACTGTAGTTTTTACAGATTATCCCTATGACCCTCTTACCCTCTGTGTTTCCTCCCCCCCTTCTGTCTTCATTTATGTTTTAGCTCTCTCTTGCATATTTTTCTGTGGTTATCATTTATATCTACAGTTGCTAGACATTTCCATCTACTTTCGTTGCTAAGTCTTTTTAGATTTATGTCTAATAGACAAGATGTACTTACATCATCCCTGTCACGGCCAGGGTTTCTCGGCATGGTGGTCACTGGGTATTACCTGTGAGATCATTGTGGCGAGGGGTGTCTGGCAGCGGTGATGGTGTTTGGTGAGGGGCATTGGCTGCACGTGGTTCTGTGCGGGCACATTGTCACTAGGCCTGGTGAGGCCTGGCGGTGCTTCCATTCCGTTTGGCATGGTGCCGCCATCTTTCCTGTGGCCGTGTGATTCAAGCTGTCCAATCCTGGTGGGTCATGTGTTCTTTCCAGTCTGTCACAGCACGGCACTGGGTATTTAGGAAGGTCTAGAGCTTTCCTTCCTTGCCAGTGCAACGTGTTTCTCAGCTGCGGCTGACAGAGAGAGTACCTGTGCCTTACCTGCCTCCTTGAAAGCCCTACTCAGCCTGAACCTTGCCTGCTCCAACCTGCTGGACTTACCCTGCACCCTCCATTTACCTTTTCCCCTGCCTGAGTACCTGAACCTGCTGTTTCCCTGCACCTTGCCTCCACTTACACCCAGCTGGACTTCATTACCTCAGACTGCATTCTGTTACAGCTCACCATACCTGCATACTGGACTGTTCCTGCCTGTCACTATCTGGACATTCTCCCATTTATCCCACTACAGTTATCAAGTGCACTTTAGTGCTATACCTGGACTTTTTTGTTTGCCACTCCCATGTCTTCTAAGCCACTTATTAAAAACTCCACTTTTTCATTTAAATCTGCTTCTGTATCTGCTCCTATCACCACCCCGGGTCCACAATAAAATCAGACCCTCACAATCCCAAGTTTATAATTGCCATGAGAAGAATTTCAATACCCTGTTGCCTGATAAGATACATATAACTGTACAAAATAGATACCTGATCGTCAGGTAGATGTATTGCTTATATTGTAATACTAAAATGTCTACTCCTTTTTTGTTTTTTGTATTCTGTATTGATAAACTTTTCATCTGAAAACCCGATAAAAAGAATCTGAAAAAAAAAAAAGCTAAGTGCTATTCTGCAGCACTTCTTCACATGCACATTTATGCACCTGCCGTGGCTATTTAAAACCCCCGATTACCTTCAGCAGGCAAAAATGGGGGTACCCATAGTGATCCCCCATGTCTGGACATCTTTAGGGGGGTCCAAGGAACGTTTCCCGAAAATTCCCAGATTTTTTCGATACTTACCTTTCCGCTGGGTCCCATTTTCGCATGATTCTAATTGAATACGGGGATAAAGCGGGCACGCGCCCAATAGTTTATCCCTGCGATGATGGCAAGAAGTCTGACCTCGGACTTTTCGGCCTCAAATTGAATATGGCCCTTAGACTTGATTGGTGTCCACATTCGAAAAAAAAATATTCAGCTCGGATGGGCTGTCCCTACTGCAACATGTCCCGCTCCAGGTACAGTGGCAGGTGAAGAGTTTGACTGGGGCAGTACACCTGTCTAACCATAACGCAGGAGTCCTAAGGTGAGCTCCGGGAGGACAGAAACCTCCCATGTATCAGAAGGACAACTGTGTTTACCATGGCCGTAACTAGGGTGGTGCAGCCGATGCCACCGCACAGGGCGCATAACCAGTCACACCGCAATCTGAAATGACAGCAGTCGTAAGCCCCCCCCTGCAATTCACTTTGCCTCCTTACAAATCTATTAGGATGGGAGCCACAGTTTATACTTGTAGCCGGCCGCAAAACAATCGCGGACCGGCGGCCAATCAAAAACAAGCGACTGCCTTTTAAATTTGGTACTGGCCGCTAGCCAATCAAAGCTTGTAGATCGTCAGCCAATCAGAAACAGGCGCGAGACTGCTTCTGATCGGCTGCTGGTCCGCACCGCGATTGGTTCACTCCCGGTGCAAACTTTAAACTGCCGCATCTGCCCTCATGCCCTGGCGCTGGGACCCAATATGGCCCAGCCCCAAGCAAATCCCTGCTTGGTGCTGAGCCGCCCCAGAGAGCCCACTGCCAGCGGTACGGGGAGGAGGGGAAGCAGCTGGTCTCAGCCTGTGCCAATAAAAGATGTGCCCCTGCTTTGTGTTAAGCCGCCCACGGAGAGCCCACTGCCAGCCAGATGGCGTAAGCTGTGGTGACCAACTTCAGAAATGTTTTGCATTCCGAAGCTTGGTAAATCTATCAGAGATATCTGTGGTGATCCCTCCATAATACATCATTGGGTTACTAAATATTTGTGGGTATCCCCCCAAAAATGGGTGTATACAGCAAATATTTATAAATCGGGCCTGATTCGGAGGTGCAATAGCAGCTTTGACTTTTGTCACAGCCACTACTGCAAATTTATGGTAACACTGCAGCCGATGGGCTTCCTACTGATATGCTCACTGGCCGCTGCTTTAATCCACTGTGGTGTGTTGAAAGTCGCACCATCGAGAAGACATTGGCCACACCATCGGACATTAGAACAACTCTATAGTTGAGCAGAATGTCCAACGGTACATGACCATTGTTGCAAAAACAGCCTCTATCGGCACAGTCCCTGAAACTGGCACATCCACTGACCAAAGCCACCCACCCAGGAATGCTTATTGAAATTGCATGGCTCTCCATACAATACTGGTATGCATCTACTGATGGTAAATATCAGGAAGCATACACAGATTTAAAGTTTCAGGGGCTTGCACTCAATGGGCGTAATTCAATTGTTTCCAGCCCCCATCGCGCCGACGGAGCTATTCAAATGTTGCTCCTGTCGGGCGCGATCAGCTGTCAGCGCTCCATTTCAGCTCGCAGCCCCAGGGGGGTGAGAGCTGAAATGTGCGAAAAGTTAGCTGTTTGGGCACCCAAACATCACTTTTCGCGGTCGCGCCCAGCACTTTGGTCGGGGGTAGCTGCTTTACGTGACTAAACCCGACCACTTTGGGCACGATTAGCGTGAAAAATGGCAGCAATTGAATAGTGGCCTGTGATCTCCTGTCACTTTAGATGGGAGGTCCGGACAGCGTAAACAATTGAATTCCGCCCAATGTTGTAAATCCGTCCACCTATGAATCAGGCCCATATTTACACACCCAAGCAAATATCTGAAAAATGCATGTATTGCATTTATTATCACAAATACCAGCAGGCAATATAGAATTTTTAGGCATAGGTTAAACAATTTTACTTTGGTGGATGGAACATAATATACATCAAATACACCATAATACTGATGTACTGGTAGCCACTCAGAGAATGTCAGAATGCTGCAGAGGCTGTTGGCAGACACACATGCACAAGACCCAGAAAGATACAAAGACAGAAGACTTTGCCAATCCTAGCAGTTCTTCAGTAGCACTCCAATTCTCAGGTCAGTCCAGAGGGAGTTATTATCCCTTCAAGGTCAACTTTGGCATCCATTTAGTGAAAATTGGCAAAGGAGAGAGCTTACTGGTCTCTAGAAACAACTCAAATATGGGGCCAAATGTAATAGGGTGAGAGTTTAGCAATAAACTCACACTTTTTAAACTCAGCCGATGTAATAGAGTCCTAGAACATGCAAATTTGTATATTTTCTCCTTCATCCACTAGGGGGATATAGACTGTGCTAAGTGGGAACTTGCACTTTACATTTTAAGTGTCTCTAGCTCCTCCCCCTCTATATCACCCTACAAGCCCAGTCTAAGTTCGTGCCTGAGGGGAGCTGGATGTGTTTCACACTCCTCAGGGTCTTATTAGTTGGAAACACTGCTGCGCTGAAGAAGATTCAAGAGGACAGACAGGCAGCAGCTGCCTGTCTGCGTCGATGGAGCTGCCGGTGGGGACCTGCTCACAAGTGCCTGCACTTCGCCTGGGGTCCCCGACTACAGAGACCTCCATCTCCACTTAGGGGATCACGCATGCTGCTGCTTACAGCGCGCATAAGGCCCCCCATTAGTCAATACTGCCACCAGCAGTGGTTAGCAACCGTGAGTATTTCCTTTCTCTCCGAATAGCGGGGAAGCCAGGTTGATATATAAAGGGCGGTATACACAGCAGCTGGCTGCTCTGGATAGCGGAGCAGCCAAAACGGTAGACATGATTGTGCTAGAAAGCACACAGATAACAATTCTCATATGAGCAAAGAGAATTTATAACATCAAGCTCATACAAATGTTGAGCACATAATAAATAGCATGCTTACAGTGATTAAGCACCATAGTGCTTAGCTGCGGAGTCTTGCTCCTTCCAGCGGCCCCAGTGCTTCTCTGGAAGTGTGCTGGCAGCCATTACATGGAGGGCTCTGCTGTATGAAACAACGCTGCATGAAACTGGTAGCCTCCCCTGGACTGTGAGTACACAGTGGGTTATTAGGCTGGACAAGAGAGCATTTAAGTAACTGTGATTACATCTTTCTATGCTAGCGTTCTCTGGCACTGCTAGGAATGCTATTAGAACAAGTGTGGCTCTCTCCTGCCTCTGTATCACAGTCTCTTTTGACCTTTTTCACTACACTTTACCGTTTGTGTGGAGTGTGTATGTATCACGAGACTACAGCATCTCAACGTTTATTATCTGCAAATATAAGTGCAGTTTAGTTTCCACAGGGGCAGTCATCTAACTCCCTATTGTTTTACATGAATGGTTGGGTCGCAGCACTGGGGTCGTGAGTTCGGTTCCCGCTGCGGCACTGTCTGTGTACAGTTTGTGTGTTCTCCCTGTGCAAATTGCATCCTAAATTATATTTTTCAGGGATGTCGGATTCGCCGTCTGGGACGGCGCAGACTACACTAACAAAGCAAATGAGCTTTGGACAATTGGCTGATAGAGGTAAGCTGCCGTTTAGTACCTTGTTCCGTTAGCATTGCATATAGGTGAGACGTCTTACCTTGAAGAAACGTCCAATGATGTTTGCCTTATCACCTCCAGGAGGTGAATTCGGCGTGAGAGCGCTGTGGCTTAAGCAATGACATCTCTGCTGAGCTTGAGGCTTCTCGGAAAAGATAGAGGGGCTTCTAGGTCAGGTCTCTACAGGAAAGTCTATTACCTATATCCATGGGTTTTCAATACCATGGCTCCTTTCCGTACCACTAAACAGTGTCAGATGGGATAGAGGGCCTGATTCAGAGCCGCTCGTAAGCGGCCGCTCGTTCGCTCCGAGCGATGTTCGCACATCTGCCCATGCATATGGGTCGTAATGCGCATGCGCCAACCACTCATTGCAGTCGGAAATCGAGCGCTTGCAAAATAGCGAGTGCCTGCTAATTTCAGTGACAGAATGAGGCGTTTGTGGGTGGTAACAGGGGAAGGTGCTTGAAAACGGGGAGTGGTGATCTGAACGCAGGCGTGCCAAATGGTCAAAACGGGCGTTTTAAGGGTGTGCATAATTAACAAAGCAGCGTCATCGACCACGTCACTTGGTTGTTTCTTAGCCTGAACTGTTCGCATGATTGCGGTAGGAAAATCCTACCACAAGCACTGCGAGCAGTTCAGACGCCTTTCGATGTACTAGATTAATCAAATAAATAGCGGAGATGACGTAGGATGCGAGCGGCCAGGGGGCGTCTTTACAAAATAGCGAGCGCATGTTTCGTTCGCTTGCTCAGACATAGAGGTTTCAACAGACCGCAAAGAGCGAGCGCTCAATTTAAATATCCGGCCCCTTTTTCTGAATGAGTGAGCGCAAATAGCGTCCAGCTCTGAATCAGGCCCAGAGACTTTATTTTTTGCTATCCAAAAGGTATTGCAGATACAGGAGAAGGACACTAGTCCTACTCAACATTATTTCTTTCTTAGGAAACAGCTTGAAAACCTCCAGATAAATTTCATGTCCCAGTGGTTATTATCTTTTTCTCTTTCCTGCAAAAAGATCTTGTAAGACTCCCACTACAGTTCTTAATTGTTTAAGTAGTCAACGCTAATGGTCCTGATACCATGTCTTTTAAAGACATTAGACAGTAGATTGAAGAATACTCTCAATTACATTTCTACATGTGCAGGTGTGATACTGCGTGCTGTTATTGTAATCTGCTGAAGGCGGATGCAGATACAAAGCTGTGAAAACACTTTTATTCGTGAAGAGGGTATTACTTGCAGTGGAGACCACCAGGGAATACCAGGTGCTGAAGGCTAGCCTTCGGCCACACCACTCTGAACATGCCCAATCGCATCTGATCTAGATAGATTGATTTCTCAAGCTACTGCGGCCTATTCTCCTAGAAGTTCTTACTCAGGACTTGTTTCGGTCCTTTAGTGCTCCGAGTTGTTCAGGAGGTACATTAACTTCCCGTGGTTCCGGAGCTCAGAGCACAGTCTAAACAACTACTCAAGCAATACCCTGGTGGTGCAGTGATAAATACACTATATATAAAAAGATGGGTTCGAATTCCATTATATCATAAGGTTACGCACACTACTAAGCCTAGTGCATAATGGGCTTTCCTTTCACCTGGGTGACCCCAGAGTGGGAGCGCATCTTCAGGACTTCAGAATAGTATGGTTGGAACCATGTACGGGCGCTTGGGTCTGGAATCTCATCACTCGGGGATACAAGCTTGACTTTTTAAGTCTCCTGTACCTTGATTTTTTACCTACAGGTTTGACAATTTCCAACGACAGGAGTATCGTTTTACAGCAAACTATACACTAGCTTCTATCTACGAGAGTGGTGGTCCAGGTTCCCAGACATCAGACTGGACAAACTTTTATTCCAGTCTCTTTCTGGTTCCGAAGCCTGACAGCTCGGTCATACCTAATCTGAACTTGAATAATCTCAATCTATTCTTAAGGATTTTCAAGTTTAAGACAGAGGACCTCATTCAGACCCGGTCGCAAGCGCTGAGTGCTCGCAACTGGGTCGATGTTTGGTCCTGCTCACGCGCAGCGGCCGCACTGCGCGTGCGCAAGCCCCGGAGCGAGAGAGGAACTCTCTCGCTCCGGAGCTCACTACAAATGGACCGGCTGTCAATGTTGATTGACAGCTCGGCCCATTTTGTAGGCGGGGCGGTGGTTTCACAAATGGAGGCGTTCCTACTGTTTTGTGGGCGGCCGCACTGACATCAGCAGTGATGTCAGTGGGGAGTTTCCTGCTCAATCAGAGCAGAAAGCTCCCTGAGGTTTGCGGTTGCCGAGACCCAACCTTTGGGTCTCGTCGCAAGCCCCGATGGTCACGATGGTCTTGACCATTGCGACAATCGCCCTGGTCAGTCACTAAGCTGTGGGTGGTAACCCACAGCTTAGCTAGCGACCAGGAGGCCGCACTAAAAATTAGAAGCGGCCACCCTCATTCAGAACGAGCGCTCACGTCTTGCGAGCGCCTCTGAATGAGGGCCAGAGTCCCTTCCCTCTGGGATTGCGGGACTAGAGGACGACAATTTCAGGATATCTCTGGATATCAAGAATCCCTATCTGATCGCCTCACCAGGCCTTTATGAGATTCGTATTTCAGAATTCTCTTTTCCAGAGTCAGGCCTTACCCTTCGGCTTATTATTCAGTCCCCAGGGTATTCACAAAGGTCATAGCTGTCTTTTTCTTGGGTACAGGGACTCATTGTTAACTCTTTCCTGGATGATCTTCTGCTGAGGGATCATTCCAGGGACATCTCATTCGTAGATCTTGAATTTTCCCAAGTCTCACCTGCAGCCGACGCAGAGGCTACAGTTTCTGTGAATGATCATGGATTCCTTTTGTCACAGAGTGTTCCTCCCTCAGGAAAAAACAGCTTCCATCGTCAGGTATCAGAGCATGTTTGCATTCAACTCCTGAGTAAGATGGTTGCGGCATTTGAACATTCCTTTTGGACTCTTTCACTCCAGGAAGTTTCAGCTAGACCTCCTCTCTCAGTGGACAGGATCCCATATTTTCCTTCACCAACGGGTAAGGATAAGTACAAGAACTCGGATATCCCTTCTCTGGTGGTTGAACTCGGTACACCTAATGGAGGGAAAGAGATTAGGATTGGACTCTTCTCACCACAGAAGCGAGTCTGAGAGGATGGAGGCATGTGATTCAGGAACATCACTTTCTGGATATCACAGGAAGCGAGTCTGCTGATAAACATATTGGAATTATGGGCAGTGTTCTACTCCATTCAAACAGCAGATCACCTGTTGTGGAGCCGAGCAGTTGGGGTCCATGACAGTGGTGTACAATAACCAAGGCGGAACCAGATGTTGGGCGGCTTTAAAAGAAGTAAGCTGGTTTCTAACCTGGGGAAAAAAGTGTGCAATGGCAATCTCTGCAATCTTCATTCTAGGTGCAGCATATTGGACAACTGCTGGTGTAATGGGGGTCTTCCACAGGTCGACCTCATGGCATTAAGACAATATCAGCTGTCTTTCTACTGATCTATGATGAGACACCCGGAGGCAATAGCAGTGGTGCATTGTCAACACCATGGCAGTTCCAATTTGTCTGTCTGTTTACTCCATTTCCACTTCTAGCTTGCATTCTACAATGCATCAAAAAGGAGAAGGTCAAGGTTCAATTCAAATATCCTTGCAGAGCTTGGTATTCCATCCTTCAACTTATGATAATTGACGATCCATGGACACCTTCTTGGAGAGACAATCTCTTACTGCAGGGTTCTTTAGTCTATTCAGACTTAAAGCGGCTACGCTTGACGGCTGTTGAAAGGGCCATCTTGAGAAGTAAAGGGATCCCATCCAGGGTAGTCCCTACTATGCTTAAAGCTCGGAGGGAAGTTACTTCTAAACATTGTAGGGGGATATAGAGGAGGAGGAGCTAGTCACACTTCTTAAAATTTAAAGTGCCAGCTCCCACATAGCACCGTCTATATCCCCACTGTCTTTGGTCTCCAGTGTCCCCTATGGAATCGGAGAAAGGAATCTCGGTATCGGTAAGTACCAAAATCCTGTTTTTCAGACTCAAAAAACTCTCATGATTTAAACTCTCATCCAGATGTTTTCTCATATTGAAGATAAAACTCAACCAATGTTAGAATTTACTGCTAAACTTTCACCCATTACATATGGCCCCTGGTTTAAACTCTCATCCAGATGGTTTCTCATATTGAAGATAAAATTCAACCAATGTTAGAGTTTACTGCTAACTCTCACCCTATTACATATGGCCCCTGGTCTCAAATCTCAACCTTTAGTACGGATACTTGCTTCCCAATTAGAAGTCCTTATTAGGGCAGGATCTTATTCCCCAGTAGTAGTAAGTAGCAGCTCCGCAATGTCTGTTAGTCTCATTAGTGAGTTGGATGCAACCACACCAGGCAAGTGGTTAAACAGTTTGGATGACTACAATGCTGACTCATCTGAATTTTTCTCTAGGCTGAGCTTCCTCTTCTATATGGAGGAATATCTAGTTCACTTAAAAACTGTGTACAGTGTATACTGCTACTGAAATCCTTCAGTTGAGCTCTACAAACCTAGTTGAAAGATATTGTTGAAAAATAATTTTAAAAGTCATAATTAGTAATGAAATTAGGGACATCTTGACAAGTTTGAACACAGTGATCCCAGCTTCTTATACATAAGTGGAGTGGCAGGAATGACAGTGGGCAGGAGAAGGGAGTGGCAGGAGGCTGAAGTGGACACAAGGAACACGTCCGGTTGAACCTCTGTTGTATGATGATGACATTGGTTACATTCCTACACAAACAAGCATCTTCCAGACCAGATGAGCTCCTACTTTAATAATGAGGACCAACTGAAGACATTCCCTGACCAGGGAGGATCAATTTCTTCAGAAGTTCTCTGTGGCAGAGAAACCACCATATAGGTAAGGTGTATGTCTATTTAGTACACACACAAAATGGGTTGGGTATGAAATAAAGGCAGTCAGGATGCCTACTGCCAAAATGCCGACCGCAGCATCCTGATGCTCGGAATCCTGACGGGTTGGGTAAGTATACTAACCCTCCCCTCTTCTCCTAACCCTCTGCACCCTAACCCTCCCCATTAGTGCCTAACCCCCCCAGTGGTTCCTAGCCCCCCCCAAAGCTTAACTCTTTGGTGCTTAAAATATAACCCTCCTCCCCCGCGGCTAACTGTACCTTGGATCGGGATGGCAACTGTCGAGATTCTGGCATTGGTGTTTAAATAGGCATCAGGATTTCAACACCTATCTTTAGTCCCGGGTCGGGCTTTTTGTGATCACATTTTCTTATGCACCCCTTTTAACCTGTTTAATCTAGCTTGTGTTAGCTGTTTTCCTAGGTGCTTTGCAATAGGTGTGCTAAGTGACTGTCTCACGTTTAAAAGCAAAGTTGCTGTGAGCTTTAAAGCACACTCTGAGTTTAACACTAATGTGATAGCTATTTCCATGTTATAATTCTGAGCAATAGAGTAGGGACTTGCAGTAAAGTGGGGTCCATTTTCGGGGGCTGCAAGCTTAAATGCATTGATCAATTCATGAACCAAAACCCCACTGTTTATTATTGTTATTATGGTGAGTGCAGAGCCCCTGTGATTTCTATTTAAACAATGTGGTCACATACCATGTTGCACCCCAAATCTAGGAATGGTGAGTGCCGTGGATCAGTGCTTTTTGTTTATTTGATTAATTTTTTGAATTAATCATTTTGTGATCACATTTTCTCATGCACCCATTTTAACCTGTTTAATCTAGCTTGTGTCAGCTGTTTTCCTAGGTGCTTTGCAACAGGTGTGCTAGGTGTCTCACGTTTAAAAGCAAAGTTGCTGTGAGCTTTAAACCTTGATAGCACCAGTGGTGGGCTGGGCCGGGGGGCAGGGTGCCATCTGCACCCCAGGCCGGTACAATTTTAGTATTCTCGGGCCGCCAGGCTCCAGCAGGCAGGCAGCAGATGCTCCTGCTCCCTGCCTGGCTAGAGAGAAGATTGGGCCACCGGCGCTGGGCCGATCCCATGTCCCCCTGTGCCGGGCCGGCCCACACTACCTACCCGGCCACATGGCGCCGCAGCTACCCTGAGCGGAGCTCCGATCGGGCATCAGAGTCCTGGCTCCAGGCTTCCCTATACTAAAATGGCCGCAGCAGCTCCTCCCATGGGCCTTTGCAGAGCTCGTGAGCCACAACTCACAGCTCCGCCCCCATCCATGTCTGGTGGACTCTAGCAGCAACTCCAGGGCATCCATGCACAGCAAACAGGTAAGGGCAGTGGCACTTGAGTGTGTCACTGTCACACATTTATTTTATATAATGGCAATGGGCTGCATACCCCCCCTCCCCCGATCTCCCCCACCCACACACTCCAAGTCCTCTTCTTTAAGTTGTAAAGTCTCTCAGGCCAGGTAAGTAATTGTCATTGTAAATTTTTTTTATCATATATATGTATGTATAGTACTAGTCAAAAGTTTGGACACACCATCTCATTCTGATAGCACGTTTCTTCTTCAAGTTATCTGTAAACCTCTTTAATATAATCCATCCGGTCTAATATTACCACGCCTCCGCCTTTATCAGCGGGGCATATGATTATATTTTTATTGTCTTGTAAGGATTTAATTGCATTGGCTTGGTCAGATGTAAGATTGTGCTAGGAAACCTTTTGCTTACGAATAATAGGTAAAGTATCTCTTCTAACAAATTTAATGAAGGTGTCTATATAGGGGCTGTTCACAGTAGGGTCAAATGTACTTTTATTTCTAAATACCTTTTTATTTAGATCATAATCAGATCTTTTATTCGCAAAAAAATGTTTGAGTTTTAGTTGTCGCTGGAATTTATACAAATCAATCTCAAGATCAAAAGGCTTTTTGTTTAAAAGTTTTTACAAATGACAGCCCCTTAGATAGCACTTCCACTTCATAATTAGAAGGTATGTATTTTGACAAATTGAATACTACTGTTTCTTTCTGTTCCTGTTCACACCCCTGTTTGATCTTCCTCTGTTTGGATTTATGTCTACTGCCGCCCCGTCTGCAAGATTTTTGTTTTCTAGTTTGTTTTTGCTTCGTGTAGAAGTACTTCCTTTTAAAAAATTAATCCTAGGTTGTGTGCTATAAGAATCACTTAACGAGGTGTAAGATTCTAAATCAGTAAAGGATCTGTTCACTTGTGGCTTTTTATAATTTTGTCCAGTGTGCCAAGGGCGTCTAGTTTCTCTGCCAGACAGCCATTGGTACACTCTGCTCTCTTTGTAGTCATCACATACCATCTTATATTTATTTTTCTTAAATGTGAGTAAATCTGATCTAAAGGCCGAGACTGCAGTCTCTAACCTGGGGATCCAATCTATCTCAGTGTCACTTGCCACTGTATTTAAACCGATATTTTCACATATTGTAATATCCTTTTCCAATGCCACAATCTCAGTATTAACCTGTTGAATAACCAGTATCATAAGATCGAATGAACAATGTAATGCACCAATGGTATTTTGTATTTGTGATAAAAACTGATATAATGTATTTAGGCATAGCATGGAACAACCGGAACATCACTTCCGGTTGCTGGAACGCAAACTCCGTTGGAACGCACGCATCACTTCCGGTTCTCCGCTGGACGCGTGGTTCCATTCTTCGGAGGTTCCAGGTGAGAAGATTATCTACAGGTGAGTGCTGTTGATTGATGCCATTTGTTTCAGGTGCAGGCTCTCAGGGTGCTATAAGACATGAGGCCTTAGTGTATGTGGCAGTGCCCTTGGTACCGGAGAAGAAGGTACCGGAGGGTACCGAAAGAGCTGTCGGGCCAGGCCACACTTTATTGCTACAACGAAGGTTCTACTAATGATGAGTATCATGCTGGAATTACATTACTTGATTGCATGTTGCATTCTTTTTGCTCACATGAACGGACATTGGGCCTGATTCAGAGCCGTTCGCTATTTGCGGTCGTTCGTTCAAAAACAAGGGGTGGCTATTCAAATGATCCGTTCGCAAATTGCAGTC
This sequence comes from Taudactylus pleione, assembly GCA_031769625.1. Lineage (NCBI taxonomy): Eukaryota > Metazoa > Chordata > Amphibia > Anura > Myobatrachidae > Taudactylus > Taudactylus pleione. The sequence goes on from JAUIMM010000601.1 coordinate 3,911,157, forward strand.
TGTTCACACCTCTAAGTCTGAACGAGCGAGCAAAACATACGCTCGTTTATTTGTTAAAAACGCCCCCTGGCCGCTCGCATCCTACGTCATGTCCGCTATTTATTAGATTAATCGAGTACATCGTACAGCGTATGAACTGCTCGCTATTCTTGTGGTTGGTTTTTGCTACCACAATCTTGCGAGCAGTTCTGGCTCTAAAATAACCCAGTGACGTGGTCAATGACGCTGCTGTATTAATTATGCACACCCATAAAACACCCGTTTTGACCTTTAAGCACGCCTGCGTTCGGATTTCCACTCCCCATTTTCAAGCACCTTCCCCTGTTACCACCCACATACGCCTCATTCTGTCACTCAAAATAGCAGGCATTCGCTATATTGCGAGCACATGAATTTCGGCCGCACTGACTGGTTCGCGCATGCGTATAACGATCCGTACGCATGCGCAGATGTGCGAACATCGCTCGGAACGAGCGTACTGCCGCTAGCGAGAGGCTCTGAATGAGGGCCATTGTTAGCTATTGGGCTATTTACCTTTTGATGGTTTTTATAGATTAAAACTTATTTTTTGCATTTGAAAAGGGTGTGCCGGTCGTCTGGTGTTCTGGACATTTGGGACTATATATATTTACATATGTATATATGTGTGTGTGTATATATATATATATATATATTTTTTTTTTTTTTCTATTATGTGTATACATATGTGTATATATATATATATTAGGGATGTGCGGGTTCGGATTTCTGAAATCCGAGCCCCCCAGATCTGAGTCGGGAACCGAGTCTGGCTCGGGTTTTCCCGCCTGACTCGGAACTGAAATCGAGGGAAAACGTCATCATCCCGCCTTCCGGATCTCGCAGGTTTTGGATTCTATAAAAGGTCCCCGCGTCGGCGCCATTTCTCACTCCGGCTGTGGACAGTGAAGAGGGAGCGTGGGAGCTAGGGCTGGCTGGGCTGTGTTGTGCTGCTGTTGTCCATAGGGGCTGTGGGCCTGATTCAGAGCCGGACGCTATTTGCGCTCGCTCATTCAGAAAAAGCGGCCGGATATTTAAATTCAGCACTCGCTCTTTGCGGGCTGTTGACACCTCTATGTCTGAGCGAGCGAACGAAACATGCGCTCGCTATTTTGTAAAGACGCCCCCAGGCTGTTCGCATCATACGTCATCTCCGCTATTTATTAGATTAATCGAGTACATCGAAAGGCGTCTGAACTGCTCGCAATCATGCGAACAGTTCAGGCTAAGAGACAACCAAGTGACGTGGCCGATGACGCTGCTTTGTTAATTATGCACACCCTTAAAACGCCCGTTTTGACCGTTTGGCACGCCTGCGTTCGGATCTCCACTCCCCGTTTTCAAGCACCTTCCCCTGTTACCACCCACAAATGCCTCATCATGTCACTCAAATTAGCAGGCACTCGCTATTTTGCGAACACACGATTTCCGACCGCACTGACTGGTTGGCGCATGCGCATTACGACCCATGCGCAGATGTGCGAACATCGCTTAGAGCAAACGAGCGGCCGCTTACGAGCGGCTCTGAATCAGGCCCTGTGTCCACTCAGTCCATAGGGGCTGACTGGGCTGTGTTGTGCTGCTGTTGTCCATAGAGCCTGGCTGGGCTGTGTTGTGCTGCTGTCATAGGGGCTGGCTGGGCTATGTTGTGCAGTCAGTTGTCCATAGGGGCTAGCTGGACTGTGTTGTGCAGTGTCCCATAAATGCTGTAATCCTAAAGGAGTGCTGTAGTGTTGTCCAGGGAGTGATCTGTCCATCAGGGGAGCTCCCCCAAAGTGCACTCCAAAAAAAAAAAAACATTTTTTTTTCTGTGTATGTGAATTGTGTGCGCAGTAGCCGCATGTGCATCAACAAAGTAGCGCCAAGTGTGCGCCTATGTCATAAATCAAGGGCCGGCTGGCTTGACCGTTAAAGGGTGCTTTAACCCCCAAAGTGCACTCCAAAAAAAATAAAAAATTTTGTTTTTTTTGTGTTTGTGAATTGTGTGCGCAGTAGCCGCACGTGCATCAACAAAGTAGCGCCAAGCATGCGCCTGTGTCATAAGTAAAGGGCCGGCTGGATCATCTGTTAAAGGGTGGTGTAACCCCCAAAGTGCACTCCAAGCAAATAAAAAATTTTTTTTCTGTGTTTGTGAATTGTGTGCACTGTGGTTGCACGTGCATCTACAAAGGAGCAGCACCAAGCGTGCACCTGTGTCCCATAAGTAAAGGGCCGGCTGGTTCATCTCTTAAAGGGTGGTATAAGCCCCCAAAGTGCACTCCAAGAAAAATAAAAAATTATTTTCTGTGTTTGTGAGTTGTGGCCCTGATTCAGAGCCGGACGCTCTGACAGAGCGCTCGCTCTGAATCAGGGCGTCTTTTTTTTTTTTTAATGGCACCCACAGCTAATGCGAGCGGCCAGGATGATGGCCATTGCGACCATCATGACCATCGGGCTTGCGACGAGACCCTTGTGGTAGGGTCTCGTGGCCGCAAGCCCCAGAGAGCTTTTGGCTCAAACAGAGCCGAAAGCTCTCCCACTGACATCACTTGTGATGTCAGCGGGGCCGCCCCCAAATGGTAGGCGTTCCCATGGGTACGCCTCCGTCTGGGCAGCCACCTCCCGGAACCACCCACCAAAGGGGGTGTGCTGTCACTCAACATCGACAGCACGCCCCCTTTGGTGCGAGACCCAGAGCGACGGATTACCTGTCGCTATCCGGGGCTTGCGCGTGCGCACAACGGAGCCGGCTCCATCGTGCGCATGCGCTCTGGGCCACCATCGACCCTGTTGCGAGCGCTCAGGCCCTGTGTGCACTGTGGTTGCATGTGTATCAATAAAGGAGCAGCACCAAGCATGCACCTGTGTCCCATAAGTAAAGGGCCGGCTGGCTCATCTCTTAAAGGGTGGTGTAAGCCCCCAAAGTGCACTCCAAGAAAAATAAAAAATTATTTTCTGTGTTTGTGAATTGTGTGCACTGTGGTTGCACGTGCATCAACAAAGGATCAGCACCAAGCATGCGCCTGTGTCCCATAAGTAAAGGGCTGGCTGGCTCATCTCTTAAAGGGTGGTGTAACCCCCAAAGTGCACTCCAAAAAAAATTAGAAATTATTATTTTCTGTGTTGTGAATTGTGTGCGCTGTACGTCCATCAACAAAGGAGCAGAGCCAAGCATGCGCCTGTGTCATAAATCAAGGGCCGGCTGGCTTGACCGTTAAAGGGTGCTGGAACCCCCAAAGTGCACTCCAAAAAAAGTTAAATTCTTTTCTGTTTTTGTGTGCGCCTTAGCCGCACGTATATATCAATCAATATAACATAAATGGAGGACCAAACTTTGTCCCCTAAAAATAAAATAGGGAAAGATCAAGAACCACTTCCTCCTAGTGCTGAAGCTGCTGCCACTAGTCATGACATAGACGATAAAATGCCATCAACGTCGTCTGCCAAGGTCGATGCCCAATGGCAGTAGAGGGCATATAAAATCCCAAGTTACAAAGTTCAGGAAAATGACCTTAAAAAAAACATTTAAATCATCTGAGGAGAAACGTAAACTTGCCAATATGCCAATTACGAACGGCTAAGGTCTATCCCTATGTTCCTGACTAGTGGTTCAGCTTCACATGACGATGGAAGCCCTCCTCCCGCTACAAAAATCAAATGAGTTAAGCTGGCAAAAGCACAGCGAAGAACTGTGCATTGTATGCGTTCTAAGAAGATATCACAAATCCCCAAGGAGAGTCCAAGTGTGGTGGTGGTTGCGATGCCTGGCCTTCCCAGCACTGGACAGGAAGAGGTGGCTCTTCCCACCATTTGCACGCCCTCTGCGAGTACGGAAAGGAGCACCCACAGTCCACTTGCTGATATGCAAATTGAAGATGTCACTGTTGAAGTACAACAGGATGAGGATACTGGAGTAACTGGCGCTGATGAGGAAGTTGGCGAGGAGGATTCTGATGGTGATGTGGTTTGTTTAAATCAGGCTCCGGGGGAGACAGTTGTCCGTGGGATGAAAAAGCCCATCACGGTCATGCCTGGGCAGAAGACCAAACATTCCACCTCTTTGGTCTGGCAATATTTCTATCCAAATCCGGACAACTGTCTTGCCATATGTACCATATGTAAAGGTGAAATAAGTAGGGGTAGGGACGTTAACCACCTAGGAACATCCTCCCTTATACATCACCTGCAGCGCGTTCATAAAAAGTTACTGTCAAGTTCAGAAACTTTGGCTAAGACCATAAGCAGTCCAGGAACACCTAAATCCCTTTGTCCTGTTGTATCCAAGCGCCTGCAAACCACACCGTCAACTCCCTCCTCATCAATTTCCTCCTTAGTCAGGATCGGAAGTAGTCCTGCAGGCCATGTAACTGGCATGACTGACTCTCCTATCCGGGATTCCTCCGGAGGATCCTGCATTGCTACTCCTGCTGCTGCTGTTGCTGGGAGTCGTTCATCCCAGAGAGGAAGTAGGAACACCACTACTTTTACTAAACAATTGTCCCTCCAACAGTCCTTAGCGAGGAGGATGAGGTACGACAGCAGTCATCCAGAAGCAAAACTTATAACTGAGGTCTTGACTGCTATGTTGGTGTTAGACGTGCGTCCGGTGTCCGTCATTAGTGAAGTGGGATTTAGTCAATTGATGGAGGTAGTGTGTCCCTGGTTCCAAATCCCGTCTAGATTCCACGTCACTAGGCAGGCAATACCGAGACTGTACAGAAACATCAAAAAATTTCCTCAGTGTCCTGAAAAATGCGGTTGTACCCAATGTCCACTTAACCACGGACATGTGGAGAAGTGTAACAGGGCAGACTAAGGACTAATATAACTGTGACAGCCCACTAAGTAGATGTATCACCTTACGCAGCAACAACAGCAGCGTCACCAGTAGCAGCATCTCAGAAATGCCAGCTCGCTCCAAGGTAGGCTACGCTGTGTATCACCGGTTTCAGTAAGAGGCACACCGCCGACAACCTCTTAGAGATAGTGAGGGAAATCATCGCCCAGTGGCTTACCCCACTTAGACTCTCCTGGGGATTTGTGATATCTGACAACGCCACCAATATTGTGCGGGCATTACATCTGGGCAAATTCCAGCACATCCCATGTTTTGCTCACACAATAAATTTGGTGGTGCAGAATTTTCTGAAAAGCGACAGGGGCGTGCAGGAGACGCTTTGGGTGGCCCGAAAAATTTCTGCCCACTTTCACCATTCAGCGACTGCGTGCCGAAGATTGGAGCGCCAGCAAATACTCTTGAACCTGCCCTGCCAGCACCTGAAGCAAGAGGTTGTGACGTGGTGGAACTCAACCCTCTATATGCTTCAGAGTATGGAGGAGCAGCAAAAGGCCATTCAAGCCTATACATCCACCTATGAAATAGGCAAAGGAGGGGGTATTCACCTGACTCAAGCGCAGTGGAGAATGATTTCCGTGTTGTGCAAGGTTCTCCAGCCCTTCGAACTTGCCACACGTGAAGTCAGTTCAGACACTGCCAGCTTGAGTCAGGTCATTCCCCTCATCAGGCTTTTGCAGAAGCAGCTGGAGAAAGTGAAGGAGGAGCTAAGATGCAGCAATTACGCTCGGCATGTGGGACTTGTGGATGAAGCCCTTCATTCGCTTTGCCAGGATTCCAGGGTGGTCAATCTGTTGAAATCAGACCACTACATTTTGGCCACCATGCTTGATCCTAGGTTTAAAGCCTATGTGGTGTCTCTCTTTCCAGCCGACACAAGCCTGCAGAAGTGCAAAGACCTGCTGGTAAAAACACTGTCAGCTGAAGCGGAACGTGACACGTCAACAGCTCCTTCTTCATTTTCTCCTGCAACTGAGACTGCCAGGAAACAACTTAGGTATCCTAAGCCCGCTGGCGGTGATGCAGGGTAGGCAGGACCAAGTTTGGACATATGGTCCGGACTGAAGGACCTGGCAACAATTTCTGACATGTCTACTGTCACTGCATATGATACTGTCACCATTGACAGAATGGTGATGGATTACATTGGTGACAGCATCCAAAATAGGCATGGCAGACAGTCCGTACCTGTACTGGCAGGAAAAAGAGGCAATTTGGAGGCCCCTGTACAAACTGGCTCTATTTTATCTGAGTTGCCCCCCCTCCAGTGTGTACTCCGAAAGAGTTTTTAGTGCAGTCGGGAACCTTGTCAGCGAAAGGCGTAGGAGGTTGGTTCCACAAAATGTGGAGAATATATTGTTCATAAAAATGAATTATTAACTCTTCCAGGGAGACCAGCCTCCAGAATGTACAGAGGGTCCTGTGGTGGTGGATTCCAGCGGGGACGAATTAATACTCTGTGAGGATGTACACAACACTGAAGAGGGTGAGGAATCAGTGGATCAGGAGGATGAGGACAACATCTTGACTCCGTAGAGTAAGTTTCTACTTCAGGGTCCATAGGGGGTCCACAGGGTTGACCTTGGGCGTATAGCTGGATCTGGATCCACGGGCACCACGCAGTTAAAGCTTTGCTGCTCCCAGGATGCACTTGGGTCTGTCCTCCTCTATACCCCGCCCCCGAGCCACAGGCACCTCAGTTTTAGTTGGTGCCCGGCCGGAGTCGGGTCACCCTGCACAGTGGGGCTGCATAAGCAGCCCCTAAGCTTTATTTTTAATTTTTAATTTTTTTTTAAAAAGAAGAAAAGAAGATTTTATTATTTTTTACTATCTTCAGAGCGGCAGCAATGGATTGTCCTTCTGGACGTCCACGCTGCCGCTCCAACAGCCCCGCTGGCGCTGCAACGCCGGTACTGATCCGGGGACCGCAGCGGGACCCCGGAGTCAGTGCTAGCGTGGCTCCGGGAGCTCCCACTGACTGCTGCCGGACACAAGGGGCCAGGTGAGCCGCGTGCAGCGCTTCATGCTGCGCGCGGGCAAAATGCAGTCTTTTAGCCGCTGGTCTCTGGGGACAGACCGGCGGCGCTAGTAGCAGCGGTGGGCTCCCCCCCTCTGTGGTATACCCTGCGTGTCTGCTTGCCTCCAGGGTGTAAGTACTGGCAGGGAACCGGCTTCCCAGGGGGTTTAATACCAGCAGGGGAGGCAGCCTTCCCTGCTTTAGCGCTCCTCCCCTCAGCCCAGTGCGCCTTCTCTCATGTGTGCTGGCGTCGCTGGGCTGTTATCTCCTGGCCACTCCTCCTCAGTGCTATCTGGCGGCCATCTTCAGGCAGCATCGCAGAGCTCCCAGGCAGGCTTCCAGTGGACCGGTCCCCCTGCGTACCTCTCCCCTGATCAGGACAGTGTTCGCAGCACTATAGCCCTCCCAGACACTGAATCTGGGAGGTTGATTGTAGCTGAAGGTGCAGTGAGTATAACTTCTTTGCATGGTATGTGACTTTTGCTAGTACTCCTGTCTGTGCTTTTCTACTTACTGTCAGCTTTTTACCTATCCCTTTCCTTCTCCTACGGCCCGCAGGTGCGTGGGGGAGGAGTGTTCTTTCTGTGTAACCTCACTTATATAAATCTACGTATTTGTGAGGTCCGTCACATACTGCGGTGTGCTACTCAGTACCATTTTGTGGGCTGTTTGTGTTGCATGCTTGGGAGTGCGTAGGTGTTATACGCCTTACCTCGTTTTGGTGATACACTTTTATTGCGAAAAGTTTGTGTCATGTCTGATGAGGAGAATGAGCGCTCTGTGGCTCCTGTGTTGTTTTCCTGCCGACGCTATTCGTTGGGAGTTGACAGGGCGGATTTGTCTCAGGACGGTCTGTGCGGGCGGTGCCAGCTGGTACCTGGACCCTCTAAACCCCCGGTGGCGCAGGATCCTCCGTGGGCGATGTTTACGCAAGTCCTTGTGGCTGAGGTCTTGGAGAGCTGACGCTGACTCCAAAAAGGGCCTGGAGGCCATACCTTTTAATGGGAGTTGCTTTTTGGTCCAGACTTGGACAAAATTGTGGATACTCTGGCTAAGTCTAAATCAGCCTTCCTCCCTTCGGCTTCTGCACCTATCAAGGTATGGAGCTCTGCCTTTCGGTCCTTTCGGGTTCAGGGCAAGGCCACAGGTCAGTCCTTCCCGAGGCTGTCGGCGACGAAGGCCGCTTCTAAGCCCAAGAAGCAGGCCTGGAGTGCCAGGTGCCCTTCTTCCAAGCAGGAAGATAAACCTTCTGCCTGATGGGACGGGCCTCCCTCTCGGGGACCCCAGAGTGGGAGGCCGACGTCTTCTATTTGCCCAGTGCTGGCACAATACCACCACGGATGTCTGGGTTCGAGAAGTGGTCTCCCAGGGGTACGCCCTGTCTTTTCGGCACAGACCGCCCCACCAGTTATTCTGCACGAGTCCTTCTCAGGATACGACCAAGACTTTACAGATTCAGGAAGCTATAGAGTCCTTGCTGAAAGCAGGGGTCATTGTTCCCATTCCTCAATTACAACGAGGGATGGGGTACTATTCTTCTCTGTTTCTGGTGCAGAAACCCAATGGTTCTCATCGCCCTTTCCTCAGCTTGAAGTCTCTGAACAAATTTCTCAGAGTTCCCAAGTTCAGGATGGAAACGTTACGTTCCATCATTCTGGCGATGGAACCGGGGGATTACATGGTGTCCCTGGATATCCAGGACGCCTACCTGCATGTTCCGATAGCACCTTCGCACCAGTGGTATCTGAGGTTCGCTATCCGTCAACATAATTTTCAGTTCCGGGCGCTACCCTTTGGCCTCTCCACGGCACCGAGGGTGTTCACGAAGATTATGGTGGTCATGGCCGCACATCTTCGGAACCAGAATGTACGGCTGCTGACGTATCTGGATAACCTCCTGTTGCTGGCGAGCTCCCTGGAGGTACTGCTTCAACATCTCCCCCTGACGATCGCTTGCCTGCAAGTGCACGGGTGGCTGATAAATTGGAAAAAGTCCTCCCTGATTCCATCACAGCGGATGGTTCATTTGGGAGTCCTGCTGGATTCTCGTCAGCAAAGGATCTTCCTGACTCCGGAGAAGGTCTCCTCCCTGCAGCTGCGGATACGCAGTTGCCTGAGCAGTTGCCGCCTGTCGGTCCATTCGGCTATGAGAGTTCTGGGGTCCATGGTGTCGACATTCGACATGGTGGAATTTGCCCAGTTCCATTCCCGGCCCCTGCAGGGGCTGATTCTGTCGGAATGGAACGGGTTACCTCACCGGATCCGCTCTCAGATGCTGGTGTTGTCCCCGGAGGTTTGGCAGTCTTTGGCTTGGTGGCTTCAGACAGCGCATCTGGTCGAGGGGTGCTTCTTTTGGATCCCGGACTGGGTCCTACTCACGACGGATGCCAGTCTCCGGGGTTGGGGGGCAGTGACCGGCTCATTATCGCTTCAGGGTCGTTGGTCCGCGGAAGAAGCACTTCTCCCCATCAACATCCTGGAACTGCGGGCAGTATACAGGGCCCTGCAGTCGTCCGGCCCCGCTCTTCATGGAAGGGCGGTTCAGGTGCAGTCCGACAACTCCACCACGGTGGCGTACATCAACCACCAAGGAGGAACTCGCAGTTGGGCAGCGATGTCTGAGGTGTCTCACATCCTTGCTTGGGCGGAGTGTCACATTCCAGCGATCTCGGCAGTCTTCATTCCCTGAGTCCTCAATTGGGAGGCGGACTTCCTCAGCCGTCACGACGTGCATCCCGGGGAATGGTCGCTTCACCAAGAGGTGTTTCAGCTACTCATGGACAGGTGGGGGCTGCCGGAGCTGGACTTGATGGCCTCCCATCACATTCACAAGTTGCCCGTTTACGGGTCAAGGACAAGAGACGCAGGCGTCTGTGTGGTATTCGTGCTGTCGGTGAAATGGACGTTTCACCTGGCGTATCTGTTTCCTCCGATATCCATACTTCCTCGGGTTCTGCGGAAATTCAAGCAGGATGGCGGCACGCTCGTGTTGGTAGCTCCGGCGTGGCCCAGACGTCCTCCGATCTGCGGGGCCTCTCCATCGACGCCCCGTACCTTCTCCCTAAGCGTTGGGACCTGTTGTCTCAAGGGCCCTGCCTTTACCCAGATCTGGGTCGGCTGTCTTTGACGGCGTGGCTCTTGAGACAGCCGTCTTGAGGTCTAGGGGTTTCTCCTGTTCGGTCATTGGTACCATGCTTAGGGCTTGTCCGTGTGGTTTCAGCGACGGATTGCTAAACTACCAGATGTTCACACCTTTTTCCAGGGTGTTCTCAGGATCCAGCCTCCCTTCGTGCCTCCGGTGGCTCCTTGGGACTTGGCGGTGGTACTACGGGTCTTGCAGGGTACTCCTTTTGAGCCGCTTGAGTCGGTGGAACTCAAGTGGCTGACGTTTAAGACCGTTTTTCTCCTGGCAATTGCTTCTGCCAGGAGGGTGTCAGAATTGGGAGCGCTTTCCTGTCACCCTCCTTTTCTGATTTTTCACCAGGACAGAGCGGTGCTCCGCACTCATCCTGAGTTTTTGGCCAAGGTGGTCTCAAAGTTCCACATTAATCAGGAACTTGTTGTGCCAGCTTTTCAGTCACCCGACCTTTCAGCTGGTGAGGCTTCCTTAGATGTGGTCCGGGCACTTATAATCTATGTGGACCGGACTGCTTCGGTTAGGAAGTCGGATTCTTTGTTTGTCCTCTTCGGTTTTCACAAGAGGGGTTGGCCTGCCAACAAGCAAACGTTAGCCCGTTGGCTTCGTTCCGTTATTTGTGAGGCTTATGCACAGGAGGGTTTACCTGTGCCAGCCTCTGTTAAGGCTCATTCCACTCGTTCTGTGGGTCCCTCTTGGACTGCTAGACGTGGCGCCTCCGCTGTTCAGCTGTGTAAGGCGGCCACTTGGTCTTCAATTCAAACGTTTTTGAGGTTCTATGCGTTTGACACCTTCGCCTCTGAAGATGCATCCTTCGGGCGCCAGGTGCTTCTTTCAGCACAGGAGCGTCCCCGCCCTTAGTTGAACTGCTTTGAGACATCGCCAAGGTCAACCCTGTGGACCCCCTATGGACCCTGAAGTAGAAAACAAGAGATATGGTAAGAACTTACCTTTGTTATCTCTGTTTCTACGAAGTCCATAGGGTCCACAGGGCGCCCGCCCTGACGTACCTGGCTTCATATGGGCTGTGTGGCTGGTCACCGGTTTTCCGTCTACCATTTCTGTGAGTATGGTTTCTTGTGTGTTCCAGTCTTCCTTCTCTCTGTTTAGTCTCCTCCTCCGGCCTTGGCTGCTTACCAACTGAGGTGCCTGTGGCTCGGGGGCGGGGTATAGAGGAGGACGGACCCAAGTGTATCCTAGGAGCAGCAAAGCTTTAACTGCGTGGTGCCCGTGGATCCAGATCCAGCTATACCCCCAAGGTCAACCCTGTGGACCCTATGGACTTCGTAGAAACAGAGATAACAAAGGTAAGTTCTTACCATATCTCTTGTTTTGTGCAGGGATTAATTGCCAGCTTGTTTTGTGGGGGCCCAAATGAACCAATCATTTCAGCCACAGTCATGTGGCAGACCCTGGTGCTGAAATGATTGGTTTGTTAAAGAGTGCATGTCCTGTTTATACAACATAAGCGTAGGTGGGAGGGCCCAAGGACAATTCCATATTGCACCAATTTTTTTTCTTTGCATTATGTACTGTTTGGGGCCTAGTTTTTCAAACTGCCATCCTGTCTGCCACTGCAGTGTCACTCCTAGATGGGCCACGTGTTTGTGCTGCCCACTCGGGTCGCTCAGCATATTCATCGAGCTAGTTCGGTGCAACCTTTTGGACATAAAAACACTATTGTGAGGTGTTCAGAATAGACTGGAAATGAGTGGAAATTAAGGTTATTGAGGTTAATGATAGCATAGCTGTTTTTATGCTTTTTAAAAAAAAAAAATACAGATCCAGAACCCAAAACATGGAAGGGTGGTTTTGGCAAAACCAATCCAGATCCAAAACACGAAGAAAGATCCAGATCTAAAACACAAAACACGATAAATGGCCGGTGCACACCCCTAATATATATATATATATATATATATATCCATACTGTATTTTTTTTACACCTTTTTTTTTTACACTAACCCATACATGAGCTAGATAGAGAGGATACAGTCAGTTTGCCATTAGACAGGATGTCAGCTGATGAATCCCAGTGTTGAAATCCCGACCTGGAAGTAAACATAGGCGTCGGAATTCCAACGCCAGTTTAGATACTTACACTGGAATCCTGTAGGTATAGCAGGGCGCCTTAGTTGTAAGTCGAGGGCAGGGATGGTTAGTTTTAGAAACCACGTGGGGGGGTTAGGCACCACTTGGGGGGGTTAGGGTTAGGGATTAGGGGGGATGGTAAGGTTTAGGCATCAGGGAGGGAGGAGAAGGGGGAGGGTTAAGATACCGACCGACAGTTGTCGATATACTAACCCTGTCAGGATGCCAGCGCCGGGATTCTGACTGCCGGTATCCCGAGGAAGGGGGGTTGGGGGCCCCAGAGATATCAGTGTACCGGGCCCCAAGGTTTTTATTGCCAGCCCTGTGCATACTTTATGTATTATAAATACTGCTGGGGTCTTATGTGTTTACTAATTGTATAAAATATCATGCATTTATGTTGCACTTGCACATGTATTTATTTAGGTGACATGTACATGTGAATGTCACCTAAATAATTACTACACATTCAAGTGCAATGTAAGTGCCACTGCCAGCATATTTTATATTAGTAAGAAACACATAGGACACTTCACTATTATATATTGGAGGGGTCCTCCCATACTATATGTAATTATTTAGGCGATGGAATGATATATAGTGTAGGTGTCTTATGCTTTTGTTACTTTTATATCATGCACATTGATATTTATGTAGGTTGTACTTGCACATGTGCATGTCACCTAAATAATTACTACATTTGCCCCCTACATAAATGTCAATGTGCATGATACATAAGTAACAAACACACGGGACAGCTGCAATATATTTCATCCCATCCATTAAATAGCTGTCACATATAGCATAGGACCCATGCAAAAAAAAAATACAATATTTTCTGCTCTGCAGCGCCACATTACACAAACCACACCCCCAACATTATTGTCTTGCCCCTTTTTAAAATTGCATTCGCTGGTAGAAAAGCTGGGCCACTTGCCCTTGTTTGCCCTCCAGGCTGAAAGTTGCCAGCCAGCCACTGGATAACACACTCTGAGTTTAACACTAATGTGATAGCTATTTCCATGTTATAATTCTGAGCAATAGAGTAGGGACTTGCAGTAAAGTGGGGTCCCTTGTCGGAGGCTGCAAGCATAAATGCATTGATCAAATCATGAACCAAAACCCCACTGTTTATTATTATTATTGTTATTATGGTGAGTGCAGAGCCCCTGTGATTTCTATTTAAACAATGTGGTCACATACCATGTTGCACTCCAACGCTAGGAATGGTGAGTGCCGTGGATCAGTGCTTTTTGTTTATTTGATTAATTTTTTTAATTAATCATTTTGTGATCGCATTTTCTCATGCACCCCTATTAACCTGTTTAATTTAGCTTGTGTTAGCTGTTTTCCTAGGTGCTTTGCAACAGGTGCTAGGTGACTGTCTCACGTTTAAAAGCAAAGTTGCTGTGAGCTTTAAACTTTGATAGCACACTCTGGGTTTAACACTAATGTGATAGCTATTTTCATGTTATAATTCTGAGCAATAGAGTAGGGACTTGTAGTAAAGTGGGGTCCCTTGCCGGGGGCTGCAAGCTTAAATGCATTGATCAATTCATGAACCAAAACCCCACTGTTTATTATTATTAATGTTATGGTGAGTGCAGAGCCCCTGTGATTTCTATTTAAACAATGTGGTCACATACCATGTTGCACCCCAAATCTAGGAATGGTGAGTGCCGTGGATCAGTGCTTTATATATATATATACAGTATATATATATGAGTATAATCCACAGTAGGGTAGCACACACACAGCAACAACAGTGTCAATGCCTGAGGTGCAATCCCAGTGTCACCACTTGGGGTTTCACAATTATAATCCCAAAGGAAGTATTAGAAGACTTTGGGCCTGATTCAGCAAGGAACACATGGATGCAGATGCATGCAATTGGCCGATGTTCGCAGTCTGCGCATGGCCAAATCACAGTGCGCGTGCGCAAACTGCTCACTGCATCCGCAAAAGCAGGCACAGTGAATATGCAGACCCAGGAAAAAGTGATTGACAGGACGCGCCATTTGTGGGTGGTGACGGGGTGGTCAGGCGAATGCAGGCGTGCCTGTGCGTTGGGACGCCATTTAAGGGTCGTGCATAAATTAGCCACTGCTGTGCCACACACAGTTATGAGACTCCGTGCACAAAGGAAGTTGCCAAGATCCTGCGCGAGGTCTGGTCGACCACTATTATGCAAATGTGGTTGATGGTTCTCGGTGTTACCGAGAACCATCAACCACATACCTATCTTGCGTACTCATCAGGCTTTGAGTAAAGGGAGATGTGCGGCTTAATATAGGCTGGGTGTCTGCATCTTATGTGCGGCTGGGTGTCTGCATCTTATGCTGCTGTCTCCGTGCATATGCATTGATCAGCATACCCTCGCAGTGGCCGGGTGCATGCGTCTGCTAGCGTGCATTTCTTGCTAAATCAGGCCCTTTATTATTTAAAAGTTGTATAACATCATTGTGTAGTCGAAGTTTGGCCTTCCTCAGGGCAAAGCTTACATTAAATAAGGAGCAACAAACCCGTGTTTTTGCCTTTTATTTGATGTGGGCTTTGTCCTGCAGAAGACAAGGTTGTGGGCAAAATGTCGACTGCACTATGATGTTATTTCACTTTTGAAAAATAAAGTATGTTTATAAAAGTGTATGGTGAGTGTATTCTATTACTTTATTTAGAAATGTTATGGGACAGAAGCCTAGTATCACGTAGGACCCCCTCTAGGCCAGTGAAGTGCAGCAACTTGACATGGCATTGATTCCACAAGTGGATGGAAGACTGATAGCTTCCCACAGCTCCCTGATATTTGTAGGTGCAGGATCTTGGGTCTAAATGGACCTTTCCATGTCAAGCGAATGTGGTGGCCACACCATTTGTTGGAACTCCCCAGAATGCTCCTCGAACCAATTCTGCATTACCCTACTGGAATATTCCATCATTGTGGGGGTAATTGAAGTCCATGAAGGGCTGAAAATGGTCACCAAGCAATGCAATGTTTGCTGTTCAATGATCAATTATGTGTCACGACCAGGGTTTCTCGGCATAGGGGATGATGGGTATTACCTGTGAGGGCACTGTGGCGTGGTCCTTCCGGCAGAGGGGTTGGTGTCTGGCGGTGGGGGTTGGCTGTGCGAAGTGTTCCGCCGGCACTGTGTTATTCTGGCTGGGGTAGGCCTGGTGGTGTTTCCATTTCGCTCTGGTATGGGTGCCACCATCTTGCCTCTGGTCATGTGACTTAGCTGCTTCAGTCCTGGTGTGTCACATGCTCTCTCTGACCTATCACGATGCTGCACTGGGTACTTAAGGGAGTGAGAGACTTCCTGTGCTCCTGTAAACCTGCCTGTTTGAGTGCTCACCTGTGCTCCTGCTGGATCCCAGCCTCCAAGTAGCCTGCACCACTCTGCCTGCTCCCAGTCTCCTGCTGGAACCATCCTGCCCTTCAATGTACCCTTTCCCTGCCTAAGGACCTGTGTGAACAGTTAACCCTGAACCTACACTGCCTCCATTTACCTAGCTCTCTATTTTGTACACTGAGCCATCTCAGTACAACTCACCACTTAATTCATCAGCTGCTGCTATTCTAATTACTCCATTACCTCTCCAGATTTCACCTCACCAGTTCAATTAGTACTGTTTTCCTGTCTGCAGCCTTGCAGTGACCATTTGGATTACAAATACTTTTATAGTTCTGCCACTACCTAGACATTACCTATACATATTTCACTACAGTTTCTAATCATTACCCTCCTCTTAATATTCTGGACTTTATTTTATTATCCATGTACATGTCTGCAAGTTCACCCATTAAAAGACCCACTTTTCTGTTTAAATCTGTTCAGGTGTCTGCTCCTATTTCCACCCCGGGTCCACAACAAACTCAGATCCTAACAGTTTGCACTGGGCAAATGAACTCGGCCACGGGACAGGAGTTCACAACAGATTTAATTCAGAGCATAGCAACCTGTTTGGAAAACCTGAAAACTATGCAACACCAAATGACTCCGTTCTTCCAAGAAATGGTTAAATGCCAAGATATCATGCAAACTACTCTGAGTACTTCAAATGTTACAGTGGTTACACCTGCTCCTCCAGCTGATAATATAGGTTACAGAACATCTCGGTTGCACCTACCTACCCAAGTAAATTTGACGGCAGTCTCAAGTTATGTCGCAGATTTCTTAATCAGTGTGATGTGCATTTTACCTTGCAGCTAGATAAATTTCCTTCTGCTAAAACTAAAGTGGCCTATATCATCTCCTTATTGACCGGCTCAGCTTTGGATTGGGCTTCTCCTCTCTGGGAGCATTCAGACCCTCTTCTGGACAATTATACTGAATTTATAACATAATTCAGGAGGATTTTTGATGAGCCAGGAAGAACAGTTTCGGCCTCATCCAATATTATGACTTTAAAACAAGGAACCTGATCTGTCAGCCAGTATGTTGTACAGTTTCAGATTTTGGCATCAGAGCTCAAATTAAAGATGATTTGGTCACCCGCGAGCTTCCAACTAATCTTAAAGATATGATTTCTCTTTGCAATAAAATTGATCTACGATTTAGAGAATGCCAGGCTGAGAAGCATAGAACTGACCATTACAAGCCACCCCCACTACCCACTCCTACCCGCCTACCTCCTTCTTCTACAGATGAAGAGCTCATGCAGGTGAATCATACCCGTCTCTCTAAAGAGGAATGACAGAGAAGAATTCTAAAAAACCTTTCCTATATTGTGGAGATTCGGGGCACCTGGTGGTCTCCTGTTCCTGTAAGCCGGGAAATGCCCATTCCTAACTGGTCCTGGGGACATCAAGTTAGGAGTAATAAATCCGTCCCCAAAATCTAAAGATTCTGTCTTGATCTTAGCTGTAGATCTTTAGCCTAAACCTGTTTTTGTCACTGCTCTGTTAGACTCTGGAGCAGCAGGAAAATTTGTGACCTCCAGTTTTGTTGACAAGCTATAAATTCCTTGTACATCTCTTGGACACTCTATCTCCCAGACCTCTGTAGATGGACTACCTCTGTTAAATGGAACTGTCTCTAAGGAGACTCAGCCAGTCTTGGTTCGTATTGAAGTACTCCATTCTGAGCATCTTAAGTTCTTAGTGATACCAAAGGCTTCCCATGAAGTTATTCTAGGATTACCATGGTTACGTCAGCACAATCCCAGGATTGACTGGTGCACTATACAGGTTCTCTCATGGAGTACAAGTTGTCAGGAATCTTGTCTTCCCAAAGTATGACCTGTGAGGAAAATAGCATCATTAGTACTTCCAACAATTCCTAAAGTATATCAAACCTTTGCTGATGTATTTTCTGAAAAACAAGCTAATGTTTTACTGCCTCCCAGAAAATGGGACTGCCCGGTCGATATACTACCTGACAAGATGCCTCCTCATGGTCATACTTATCTTTTGTCCCTGCTAGAGACCAAAGCCATGTCGGAGTATATCCAGGCGATTCTGGAGAAAGGATTCATTCGACCTTCCACTTCTCCTGCTGGAGCAGGTTTCTTTTTTGTAGCTAAAAAAGATGGTGGGCTAAGACCGTGTATAGACTACAGAGGCCTTAATGATATTACAGTTAAGAACAGATATCCACTTCCATTGATTACAGAATTATTTGATAGAGTCAAAGGATGTATCATATTCTCCAAGTTAGACTTACGAGGGGCCTATAATCTTATCCGTATTCACGCAGGAGATGAGTGGAAGACCGCTTTCAATACAAGAGATGGACACTTCGAATATCTTGTCATGCCATTTTGGTTGTGCAACGCACCTGCTGTTTTCCAAGGTTTCATCAATGAAATTTTCAGAGATCTGCTATACATTTCCATTGTTATCTATCTAGACAACATTTTGATTTTCTCTTCATCCCTAGAGGAACACCACAAACATGTAAAAGAAGTCTTGTCTCGTCTGAGAAAGAACCATCTCTACAGTAAATTGGAAAAATGTGTCTTCAGTGTTCTTAGTTTACCATTCCTTGGCTATATCATCTCCGGTTCCAGTCTAGAAATGGATCCTAAAAAAGTTCAGGCAATTCTGGATTGGTACCGACCTCAGACATTGAAGGCTGTTCAGAGACTTCTCGGATTCGCCAACTATTATAGACGTTTCATCAAGGGATTTTCATCTCTAATGGCTCCCATTACCCCTCCTCCAGGCATGTTGCATTGTGGGAAATGTCAGATTGTAGGGTCTCCATTGTAACTGTGATCATATCCAGAAACACCTGTTCAATTTTAAGGAAGACCTCTGTAGTTGTGATTTGAAGTATTTCAGTATTTCTTCATATTCTCTTTGAGAGCCCAGAAAGTCCAGAACCATGACTAGGGCTGTGACTGCCGGTTGCTGTGGAGGGGTCAGCCAACTTTCATCAAATACTAAACTACATATTTTAATACTAATACTAATATATTATACACTTAGAAACAGTACATAATTGCTGAGTCATTATACACTGATACTATATAAAACTGAGCCCAGATATATCTGCATCGGCTGTGCTGTAGGGATGACCTAATATGTCTGTGAACGACGCATATGTCGCAGGTCACATGTGCGAACAGGCCACTGCAATCGGGACTACAATCACAGTGGCCGTGCAGACCCATCGCAGAGTGATTGACAGGAAGTGCCGTTTGTGGGTGGTGATGGGGGTGGTCGGCCGAACGCAGGCGTGCCAGTGCTTTTGTATGCCGATGCATGGGCGTGCATAAATTATCCACTGCGATACCCTAAGCAGCCTGAGGCCTGATAGCGTGCGATGAAGTTAGCACTTTCTGAGTAAGGTCAGAGCTTGTGCAAGTGTGCATGAGGCTGCGATGTTACTCGATTGTACTGATGTTTTCGCAGTCTTACTAAACATTACGGATGTGTGTAAGGTAAAGTGGGTGTCCTTATGTAGTGCTGTGGCGGCATTGTGATCGCAATGAATTAGCATACTATCACAGTTGAACTGCATGCGTAATCGCTATTGCATTTGCAGTTGCGTTCCGTAATGAATCAGGCCCACAGAGCGATGTATCGCCCTGGCTGTCTATTACTGTGTATCATATGTTCTGATTTGTTGTAGATATCAAGAATTGTTCACAGTACCTGTTTGCCCCATCAAGGTCTTTGCCATTAAGAGCAACCATCTTCCCTTTTAAAATGTGGGACAGGTGCCAAATATTCATTATGAAGAATCAACCCAAATTATTCCTTTCAGCAATACGTATCCTTGGGCATGTGCAAGTTTTAAGTTGTCAATATGTCTAGAGCCCAAACGATGGCTCCCACCAAAAGGTAATTGGCATTAAACAAAGAATTCCAGTTCTAATGTAGAAGTTTGTGGTGTCATTGAGCCTTATGGTGCATACACACGGTCAGATATGTCAGATGAACGATTGCACGATTGAATGATTTGCAAATGATTTTCAAATGATTGGACGATTTCAGCCTGTATTAAAGTGAATGAAATCGACCAAATCTGACTGCAAACACATCAGATGTCAGATATCGTTATCTGACAAACGGGAATGTGCATAGTTCATTGTTCATTGTTACCCACATGTCAGATTTTTTTTTCAGATAGCTGCACAAGATACGGCAATGCAACCTAGTGCTGCCCGACTGTATTTTTTTTGTCTAATATTTTTCTGTGTGCGTGTTAGGGTTAGCCGCACAAGATGCAGCAAGTCAGCAACGCAACGTAGTGCTGCCCGACTCCAGTCATCATCAATCTGTGCTCTGGGCCCAAGTTCTGGACCTGAAAAAAAATAAAAAAAGTCTTTATTTGTCTAATATTTATCTGTGTGTGTGTGTGTGCGTGTTAGGCTTAGCCGCACAAGATACAGCAAGTCAGCAACGCAACCTAATGCTGCCCGACTCCAGTCGTCTTCAATCTGTGCTCTGGGACAAAGTTCTGGACCTGAAAAAAAAAAATCGAAAAGTGTCTTTTTTGTCTAATATTTGTCTGTGTTTGTGCGTGTTAGGCTTAGTCGCACAAGATACAGCAAGTCAGCAATGCAACCTAGTGCTGCCCGATTCCAGTCGTCATCAATCTGTGCTCTGGGCCCAAGTTTTGGACCTGAAAAAAAAATAAAACAAATAGTGTCTTTTGTATATTTTTTTCTGTGTGTGCACGACTGCACATGTGTGAATTTTGTAACCGCACCTTGGCTACACTATTGGTGCTTGTGACACTGCTTCAAGACCACAGAAAATATGGAGGGCTGTCACATGACAGGAGAGCAAGGCCAAGAACCACATGTTGTAGCTGCCGCCAGCAGTCATCATGATAATGCAAGTCCATCAACTTCCTTGTCCTCTATGAAGGCCCATGCTCCAGGGCTTAGGTAATGCCATGAATATGGTAAAGCTACTTTTACTGTAGTAAAGAAAAAAAATCGAAAGGCAAGTTGCCTTTAGATAAACAAAAAATTGGCAATATGCCATTTACTACACAAAGTGGCAAGGAAAGGATAAGGCTTTGGCCTTTATTTACATTGACTGCTGGTTCTGTTAGCCCTTCTGCTTGTAGTAGTAGTGGTGGTGGTACCATTAAAAAATGTAAAGTTGTTAAGAGTAAGACAGCTCCGGAAAAACCAACTGTGTGCACTGAGGAATCGAAATCACAAATCTCTGAGGAGAATGCAAGTGTGTCTGCGGTTGCCATGTGTGAGCCAGACCTAAATTCTAGTGTACTAGAAGATCCTCCAAGTTCCAACATTTGTGTGCCTTCTGTAAATGTGGGGAAGGGTAGTCAACATCTTGCAGACGTAGTCAGTGAGGATGCTTCTATGGAATTGCACGTGAAGGAGGAGGATATTTTGGTAGTTGAAGGTGCTAAGGATGATGAAGATGTTGGTGATGAGGATGTTGATGAGAAGATGTTGATGCCGAGGATGTCCTTTGTGTAAGTAAGGCAACAGCTGTTGCCCATGGATTGAAAAAGCCAAAGCCCATTGTTGTCATGCCGGGGCAAAAGACAAAAAATCCGCTTCTCATGTGTGGAATTATTTCCACCCCAATCCGGACAACAGTTGTCAAGTCATATGTGACCGTTGCAAAGCAAGAGTGAGTAGAGGGAGGGACCTAAACCACCTTGGAACCTCCTCCTTGTTACGTCACTTGGAGCGCATTCATCTAATATCAAAGTGTACGTCGCCAAGTTTCAAAACGTAACAAGTCCAGTGTCACCTACTTGCTCCCTCTCTGTGGGATCCAAGCACCTTCGATCTCCAACACCAACACCTGCATCATCAACATCCTCATTCATCATCGGGAGTAGTTCTGCTGCATCCAATGTTGTTATTCGAAGCATGATTGACTCCTCTCCTATCCGTGATTCTTCAGAAGGATCTTTCATGACTACACCTGTTGCTGCTGCTCTTGCTGTGAGTTGATCTTCATCCCAGAAGAGGACCAGGAGGAAGACTACTTGTAGCGTATCCTCCAAAAAACAATTAACTGTCAAACAATCGTTTGCAAGTATGACAGCAATCACCCGGTTGCATAGCGGATTACTGACGCCATTACAGTTATGCTGGTATTAGATGTGCATCCAGTATCCGCCATTACTGCAGTGGGTTTTCAACAGTTAATTGAGGTCCTGTGTCCTCGCTATCAGATCCCTTCTAGAGTCCACTTTGCTAGAACAGCAATTCCAAGTCTGTACAAGGACATTAAAGAAACCTTATTAATGTCCTCAGAAATGCCGTTGTACCCACTGTCCTCTTGACCACTAATATGTGGACAAGTGGGACAGGGCAAACTAAGGATTACATGACTGTGCCAGCCCACTGGGCAGGTGTATTAACAGCAACAGCAGCAGCAACATCTACCAAAAGACAGCTGATACAGAAGCAAACTACTCTCAAGGGTATCCCAACCATCATCTTTGCACAGTCCTCAACTCAATTAATAATTATATCAATCAGTTTTGAGCCAGCAAGCTGGATGCAACCTTTTGGCCCTTTAACTAATTGAAAAAAAAATCAATATTGTGAGCTCTGAGGTGGTCAAAATTTACTGGAAACGAGTGGAATTTTTTTTTATTGAGATTAATACTGTAGAAACAAAAAAAGGCCCATTGTATCTGATTTTAGCTGTTTTTTTATTTTTTAAGAAAAAATCCTGATCCAAAACACGAAAACAAAACACGGAGGTGAGGTTTTGGCAAAACCAATCCAGATCCAAAACCAGGGGAGATCCAAAACATGGGGGTTGGCGCACATCTCTAATCTTAACTGTCTAAGATGTTTTATTGCATTGTGTGAAATGCTCTATATTTCCTTGTTTATACTTACAATTTGCAATATGATTCTTTTCTCTATGTACTGATGGTAGGTAGTTCGGGTTAGTAGCCCCCCAGTAATTTTTTTTCTCTTGCCACTTTTTTTTGTGTGTGGCAAAAACATTAGCTTCCTTATGTTGGCTATTTTGGTTCTCCCCTGGTTTTTTTAAACTGTTTCCTTCACCCTTTTTTCTATCCCATTTTGTCCAGAGACCTCTTTCAATGTGCTGTTATTACCCATTATGGGTCCATTATCTTATTAGTTATATATGTGTTAGATGGTAAGGTTTTTCATCATCAATGCAAAGGGATTAAACTCCCCAATAAACGCCGCCTGGCATTACAATTCTTTGCATCCCAGCAGGCAGACATTATTGCTATCCAGGAGACTCACTTTTCAATCCAATCCTCCCCTCAATTTGTTATTAAAATTTAGCCCACGTGCTACACTTCTAGCGGTCCTTTCAAACGTAACTGGGTAGCAATTATAATACGGGCTGGCTGTCCCTTCACACTCAAAAAAAAGGTTGTTGAAAGGAATGGCAGATACCTAATGTTAATAGGAAAACTGGCGGGTAGAATGGTCACGTTAGTTTCCATATACACACCTAATACGAGACACATCAGTTTTTTGCATAAACTTTTCACTAGTATTCAGGTGGTTGGCAAGAGCACCTTATTTCTTATGGACACTTCAATTTAGCTCCTGACCCCTATCTTCATAAATCTACTAATTTTTCTAAACATGCTCTCCAGATTGCCCGTAATCTATCTGCTTCCTTTTTCCAGTTCTTGGCGGAGTATGACTTATACGATGCATATTGTGTTAAACATCCCGGTACCACTGACTATTCCTTTTATTCAAATGTGCATAAATCCCACTCTCGCATTGACCTTCTACTTATTGATAAGTGGTCTTTGCAACTTATCCCCTCTATTTCCTTATTACCTATTACATGGTCTGACAATGCTCCTTTGATATTCAAATTGATCAAAAGGGAAGGGGATTCTGGGAAAACTTCTGCACCAATGGATATATGTTTCTGTAGCTAACAAAAAAAACCAAAATGTAACATCACAAATTGTATGATTTATAAACTAACTGGGGGTGCTGTCGAGGACAATATTGAAGCAATAACAACAAGAGAAAAAAAAAGAAATGTCTTCTTTGTTGGTGCACTAATTGGTAATAATAAAATTTTACTTTTATTAGTTCAATCTAAAATGATAGAAACTTTCTTAAAGTGAAATATCATACAAACAATTAAGTTGTGAATTAAAAATGTATTAAATAAATGATGAGTGTGTTGTGTGTCTCTTTATAATAAATAAATAAGTTAATTGTTTGATCTTATACACACACTGATAGTCAGTATCTAATTAGATCTGTGATCCTAAAAGAGCTGTTATTGAATTGATGTTAGCTTCACTAATCATTTAGTGTAGCAGGGAAACTGGTTAAATCACCCAATGATACTGTAATATCCATTAGGTAACAGTTCCTCTATAATTGAACAAAGTAGCAATTTTAGTCACAACAAATGTATCAGTGTATTCGTGTGCTGTAAACCACTAGATGGCATGGTCGTTCTTCTTATCCCTATTATTCATTTACATTCGTGGAAGTGCTTGAAACATAAATCAGCTCCTTCCTAGTGATAAATAGAGTTTACTTAGAGGACTGACTGTGCTATCATGCAGACAATGTGTTTAAGCCCTTATATTTATTGTTGCATGTGTGGATCATATAACATTTATCATTCAGAAAGAGTGTGTTTTAGTATTACAGTCCACACTCCACCGATCATATACATTAGTCAGTAATTAAATGTTGTGGTTATAATAGTACCCACACACTTCACTGAGAAAAATCATTAAATCAAATCAGGAATCAGTAATGTACCAATATAAATGGCACTATTAGCATATAAATGGATCTCAGTTATTATTTAGCTACAATGCATGCCCTTTATGCCACCATGTCTAAATTGGATTATCCATATATTGACTCAGTATGCTTTGTACCACAATGTCTGGATTAAAGTAGATATATATTTTAACTTAATGTGTAATTATGTTTTTCAACACTATATGCCCCATATACCTATAGATATAAACAGTGCAATCTCATTGGTTAGAGATAAATGAGCCACATTTAATTTAGCTCAATATCAGTGAATATAAACAGTGCTGTTACATAAATGGAGATGAGTGAGCCACATCTGTGATTAAATAAGTAATTATTTAAGTAATTAAATAAGTGTTTGGATGAGTGGTGACAACTACTCCCACAGACAGCTCAATGAGCAGGACACGTGTATTTCAAAATTTTTACACCATCTACCTGTAAGTGCAAATAGCGCTATTGCATCAGTGGGGTTAAACAGACCACTTCTATAATTAAATAATCATATTTGGAGAACACAACACTGAGTAGTGAAAACTACTCTCTCCGCTGACATACGTTTCACTATTTAAAGTATTCTCAAGGCAACCCGAGTTTGCCGTGGAGCAATGTAATATTGAGAACAGAGAGCCAGTCATAACGGCTCCCATAATCACATGCTCTAACTGACCAATCGAGAGAGCTAAAATGTATGCCCAATCAGCATTCATTATTTGTCGTCACGTGTGGACATTAGCCAATCAGATTTTGCTAATAGAAAGAATAGGGCAAAAGGAGAGAACGAGATTGCTTGACGTTATGTTCTGCATTATACAGAGCAGTCGCGTGATGATTAATGAAGGGTATTGGAAGAAAGGGTAATTGCGGACTCTCATCTTGGGGACAAATCAGTTCACTTATACATATTATCACAGACATACAGAAGTTAAATAAATACACTGTGAAAGTGAAATAAATACACTGAATTAATATTCATGGTAAAAGTGAGTGGATCGTTTATAATTGGAGACATTTTTATCTAAATTAGTAATATAATATAGTAAATAATAAAATAAATTGTAGGTGCTGAAATAATAAGAAACAGGAGGAAAAGCACAGAAAAAATGTGTGGTTAGTAAATGTGTATTATAATAAAAGTGACAAATGAAGATGAAGATCTAAAAGGATTTCCAATGGGGTGACAAAAACCAACTAAATATATCTGGAAAAAGAAAGAATTATATATCTTCAAAAAATAAAGTGTAAAATGGTGACGTGTATGTGTATTCTATGAAATGTGACTGAGATTACTGGAATATATGATAAAATGATGACTTGATGTGACCAATAAAAATTATTATTATATCTTCCTTTGATTAAGTGAATACAGAAAAAAGGGAGGTCAAATAATATGTAAAAATCTAGTGTGTAAAGATGTTTACAAAAAATTATATATTTAAAAAATATATTAATAATTAATCTATGTGAATTTGAAGTAATTGTATTGGTTCTAATAGTGGTTAGACTGTGATAAAATTAAAATTAGTATACTTCCTAAATAGGAATGAATACTAATACAAAGAATAGGTTAACCACTAAGGATGACCATTATAATAACATGAAATTTGTTATGTAAATACATATATCCATTACAAAAAATATATATATAGTAAAAAAAATATAAATTAGCTATCATCCTTGTTGATTTCCATTGAGCACATCCACAGTCCGTGTTTTCATCTGTTCATAAAAATTAGGACTAAAAACTCCCAAATATTTGTTAAAGTGTTCCCCAAGTATGTTTAATAAATATTCACCCCTGAAGGTTGGGGGAATCAATTTGTATGACCCACAGTTCCAGGCACATCTAGTGATCTTTATATTACGACCTGTAATGTAAATCGGGCAATCCACTAAACTAAATCATCCCTAATTAAGATTGATGAGATATATATGCTAGGATGTTAACAAAACTATAATAAATATCTTAAAAATTCGGGAATATCCAACTTGCCAATAATGGTTGAAAAATATGAGGGACACTAAGTTATAGTTGAGATAGACAATATTAGATACAGTTGGTCCGATGTATCCTATCTCAAGTTAATGTGTGGCCCTACCTGTATACGAATAAGGATTCAGATTGTATTGCTTCTAATCAGAGGTTACAGAAAAGGTAGGAAACTGTTAAATTCATTGAGACCGTTCGGATGGACACTCTTCATCAGAAAGATCATTTTAGTTTCGAATTTCAGGAGTTCCCTGTCCAGATCCCCGCCACTCACGCCAAGCTGAATCTGTTTCATGCCAAAGGCTTGTAAGCCCTTTGGATTCCCCTCATGGAATCGTTAGAAATGCTTGGCCACGGGGATGAGAGTTTTAAATTTAGCTCTATCATTTTTAGCATTTTTGATGCTATTGATATGCTCTAACACCCTGACCTTTAGGGGTCTTATTGTTTTGCCAACATATTTTTTCTCACATGGGCATTTCAGAAGATAAACCACTCTTGCAGAATTACAGTTAATGTAGTTCTTGATATTCCACTTTTTTCCTGAGTTGTCATAAAATTTAGTTGTAATCATATATTGGCAAGCTTTACAGCTTTCTACAACTAATTGAGCCATTAGAAGGGTATAATGCTTCCCTGAAACATGTTAAATGACTCCGAACTAAAAGGTCCTTAAGGTTTTTTGAGCATATCCAGCTAGTTTGGACCTTATTGGGAAGTATGGAAGCCAAATCGTGGTCTGTTAAGAGAACTGACCAATGCTTTTGTAAGATGGCGAAGAAGAAAAAGGGACATGAGAGGATGCCAGAGGAACCAAGAGAACTACGGAGACACAGGAAATAATAGAATCAAATTAAGAGTGTCTTAAGGTCATCAATTTAACAGACAGATCTCTCACTGATGACCAAGTTTCCTTTCCTTTTCCCCTGTACCTGATAGATTTGACTGTGAGAAAGATCTCCAGCTTTTCACTAGACATCCTTTAAAAAAAAATATTTTGTAATAAACAAGATCATTTACTATTGGACAATATTTATCCCCCTACTACAGAATTTTCGGGAAGATGACATACGTATAATTGAAATTTTGGAGGAACTTGAATCCGGAGCAACCAGTGTAATGTCACAAGATTTGAGACCTTTTGATCCAACATTAATCAAGCCCAAATCAAATCAATCTTTTTCCAGATTTAAAAATCTGTTCCCCCGTGAAAGTCTTTATGGACCTAATATCAAAGGACTATGATAAACTTTTCTCAGAAAACATCAATTTCAATAGTCCAGATAATCTTACAAATGGGGAGAGATTAGCACTATATCAAATATCCAATTGGCAAGACATCATAATAAAACCATCTGACAAGGGAGGTAATGTGGTTTTATGGCCCAGAACCCTGTATATCAATGAATTAAATAAACAATTGAATGATATTCAGTGCTACAAAAAACTTACATTCAATCCTACTCAAGATTATTGTAGGAGATATAAAAATCTGATATCCCAAACTCTGGCGAATGGAATTATATCCAATATAGACTATGAATTTCTTAGAGTAGACAGCCCAAAGTTCCAACACTGTACCTACTACCAAAAATCCATACAAATGATCAAACACCACCTGGCCGTCCTATCGTATCTGGGAGAGGTAGTTTAACAGAAAGCAAGCATATTTGTCGATCAATATCTTAGACAGTATGTCCTTGCTCTACCGTCCTATGTCAAATACTAGGGACGCTCAATGGAAATCAACAAGAAGGAGGATAGCTAATTTATATTTATTTACTATATATGATATATTTTTTGTAATGGATATAGGTATTTACATAAAAATTTTTATGTTATTATAATGGTCATCCTTAATGGTTAATCTATTCTTTGTATTAATATTCACTCCTATTTAGGAACAATACTAATTTTAAGTTTATCACAGTCTAACCACTATTAGAACTAATACAATTACTTCGAATTCACATAGATTTATTATTAATATATTTTTTAAATATATAATTTTTTGTAAAAATCTTTACACGCTAGATTTTTTACATATTAAATAACCTCCCTTTTTTCTATATTCACTTAATCAAAGAAGGAAGATATAATAATAATTTTTATTGGTCACAACAAGTCATCATTTTATCATATATCCCAGTAATCTCAGTCACATTTCATAGAATACACATACACGTCACCATTTTACACTTTATTTTTCAAAGATATATAATTCTTTCTTTTAGCAGATATATTTAGTTGGTTTTTGTCACCCCATTGGAGATCCTTTTAGATCTTCATCTTCATTTGTCACTTTTATTATAGTACACATTTACTAACCACACATTTTTTCTGTGCTTTTCCTCCTGTTTCTTATTATTTCAGCACCTACAATTGATTTTATTATTTACTATATTATATTACTAATTTAGATAACAATTTCTCCACCAATTATAAACGATCCACTCACTTTAACCACGAATATTAATATTAATTCAGTGTATTTCACTTTCACAGTGTATTTATTTAACTTCTGTATGTCTGTGATAATATGTATAAGTGAACTGATTTGTCCCAAAAATGAGAGTCAGCAATGACCCTTTGTTCCAATACCTTTCATTAATTATCACGCGACTGCTCTGTATAATGCAGAACATTAAGTCAAGCAATCTCCTTCTCTCCTTTTGCCCTATTCTTTCTATTAACAAAATCTGATTGGCTAATGTCCACACATGTGACGACAAATAATGAATGCTGATTGAGCATACATTTTAGCTCTCTCGATTGGTCAGTTAGAGCATGTGATTATGGGAGCCGTTATGACTGGCTCTCTGTTCTCAATATTACATTGCTCCACGGCAAACTCGGGTTGCCTTGAGAATACTTTAAATAGTGAAATGTACGTCAGCGGAGAGAGTAGTTTTCACTACTCAGTGTTGTGTTCTCCAAATATGATTATTTAATTATAGAAGTGGTCTGTTTATCCCCACTGATGCAATAGCGCTATTTGCACATACAGGTAGATGGTGTAAAAATTGTTGAAATACACGTGTTCTGCTCATTGAGCTGTCTGTGGGAGTAGTTGTCACCACTCATCCAAACATGATTATTTAATCACAGATGTGGCTCACTCATCTCCATTTATGTAACAGCGCTGTTTATATTCACTGATATTGAGCTAAATTAAATGTGGCTCGTTTATCTCTAGCCAATGAGATAGCACTGTTTATATCTATAGGTAGATGGGGCATATAGTGTTGAAAAACATAATTACGCATTAAGTTAAAACATATATCTAATTTAATTCAGACATTGTGGTACAAAGCATACTGAGTCAATATATGGATAATCCAATTTAGACATTGTGGCATAAAGGGCATGCATTGTAGCTAAATAATAACTGAGATCATTTATATGTTAATAGTGCCATTTATATTGGTACATTACTGATTCCTGATTTGATTTAATGATTTTTCTCAGTGAAGTGTGTGGGTACTATTATAACCAAAACATTTAATTACTGACTAATGTACAGTCAGGTCCATAAATATTGGGACATTGACAGAATTTTCAGATTTTGGCCTCTATTCACCACCACAATGGTTTTGAAGTGAAAGAAACAAGATGTGCTTTAACTGCAGACTTTCAGATTTAATTTGAGGGTAATTACATCCAAATCGGGTGAACGGTGTAGGAATTACAACAGTTTCAATATGTGCCTCCCACTTTTTAAGGGGCCAAAAATAATGGGACTATGAACTCAAAAGCTATTTCATGGACAGGTGTGGGCTATTCCCTCATTATTTCATTATCAATTAAGCATGTAAAATGTCTGGAGTTGATTCTAGGTATGACATTTGCATTTGGAATCAGTTGCTGTCAACTCTCAATATGAGATCCAAAGAGCTATCACTATCAGTGAAGCAAGCCATCATTAGGCTGAAAAATCAAAACAAACCCATCAGAGAGATAGCAAAAACATTAGATGTGGCCAAATCAACTGTTTGGAACATTCTTAAAAAGAAAGAATGCAATGGAGAGCTCAGCAACACCAAAAGACCCGGAAGACCACAGAAAACAACTGTGGTGGATGACAAAAGAATTATTTCCCTGGTGAAGAAAAACCCCTTCACAACAGTTGGCCAAATCAAGAACACTCTCCAGGAGGTAGATGTATATGTGTGAAAGTCAACAATCAAGAGAAGACTTCACAAGAGTGAATATAGAGGGTTCACCACAAGATGCAAACCATTGGTGAGCCACAAAAACAGGGAGACCAGATTAGAGTTTGCCAAACAACATCTAAAAAAGCCATTACAGTTCTAGGACAACATCCTATGGACAGATGAGACAAAGATCAACTTGTACCAGAGTGATGGGAAGAGAAGAGAAGGAAAGGAACTGCTGACGATCCAAAACATACCACCTCATCAGTGAAGCATGGTGGTGGTAGTATCATGGCGCGGGCATGTATGGCTGCCAATGGAACTGGTTCCCTTGTATTTATTGATGATGTGACTGCTGACAAAAGCAGCAGAATGAATTCTGAAGTGTTTCGGGCAATATATGCTCATATTCAGTCAAATGCTTCAGAACTCATTGGACGGCGCTTCACAGTGCAGATGGACAATGACCCGAAGCATACTACAAAAGCAAACAAAGAGTTTTTTAAGGCTAAAAAGTGGAATGTTATGCAAGGGCCAAGTCAATCCCCTGACCTGAATCCGATTGAACATGCATTTCACTTGATGAAGACAAAACTGAAGGGAAAATGCCCCAAGAATAAGCAGGAACTGAAGACATCTGCAGTAGAAGCCTGGCAGAGCATCACCAGGGATGAAGCCCAGCATCTGGTGATGTCTATGCGTTCCAGACTTCAGGCTGTAATTGCCTGCAAAGGATTTGCAACAAAGTATTAAAAAGTGAAAGTTAGATTTAGGATTGTTTAGTTTGTCCCATTACTTTTGGCCCCTTAAAAAGTGGGAGGCACATATAGAAACCGTTGTAATTCCTACACCGTTCACCTGATTTGGATGTAATTACCCTCAAATTAAATCTGAAAGTTTGCAATTAAATCACATCTTGTTTGTTTCATTTCTAAGCCATTGTGGTGGTGAATGGAGGCCAAAATATTAAAATTCTGTCAATGTCCCCATATTTATGGACCTGACTGTATATGATCGGTGGAGTGTGGACTGTAATACTAAAACACACTCTTTCTGGATGATAAATGTTATATGATCCACACACACAACAATAAATATAAGGGCTTAAACACATTGTCCGTCCTCTAAGTAAACTCTATTTATCACTAGGAAGGAGCTGATTTATGTTTCAAGCACTTCCACGAATGTAAATGAATAATAGGGATAAGAAGAATGACCACGCCATCTAGTGGTTTACACACGAATACACTGATACATTTGTTGTGACTAAAATTGCTACTTTGTTCAATTATAGAGGAACTGTTACCTAATGGATACTACTGTATCATTGATTGATTTAACCAGTTTCCCTGCTACATTAAATGATTAGTGAAGCTAACATCAATTCAATAACAACTCTTTTAGGATCACAGATCTAATTAGATACTGACTATCAGTGTGGGTATAAGAAGATCAAACAATTAACTTATTTATTTATTATAAAGAGACACACAACACACTCATCATTTATTTAATACATTTTTTAATTCACAACTTAATTGTTTGTATGATATTTCACTTTAAGAAAGTTTCTATAATTTTAGATTGAACTAATAAAAGTTACATTTTATTATTACCAATTAGTGCGCCAACAAAGAGGACATTTCTTTTTCTTTCTCTTGTCGCTAATCCTTTGATATTCACATGGGAGGCTTCCTCACATCATAGTCCCCCGATGCCATGGACGTTACCGGCTTACATTGTATCAGACAATGAAGGCACACGCATTATTAATGAAGCTATTGAGTCTTCTCTTCAGAATAATGATCCATAAGATACCTCAATTCCCTCACATTGGTGCGCTCTGAAGCCTGTGCTGATAGGGGCAGCTATACAGGCTGCTGCCCAAATACAAAAGAGAAATACTGAGGTTCTTGTGGACTATGAAACTCAAGTTGCCCATTTAGAGGCGCAACAGAAACAGAACCCTTCAGATGCACAACTTAAGACGGCCCTTGATGAGGCTCATAGAAATCTAAATACCCTGTCCCTTCATCATGTTCAGTGTGCCATTAATCATCTTGGTCAGAAATTCTACACCTTGGGCAACAGAGCTAGCAAATTGTTAGCGCATAAACTTAGAGGTAAAAGTGCCATTAACCGTATTAAACTCCTGGTGGGCCATCGGGGTATTTGAATTTTGAATTCTCGAGATGTAGCAAATCGCTTTGCGGCTTACTACGAACAACTCTATAACCTTAAATGTGACCCTAATACCTACCAACCTTCAGTGTTGGTACTTTTTTGGACTCTATTGACCTCCTTAAACTATCTCCTGCAAACTCTCTTGCGCCGTGGAGCTCAGAGGAAGTTCACACTGCCATTAAGTCTTTACCAAAAGATAAGGCGCCTGACCTGGATGGTTTCACAAATAACTTATTTTGCTTTCCAGTTGACCCTGTCACCAATCCTTACAGTTCGTATAATGAATCTATGAAGAAGACTGGTTTTCCTGATGAAATAATGGAAGCCAGAATTATCACTATACCCAAGCCTGGTAAGGATCCAACTAGTCCTCAGAATTATTGGCCTATCGCCCTTTTAAACTCTGATATTAAGATATTTGCTAAAATACTAGCTAATAGACTCAACCCCCTCCTTCCTGGCTTGATAAACCAAGATCAGGTGGGACTTATATTAGGTAGACAGGCCCCTGATAGTACGAGACAAGTTTTTCATTTATTGACATACCATGACAAAGTGTCATTTCCAATGCTTATTCTCTCACTTGATGCTGAAAAAGCATTTGACAGATTGCATTCGAGGTATATGTCCAGGGTCCTTACCAGGTTTGGTTTTGAAGGGTTCTTTCTCCAGGCAGTTCTGGCACTATATAAGAATCCTTCTGCTAGAGTTTTTAGTAACGGTTTCTTGTCCACTAGATTTACTATCTCTAATGGCACCAAAGAGGGTTGCCCCCTTTCCCCATTGATATTTGCATTATCTATAGAACCTCTAGCTGAAGCTATCAGAAATCATACACAAATTTTTGGTATTAAAGTTGGCCCTAGCCATCATAAATTCTATCTCTTTGCAGACAATGTATTCTTATTTGTTGCTAACCTCAATTATTTCTCTCCCATTCATCCATACTGTACTCCAAAGCTATTCTGAAGCTTTTTATTATAAATGAAACACTTCTAAGTCAGAGGTTTTAGCTCTTGGTATTGACAAGACTTCTCTCCAGTCTCTTAAATCCTTATATACTTATTCTTGGCAAGACTCTTCCATAGGTTACCTAGGTGTAAGGATCCCTACTGATCTTAATAATATTATAGATTGCAATTATTCTATTTTGTTAAAACGTAATTTCCTTAACTAAATCCTGGTTTAATTACGAAATTTCATGGTTAGGCAGATTGGCTGCTGTAAAGATGATGCTTCTTCCTAAAATTCTATATCTTTTACAAGCAGTCTCTTATCTTTTATCCCGTTCATACATAAACCAATTCTATGCCACTTCCTCCTCCTTTATATGGAAAGGGAAATGCCCTAGACCTTCTCGAGTCCGTATGTTTCAGTCTAAGCTCAAAGGAGGTCTTGCAGGTCCTAATTTGTCGTTATATCAACTTGCCAGCATGCTGACCCAGCTATCAGACTGGTTTAACCTTACCTCTCCTAAACCCTGGGTAATAGTGGAACAGTCTTTAGCTGATCCTTTACCATTAACATCTCCTTTGGCTAGATTCTAGTCATAGGCGACTAGCATCTACCATATCGAAAATCACTCTGGACTCTTTACATGCCTGGGATACTATTATTAAGATCTCTGGTGAGATTGTAGTACCGTCAGCCCAATTGTATCTCCAAACCATATCTAAATTGATCCCAGAGCTCTCTTTGTCCCTCTGGGAAGAATTGGGATTATCCAAGTGTCTTGACCTCTTTGATAATTCTGGTGTCAAATCTTTTGCTCAACTTCAGTCCCAATATAATATCCCTAATTGTGACTTTTATAAATATTTGCGTATTAGACATTGGATTCAGACATCAAAATTAGGCTCCACTGTTTTGACCTCTCCTCCTCCCTTCATAATGTCCAAATTGTCCTCCCCACTTTTAAGAGGTAATATTTCTTCATGGTATAGGTATCTCTCTGCTCCAGGTGAGGTTGACAAATTATTAATTCAAAGGGAGTGGGAAGAGAATCTATGTATCTCCTTATCAGATGAGGAGTTTAGTAAGATATTTTGTAATATATTCCAAATGTCAAAGTGCATTAATCACTCAGAAATGCTAGTTAAACTTACACAATGAATATATCTCACCCCGTCATGCTTACATTCATTTTGGCCTGAGGTTTCCCAATTCTGTTGGAGAAATTGTTGTGAAGTGGGGAGCTTCTTTCATATTTTCTGGACATGTCCAAAACTCCATCCACTTTGGGTAGATGTGTATAGTCTCAGAGGTTACGGGAATCTCGCTCCCGTTACAACCAGAAATGGCTCTTCTACACCTTATCCTGCCTCTTTACCGTCACATTGTAGATATGTTACAGGGCATATTCTGATCGCAATCAGATCAACTATTGCCCAAAACTGGAAGAAGTTTGACCCCCCAACCCTCTCTAAGATTATACTATTTGTCCAGAAGAGCTATGATATGGAGACATTGGGATTTAAATATTCCACTTCCACTTCTTCCCCAATGGTCAAATGGAGGTTATGGTTTGAGTATTATTCCTCATTAAGGCCCCCGCCCAATCACCCTGGGGTACAGGAAACACTTAATGACTAGTGGTGTCTGGTTCATTGTACTGTTTTTCTGGGGGATTGTACTGGATCTCCTACTCTTGGATTCTTTTTTAATTTATATTATTAACATGTCTGTCTATGATCTATAGTTTGTCATATAACTTCCTTTTTTTCTGTCTCTGGATACGTTTTCCCTCCCTTTCCCCATTTCTTCTCCTAAAAATTATTTTCCCCTTTTATTTTCATTATTTTTTTTTCTGATTATTTTGAGATATATATGGTATTATGACCACTGTTAACTGTATTTTTTGTATTCTACTACAAATAAGAAATCATTTTGTTTAAAAAAAACAAATAAGCTTAGTAGTACACTACTTATATAGTTAAATACATTACAATACTGGGCTGGTGTCACGACCAGGGTTTCTCGGCATGGAGGTCGGCGGGTGTTACCTGTGTGGATGTTATGGCGGGGGGCATCTGGTGGTTGTGCTGGTGCCTGGCGAGGAGCATTGGCTGTGCACAGTCCTGTGTGGGCATATTGTCACTCTGTGCTGGGTAGGCCTGGCGGTGTTTCCGTTCCGCTCCGGCATTGGCGCTGCCATCTTGCTTTCGGCCATGTGAACTAGTTCCCCAATCCTGGCGTGTCACATGCTCACTCTCTGACCACTCACGGCTGGGCGCTGGGTATAAAAGGGAGTTCAGAGCTCCCTTGCATTGCCAGTGCAACGTGTTTCTCAGCGCAAGCTGAGAGAGAGTTCCTGAGCTTGTCCGTATGCCTGTTGGATCTCTGCCTAAGCCTGCTTCGCCTAACCTGCTCCTTACCCTGCTGGACTTCCACTGCCTTCTCCCACTGCCTCCTCCTTTGCCTTCCCCATTGCCTGAGTATTTGTGTCAGCACCTTGCCTCCACTTGCACCTTCCTCTGGATATTATTTCTTCAGCCACAATTCTTTTCAGCCTCACAAGACCCGGAATTCTGGACTGCCTTCTGTTATCACTACCTGGACTTTTTCCCATTGCCTCACTACAGTTCCCAAGTGCACTTTAGTGCTATATCTGGACTTTCTGTTTTACCACATTCATGTCTGTTAAGCCACTCATTAAAAATTCCTCATTTATTTTTAAATCTGCTTCAGTGTCTGCTCCTATTACCACCCTGGGCTCACAACAAAACCAGAACCTCACAGTTTGCACTGGCCCAATGGACTCGGCCACTGGACTGGAGTCTGAAACGGCCAGTGCATCGCAGGCCGTTTGGAATCCCTGGAAGCTATGCAGCACCAAATGGCCCAGTTCCTGCAAAAAATTACTAAACGACAGGATAACATGCAAACCTCTCTGCCCTCCCCTAATGCAACAGTAGTTACACCTGTTACTGTGCCTGAAAATACGGGGTACAGGACATCCCCTCGGTTACATCTTCCTATGCCAAGTAAATTTGATGGCAACCCCAAGCTTTGTCGGGGGTTCCTGAATCAGTGTGATATACATTTTACCCTACAGCCTGATAATTTTCCTACTGCAAGAACTAAAGTGGCCTACACCATGTCACTGTTGTCTGGCTCAGCCTTGAATTGGGCTTCCCCACTCTGGGAGCATTCAGATTCTCTGCTGGACAACTATACCAACTTTGTGTCATCATTCAGGAGGTTTTTCGATGAGCCTGGGCGTACCGTATCGGCTTCAGCCAGTATCATGACACTGAGACAAGGAACCCGTCCTGTTAGCCAGTATGCCGTACAGTTTCAGTTTTTAGCATCAGAGCTCAAGTGGAATGCGGAAGCCCTCACCTAAGCTTTTTGGCATGGGCTTTCCGATCGACTGAAAGATGATGAACCCATGAACTTCACACTAATCTAGACGATATGATTTCTCTTTGTAACAAGATCGATCTATGCTTTAGAGAACGTCAAGCTGAAAAGCATAGAACTGATCGGCAAAGGTCATTTACCCCTCCCTCTACTACCCGTCCATCCTCTCCTTCTACAGATGAAGAGACTATGCAGGTGAATCAGACCCATCTCTCCAAAGAGGAATGCCAGAGAAGAATACTGAAAAACCTCTGCCTATACTGTGGAGATGCAGGTCACCTGGTGGCCTCCTGTTCCCGTAAATCGGGAAACACCCGTTCCTAACTGACCCTGGGGACATCAAGTTAGGAGAAATGAGTCCGTCCCCAACCTGTAAAGATTTCATATTAAACCTAGCCTTAGATTTCAAGTTGAAACCTGTCTTTGTTGCTGAATTATTAGATTCTGGAGTAGCTGGAAATTTCATGACTTCCAGTTTAGTTGACAAACTAAAGATTCCTTGTACTCTCCTGAACCACTCAATTTCCTTGACCACTGTAGATGGACGGCCTCTGACTAATGGAATAATCACCTAGGAAACCCAGCCAGTATTAGTCCGCATAGGAGCACTGCATTCCGAGTCTCTAAGATTCCTAGTGATTCCTGAAGCCTCCCAAGACATCATTTTAGAGCTACCCTGGTTACGCCAGCACAATCCCAGGATAGACTGGTGCTCAATGCAAATCCTTTCATGGGAGATGACTGTCAGAAATCCTGTGTTCCTAAGATACGACCTGTAAGGAAAACAGTCTCAATAAAACCATCAGCAATTCCCAAGGAGTATCAAATGTTTACCGATGTTTTTTCTGAACAACAGGCAAATATCTTACCTCCTCATAGAAAATTGGATTGCCCAATCGAATATTGGCGGACAAGAAGCCTCCTCGTGGTCGCACCTATCCTCAGTCCTTGCCCAAGACCAAAGCTATGTCTGAATACATCCTGGAGAATTTGGAGAACGGGTTCATCCATCCTTCCACCTCTCCTGCCGGAGCAGGGTTTATTTTTGTTGCTAAGAAGGATGGTGGCCTGAGACAATGTATAGACTATTGGGGTCTTAATGATATAACAGTCAAGAATCGGTATCCACTCCCCTTAATCACAGAGTTGTTCGACAGAGTCAAAGGATCCATCATATTCTCAAAATTAGATTTGCGAGGGGCCTATAACCTCATTCGTATCCGTGTAGGCGATGAATGGAAAACTGCTTTTAATACCAGGGGTGGTCATTTTGAATACCTTGTGATGCCCTTCAGATTATGTAATGCCCCTGCTGTCTTTCAAGGCTTTGTTAATGAAATTTTCGAGATCTACTATATGTTTCAATAGTTGTCCATTTGGACGATATATTGATTTTCTCGTCTTCTCCTGAGAAACATTTTAAACACGTGAAGGAAGTGTTAGCCCGACTAAGGAAAAATCATCTTTACTGCAAACTGGAAAAATGTGTTTTTAGTGTGCCCAGTGTGCCATTCCTTGGCTATGTCATCTCAGGCTCCAGTTTAGAAATGGACCCCAAGAAGGTTCAGGCAATCCTGGATTGGTTCTGACCTCAGACCTTGAAAGCCATTCAGAGATTGCTTGGATTTGCCAACTACTACAGATGTTTTATCAAAGGATTTTCCTCTTTGTTGGCTCTCATCACGGCCCTGACTCGTAAAGGTGCTAATCCTGCTCTATGGTCACCTGAAGCAGAGACAGCCTTCAGCTTTTAAAGCAGGCATTTAATACAGCTCCTGTTTTAAGACAACCAGACCTGGATAGACCCTTCTTGCTGGAGGTTGATGCATCATCAGAGGCAGTGGGAGCCG
Source organism: Taudactylus pleione (assembly GCA_031769625.1). Taxonomy (NCBI): domain Eukaryota; kingdom Metazoa; phylum Chordata; class Amphibia; order Anura; family Myobatrachidae; genus Taudactylus; species Taudactylus pleione. The sequence continues at coordinate 3,949,979 of JAUIMM010000601.1, forward strand.
TCCTTTCCCAGCTATACGAAGACAACCGAGTCCACCCCTGTGGATTCTTTTCCAAGATATTTTCTCCTGCAGAGAAGAACTATGCCATAGGAAAACAAGAACTCTTGGCAGTAAAATTGGCACTGAAAGAATGGAGATACCTGCTGGAAGGGGCTAAGTTTCCCTTTACTGTCTTTACCGACCATAGAAACCTCCTCTTCCTTAAGAATATCCAGTGTGCAACTCCTCATCTAGCCCCGTGGGCAATATTCTTCGCTCACTTCCAGTTTACTCTGACCTCCCATTCTAGAGCTCTTAATCAAAAAGCAGATGCTTTATCAAGGTCCCTCTCCTGTAATAATAATTCTGAAATTCTACGTAGCACTCCTGTGCTGGAGTCAAGGGTGTTTGCCACCATACAATTGCAACCACATACTGAGAAAACCTTTGTGGCACCGGAGTTATGGAAGCAGCTTCTCACCTGGGCACACTCCTCACGCTTTACAGGCCATTCTGGTACTCGGAAGACTCTGGAGCTTTTGAAGAGAGCCTATTGGTGGCCATCAATGAAAGCTGATGTATTGGAGTTCATCTCATCATGTACCTCATGTGCCCAGCACAAATCCTCGCATCAAGCCCCAGCTGGTGAGTTGTTACCCCTACCTATCCCATTGCATCCGTGGACGCATCTCTCCATGGACTTTGTGACTGATTTGCCAAGTTCCCAGGGATATACTACCATCTGGGTCTTGGTAGACCGATTTTTGAAAATGGTCCATTATGTTCCCCTAAAGAAACTTCCTACTGCTTCGGATTTGGCTCACTGTTCGTCCAACATGTATTTAGTCTCCACTGTATTCCTACAGAAATAGTCTCTGATTGTGGAGCTCAATTCGTGGCAAGGTTCTGGAGAGCCCTGTGTTCCGTCCTACAAGTTAAATTGAATTTCTCCACAGCTTACTACCTGCAAAGTAATGGATCTATGGAAAGGGTTAATCAAGATCTTGAGACCTTCCTAAGGATCTTCATGTCATCCTCTCAAGACAATTGGTCGGAATTATTGCCCTGGGCTGAATTTGCACACAATGCCTCATATCATTCCTCTGCAAACCATGGAGCATGGAGCATTGGCTGTGCGTGGTCCTGTGTGTGGGCATATTGTCACTCTGTGCTGGGTAGGCCTGGCGGTGTTTCTGTTCCGCTCCAGCATGGGCGCCGCCATGTTGCTTTTGGCCATGTAACCTTGTTCCCCAATCCTGGTGTGTCACATGCTCACTCTCTGACCACTCATGACTGGGTGCTTGGTATAAAAGGGAGTTCAGAGCTCCCTTGCATTGCCAGTGCAACGTGTTTCTCAGCGCAAGCTGAGAGAGAGTTCCTGAACTTGTCCGTTTGCCTGTTGGATCTCTGCCTAAGCCTGCTTCAATATAACCTGCTCCTTACCCTGCTGGACTTCCACTGCCTTCTCCCACTGCCTCCTCCTTTGCCTTCCCCATTGCCTGAGTATTTGTGTCAGCTGTTACCCTGCACCTTGCCTCCACTTGCACCTTCCTCAGGATATTATTTCTTTTCAGCCTCACAAGACCTGGAATTCTGGACTGCCTTCTGTTACCACTACCTGGACTTTTTCCCATTGCCTCACTACAGTTCACAAGTGCACTTTAGTGATATACCTGGACTTTCTGTTTTACCACATTCATGTCTGTTAAGCCACTCATTAAAAACTCCACATTTATTTTTAAATCTGCTTCAGTGTCTGCTCCTATTACCACCCCGGGCCCACAACAAAACCAGAACCTCACAGCTGGCTGGCTATTGTGAAGAGGGAGGGAGCTGGGAGCTGTTGCTGATGCTGGCTGGCTACTGTTGTCCATATACATAGGGGCTGGCTGGCTACTGTTGTCCATATAGGGGCTGGCTGTTGTCCTGTCCATAGGGGCTGGCTGGCTGTAGTGCTGTGTTCAGGGGGCGCTCATCCTTCAGGGGTGTTCTCTTCACCTACCACCACCAGTGTTAAAAAAAAAATATATATATATATATATATTTTCTGTGTGTCTGCCATGTTAGCTAGCTACACCTGTCATTGGTGTAGGAAGGTGCGCATGGGTGGTGTGCTCCTATCAAGGGGCTGCTGCCCAAAAATACAAATAATTTTTACAGGGGCTGTCCTGTGTGGTGCAGGGCTAGGCTGCCCAAAAATACAAATAATTTTTACAGGTGCTGTCCTGTGTGGTGCAGGGCTGCACTGCCCAAAACTACAAATCATTTTTACAGGTGCTGTCCTGTGTGGTGCTACGCTGTGCAAAAATATAAAATACAAATAATTTTTACAGGTGCTAGCCTGTTTGTTGGGGTGTAGGCCACTGCCCTTCGTCAATTTTTACAGGTGCTGTTCTGTGTGGTGCAGGGCTACTCTGCCTAAAAATATAAAATACAAATAATTTTTACCGGTGCAGTCCTGTGTGGTGCAGGGCTACGCTGCCCAAAAATTCAAATAATTTTTTCAGGTGCTGTCCTGTGTGTTGTGGTGTAGGCCGCTGCCCTTCTTCAATTTTTACAGGTGCTGTTCTGTGTGGTGCAGGGCTAGCTACACCTGTCATTGGTGTAGGTAGGTGCGCATGGGTGGTGTGCTCCTATCAAGGGGCTGCTGCCCAAAATTACAAATAATTTTTACAGGTGCTGTCCTGTGTGGTGCAGGGCTACGCTGCCCAAAAATACAAATCATTTTTGCAGGTACTGTCCTGCGTGGTGCAGGGCTACGCTGCCCAAAAGTATAAAATACAAATAATTTTTACAGGTGCTGTCCTGTGTGTTGTGGTGTAGGCCGCTGCCCTTCGTCAATTTTTACAGGTGCTGTCCTGTGTGGCGCAGGGCTACGCTGCCCAAAAATACAAATAATTTTTACAGGTGCTGTACTGTGTGGTGCAGGGCTACGCTGCCCAAAAATACTAATCATTTTTACAGGTGCTGTCCTGTGTGGTGCAGGGCTACGCTGCCTGAAAATATAAAATAAAAATTATTTTTACAGGTGCTGTCCTGTTTGTTGTGATTTAGGCCGCTGCCCTTCTTCAATTTTGTACAGGGGCTGTCCTGTATGTTGCAGGGCTACGCTGGCCTTCAAAAAAAACCCAACCTTTTACAGGGGATGTCCAGTGTGTTGTGGTGTAGGCTGCTGCCCTTCTTCAATTTTGTACAGGGGCTGTCCTGTGTGGTGTAGGGGTACGCTGCCCTTAAAAAAAAAAACTTTTACAGGGGTTATACACTCCATAAAAATAATGGAGGATAAAATAGGGGAAGATCATGAACCACTTCCTCCTAGTGCTGAAGCTGCTACCACTAGTCATGACATAGATGATGAAATGCCATAAACATTGTCTGCCAAGGCCAATGCCCAATGTCTTAGTAGAGGGTATGTAAAATCCAAAAAGCCAAAGTTCAGGAAAATGTCCTTAAAAAATAAATTTAAATCGTCTGAGGAGAAACAAACGTAAACTTGCCAATGTGCCATTTACAACACGGAGTGGCAAGGAATGATTAAGATCCTTCCCTATGTTCATGACTATTGGTTCAGCTTCACATGACGATGGAAGCCTTCCTCCTCCTGCTAGAAAAATTAAACAAGTTAAACTAGCAAAAGCACAGCAAAGAACTGTGCATTCTAAGAAGATATCACAATTCCCCAAGGAGAGTCCAAGTGTGGTGGCGGTTGCGATGCCTGACCTTCCCAACACTGGACGTGAAGAGGTGGCTCCTTCCACCATTTGCACGCCCTATGCAAGTGCTGGAAGGAGCACCCACAAACCAGTTGCTGATATTCAAATTGAAGATGTCACTGTTGAAGTACAACAGGATGAGGATATTGGTATAGCTGGCGCTGAGGAGGAAGTTGACGAGGAGGATTCTGATGGTGATGTGGTTTGTTTAAATCAGGCACTGGGGGAGACAGTTGTTGTCCATGGGATGAAAAAGACCATCACGGTCATGCCTGGGCAGAAGACCAAACATTCCACCTCTTTGGTCTGGAAATATTTCAGTCCAAATCCGGACAACTAATGTCTTGCCATATGTTGCATATGTAAAGGTGTAATAAGCAGGGGTAAAGATGTTAACCACATAGGAACATCCTCCCTTATACGTCACCTGCATCACGTTCATAAAGTCTCACTGCCAAGTTCAGAAACTGTGGCTAAGACCATAAGCAGTCCAGGGACACCTAAATCCCTTTGTCCTGTTGTATCCAAGCACCTGCAAACCATACCGTCAACTCCCCCCTCGTCAATTTCCTGCTCAGTCAGGATCAGAAGTAGTCCTGCAGGCCATGTAGCTGGCATGACAGACTCCTCTCCTATCCGGGACACTCCAGTGGTTCCTGCATTGCTGCGCCTACTGCTGCCGCTGCTGCTGTTGCTGTTGGGAGTCGTTCATCATCCCAGAGAGGAAGTTGGAACACCACTACTTCTTTTACTTAGCAATTGACCCTCCAACAGTCCTTAGCAAGGAGGATGAAGTACGACAGCAGTCATCCTCTTGCAAAGTGGATAACTGAGGCCTTGACAGCTATATTGGTATTAGACGTGCATCCGGTATCTGCCATTAGTGCAGTGGGATTTATACAATTGATGGAGGTAGTGTGTCCCCGGTACCAAATCCCATCTAGATTCCACTTCACTAGGCAGGCAATACCGAGAATGTACAGAGATGTCAGAAAAAGTGTCCTCAGTGTCCTAAAAAATGCGGTTGTACCCAATGTCCACTTAACCACGGACATGTGGACAAGTGGAACAGGGCAGACTAAGGACTATATGACTGTGACAGCCCACTGGGTAGATGTATCGCCTTACGCAGCAACAACAGCAGCATCACAAGTAGCAGCATCTCAGAAATGCAAGCTCATTCCAAGGCAGGCTACGCTGTGTATCACCGGTATCAGTAACAGGCACACCACCGACAACCTCTAAGAGAAACTGAGGGAAATCATCCCCAAATGGCTTACCCCACTTAGACTCTCCTGGGGATTTGTGATATCTGACAATGCTACCAATATTGTGCGGGCATTACATCTGGGCAAATTCTAGCACGTCACATGTTTTGCTCACACAATAAATTTGGTGGTGCATAATTTTCTGCAAGAAAGGCTTTGGGTGGCCGGAAAAATTTCTGGCCATTTTTGCCATTCAGTGACTGCGTGCTGAAATCTGGAGTGCCAGCAAACACTCTTGAACCTGCCCTGCCATCACCTGAAGCAAGAGGTTGTGACACAGTGGAACTCAACCCTCTATATGCTTCAGACGATAGAGGAGCAGCAAAAGGCCATTCAAGCCTATACATCCACCTATGACATAGGAAAAGGAGGGGGTATGCACCTGACTCAAGTGCAGTGGAGAATGATTTCCATCTTGTGTAAGGTTCTCCAGCCCTTCGAACTTGCCACACGTGAAGTCAGTTCAGACACTGCCAGCTTGAGTCAGGTCATTCCCCTCATCAGGCTTTTGCAGATGCAGCTGGAGAAAGTGAAGGAGGAGCTAAGATGGAGTGATTCAGCATGGTATGTGGTACTTGTGGATGAAGCCCTTCATTCGCTTTGCTGGGTTTCAAGGGTGGTCAAACTGTTGGAATCAGACCACTACATTTTGGCCACCGTACTCGATCCCAGGTTTAAAGCCTATGTGGTATCTCTCTTTCCGGCAGAAACAAGCCTGCTGAGGTGCAAAGACCTGCTGGTGAAAACACTGTCAGCTGAAGCAGAACGTGACATGTCAACAGCTCCTTCTTCATTTTCTCCCGCAACTGGGGCTGCCAGGAAACAACTTAGATATCCTAAGCAACCTGCTGGTGGTGATGCAGTGTAGACAGGATAAAGTTTGGACATCTGGTCCGGACTGAAGGACCTGCCAACAATTTCTGACATGTCTACTGTCACTGCATTTGATACTGTCACCATTGACAGAATGGTGGAGGAATATATCGGTGACAGCATCCAAGTAGGCATGTCAGACAGTCTGTACCTGTACTGGCAGGAAAAAGAGGCAATTTGGAGGCCCCTGTACAAACTGGCTCAACAGATTGACCACCATCGAATCCTGGCAAAGCAAATGAAGGGCTTCATCCACAAGTCCCACATACCGAGTGGAATCGCTCCATCTTAGCTCCTCCTTCACTTTTTCCAGCTGCTTATGCAAAAGCCCGATGAGGGGAATGACCTGACTCAAGCTGGCAGTGTCTGAACTGACTTCACATGTGGCAAGTTCGAATGTTGGTGAACCTTGCACAACATGGAAATCATTCTCCACTGCACTTGAGTCAGGTGCATACCTCCTCCTTTGCCTGTTATAGTTGGATGTATAGGCTTGAATGGCCTTTTGCTGCTCCTCCATCCTCTGAAGCATATAGAGGGTTGAGTTCCACCGTGTCACAACCTCTTGCTTCAGGTTATGGCAGGGCAGGTTCAAGAGTGTTTGCTGGCGCTCCAGTCTTCAGCATGCAGTTGCTGAATGGTGAAAGTGGCCAGAAATTTTCATGCAACCCAAAGCATCTCCTGCATGCTCCTGTAATTTTTCTGAAAATTCTACACCACCAAATTTATTGTGTGAGCAAAACATGTGATGTACTGGAATTTTCCCAGAATTAATGCATGCACAATATTGGTGGTGTTGTCAGATATCACAAATCCCCAGGAGAGTCTAAGTGGGGTAAGCCATTGGGCAATGATTTCCCTCAGTTTCTCTAAGAGGCTGTCGGTGGTGTGCCTCTTACTGAAACCGGTGATACACAGTGTAGCCTGCCTTGGAACGAGCTGGCGTTTCAGAGATGCTGCTACTGGTGACGCTGCTGTTGTTGCTGCGTAAGGTGATTCATCTACCCAGTGGGCTGTCACAGTCATATAGTCCTTAGTCTGCCCTGTTACACTGGTCCACATGTTCGTGGTTAAGTGGAAATTGGGTACAACTGCATTTTTTAGGACACTGAGGACACCTTTTTTGACATCTCTGTACATTCTCGGTATCGCCTGCCTAGTGAAGTAGAATCTAGATGGGATTTGGTACCGGGGACATGCTACCTCCATCAATTGTATATAAATCCCACTGCACTAATGGTGGATACCGGATGCACGTCTACCACCAATATAGCTGTCAAGGCCTCAGTTATCCACTTTGCAAGAGGATGACTGCTGTCGTACTTCATTCTCCTTGCAAAGGACTGTTGGATGGTCAATTGATTAGTAGAAGAAGTAGTATTGTTCCAACTTCCTCTCTGGGATGATGAACGACTCCCACCAGAAACAGCAGCAGTGGCAGCAGTAGGCGTAGCAATGCAGGAACCACTGGAGTGTCCCGGATAGGAGAGGAGTCTGTCATGCCAGTTACATGGCCTGCAGGACTACTTCTGATCCTGACTGAGCAGGAAATTGACGAGGAGGGAGTTGACGGTGTGGTTTGCAGGCGCTTGGATACAACAGGACAAAGGGATTTAGGTGTCCCTGGACTGCTTATGGTCTTAGCCACAGTTTCTGAACTTGGCAGTGAGACTTTATGAACGTGATGCAGGTGATGTATAAGGGAGGATGTTCCTAGGTGGTTAACGTCCTTACCCCTACTTATTACACCTTTACATATGCAACATATGGCAAGACAGTAATTGTCTGGATTTGGACTGAATTATTTCCAGACCAAAGAGGTAGAATGTTTGGTCTTCTGCCCAGGCATGCCGATGGGCTTTTTCATCAAATGGACAACAACTGTCTCCCCCAGTGCCTGATTTAAACAAACCACATCACCATCAGAATCCTCCTCATCAATTTCCTCCTCAGCGCCAGCAATACCAGTATCCTCATCTTGTTGTACTTCAACAGTGACATCTTCAATTTCAATATCAGCAACTGGACTGTGGGTGCTCCTTCCAGTACTTGCAGAGGGCATGCAAATGGTGGAAGGAGCCACCTCTTCCCGTCCAGTGTTGGGAAGGTCAGGCATCGCAACCGCCGCCACACTTGGGGACTCTCCTTGGGGATTTGTGATATCTTCTTAGAATGCACAGTTCTCTGCTCTTCTTTTGCCAGCTTAACTCGTTTCATTTTTCTAGCGGGAGGAGGGCTTCCATCGTCATGTGAAGCTGAACCACTAGTCTTGAATATAGGGAATGACCTTAACCGTTCCTTGCCACTCCGTGTCGTAAATGGCATATTGGAAAGTTTATGTTTCTTGTCAGACGATTTAAATTTATTTTTTAAGGTCATTTACCTGAACTTTGGCATAGGGGATTTTATATGCCCTCTACTATGACATTGAGCATCGGCTTTGACAGACAACATTGATGGCATTTCATCATCAGCTCCAGCACTTGCAGAAAATGGTTCTTGATTTTTCCCTATTTTATTTTTATTGGACACATTTTTGTCCTCCATGTATGTGATATTGATGCACGCGGGTAAGGTGCACACAATTCACAGAAAAAGATTTTTTGTTTTTCTTTTTCTCCGGCACTTTGGGGGTTACACCACCCTTCAACAGACGAGCCAGCTGAACCCTTGATTTATGACACTGCTACTTTGTTGATGCACGTGCGGCTAAGGCGCGCCGCACACAAGTCACAAACAGAAAAATATATATTTTTTAATTTTTTCCGGCACTTTCGGGTTTACACCACCCTTCAACAGATGAGCCAGCAGGCCCTTGACTTATGACACAGGCGCATGCTTGGCGCTGCTACTTTGTTGATGCACGTGTGGCTGAGGCACGCTGCACACAAGTCACAAACACAGAAATATGTATTTTTCAGTTTTTTTTTCGGCACTTTGGTCGTTACACCACCCTTCAACAGATGAGCCAGCCAGCCCTTGACTTATGACACAGGCGCACGCTTGGCACTGCTCCTTTGTTGATGCATGTGCGGCTAAGGTGCACATAAGTCACATACACAGAACAATAATTATTTTTTTTTCCCGGCACTTTGGAGGTTACACCACCCTTTAACAAATGAGCCAGCTGGCCTCTGACTTATAACACACTGCTTGGCACTGCTACTTTGTTGATGCACGTGCGGCTAAGGCACACACAAGTCACAAACACAGGAAATTTTTATTTTTTTCTGGCACTTTGGGGGTTACACCACCCTTCAAAAGGCGAGCCAGCCGGCCCTTGATTTATGACACAGGCGCACGCTTAGCGCTGCTACTTTGTTGATGCACGTGCAGGTAAGGCGTGCTGTACACAAGTCACAAACACAGAATTTTTTTTTTTTTTTCCGGCACTTTGGGGGTACACCACCCTTCAACAGATGAGCCAGCCGGCCCTTGACTTATGACACAGGCGCACGCTTGGCGCTGCTACTTTGTTGATGTACGTGTGGCTGAGGCGCACACAAGTCACAAACACAGAAAAATATATATATATTGTTTATTTCCGGCACTTTGGGTGGTACACCACCCTTCAACAGATGACAAAGCCGGCCCTTGATTTATGACACAGGCGCACGCTTGGTGCTACTATTTTGTTAATGCACGTGTGGCACACAAGTCACAAACATAGAAAAATATATATATATTTTTCCGGCACTTTGGGTGTTACACCACCCTTCAACAGATGAGACAGCTGACCCTTGATTTATGACACAGGCACACATATGGCGCTGCTACTTTGTTGATGCACATGCAGCTAAGGCGCACACAAGTCACAAAAACAGAAAAATATGTAATATATATTTTAAATTTTTTCCGGCACTTTGGTAGTTACACCACCCTTCAACAGATGAGCCAGCCGGCCCTTGACTTATGACACAGGTGCATGCTTGGCGCTACTACTTTGTTGATTCTCGTGCGGCTGAGGTGCACACAAGTCACATACACAGAAAAATATATATAGATTTTTTTCTGGCACTCTGGTGGTTACACCACCCTTCACCAGACAAGCCAGCTGGCCCTTGACATATTCCACCGGTGAACGCTTGGCACTGCTACCTTGTTGATGCACTTGCGGCTAAAGCGCACGTGTGGCACACAAGTCACAAACATAGAAAAATATATATATATTTTTCCGGCACTTTGGGTGTTACACCACCCTTCAACAGATGAGCCAGCTGACCCTTGATTTATGACACAGGCACACATATGGCGCTGCTACTTTGTTGATGCACATGCAGCTAAGGCGCACACAAGTCACAAACACAGAAAAATATATATATATTTTTTTTCCGGCACTCACCACCCTTCAACAGACGAGCCAGCCGGCTTTTGAATTATGACACAGGCGCACGCTTGGCACTGCTACTTTGTTGATGCACCTGCGGCTATGGTGCACACAAGTCACAAACACAGAAAAATTATTTATTTTTATTTTTTTCCAGCACTTTGGGGGTTGCACCACCCTTTAACAGATGAGCCAGCTGGCCCTTGACTTATGACACAGGTGCACACTTGGCGCTGCTACTTTGTTGATGCACGTGCAGATAAGGCGCACACAAGTCACAAACACAGAAATATATATTTTTTTATTTTTTGGAGCACTTTTGGGGTTACACCACCCTTCAACAGACTATCCAACCAGCCCTTGACTAATGACACAGGCGCACGCTTGGCGCTGCTGTTGATGCACATGCGGCTAATGCGCACACAAACAGAAATTTTTTTTTTGCATTTGGGGGAGCACCCCTGATGGACAGAGCACCCCCTGGACAACACTACAGCACCCCTTTTGGACTACAGCCTTTATGGGACAACAGCACTGCACAACATAGCCCAGCCAGCCCCTATGGGCTTTGGACACAGCCCCTGTGGACAACAGCAGTACCAGCACAGAAATCCCCACCCTCCCTCTATGGACAACACAGCCTTTATGGGACAACAGCACTGCACAAGACAGCCCAGCCAGCCCCTATGAAGTTTGGATACAGCCCTTATGGACAACAGCAGCACCAGCACAGCAAACCCCCATCCTCCCTCTTCACTGTCCATTATTAATTATTAATAATGCTGAGGAGCACAGAAACACGTTGAGTTCTGTCCTTAACTTGAACCTTTCACTACCCGGACGTTTATGCCGAATATTGTTGCCACTGATTGCGACTGCTAGAGCGGCATACACATCCCAGGCACTTCAATACCAGCAACGGTACGCTCTCAGCTGACACCCGGCTTGTGGATAAGGGACGGATCTTTGATCCAGGCAAGTTCTTCCATGGCTCTAACTGCAGAGTTCACAGACGGCCTACCAACGCCGACCGCAGTGCATGCGGTATTATCTACCTGAGAGGGAGCATTGGATTCCAGCTGGATTTCCCCACCGTCCAATTTGACTAGTGACACTGACGTCTTGCAGGCATTGAGGATATTTACTCTATTTTATCAAGCCACTGTCGCGTACAACACAGTGCCTAGAGACTGAAGACAGGTGAGATACCTGGTTTAACATTGTCATCATACAGTCATATATTGGGATTCATTTGTACCGCTCCATTTACTATTTTGCAAGCAGTCCAACATCAGTGCAAATTTATATTGTGACTCACGGAACATTACCTTTATATTCACTTTGCCACCTATAAGTGAATAACAGTGATATCACTCCGGGACTACAATTATTCAGCTTCACAGCTTATTTGTCTATTTTGACGAACATTCATTTTTTATTTTTCATTTTATGATTTTTTTTGTGTGTGTCTAGTTATGTATTTTAGAGTGTAAAGTTCTATGTACATATATTGTTGTATTAGACCGCTTTATATGGTTAATTGACTATGTACTGGGATCTTTCTTTTGAGAGATGATAATAAATGTTTCTTTATTACTATTAATTGACTAGACTGCGCAGCCAATTTGTTTTTTATTGTTTTTTGGAGAAATTGCACATACTTCCTTGATTGGCAGCTGCACTCTGTTCTTACCACTTATTCATTAGTCCAACAGTGGTGAGCGCCATTGCCAGTAATATATACCTTTTGCAAATTTAACAGTACCTGCTGGCCATGCAATCTTCAACAAGCATTTGCCGAATGTCTAAAATGTCCGGATATTTTGCAGGCCACCGAGAGCATCTCCTGCACGCTCCTGTCATTTTTAAAAAAATGTTGCACCACCAAATTAATTGTGTGAGCAAAACATTGGACGTGTTGGAATTTGCCCACATGTAATGCTCTCACAATATCGGAGGCATTGTCCGAAATCACAAAACCCGAGGAGAGTCCAAGTGGGGTAAGCCATAAAGCAATGATTTCCCTGAGTTTTTCTAAGAGGTTCTCAGTGGTATGCCTCTTAGTGAAACCAGTTATACAAATAGTAGCCTGCCTCTGTATCAGCTGTCTTTTGGTAGATGTTGCTGCTGCTGTTGCTGTTGTAGGCAATACACCTACCCAGGGGGCTGTCACAGTCATGTAATCCTTGGTTTGCCCTGTCCCACTTGTCGAACATATCAGTGGTCAAGTGGGCAGTGGGTACAATGGCATTTCTGAGAACATTAATAAGTTTTTATTAATGTCCTTGTACAGACTTGGAATTGCTGTTCTAGCGAAGTGGAATCTAGAAGGGATCTGGTAGCGAGGACACAGGACCTCAATTAACTGTTGAAAATCCACTGCAGTAATGGCAGATACTGGCCACACATCTAATACCAGCATAGCTGTTATAGCGTCAGTGATCCGCTGTGCAACTGGGTGATTGCTGTCATACTTGTTTGCCCTTGCAAATGATTGTTTGACAGTTAATTGGTTTTTGGTGCATACGCTACAAGTAGTCTTCCTCCTAGTCCCCTTCTGGGATGAAGATCCACTCACAGCAACAGCAGCAGCAACAGGCGTAGTCATCAAGGAATCTTCTGAGGAATCACGGATAGGAGAGGAGTCAGTCATGCTTCGAATAACAACATTGGATGCAGCAGGACTACTCCCGATGATGAATGAGGATATTGATGATGCAGGTGTTGGTGTTGGGGATCGAAGGCGCTTGGATCCCACAGAGATGGAGCAGGTAGGTGACACTTGACTTGTTATGTTTTGAGTTTTGGAACTTGGCAACATACACTTTGATATTTGATGAATGTGCTCCAAGTGATGTAACAAGGAGGAGGTTCCTAGGTGGTTTAGGTCCCTCCCTCTACTCACTTTTGCTTTGCAATGGTCACATATGGCTTGACAACTGTTGTCCGGATTGGGGTGGAAATAATTCCACACGTGAGAAGTGTATATTTATGTCTTTTGCCCTGGTATGACAACAATGGGCTTTGGCTTTTTCAATCCATGGGCAACAGCTTTTGCCTTATTTGCTAAAAGGACATCTTCGGCATCAACATCCTCATCACCACCATCTTCATCATCAAAATCCTCATCACCAACATCTTCATCATCAACATCCTCATCATCCTTAGCACCTTCAACTACCAAAATATCCTCCTCCTCCATGTGCAATTCCACAGAAGCATCATCGATGAATACGTCTGCAAGATATTGACTGCCCTTCCCCACATTTACAGAGGGCACACAAATGTTGGAACTTGGAGGATCCTCCAGTACACTAGTATTTAGGTCTGGCTCACACATGGCAACCGCGGACACACTTGCACTCTCCTCGGGGATTTGTGATTTCGATTTCTCAGGACACACAGTTGTTTTTTCCGGAGCTGTCTTACTCATCTTAACAACTTACAATTTTTTAATGGTACCACCACCACTACTACTACTACTACAAGCAGAAGGGCTATCAGAATCAGAACCAGCAGTTTTCCTAAAGAAAGGCCAAGGCCTTATTCTTTCCTTGCCACTTTGTGTAGTGAGTGGCATATTGCCAATTTTTTGTTTATCTACAGGCAAATTTCCTTTCAATTTTTTTTCTGAACTTCAGTGAAAGTAGCTTTACCATATCGATGGTGTGATATGGGGCATGGGCCTTCATGGGCCTTCATAGACGATTAGGAATTTGATGGCCTTGCACTACTGACGGCAGCTACAATATGTGGTTCTTGGACTTGCTCTTCTGTCATGTGACAGCCCTCCATATTTTCTGCGGTCTTGAAGCAGTGTCACTAAAACACAAATAGTGTAGCCAAGGTGCGGTTACAAAATTCACACACGTAAATAAATAAAATAAAATAAATTGACTATATATATATATATATATATATATGTATATATATATATATATATATATATGTATATATATATATATATATATATGTATATATATATATATATATATATGTATATATATATATATATATATATATATATATATATATATGTATATATATATATATACCAAATAGTAAGAGGTGGCACTCAGACGACTGTACAACAAATCCACACGAAGCCTGTGTATTATCAACATTTCAGAACTTTATATTGTTCTTTCATCAGAATAAATAACATACAAATACTGACAGATTTAAATACAACACCAGATGTGACGTAGCCGGAACTCTGTGCGCCGCACAGCTTCTCGGCTTAATTACAAGAACACTATTGACCCGGCACCAAAAACAGCTGTGAATAATCATTCATTGAGTCATTTGGCAACAGTAACCATAATAAACAACCTGAAGATAGAAATACACATCAACCATATATTGTTACAAAAAAATCTACTGAACATAGAAACATATTGGACACATTTGTGCCAAAAGGCACATCAGACAGAATAATGTTACACATCGATCATGTAGCTTTAATAAGTACAATATCTTATTTTAATATAAATTCATAGAAAAAGAGCAGAATACATTTAACCTAATGAAGCAGTTTTATTTAAAGAAAAGCATGCAATCCCAAAGTTTCGTTGAGAACTATTGGTGACAATGTATTTAAACGAAAAATCCATTGGGATTCCAGCTGTAAAAGCCTCTGTGTATCAGCCACGATACCCACATCAATTTCAAATAGTAAGAGGTGGCACTCAGACGACTGAATCAACAAAGATTCTGATGTTTTGAAAGGTAATAGCTGTACCAACACCCCATTACCAGCTAAAGTTAAGAAACTGCAATTGAAATCTAACTATGACCCAGTTTCGAACAATAGTTCCATTAAAACTTTCACGTACGTAGTGAGTCAGTAGTATCTGATATTTCTTCTGACTGTATACAGAAATTTTCTAATTTATCTATTAAAGAAAAATGTGCTTTGGAAAGTTTAGTGGGTTATGACGATATTGTTATTCGACCCTCTGATAAGGTGGGGTCGATTGTTATACTTAACAAGTCTGATTATAAGGCAGAAATTTATGGTCAATTAGCTGACAATGCTACATATAGGGCTTTGGATTCCAATCCCACGATGACTGGAGTTGGGCAGCACTAGGTTGCGTTGCTGTATCTTGTGCGGCTAAGCCTAACACGCACATACACACAGAAGATAAATTGACAATATAAATACATATATATTTTTTTTGACAGTCCACAGAACTTGGGCCCAGAGCACCAATTGATGACGACTGGAGTCGGGCAGCCCTAGGTTGCATTGCTGCATCTTGTGAGGCTAAGCCTAGCATGCACACACACACAGAAGATAAATTGACTATATATATATATTATTTTTTTTTTGAAGGTCCACAGAACTTGGGTCCAGAGCACCAATTGATGACGACTGGAGTTGGGCAGCACTAGGTTGCGTTGCTGTATCTTGTGCGGCTAAGCCTAACACACACACATGCAGAAGATAAATTGACTATATATATATATTTTTTTTTTTTTTTTTGACGGTCCACAGAACTTGGGCACAGAGCACAGATTGATGATGACTGGAGTTGGGCAGAACTAGGTTGCATTGCTGTATCTTGTGTGGCTAAGCCTAACATGCACATACACATAGAAGATAAATTGACAATATATATAGTGATAGGATCACTGGTAAAGTGGTCAGTGGTAGATACATTTTTCCTAGGTTTTGACCTATGTGGTCTAAAACCTCCAGGAGAAAGTCTGCAGCAAAGCAGATTTAAGTATCAGCTTTTTGAAAAGCCGGTTTGGGACCTGGGGGTGTGGATGTGAGGAGAGGGTGGGCTCCATCCACAACCCACTCCAGGTTTTGGTTTTTGGCCTGTTAGCAGGCTCATTAGACTCTGCACCTGGAACTGGCTGATATAGGCTGTGTGTGATTGTAAGCTAGGGTCTCATACCTGGGAGAGCAAGCAGACTGGCTGGCTCAGAGACACTTGCTGAAAACTTTGTGCACATGCTTGTGTTGATGGTGGAGGCAGTAGGCCCCACTATTTCTTTAGAGAGGGAACCTCTTGTCTAGTTAGTGCCCGGACAGGGCTAGGATTTACTTTTGTTTAGTTTTCCTTTTTTTGTTGCACAATATAGACTGGTACCGTCCAGCTAGTACAAGACCCCAGACTGGTGTACTATTTTCCCGGCTGCAGTGTGTGTGAAGAGGGAGTCCATCTACCCCAGGAGAGGGACTCCTAATCTGGTCCTGTTACAATATATATATATTTTTTGGATGGTCCACAGAAGTTGGGCCCAGAGCACCGATTGATGACGACTGGAGTCGGGCAGCTCTAGGTTGCATTGCTGTATCTTGTGCAGCTAAGCCTAACTTTCACACACACACAGAAGATAAATTGACAATATATATATATATATATATATATATATATATTTATTTTTTTGAAGGTCCACAGAACTTGGCCCCAGAGCACCTGTTAATGACGAGTGGAGTCGGGCAGCACTAGATTGCATTGCTGTATCTTGGGCGGCTAAGCCTAACACGCACACACACAGAAGATAAATTGACAATATATATATATATTTTTTTTGATGGTCCACAGAACTTGTGCCCAGAGCACCGATTGATGATGACTGGAGTCAGGCAGCACTAGGTAGTGTTGCTGTATCTTCTGTGGCTAAGCCTAACATGCACATACACACAGAAGATAAATTGACAATATATATATATATATATATATACATTTTTTTTTAACAGTCCACAAAATTGGGCCCAGAGCACCAATTGATGACGACTGGTGCCCTAGGTTGCATTGCTGCATCTTGTGAGGCTAAGCCTAACACACACACACACAGAAGTTAAATTGACAATATATATATCTAATCTGGTCTTGTTACAATTGGTGGAGAATGCGGTCATGCACACACTGAAAAGTGCAGCAAGGAAAAAATTTGTCTTTTAAAATTTAAAGGGACAGACACATAATTATTGAATCCCTGAAGGTGGCATCGACAGATGCTCAGAGAAGCCACGTTTTGCTACAAACCTACACATGAAGAAAACATGGAGGACATCATTAAGGCATTGCTCCAATCTAACAAAATCCATCAGGAAACTAACAAAACTCAGCAGGAAGCTATCAGAGCCCAGCAGGAAACTAAAAAAATCCAGCAGGAGTCTACCCATGTGCAACTAATGGCCTTGGAGGCAGCCCAGAGACAACAACAAGTCACCATGGAGGAAGCCCTGAGGCTACAACAAGTTGCCATAGAGGAAACCCGCCAGGCCTTAAAAGACATCATACAACAGTTAGTAGTCCGGCCTGGAGATGCTAATACTGGTCCTCCCACCACCATTCACTCCATACGAGCCAGTCACTTCCTCCAAAAGATGACTTCGGGCAATGATGTGGAAGCATATCTCACCGCATTTGAGAGACCAGCCGAAAGGGCGAGTTGGCCCAAGGAGCAATGGGCAAGTCTGGTGGCACCTTTTCTGTCTGCGGAGCCACAAAAGGCCTATTATGATTTATGCCTGGCCAATGCTAAAGACTATGTGAAGTTGAAACGGGAGATCCTAACCACCTTTGTTTGTGCCCAACGAGTCCACCGCTGGGAGTTCCAAATGGACAGACCTCCACGCTCGCAGATGCACAACCTCGTCCATCTATCCACCAAGTGGCTACATCCCGAGACGCTGACAGGACCACAAATCATTGAACGAGTCGTGATGGACCGATATCTGCGATCCCTACCTGCATCCTTGCGCAAGTGGGTGAGCCATGCCGACCCTAAGTCCACAGACCAGTTGCTAAAACTGGTGGAGAGGTACGTGGCGGCTGAGGAGCTGATGAGTCTGCCCCACCGAGCCCTGATGGCGCACTGGCGAACTCCCATCAACAATGGTAAGACTGTTCCTGGGGAGAAGGGTGCTGGGTGGTGGAATGTGCCTAAGAATGAGGGTGGGGAACCTGAAGACAGGCCTGCCAGGCCAGGAAGGTTCCTTCCCTGCAAAAGACTAGACCTTAATGTGACTCAATGTTTCCAATGTGGTGGCTTCGGCCATATAGCCGCTAATTGTTCACTTACCTCTAAGCCCATGCAATGCGATACTGCTTTTGTCAAGTGCAGAGGTTCTTTCTTTGCACAGCCAGCCTGTACTGCTGACCGGCAGGCTGAGACAGATAAACACCTGTGTGTCCTCACTGTGGAAGGCAACAGAGTAGAGGCTCTGTTAAACTCTGGTAGTTTGGTTACACTTTTGAGAACTGAACTGATGAACCCTTTGAAGGGAAAAACTGTTGGTGTGACATGCATACATGGGGATACTCTGTATTATATTACTGCCGAAGTGAACATCGAGACGCCAGGTGGTTCCGCGGTAGTTTCTGTGAGTTTGGTACATGGCTTAATGTATGATGTGATATTGGGAAGAGACTTTGCTCACTTCTGGAAGTTGTGGGAAAGCTGGTTTTGCACAGAGATGAATCACCCTGCCTTGTCTGAAAGGGTTACTGATGTAGTGACAGAGATGTTCCCATTTTCTAGTATGATTGGCGAACTAGAGAATGCGGAGCGTGATGGTGGCTCGCCCATTGTTGTAGAGCCCATTGATTGTCTGCCTGATTTAGAGGTCAGAAGAGAGGTCTTGCCGTAGAGCAGTTAAATGACCCTACTCTGGTGAAAGCCAGGGAGAATGTCAAGGTGGTTAATGGTAAACCCGTAGATCCCGATAGTCCCTTGACGTATCCTCAAATGGTAGTGAGTCAGGATCTGTTGTATCAGATGACTAAGAAAGGGGAGGAGACTGTGGAACAATTGATAGTTACCAAAGCTTACAGGAGAACGGTGTTAGATCTGGCTCATGGCCATATAATGACAGGTCACCTAGGGGTAGAGAAAACCACTGAGTGAATCATGCAAAGGTTTTTTTGGCCTGGTGTCCATAGAGACATATCTGACTTTTGCACCTCCTGCCCTGAATGCCAGTATCATGCTCCCAGACCACATTTCAAAAGTCCTCTAGTCCCACTAGCAATTATAGAGGTACCATTTGAAAGAATAGCTATGGACTTGGTTGGACTCTTGTTGAAGTCTGCCCGGGGACATCAATATATTCTGGTAATTTTGGACTACGCTACCAGATACCCGGAAGCGATACCACTACGCAATACGTCAACCAAGTCCATTGCTAGAGAGCTGGTCCATGTTTTTAGCAGGTTGGGAATACCTAAAGAGATACTAACTGACCAGGGTACCCCATTCATGTCAAAAGTTATGAAAGAGTTGTGCCGCCTGTTTAAGATTAACCAGTTAAGGACCTCGGTTTATCACCCCCAAATCGATGGACTCGTTGAGAGGTTTAACAAGACCTTAAAACATATGTTAAGGAAAGTAGTCGACAAAGATGGTAAAGATTGGGATTATTTGTTGCTTTATCTGCTGTTGTCCATAAGAGAGGTTCCACAATCCTCCACTGGGTTTTCACCTTTCGACTTGTTATATGGGAGACATCCAAGAGGGTTACTAGACATTGCCAAGGAGACGTGGGAAATGCAGTCCAGTCCTTATAAAACAGTGATTGAACATGTTTCCCAGATGCAAGAGAGAATTGTGGCTGTAGTGCCGATAGTTAAGGAGCACTTGGAACCGGTCCAACTAGCACAGCAGAGGGTATATAACCACAATGCACGGTTAAGAAACTTTGCTCCTGGGGACAGAGTGTTGGTGTTGGTTCCCACGGTAGAAAGTAAACTGTTGGCTAAGTGGCAAGGGCCCTTTGAGATCTTAGAAAAAGTGGGGCAGGTCAACTATAAAGTTTACCAGCCAGGGACAGAAAACCAGAACAGATATATCATGTGAACCTGATAAAACCCTGGAAGGATAGAGCAGCACTGTCAGTCATCCCAGCCCCTCCAGTAAAACCCGGTTCCCTGGTACCCGAAGTGACGGCGGCAAAAACCCTATCAGCCAGTCAACAGCAGGAGGTCAAGGAATTTTTGATCCAAAATAGGGTACTGATTTCTGACCTGCCAGGAAAAACCATGGTCATCAAACATGACATAGTCACTGACCCGGGGGTTAAAGTTAACCTAAAGCCCCATAGGTTGCCCAAAACCCAAAGGGAATCTGTGTCAAAGGAAATGAAAAAAATGCTAGAATTGGGGGTAATTGAAGAACCACATAGTGAGTGGTCCTGTCCCACTGTATTGATTCCAAAGCCCGATGGGAGTGTGCGTTTTTGTAATGACTTCCAAAAGCTGAACAGTGGGCCTGATTCAGACCCGGTCACAAGCACTGAGCACTTGCAACCGGGTCGATGGTGGCCCAGAGCGCATGCGCATGATGGAGCTGGCTCCGTCATGCACATGCGCGAGACCGGGATAGCGACGGACAATCCGTCGCTCCGGGTTTCGTACCAAAGGGGGTGTGCTGTCGATGTTGAATGACACCAAGCCCCCATTGGTGGCCAGGCTGTTGCTGCCCAGACGGAGGCGTTCCCATGAGAATGCCTACCGTCTGGGGGCAGCCCCACTGACATCACAAGTGATGTCAAGTGATGTCAGTGGGAGAGCTTTCAGCTCTGTTTGAGCCGAAGGCTGTCTGGGGCTTGCGGCCACGAGACCCTACCACAAGGGTCTCGTCACAAGCCCGATGGTCGCGATGGTCTTGACCATCACGACCATCATCATGGCCGCTTGCTATAGCTGTGGTCACCCACAGCTATAGCCTTATGAACCCAACCTGTTCTGGTAACCCCTGATTTTGACAAAGAGTTCGTGGTACAAACCGATGCGTCAGGTGTAGGCATCGGAGCTGTCCTGATCCAAAGCAGAGAGGGTGAGGAACACCCTATTTTTTACCTGAGCAGGAAATTGAATAGCCATGAGAGAAACTATGCCACAGTGGAAAAGGAAGCTTTGGCCATAAAATGGGCGTTAGAAACTCTCATGTACTATTTGGTGGGAAGAAAGTTCAAACTGATTACTGACCATGCCCCTCTGAAATGGATGTCCGAAAATAAGGACAGTAACGCAAGAATAACGAGATGGTTCTTGGC
The DNA here is from genome assembly GCA_031769625.1 of Taudactylus pleione. Lineage (NCBI taxonomy): Eukaryota > Metazoa > Chordata > Amphibia > Anura > Myobatrachidae > Taudactylus > Taudactylus pleione. Next base: position 3,971,159 of record JAUIMM010000601.1, read on the forward strand.
GCTACAAACCTTCTGGCCAATGCAGATGTGTTGTCACGAGTTCATTGCTTAGGGGCTTCAGTTGTTCCGGGCCACATGTCAAAACAAAGGAGGGGGGATATGTGATAGGATCACTGGTAAAGTGGTCAGTGGTAGATACATTTGTCCTAGTTTTGACCTATGTGTTCTAAAATCCCCAGGAGAAAGTCTGCAATGAAGCAGATTTAAGTATCGGCTTTTTGAAAAGGGACAGGGCTAGGATTTACTTTTATGTTTTGTTTTCCTTTTATTGTTGCACAATAAAGACTGGTACCGACCAGCTAGTACAAGACCCCAGACTGGTGTACTATTTTCCCGGCTGCCGTGTGTGTGAAGAGGGAGTCCATCTACCCCAGGAGAGGGACTCCTAATCTGGTCCTGTTACAATATATATATTTTTTGGACGGTCCACAGAAATTGGGCCCAGAGCACCGATTGATGACGACTGGAGTCGGGCAGCTCTAGGTTGCATTGCTGTATCTTGTGCAGCTAAGCCTAACTTTCACACACACACAGAAGATAAATTGACAATATATATATGTATATATATATATATATATATTTATTTTTTTGAAGGTCCACAGAACTTGGGCCCAGAGCACCGATTGATGATGACTGGAGTCAGGCAGCACTAGGTAGTGTTGCTGTATCTTCTGCGGCTAAGCCTAACACGCACATACACACAGAAGATAAATTGACAATATATATATATATATATATATACATATATATATTTTTTGACAGTCCACAAAAATTGGGCCCAGAGCACCAATTGATGACGACTGGAGGCGGGCAGCCCTAGGTTGCGTTGCTGCATCTTGTGAGGCTAAGCCTAACACGCACACACACACAGAAGTTAAATTGACAATATATATATATACAGTATATATATATATATATATATATTTTTTTTTTTTTATTTGACGGTCGACAGAACTTGGGCCCAGAGCACCGATTGATGACAACTGGAGTTGGTCAGCACTAGGTTGCATTGCTGTATCTTGTGCGACTAAGCCTAACACACACACACACACACACACACACACACACACACACACACACACACACACACACACACACATACACACACACACAAGATAAACTGACATATATATATATATATATATATATATTATTTTTTAGTTTGACAGTCCACAGAACTTGGGCCCAGAGCACCGATTGATGACGACTGGAGTCGGGCAGCACTAAGTTGCGTTGCTGTATCTTGTGCGGCTAAGCCTAACATGCACACACACACACAGAAGATAAATTGACAATATATATATATATATATATATATATTATTTTTTTTTTTTTGACAGTCCACACAACTTGGGCCCAGAGCACCGATTGATGACAACTGGAGTCGGGCAGCACTAGGTTGCATTGCTGTATCTTGTGCAGCTAAGCCTAACACACACACACACACACACACACACACACACACACACACACACACAGAAGATAAATTGACAATATATATTGTGACACAGTCGGGACAGGGGTCCCTCTCCTGGGTAGATGAACTCCCTCTTTATACACACAGCAGCCGGAGAAACAGGACACAATTCTGGGGTTCTCGTGCAAGCTGGACGGAGCCAGTCTTTATTGTACTGGACACATAAATAAAACAAAACACAAACAAAATCCTAGCCCATCTAGACTCTAACTAGACAGCAGGTTCCCTCACTAACAGAAGACTAAATAAGTTCACGTCCAAAGTAATTACAGATGGTATCACACAGTGCCTCAGCGCAAACTAGCCTGCGGGCCTGCCCTACCAGGTATGAGACACTTAGCCACAGACAAACCCAGCTTATTTTAGCCATTACCAGCTGCAAGCCCTAATAAGCCTGTTACCAGGCTGAAAGGCCCAACACCTGGAGCGGCCTGTGGAAGAGCCCTCCCTCTCCTCACATCCACACCCCCAGGACCCATCCCGGCTTTTCACTAAAGCCAACATTTCTAGTCTATTTTTCCAAACAAACTTCTCCTGGGGGTCTTAAAACACATAGGACAGGAAGCTGGGACAGACATAGAAGCCATTCAAAACTGTTCCAGTGCTTCTATCATATATCCCCCCCTTTGTTTTGACCTGTGGGGTGGAACAACTGCAGCCCCCAAGCAATGAACGCGTGACCAGGCATCTGCTTTGGCCAGCTGGCTTCCTGGCCTGTGTTCTACTGAAAATGTTAAGTTCTGTAATGCCAAGAACCACCTTGTTATTCTCCCATTGGTCTCCTTGTTCTCTGACATCCACTTCAGCGAGACATGGTCAGTGATCAGCCTGAATTTTCTTCCCACCAAATAGTACCTGAGAGTTTCCAACACCCATTTTATGGCCAATGCTTCCTCAACTGTAGCATAGTTTCTCTCATGTACATTTAATTTCCTGCTTAGGTAAAAAATAGGATGTTCCTCACCTTCCTTGCTCTGGGGCAAGACCGCTTCTATACCTACTTCTGATGCATCAGTTTGCACAACAAACTCCCTGTCAAAATCAGGAGTCATCAGAACTGGTTGGGAACACAGTGCTATTTTCAACTCCTGAAAAGCCTTCTCTGCTTCAGGACTCAATTCCACCATGACTTTGCCTTTGGTAAGGTCAGTCAGTGGGACTGCAATGGTGGCAAAATTGGTTATAAACCTCCTATAATACCCAGTAATCCCTAAGAAGGCTCTCACCTGTTTCTTATTCAGGGGTCGTGGCCAGTTTTGTATTTCCTCAATTTTATTAAGCTGTGGCTTTATCAAACCTCTGCCAATGGTGTATCCAACATACTTTACTTCTTCCATCCCTAGACAACATTTTATTGGGTTAGCTGTCAAATCTGCCTTATAGATGGAGTCCAACACTGCTTGTATTCTGGGCAAGTCAGACTGGAAATCAGGACTATGAATGACCACATCATCCAGATAGGCAGCAGCATACTGTCTATGGGGCCTTAGAATACTGTCCATCATTCTTTGAAAGGTAGCAGGTGCCCCAATGTAGCCCAAAGGGAAACATCTTGTATTGAAACAACCCCTCCGGTGCAGAAAAAGCGGTCTTTTCTTTGGCGTTCTCAGTTAACGGCACTTGCCAATACCCTTTGGTTAAGTCAAGAGTGGTTAAATATCTGGCTGTCTCTTGCCTATCAATTAATTCATCCACCCTAGGCATTCGGTAGGCATCAAACTTTGACACAGTGTTCAATTTCCGGAAGTCATTGCAGAAACGCACACTCCCGTCGGGCTTTGGAATAAGCACAATGCGATTCTTCAATTACATCTAACTCTAACATTTTTTTAATTTCTCAGGGAAACATTTTTTTTTTATTTCCTGACACTACCAACGAACAGCCCAGACCACTCACCTAACGGCCACCAGAACAGTTTAGCTTAGCCCATTCTGACCCCCTCCTCTTGGACGATCCGACCGGCCAGGCTGAAGCCCCGCCCACCCCCGGGCAGCCGAAACCCCGCCCACATCAGACAGACGAAGCCCCGCCCACCTTCGGTCTGCTGAAGCCCCGCCCCTCTGTACCATCCTGCTCAACCAATCCCATGAATAGCAGCTAGGACCTAGCTGAAGAGGGAAGGAAGCTCAGCCCAGCATGTCCATTTATACAGGGTCGATGCTAGACAGGTCAGTGTGTATATATACAATGTGTGTGTGTGTATATATATATATATATATATATATACATATATACATAATATAGCTGTATGTATATATATATATATATATATGTATATTATATATATATATCATTAATAATTTTTTTCCATTAATAATTATTAGTTTTATTAATGTCGTTATTTTCTCTTTTGGGGTTTTATTTGAGTGCACCATATTATATGTTCACATTTATTTAATATGGTGATTGGGCCATCTGTATATCTTTGTCTTGTATCTGTATATCTTTGTTTGTTTGCCGAGTTTTTGGTGCATGTCAGACACACTGTTAGATCTTGTCTATGTTTACCTATGTTGATTACTATGGCAACACCTATACCATTGATGTCAACACCTATAACATTAATGTTCCATTGACTGAAACAAACGTGATGTATGTGAGTCACGTGCTTCTAGCTATTGGTCCTTGTTTGACGGCCATGATCACGTTGCATCATGTCCGGCCCCTAGGAGATTGAATATGATGATATATGCTACAATATGTGACCTCAGCACCCGCTAATTCTATTAAGTTTGTGCGGTTCTTCTTTGTGGAGTTTTACACTCTCTCTCTCTCTCTCTCTCTCTCTCTCTCTATAATATATATATATATATATATATATATATATATATATATATAAATATATATATATATATTAAATTAGGTGAGTACAGGAGCTTATATATATATGTGTGTGTGTATATAAATATATATATATATATATATATATATATATATACACACACACACACTCAGTGGTAAATAGGGAGGATACAGGAGCTTGAGGCGCAGTTAAGGGGATTGAAGCGGGTGTGGTGTGATATGTCAACATTCATCATGTTGATAGGAGATTGTCAACATGGTCATAATGTTGAAGTTGGACATGTCGATATTCATGTCAGTGATGGAATGTCGACATATAATCCCTGTTGGCCCAGTGCTGTCTAACCTGCTCCTGATGGCTGCAGTGACTCCGGTGCGACTTCTGGGTCCCTGCGGTCATGACCTCTGCTGCTCCAGCATTCCTGTGAGAATTGCCCCTTAACCCTAATGCCTACCCCTACCTTATAGTGCCTTACCTTAACCTCCTCCCCCCCGCAGTCTAAAGGCAGGTATACACTAAATAATATGCTCCATGAGCAATATTGTCTAGTGTTTCCCCGGCAGTGATGTGCTCAATGTCATTAACAACATTGAGCACCCACACTGAATGATATATTGTTCAGTGACGTCACCCTCCCTCATCCCCGTACTTGCAGAACCTGCAAGTACAGGCAATGATAGATGTTGTCAAGGACCAGCAGGAGCGCACATCACTGGTCGTTGACGGCATATCTACTGCGCGATATTGCGGACGATGAACTGTAATGATATCATTCAAATCGTCCAATTTATTGTGTAGTGGATATGCGCCTTAACTGTAACCTTCCCCTAGTGCCTAACCCCACCATGTAGCCTAATCCTAATGCCGACTTTTTCATGTAAACATGATGAATGTTGACATTATGACTGTCAACCTATCACAATTGCTTCTGTCCTCTTAAGTGTGCCTCAAGCTCCTGTACCCTCCCAATTTACGTGTATTTGTGTGGGTGTATGTATATATATATATATATATATCAGTCAAATGGACGGCACTCTGAATGGCTTGTATAAAACACAGTAAAAACTGTTTAAGTTATCAATGCTTCAGAACTTGTATTCATTCTTTCATCAGGATTACTGAAAGGACGAATGCACGTTCTGAATTGTCGATAACTTAAATGGATTCTTAGTGTGTTTTATACAATTCGTCCAGAGTGCCGACCATTTGACTGCTACATGGTTCCCTTCCTTCACAGGAAGAGGTAATTAGGAGGGCACCAGACGCCACAGCACCATGCTTTGCACAGGAGTGCCGGCCTACACATACACATCGGTGTACCAGGACTGGCTCCAGAGCGCCCTCTGACGGCCCTGACCCTCTTAAGTGCATGACGTCATGCCGTAAAGTACTGAGGCCGCTGGCACCTGGAAATGCAGCACTGCATTGAGCGTCCTAAGAGAACGCTGCACAGTCTACACCCCTATGTAAACCCCAACCACACTGCACTGGGCATGACCCCACATTACCAGTCACACTGCTACAGCATTTATCACACCCCCTGCAGCGGCACACAATAGGCCCATCATAAATTTCAGCTCCAGGCCCATGTGGACATTAATCTAGCACTGCCTAGGTTTACTGGAGGGGCTCAGATGGCTGACAGTGCTGCTCTATCCTTCCAGGGTTTTACAAAATTTACATGGTAAATCTGTTCTGGCTTTCATTTCCCCGGCTGGTAAACTTTATAATTGACCTGCCCCACTTTTTCGAAAATTTCAAAGGGTCCTTGCCATTTAACCAAAAGTTTACTTTCTACTGTGGGAACCAACACCAACAATCTGTCCCCAGGAGCAAAGATGCATAACCAAGTATTGCGGTTATATACCCTCTGCTGTGCCTGTTGGGCCTGTTCCAAGTGCTCCCTCACTACCGGCACCACAGCAGCAATTCTTTGTTGCATTTGGGAAACATGCTCAATAAGGGTTTTATTCGGACTGGATTGTCCATCCAATGTCTCTTTGACAATGTTTAGTAACCCCCTTGAGTGTCTCCCATATAACAAATCGACAGTTGAAAACCCGGTGGAGGATTGAGGTACCTCTCTTACGGCCAACATTAAATAAGGCAACAAGTAATCCCGATCTCTACCATCTTTTTCGACTACTTTTCTTAGCATATGTTTTAACGTCTTGTTAACCCTCTCCACCAACCCATCGGTTTGGGGGTGATAGACCGAAGTTCTTAACTGTTCAATTTTGAACAAGCAGCATAACTCTTTCATGACTTTTGACATAAATGGGGTACCTTGGTCAGTCAGTATTTCCCTAGGTATTCCCAACCAGCTAAAGACATGGACTAGCTCTCTAGCAATGGTCTTGGTTGATGTATTGCGCAACGGTATCGCTTCCGGGTATCTGGAGGCATAATCCATTATCACCAGAATATATTGATGGCTCCGGGCAGACTTCATTAATGGTCCAACCAAATCCATTGCTATTCTTTCAAATGGTACCTCAATAATGGGTAATGGGACAAGTGGACTTTTAAAATGTGGCCTTGGAGCATGATACTGACATTCAGAGCAGGATGCACAATAGTCAGATACCTCTTTATGGACCCCGGGCCAGAAAAACCTCTGCAAAATACGCTCAGTGGTTTTCTCTACCTCTAGGTGGCCTGCCGCTATATGACCATGGGCCAGATCTAACACTATTTTTCTGTATGCTTTGGGAACTATTGATTGTTCATCAATATCTTCCCCCTTCTTAGTCACCTGATACAAGAAGTCCTGACATACTGCCATGTGAGGATATGACAAAGGACTATCGGGGTCTATGGGTTTACCATCGATCACCTTGACATTCTCCCTGGCTTTTACCAGAGTAGGGTCATTTAACTACTCCACGGCAAAGACCTCTCTTCTGACCTCTAAATCAGACAAACAATCAACTGGCTCAACAAAACTTCCCATCTCAGTGGGAGGCACATCAGTTGGTGAGCCACCGTCATGCTCCGCATTCTCTAGTTCGCCAATCATACTAGAAAAAGGGAACATCTCTGACTCTGAAGAAACTTCCTCTGCTACTACACCAGTAACCTTCTTAAATGGGTCAGGGTGATTTAACTCTGCAATCGGCTATCTCACAACTTCCAGAAGTGAGCAAAGTCTCTCCCCAATATTGCATTATACATTAAGCCATGTACCAAACCCACAGAGACTATCGCAGAACCACATGGTGTCTCAATGTTCACTTCTACAGTGATATAATACCGAGTATCCCCATGTATGCAGGTCACACCAACAGTTTTCCCCTTACGCTTCAGGGGGTTCACCAGTTCAGCTTTCATAAGTGTAACCAGGCTACCAGAATCTAACAGCACCTCTACTCAGTTGCCTTCTACAGTGAGTACACACATGTGTTTATCTGTCTCAGCCTGCCGGTCAGCAGTACAGGCTGGCTGTGCAAAGAAAGAACCCCTGTGGTTGACATGAGCAGTATCACATTGCATAGGTTCAGAGGTAAGTGAACAATTACCCGCAATATTGCCGAAACCACCACATCGGAAACACTGCATCACATTATTATCTAGTCTTTTGCGGGGAAGGAACCTTCCTGGCCTGGCTGGCCTACCTCCAGGTTCCACACCCTCAGTCTTATGTACATTTCATTGGGAGTTCACTGATGTGCCATTGGATCGGGGCTCGTGGGGCAGACTCAACAGCACCTCTGCCGCCGCATACCTCTCCACCAGTTCAACTAACCGGTCTGCAGACTTAGGGTCGGCATGGCTCACCCACTTGTGCATAGTTGCAAGTAGCAATCACAGATACCGGTCATCACGACTCTTTCATGGAGGCTTTTCCATTTGGAACTCCCGGCAGTGGACTCGTTGGGCACGAACAAGCGAGGTGACCCAAAGTGAGTTAGGATCTCCCATTTTAGTTTTTCATAGTCCTTTGCTTCAGCCAGGCACAAATCATAGTAGGCCTTTTGTGGTTCCCCAGACAGGAAGGGTGCCACACGACTTACCCACTGTTCCTTGGGCCAACTCTCCCTTTCTGCAGTTTCTCAAATGCCGTGAGATACACCTCTACATCATCACTTGGAGTCATCTTCTTTAAAAAATGACTGGCATGTATGGAGCAAGTGTGGGTTGGAGGGTCAGTGGATGCATCTCCAGACCGGGCTACCAAGTTTTGTACTACCTCTTTTAAGAACTGGCGGGTTTCCTCGATAGTGACTTGTTGTTGCCTCTGGGCTGTCTCCAAGACCAACAGTTGCACATTGGTGGATTCCTTCTGAGCTCTGGCAGCTTCCTGCTGAAGTTTGTTCATTTCAAGGCCTTAACAATGTCCTCCTTGTTTTCTTTAGGTGCAAGTTGGAAGCTGAATCTGGCTTCTCTAAGCATCTGCTGACACCACCTTCATGGGTTCCACAATTATGTGTCTGTTCCTTTAAATTTTAAAGGAATTTTTTTTCCTTGCTACAATTTCAGTGTGTGCTTGCCCGCATTCTCCACCAATTGTGACACAGTCGGGATAGGGGTCCCTTTCCTGGGTAGATAAACTCCCTCTTTATACACACAGCAGCCGGAGAAACAGGACACAATTCTGGGGTTCTCGTGCAAGCTGGATGGAGCCAGTCTTTATTGTACTGGACACATAAATAAAACAAAACACAAACAAAATCCTAGCCCATGTGGGCTCTAACTAGATAGCAGGTTCCCTCACTAACAGAAGACTAAATAAGTTCACGTCCAAAGTACTTACAGATGGTATCACACAGTGCCTCAGCGCAAACTAGCCTGCGGGCCTGCCCTACCAGGTATGAGACACTTAGCCACAAACGAACCCAGCTTATATTAGCCATTACCAGCTGCAAGCCCTAATGAGCCTGTTACCAGGCTGAAAGGCCCAACACCTGGAGCGGCCTGTGGAGGAGCCCTCCCTCTCCTCACATCCACACCCCCAGGACACTTTCCAGCTTTTCACTAAAGCCGACATTTCTAGTCTGTGTTTCCAAATAGACTTCTCCTGGGGGTTTTAAAACACATAGGACAGGAATCTGGGACAGACATAGAAGCCATTCAAAACTGTTCCAGTGCTTCTATTACAATATATATATATATACATATATATTTTTGACGGTCCACAGAACTTGGGCCCAGAGCACCAATTGATGATGACTGGAGTCGGGCAGCACTATGTTGCATTGCTGTATCTTTGTTTGGCTAAGCCTAACACACACACACACACAGAAGATAAATTGACAATATATATATATTTTTTGACGGTCCAGAACTTGGGCCCAGAGCACTGATTGATGATGACTGGAGTCGGGCAGCACTAGGTTGATTTGCTGTATCTTGTGCAGCTAAGCCTAACCCCCCCCCCACACACACAGAAGATAAATTGACAATATATATATATTATTTTTTTTTTGATGGTCCACAGAACTCGGGCCCAGAGCACTAATTGATGATGACTGGAGTTGGGCAGCACTAGGTTGCGTTGCTGTATCTTGTGCGGCTAGGCCTAACATGCACACACACATAGAAGCTAAATTGACAATATATATATATTTTCTTTTGATGGTCCCGAACTTGGGCCCAGAGGGACACAGCAGACAGCACAGCACCAGCCCAGATGGATCAGTAACAGCCCAGATGGACACAGCAGACAGCACAGCACCAGCCCAGAATGGATCAGCACCAGCCAGGACACAGCAGACAGCACCAGCATCAGACAGCACAGCACCAGCCCAGATGGATCAGCACCAGCCCAGATGGACATAGCAGACAGCACAGCACCAGCCCAGATGGATCAGAACCAGCCCAGATGGACACAGCAGACAGCACAGCACCAGCCCAGATGGATCAGCAACAGCCCAGATGGACACAGCAGACAGCACAGCACCAGCCCAGATGGATCAGCACCAGCCCAGATGGACATAGCAGACAGCACAGCACCAGCCCAGATGGATCAGAACCAGCCCAGATGGATGCAGCAGACAGCACAGTACCAGTCCAGACTGATCAGTAACAGCAGGTTGACACAGCAGACAGCACAGCACCAGCCCAGAATGGATCAGCACCAGCCCAGGACATAGCAGACAGCACAGTGGACAGCACAGCACCAGCACCTCCCTGTTCAGTCTCCACAGCTGGAGTGAAATTGCGTCCGGCCACGTGGTCCCTATATACTACATAGATCATAGTGACGAAAGCTCGCAAGCCACGAGATTTAATCTTTGTGGTTTTGCCTGGGCGGCGGCCATTTTCCCAGTGATGACAGCGGCCATTTTCCCAGTGATCTGTGCATGTGCAGAAAATATATCCCCGGGAAAGCAGGCACGGGCGCCATTTTCCCAGAGACCCACACATGCGCTGTACATTCTGGCATGAAGCCAGAATCTACAGTGCTCAGTGCCACTGAGCCACAGTCAGAGAGGAGGGGGCCCAAACGGAGGCTGCACATGTCAGCAGGGGTGCTTTCTTGCCCAATCAAAATTGGTGCTGTCTGTGTTGTTCATCAAGGGGCTGCTGCCTCATTTAGGGCTGCTTTTCCCCAGTGTGAAAAAAATAATCCACAAAGAAAAAAAATATATATTTTTTTGTGTGTGTGCGTTAGCAACTTAGCTGCCCTATTATTGTTTGGTGACACTGCCGGCCAGACTGCAGTTTATCATCCACGTATTGTGACACTATAAGTCATAGCACAGTGTGTTATTCTTATTCATAAATAAATAATCTTGTGACACTGTAAGTGGTAGCGCAGTCTAATATTCAACTTTTCACTTCTTTCCTCAATTGTAAATAAATGATTACTCTACACACCGACTACAAGACCACAACAAAGTGCTAAATAACATGCATTATATATAAAACATAATGACATCACTGTAAGTGGTAGCGCAGTGTGTTATTCTTATTCATAAATAAACTTATCACACTAAGTAGTAATGCAGTGTGTTCTTAGTAATAAATAATTAATCTTGTGACACTAAGTGTTAGCGCAATGTGTCATTCTTATTCATAAATAATCTTGTGACACTAAGTTTTAGCGCAGTGTGTCATTCTTATTCATAAATAATCAAACTTGTGACACTCAGTGGTAGTGCTGTGTGTTATTCTTATTCATAAATAATCAATCTTGTGACACTAAGTGTTAGCGCAGTGTGTTATTCTTATTCATAAATAATCTTGTGACACTGTAAGTGGCAGCACAGTGTGTTATTCTTTTCTTATCCATAAAAAAACCTTGTGGCACTGTAGGTCGTTGATACTGCAGTGTAATATTTAAAAGTTGTACAAATTGACATGTGTGCTGTACCCCACCTCAAATGGTGTTTGTTGATATGGAGAACAATCAGTTGAGACTTGATAGGAGAGCAGGAACCACATACTATTGCTGGAACTGCTGCCAGTGCCACCAGTCATGATGATACTAGTCCATCTGCATCATCCACTAAAGCCTGTGCCCAAGGGCATACAGGGCTTAAGTCAGGACATCTAAAATCAAGAACCAATCTTTTACAGTGGTAAAGAAGAAAACATCAAAGGAAAAGTTAGCTGCAGAAAGACATAAAATTGGCAATATACAAGTTTCACCACATGAAGTGGCAAGGAAAGGCTAAGGCCTTCTGGGGCAAAAACTGATGTGAATGAATAAAATATTTTTTGTAAATGCCTCCCCTTCCCTCCTCCCTCATAAATTTGCTTTGGAATGAAAAAAAATAAATTAAATTAACTACTAATCAACCTTTCCTGTCCCTGCCTTCAACTACATACATACTCCAACTTGCTCAGGCCTCTTGAATAATAAAAACATTTGTTTCCTGGTGTGCCATGTTGGAAGTTGAACTGTCATGTGTTTGTGCCTCCCACTGCTGCCATTTAGCTTAGTCAGCCAGCTAGCTTGGTGAATATTTTGGGCCTAAATCAGATGAAAACAATATTGTGAGCTGTGTGGTGGTCAAAATTGACTGGAATGGAAATGAATGGAAATTAATGTTATTGAGGTTAATAAAACAGTAGGAACAAAGAAACCCTCAAATTATATGATTTTAGCAGATTTTATACATTTTTGAAAAAAAATTACAGTTTTAAGACCAAAACACGCAAGGGGAGATTTTGGTAAAACCAAATCCAGATCCAAAACACAAGGAGATACAGATACAAAACCAAAACACAGGGGTCGGTGCACATATCTACTAATTGTTAGAGACTGTGGACCTCATGCGAGCACTCGCTCTGAATGAGAGCGGACGCTTTTCTGTAAAGAGCCGGCCTCCTGGCCGTTCGCTAAGCTGTGGGTGACCACCAACAGCTTTAGTGAGCAGCCAGGTTGATGGTCGCGATGGTCAAGACCATCGCGACCATCGGGACTTGCGACGAGACCCTTGTGGTCGGGTCTCGTCTGCCGCTAGCCCCAGTGAGCTTTCGGCTCTAATAGAGCTGGAAGCTCACCACTGACATCACGAGTGGGGCTGCCCCCAAATGGCAGGCATTCCTTCGGGAAAGCCGCTCTTTTGTAGTGAGCCCCAGAGCGAGAGAATTTTTATCTCGCTACGGGGCTTGAGCATGTGCAGTGTGGACGCTGTGCATGCGCAGGGCCTCAACATCAACCCGCTTGCGAGTGATCAACGCTTGCGAGCGGGTCTGAATGAGACCCTGTGTTTGTTGTGGACCCGGAGTGGTAACAGGAGTAGACACCAGAACAGGTTTAAACTGCAAGGTGGGTTGTTTAATGAATGTTTGTAAACATGAGCAATAAGATAAACTAAAGTCCAGTAATAACAACTAATATATGTGGCAGGAGGGAACTGTAGTGAGTTGGAATGAACTAATGTCCGGATCAGAGACAGAGATGAATCAGGTGAATCCAGATAGACTGTAAGAGTGAAGCAGATATGCTGGTATGCTGAATAGCGGCTGAGAGAGAAATCTGGAAATGCTGTGATGATGGATGAAAAGAAGATTCTGGTAATGCTGTGATGATGGCTGGAAGGAGAATCCGGTAATTTTGTGATGATGACTGTAAGGAGAATCCGGTAATGCTGTGATGATGGCTGTGCAGTTATGGGTTAACTGTGGAGACAGGTTCAGGAAAGAGTGGGTCTGGTGGAAAGTGCAGGGCTGATCCAAGTGGATTGTGAGACAAAGCAGAGTGGTGGAGGCTATGCAGGGAGCCGGAGGATGACAAGGAGCTAGGGCAAGCATCGGAGCACAAGTTTAAGATTCAGGAGCGCAGAGAACTCTCCCTCACAGCTGACGCTGTGAACACGTTGCACTGGCAACTACAGGGCGCTCCAAACACCTTTAAGTACCCAGTAAAGGAATGTGATAGGCCAGAGAGAGCAGGTGACCCACAGATGATTGACCTGCTTTGTCACTTGTCCACGGTGGTGTCCAGACAGCCGTGACATGGAGACGCCACTAGACTTACCCTTGCCAGGATGGCCCAACGCTGGCAGACCTCTGTGTACATGCAATGTCAGTCACCACACGCCAGCTCCCCCACTAGAAGGACCACGCCACAGCGCCCTCACTGGTGAGGACCACAAACCACCACGTGAAACCCTGGTCGTGACACTAATAACCCATTCCTAGCTCTCTCCACATCATCATTTCTCTATGTATTCCTCTGGCCTAATCCCCCCTCCTGTCTCACTGGTAAAACCCCTCCTCCTGTCTCTCTTTAGCCAATCCCCCCTCACACTCACACCTCCTGTTGTATTCCCGTTAGACCATGGGCAGGGCAGGCACTGATGGTGCAGGTAGTGAGATTCTGCACGTGCCAATGATGCGCCCACTCTCGGAAAGGGGGCATAGTTTAAAGGGTTGGGGAGTGTCCTTGTGACATGCCTCCAATTTGCCACACTTGGGGGTGTGCCCAGCACTTATGGAGGTGCAGCGATTCCCCCAAGCTCTCCCTTCACTGTAAATAGATGCCATGTGTATGGCATCTATTCACCCATTGGTGTTCGGTAACCGCAAATTTTCCCACCCGCTGGACACTGGCACTGGGGAAGACACAGGGTAGGTTGCTTTAGTGGGACACCACTAAAACAGCCTAGCCGGAGCACTATCCTGTCTCTCAGTACATCATCATTTGTCTATTTCTCTGTCTTCCTAATACTCCACTCCTGTTTTTCTCTCTGCATCCTGATTCCTGTCTGTCTTATAACCCACTCCTGTCTCTCTCAACATCCTCATTCCATTCTCTATCTCTCTCTCAGCCTAATATTCCACTCCTGTCTTTCTCTGCATCCTCGTTCCTCTCTGTTTCATTCAAGCCTCATGCCCAGCTGTCTCTCTCTATGCTAATCTCCTCATGTCTTTCTCCACAACATTATTCCTCTTAGTCTCTCTCTGCCTAATACATTCAGTGATCACGCTGAGCCAAAAAAAATGCGGGTTGCAGGAACCACTCACTTCAAAAAATTGGGGTCCTACCTGACCTTTTCTGGGTCCCATCTAAATGATGGTTTTCTGTACTTCTAACAACTTCGCCGCTACAGCCCATGAAGCATCTAGCAGATGACATTGGCCATGATAGGAAAAAAGAAACACATTGGCCCCAGTAGAAATAAAAACAAATACATTGGCCCCCACATGAAAAAAAACACACACATTGGCCCCGATAGGATGATGATATTTAAAAAAGACAATTTGGCTACCACAGGAAAAAATTCAACACAATTGCCCCTGAACGGAAAAAAAACTCCGAACACATTGGCCTTGATAGGAAAAAAGAAACAAATATTGGCCCCCACATTAAGAAAAATACACCCATTGACCCTAGTAGTAAAAAAACCAAACACTGGCCCCCATAGGAAAAAAATTAAACACATTGATTCAAACTCATTGGACTGCAGCCTGCCCTGCTGTGTCACTGCATCTCTGTGGCAGGAGGCGGTATGTAGCTACATGACGTCATGTCGATGCATCACTGTCTCTGGGTTCGGACTGCGTCTGAGGCACCTGGAAAAGTCCAGCGCTGCCAGGCTACAATGATGCAGCACGGTGGGTGCAGATAGAAATTATGGGGTGCAGTAGAAATTAAACAAGTAGAGCGCCCCAATTAAAGACACACAGATAGAGGGAAGCAGGCAGATACTCACAAATGCTGGGTGGGCAGAGGCATATAAGGGGAGGGTGGGTAGAGGGACAGAAGGGGCAGGCATAAGCACATATAGTGGCTGGGCGGGCGCACACATGGGGTATTGGCAGAGACACACAGGATGGCAGGCAGAGACACACAAGTGGGTTGGGGCAGAGGCACACATGGGGAAGGAAGTAGAGAGAGAGAATGACAAGTAAATATATAAAAAAATTGTATCACATCGACAGACATACTTGCTGGTGGGATGAGGGTGGGGAAGTCAAAGACACTGATTTTAATACCAGCAGGAGGTAGTGTGTTGGGGGCAGTTCTATATACTCACCATGGCCTGACAGCAGTGACATCAGGTTGGCTGCCTGCCATTACAGTGCGCCGGCTGCAGGGAGCTTTCAGTCGGCTCTGCAGTACTTTATATATCGGTGTGGTGAGCAGTCTCGGTACCTTCCCTGCTCACCGTACTGAGCTCCACACAGCCGCCGCACTGAAATGACAGGCAGCCAAACTGATTCACAGGCTGCCTGTCACACTTCACTTAATGCTGCCGGGCTACCGAGTATGTACAGCCACCTGGCAGCCAAGGGGTAGCTCCCCCTCCCCTGGTACAGACACATGTAACACTCTGATGGTGGCCCTGGGTGTGGGTCCTGGTGGCAGCCACACAGTTCCCACTACTTACTATGTAGTGGTGCTCTTGTGCAGCCACTCTGCTAGGAGGTGCCTCGAACTCACCCTGAGGGCCAAACAGTTACCACCTGCTATCCATTTACAGTACTTGATGCTGTCTTCACTCCAGGTGTAGGGGCCATCTTCACTCAGGCTAACCAAGATGCATGTGTAGTGCTGCTGGCTGGCCTGACTCCAC
Organism: Taudactylus pleione; assembly: GCA_031769625.1. Lineage (NCBI taxonomy): Eukaryota > Metazoa > Chordata > Amphibia > Anura > Myobatrachidae > Taudactylus > Taudactylus pleione. Next base: position 3,987,412 of record JAUIMM010000601.1, read on the forward strand.
CCTCTGTTTTTTATAGCATGTTCCTATGTCTCCCTCTTGCCTAATCCACCCCTCCTGCCTCTCTCTGACTCTCTCTAGCCTAACTCACCTCTCCTGTCTATCTCTATCAACATTATTTCTCTCTGTCTTTCTGGCCTAATCCCCTTGTCCTGTTTCTCTCTATCCTAATCCCCTCTTCCAGTCTCTTTCTGGCCTAATCGCCTCCTCCTGTCGCTCTCTCTCTGGTCTAATTTCCCCCTCCTGTCTCTCTCTAGCCTAATCTCTCTCTCCTGTCTCTCTCTCTCTGGGATAACCCACTCTCTTGTCTCTCTCTGGCCTAATCTTCCCCTCCTGTATCTCTCTAGCCTACGCCCCTCTCCTGTCTCTCTCTGGCCTAATACTCCCTCCCGTCTCTCTTTGGTCTAATCTTCCTATACTGTCTCTCTCTGGCCAAATCTCCCCTTCCTGTCTCGCACTGACCTAATCTCCCTTATTTTTCTCTTTCTGGCCTAATTCTCCCCTCATGTTTCTCTCTCTGGCCTAATCCTCCCCTTGTGTTTCTCTCTCTGGCCTAATCCCCTCCTCCTGTCTCTCTCTGGCCTAATCCACCCTCCTGTATCTCCCTCTGGCCTAATCTTCCCCTCCTGTATCTCTCTGGCCTAATGCCCCCTACTGTTTCTCTCTGGCCTAATCCCTTCATATTCAAATTGGAACATTTTAGCCTCCTCAAGGCGTTCAGACATAACCGCTAATTTGAGGTCTGTCTCTTTAAGAACTTCAAGTCTTTTTTCTTCTTCTTGTACCAATGCTAATTTCAAAGACAACAACTCACTCTGTAATGTCTTTTCAATTTGCGCATGCAAAAGCTTCTCTTTTGTAGACTTGTCCTCCAAGCCACTTATCTGGTTGCAATAGCGCATAAGTGTTTCACGCCAAACTTCACACAGAGAGTAAAATTTTTCCATGCTAACATAGTCCTCTCCTAGTGGACCTTACACCATACACTGACCACACACACTGACATCTTTATTCTGCTTTTTAAATGTCTCTTTCAATGTCCCTTTGTATGGAATAACACTTTTTACCCCATCAATTTGAAAGGATTCACCACAGAGGATTTCAAACAGCTTTAAATCACTTCCATGTAACCGACTTTCTTCACATTCAGACTGTAAACTCCAGCCCGGGTTTTCCATCTCTCTAGACTGAGAATGAAACTTTGTAGCAAGAATTTTGCCTTTAGAAGTTTTCTCTTTATTTCCCATGATTCTTGGCACAAAATACACAGGAACAACTTCTTTTTGTTTTCACTGTATCACACTTTGTCTTCAAAAGTATTTTCAACACAGCAAAACATTTTTCTTCATGTGGCACTACAATTACCAGCATGTATCAAACAGTCTCAATAGCCTTTCAATAGGAACCTCTGCTCCCTCAGTACCACACCTTGACTTAATGAGCATGAGCAATTCACCAGGATAACCCTCACAATTTATTTTAACCCTTCCAATGCTGAGGAAGTGCACATTTCACTTCACAGACAATATACTTGCACTTTTCACTTTTGCAAAACACTTTCTGGCAAACTTTGCATCTCCCATAAGCAAAACACTTCTCCAGCAACTTGTGTAACACTTATTTCTCTTCCTTTCCAAGGAAAAGATGTACACTTCAGCAATAGTGCACACTTGCAGACAATTTTTTTGTTTAAACAAAACTTCACAACAAACTTATCTTCACTCATCACCTTGACGAGCATTCCACCATGCAGGTGCAGTGGGTCTCCTCTTGGCTTTCTATGAGAGTCCAATTATGCAGTGCAATAAGCATCCATATTTCCATTTGTATTCTTGCGTAGAATCTTCTGCGTAGAATCTTTATGCCCGCATTCTCCACCATATGTGATATCTTGGGGTAATTAGCTCGGTAGATTGGTGTCAATGGTGCAGGATTAGAGTCCACACATGGCATTCCAGTAAAAATAAATGAAAATGGTGCTTTGCTTCCAGCATGGAAATCAAGAAACAGATAACGAAAATAATAAACAACCTAGCCCCTATTTAGGGTGTCTAACTCACTTCTTGAACCCTCTCTATCGTGGTGCAGCTAGTCTGCCAACACAGTCTCTACCTGCTTCTCTCAGGTCTATTGCCAGCTCCAGCCTGGCTTGGCTTGGCTGCCACAGGTACACAAACAGTCAGTCTTGGTTTCCTTCCCTGTATCCTACAGATATAGGCCCTGGCTTTCTCAGCCTGCAGCTTCACTGCTTTATTGTCACACAGTCTAAGAGTTTGGGGTCCTTTCTGCCTCCTGCAGGTACAGACCCAGGCCTCCTGGCCCCCCCAATGGCTTGCTCAACTTCACTGGGCTCTCTGGCTGCCTCAGTCTCACATAGACTGTCACCAACAACAGCCCGACTGGTCTGCCTCCTCATCAACCCACACCTGAGCTCTCTCCACAAGGCAGCAATTACACATCTTTCCAGAATCCTTTTCTTCTCTGTGCGGGCGGACCTCTCTCCGGCCCCACACAGAATCTGCTGCTCACCAGTGCCATCTCCGGTGATACTGCCATAATGTATATATATATATATATATATATATATATATATATATATGTATATATATTTGCTACAGGGCTCCTGCATCATAAATCCTTCCAAAAAGTCAATTTGCACAATCCTGTTGTTTCTATTTGTCCCAATGGGATTGTCTTTAACACTACAATTTTGGAAATGCATATGTGTATACACAGTGGATTACAAATAAGCAAGACATTGGGTACACTCATTATGAACTGCAATTACTGTACTAGCAGATTATGTGAAGGCATTTCTTTTATTCACAAATTTATCACAAGGTGACTGGGGATTTTATCAGCCTGACTGTGGTACACCCTAAATCTATACAGGATTTTCTTCATTTTGCTTACATTGTATCAATGATTTTCACATTGCTACAGTGTTCAATACCATAATCAGTCTGGCATTGTTCAGTTATAATGTCCATTTAATGTTTGCTGTGGGTTCTCTCGCAAGTGATATTACTTTCAAGTATTTATTAATTGTTTTTATCTTGCTATAATATATGTTTTATTAATTGTTATTTTACAATAAAATTTTTATTGTATTCTGATTGCGCTTGCAGTCTTCTTTCCTTCTCTTGCATTACCAGAGGTTAGCCACCACTCTTTTGATGAGCTGTGCTCCGGTTACACTGAAAAACTGAAGTGTCCAGTAATTTCTCTTCACCTGGATAATCAATGCCTTCTTTCCCCCTCTAGGCACCACTGATTCTAATACTATTCTATTCAAGACGGGATGCAGTCCCCAAGTCAACAGTGCATTGACACCAGAAGGTTGATATTCATGATGTTGACATCATTAATTTCGACATGTGGAAAAATGTCAACATTTGCATTAGGCTTAGGGTTAGTGTTTTGGTAAAGATGGGGTTAGGATTACCATTAGGGATAGTGTCGGGGTTACCATTAGGGTTAGGAATGGTGCTAGGTTTACCATTAGGGTTAAGGTTTCTGTTTTGGTTAGAATCACACTAAATACACATTGTTGACATTTCAAAATTACATCAGTGTCAACATGCTGAACGTTGACATGTTCATTGTCAACATAATGACCATGTTGACAATCTCATGTCAACCTAATGAATGTCCACCCCCCTGTCACCACCCACAAATGGAACTTCATGTCAACCACTCTGCAATGGGTCTGCGTAGCCTCTGCAATCGCAGTCCCGGTCGCAGTGACTGTTCCGCGAACTGCGATGTGTATACATGCGGAGAACACAACAATCGTCCCACTGCGTGCGTATTAGCAACTGCGATCTTTGCTGAATCAGGCCTGGTGTTTGGGATGTTACCTATTTGCCTTTGCCACTGCAGATTGTGTTTGGGATGTTACCTATTTCCCTTTGCCACTGCAGATTGTGTTTGGGATGTTACCTATTTCCCTTTGCCACTGCAGATTGTGTTTGGGATGTTACCTATTTCCCTTTGCCACTGCATGTGGTGTTTAGGATGTTACCTATTTCCCTTTGCCACTGCAAGTGGTGTTTAGGATGTTACCTATTTCCCTTTGCCACTGCAGGTGGTGTTTGGGATGTTACCTACTTTCCTTTGCCACTGCAAGTGGTGTTTAGGATGTTACCTATTTCCCTTTGCCACTGCAGGTGGTGTTTAGGATGTTACCTATTTCCCTTTGCCACTGCAAGTGGTGTTTAGGATGTTACCTATTTTGTTGGCCACTGAAGGTGGTGTTTGGGATGTTACCTATTCCCATTTGCCACTGCAAGTGGTGTTTAGGATGTTACCTATTTTGTTGGCCACTGCAGGTGTTGTTTGTGATGTTACCTATTTTCCTTTTTTAGACCAGTTCACCACATTTATAAATAACTTCATACTTAACCTAAGAGCTGATCTTTTCTGTGAGATTGTCAAATATTGATGGGATTTTGAAAGCCCTTTATTACACTTTCTTCCCACATTAATGTTTTCATTAGTAGGGAATGATAAAGCATTACTATAGCCAATACTAACACTGATATGATCCTTTCCAAAGATTGATCCATGATTGACAACAGATGAAAATATACTTCATTTTACAACAGGTGTAAGCACCATGTGACAAGGAAAGCAGAGACTGTTACCCTGCAATTCAGACACTGGGCCTGATTCTGAGATTAAGGCTGTTGCCACCACGGCTGCATATTTGTATGCATATCTTTATATATGAAAGTGTCGCAGCCACCAGGATTTGTATTGAGACGCCCACATGCAGCTCAGCAAATTCAAACGACTGCGTACAAATATGCAACATCAGTCAATTATTGGTGTTTGAATAACCCTATGGTTACTCAGAATGACTGCCGGAACGGAGGTGCCAGGGCCATTTTTACTGTGTACGGGATCGCAATGGTAGTCTTTGACATGCTCCAAAAATGGTGATGACGCGCCTGCATTTTCGTCGCCAATCCCCCGTTACCTGTCAAACAATACCTGACTTTTAATCCCTCCGTGGTCAAATCATCACTGCGACCGCTGACAGTATTGAAACTTGAAACATGCAGTGTGACTCATATGTATGCGCAGATCACTGATAATCGCTTAACTGCATAAACATCAGCATCGCACTAATCTTTGAATCAGGCCCACTGTCCTACCCACCCTTGGGGTGTTTGATTAAGCAGAGTGAAACACCCACGACAGTATCCATACGTTTGCAACTTGCTGTAATAAAAATTATACTGGATTGTGTAGAATCGAAATAGATACATGATTAAACAATTGGATTTTTCTCTATCCATCTCCTATCAGTGTTTCAACAGCTCATTAACTCTCTCATCAGGTGTCCTATACCTTATAATCCACTTTATAGTTATAGATGTTGTTTCTAGGGGATACTGTATAACAGTGGTCTCTCACTCCTTATCCAATACCGGGAGGTAAGATAGCAATTAGCAGAACCCCATGTATAATTGATCTCCACGTCCCTGGCTTTATCTTTAACCTTTGATTATCTGATTATTATTGTGTACATGCATCAGACGTACAAGTAATTTTTTGAAAGCTATTTACTGTATATCCTTCTCAACCTGGGAGTATTTTTGATTGTATATGTATAGTATTGGTAATTTTTGCATAATTTGTTTATTATATTTCACCGTCTTAGGTATATAGGAACCTATTTGGATCCTATTGCCAAAATAAACCCTCATCTTTCGTTTTTGTATTATTCATACTTATTACACTCTATTCTAATATGTGTTTCTGAGAGTCTATTTTAATTACATTGTAGTTGTAATAAAGGTTAAGTCTTATTTTTTCTTATTTTTATGTTTTTCACTGTGTTATTTAGAGTGCTCTCCGTACAGAGTCTTTTTTCTCTTAGATTATTTACTCTGAGACGCACTACCACTACCTCATTAGATATCCCATCATACAGTTTACTATTATTGTGAGACTTTGGGCGGGATGTACTAAAGGAAAAACGTTTTCGGGGTGTTTACCGCATTTCCATATTTACTAAGCCAAGGCCACCCTATTATCGTTGTGGAGGGTAACGCCAGAAAAACCTGGCATTACCCTATAGAAGCCTATGGGCTTCTTATCGCACCCCGCACCCGATGCTTCACCGCTGCCTTGCCGCCCCGCCATCACCCAGCAATGGCCCCCACTCACCTGACTCTCCATAGTCGCCTGCCGTGCTCCTCCTGGATCCTCTGCCTCCTCCTAATCTTTTTCCGAGTGCAGGGAGGAGGAGGAGGAACCTGGGACTTCCTGCACAGGTCACCAGCAGGAAGTTCCCAGGGCTCGAAGGGGGCGGGGTCCCACGGAGACCCCCTCACCCAGCATCAACTGTTCACAAAGGGAAGCTCTTATCGCAAGAGCTGTCCTTTGCGATACTAATCGCATATGTCAGTACATACAGTATGCGATTAGTAAGGTTTGCGGTGACTGGCGGAATGGTCATCGCAACCTTAGTGCATCCCGCCCTTAGGGCTGTATTCAATTAGCAGCAATATTATCGCATCCGCGATATTATCGCCAATTTTTCAGCGATATTATATTTCATGTAAAAATGGAGAAGACTTTTCTACATTTTTAAAAATAGTGAAAAATGTGCAAAATCCCTATTTTTGGGTAAAAATGTGAGGATTTCTTTCAGAAGCCATTGGACAGCCCTCCTAATGACACTTTAGTGAATTTTCTTTTCGGAAGTTGCGTACTTTGGTGAAAAATAAATGTTGACATTTCGGGCAAAATTAGTATTTTGTTCGTGAAAATGCATTTAACGTATTGGGTCTGGTATTTCGGAGGGCTGTAAGGATGCGTCAAGTGTTTTAAACATCGGACGGGGCTGGCGCAGGTGTTTTTTTACTGGTTTAAAAAAAACTCCTGCACCAGCCACGTGCAAAGTTTAAAACACTTGGCGCATCCTTACGGCCATCCGAAATACCAGACCGAATACGGTAAATACATTTTTCACTGGAAAAAAAAAATTACAGCTTTAGTTTTTTGTCAAAGTACGCAACTTACGAAAAAAAAATCGGTAAAGTATCATTATGGGGGCTGTACAAATGGTTCTGAAAGAAATCCCCACATTTTTCCCAAAAATAGGGAGTTTTCAAATTTTTTTCGCCTGCCCTAGGCTAGAGGAAAGTTTTCTCCAGTTTTTAGGTGAAAAATGGGTGTTTTCTCACCGTTGTTGGCGAAATCGCCCACAAAATTAGTCAATCGGTCTACCGATTTCGCCTCTAATTGAATACCGACCTTAGTGGCAGTAGCAATCTAAACCTCCTTTCTTTTTCTCGTATCCATTTAATAACATGTGATTGAGTATTTATTTACCTGTGTGGTGAGGTCCCTTACTTTTCCCTTCCCTTTTATGTTGAACCACTGTCCCACCCACCCTTGGGGTGTTTTATTTAGCAGAGTGAAACACCCATATCAGTACCCCATACGTTTGCAACTTGCTATAATAAACATTATACTGGATTGTGCAAAATAGAAAAAGATACATAATTACACAATTGGATTTCTCAATCAAGAAAAGCTTTTATTTGTTGACAATTTTATTAGACAGTTTTATAACTAAAACAGCAAGATAGAACAAGAAGCTTTGTTATTGCACATTCAGTCCAGAACACATTGATTGCTCACCCTCTGTCACCCTGTCTTTCTCATCCTTATGCAAATCAAACAAATAGGACTCTGTGCTTATTCAATCTCCTTGGTTCAATTGTGAAATGGCAGAATTAGATTTCAGTCAGGACTCAGTTGTGTAAATAACAAAATATTTTTTCATCTAAATCAATAAAAATCGAATAACAATTAATATACGATCATCAGTTGGTGAGTGCTGTAAGAATCAGAAATTCTGTGTCTACAATAATCCCGTATGACGGTATTACCACTGCTCAGATAATGTCTGCATATTGTCAATTTAAACCATACTTAATTGATCTGCTCCAAATCTGTAAAACACAGCTGTATAGCAAATTGAATAAAAGATAAGAAGTCAATGTGTTGTAACTTGTTATGGGATTTTACCCAATCCATATAGGTGGGTTCTCTCTCTCAAGCGGGTCTCTCTAGAAATCAGCTTTGAGCAGCACAGAGCGGACTGTAGATATTGCTTAGCAGGAGGCAGAAACAGGATCCTGCAAATTGCTGTCACTCTATCAGAAGTGTACTGGAAAGATAGATGATGTCTCAATCAAGGGTATCCGCAATCAGGGTTTCCTCTGTCACTCTGTCTCTTTCTCATCCTTGGTCACAATGGGCCTGAAAGGTGCCTGAGGTTCATGTGTGACTGCGATGTCACATGGATTTGCAAGTACGAAAATATGCAAATGCAAATGTCCTTTTGTGTACTTCCTTGTGATGGAGTGAGCAAACCCTGTGACTCCCATGTTGAATTGAGAAACCCCTGCGACTCCCACATTGCGCTAGTAAATTTGATCAGTCCACCATCACCATACCAACAGTCACAACATTGACTCCTCCAGCAGCCCTTGCCTGGTGCACATTCCTGGGCTGTCTTAATAGCATTGTAGGCCCTGGGCAAGGCAATGCAGCCCTGTGACACCCATTGCCCCTCCCTCTTATTAATAATATCATACCTTAGTTCAGACACCCACTGACCCCCCATTAATAAAATCATACCCCAGAGCAAACATCCACTACCCCCTCTCCCCAATTGATGAAATCAGAATCCAGAGTGGACGGCCAAATGCCATCCCCAATTATTAAAAGCAGACCCAAGATCTGATCACCACCCCTCACAAATTTTTAAAAATTCAGACCCCAATTATAACTTTTACCTACTGCAGTCTTGTGCGATATCTCCACATGCTTCCATACAGTGAATGGCTGTCAGCACTCTGATTGTTGGATAGTTCCAGCCATCCACCACCCAACATGCTGACAGACACTCACTGTCTAGCTGTAGGCTGGGAGGCAGTTAGAGAATGATGCCTGGCCACTCTGATTGTGTGTAATTCACAATCAGAGCGGTCAGGTAACATCTTTCTCTTCCTGCCTCTCAGTCAGCAGCCCTATGTACAGAAAGAGTGGCTGCCCAATCCATTTAATTTGTGTCCGCTCGCTCCATGCATAGGTACATCAGTAGGGTTTGGGTATGACATACCAGCAGCTGATTTAGCCAGTTTAAATCCCAACACTGGAAGCCCGAAGGTGCAGAATCCCGACAGCGGTGGAAAGTAAACTAACCCCCTCCCTCCCCCAACCCTCCCTTAGTGGCTGCTAACCCTAACAACCCTTGGGGGGTGCCTAACCCTTTATCTGCCCCCTGTGGTGCCTAACCCTAACCCCCACTTCCCGCACCCTAAACCAAACTCTCCCAGGGGAGTGCCTTACCTTAACCTCCCCCCAGTGGTGTCTAACCCTAACCCCCCCTCCCTGCAGCCTAACTCTCCCTGGGGGTTGCCTAACCCTAATTTCTCCCCGGGGGTCCCTAAACCTAAGCCCCCCTCCCTGGGTTAATGCGCATACTTACCCCGGATCCTTCATTCGGGATTCCACCAGTTGGGATGCCGACACTGGTATCCTGATCCCCTTCGTGATAGCGGCATCAGGATTTTGCTGGGCGGTGGGATGCCAATGTCTGTATATCGACGACCGTCATCCCATCTGCCGGCATATTCACTACATCCCCATCAGCAAAAGGTGATTTTCTGTGAGTTCCCTCCATAGCCTGAGTTTTGCTACTAATTGACAGAATTTCTTTAGTATTTGGAAGGCAACAAGGTGCACAAGAAATAGTTGTCTTTATTTAGGCTGATTGACAGACAAAATGTCTTATGTTTGCATGTAAATTTCAGTGATTTTGTTAGATAGTGCCAGACAAAAGGAAGTATGCAAGGTACAAAACCACCATTCTGAATTTTAGAATAATCTGAATATGCTTGGCTGTTTAAATTGCATATTAACCATTTTACATTTGGGCATTTAGACACAAAGATGTTTTTTTTCTTGTAACCTGTTCCATTTAAGTTTTATATCCCAAGGACTCCACATGTGGGATGTGACAATCTGGTTATATAAACAGTCTGAGTATGTAACTCTCGCGATATTGAAGTCAGTGTGTTTTGGTGGAGCTACAGGCTGAACTCCCAGTTTATCAAGACAAAGTCCAATGTACACATCTTCTAGATGTAGCCACCTAATGATTGGGGAGATGTTGACTATCTTCTGTGCCAGATCTCCAGAGAACACATAGCCAGTCCCAGAACAAAATGGGGGATATTTATTCTCTGGGTAAACATCTGGAGGCATATACCATTTGCTGTTTGTGTCACGTATGGGTTCCATATTTTTCATTACATATCCAGTGAAATAGTTAGTTCTTCGGGGTTCATCTGGTTTCAAAAGCTTGCTTACTAAATATTCTGTATTAACAATCATGTCACTGTCTGTCTTCATTACATACAAGGCATGTGGACAGTAAGTGGTTACCCAGATCAAACCCATCATTACCTTAATGGTTAGGTTGTTGTAGGTGTCTAAATAATCCTGTTGGATAATGTCATGATATTCCTGACTTTCATTCTTAAGAGCCTGTTCAGCATCAATAGTTATCTTCTTGTCATGACCTAATAAAAATAGCCTTAATATCTTGACCCCAGATACGAAATCCTCTTTTCCCCATGTTTGTCTTATAGCTTGACGAGCCTGTTGCTGCTGTCTTTCCACAGTCACAAGCAGAATAAGGAATGGATTATGTTCTTTGCATTTATTAGGTTCATTGATGGTGTATTTATATCTCTGCAGTATTGTGGGTGGTTCTCCATATGAATTAGACTTTTGCACCACAATTGTAGTAAATGAAGAGGTTCTTGATCTGCTTAGTGATTTTTGAAGGTAGGGATAATCCATCTTTACAGAACTATTGGTTTTAGCTTTCATGAGCAGAACAGAATTGCCTGGACTAGAGCATCTCAGAAAATGACAGTAGTAATTACTTAGGGTAAGTGTTGTCAAACTAAAAACAACTGAGAAAAGTGAGAATATGAGCATAATAGTCTTGTTTGTGCACAAGAAGAAAGTTGTCTTTTTCAAATGAAACATGGTAAACTAAATCAGAAGCACTGCACCAGTTTATGTTCATGTATTTAATTATTGTAATATGTGTTTCTGCAACTGTCCATGCAGAACCTTCATCCTTTAATGTTCTTCTTTAGAATTATTACCTAAAAAGGGTAGAAATACATAAGTATAGTAAGTAGAGGAAAAGTCCTTTGTTGCACCTTCTCATTAAGCCAACCTTTCTCCAAGTATCTCTCCATGTCTAGCAAACTGCTTCCCCCCAAAAAAGTAGAAATACAGTAATAATACCTCAATAGACTATACACCAAGTAGACAAGGCAATGTGTGTGCCAAGTTACTGAAAATACTTATGTTGAATTAAACAAATAAACAATAAAACAAATATGTAATGGTAGTAATTTATATAATATAATAAAAATAACACACCTAGAGGCATTACCCACATTTTATTATTCACATAATATATACAACACCAGTATGTACACCCTGCACTCCTCTATAAAATCATTAATATGCATCTTTATCAAAGTGTCTAATGTGTGCTGGGACTTTACACTGCAGCACTAAGCGGTGAGAACCCCTTGGGGATAGAGTGCTCCAAGGCAGCCACTTGCCTTCACAGGAAGCTGTCACTTGGTTGTACACTGAATCATTGCATAGCCCGCACTCCTGCACCCAAGCAGAAACAGCAGAAACAGCATGGACATGGACAGCCGATCTACTTCTAGGTCCAGTGGTGTCCATCTTTGTAAAGGGCTCAAAGGCCTCATGGGATTTGTAGTTTATTTTTAACTGCTCAGAGTCTGAGCAGTAAAAGATAAACTACAAATCCCATGTGCCAATTTTCTTCCTTCTCTGGCCGGCCGGGTGCCACGGGCTCAGGCTGACAGGTGACGCAGACTGAGTCCTGGTGGCCCAATCCATATGTGACTGGGAGCAGGGGGAGTGGTGGGCCCTGCAGACAGCCCAGGCCCCATAGCACCCCTTGCACCCACGATAGTTACACCACTGATCAGCCTATATTTCTTCTATTTTAATTTGTGTCCTTTGATGATATTTAATTTGACTTTGCCAAGGTAAATAATTATGTCTGACATTCATTAGTAATTAATTATTAAATGTAAATGTAATTACGGTTTCCATAATATGCATTTATTTCGGTGGGGAGGGGGTGTGGCTGGCCAAATGGAGGCGTTCCCGAAGGAACACCTGCCATTTGAAGGCGGCCCTACTGACATCACTCGTGATGTCTGTAGTTGAGCTTCCTGCTCCATTAGAACAGGAAGCTCACTGGGGCTTGTGGGAACGAGACCCTACCACAAGGGTCTAGTCGCAAGCCTGATGGTCGTGACCATCACCTGGCCGCTCGCAAAAGCTCTGGGTGGTCACTGGCTGCGAAAAAAAAAAATCGCTCTGATTCAGAGCGAGCGCTCTGAAAGAGCGTCCGGCTCTGAATCAGGGCCCAAGTACAGTATATGAATAGGGACAGTGCAGCTGCATAGATGCATACAACTTGGCATATGGGAAAATAATATTTACATCCATGCAATGTCAGAAGAATTGTGCTTAACTTGTTTAATGTGAAACACTTCATAATACAATTTTATTATCTTTTTTAGTTAGTTCTTTTTAATAAATTATCCCTTTTTACTTTCTTTTAGTAAACTGCATAGCAATTCATCATGCTTGTATTTAAAAAAAAAATTATGCAAAGTAAAAGGAAAGTTTTCAGACAAGCCACATATCAGTTTATCCGGCTCTTTCAACCACTATGGTTAAAAACATTATATTCTATTAAAGCTACTGTATTATCTATGGTAGGTAGATAGTTGACACTTATGCTGTTGATAGTCAAAATGTCGACTGTTGGTAGTCGTAATGTCAACTATAGAAAGTAGCGTTTTCTAAAGTATTTTAACAGTGTCAACATTACAACTATAAACATGATGGTAAAGTTATTAGATGGACACAGTAAAAATGTTATAAATATCATTACTACCACATATGCATTCTCTGGTCGACACTGCGCTGTCAACAGTTTGACTATTTGATTTGATAATTGTCAACCAATCATACACAACCCTTACCTACATAGTTATTTAGTATTAACTTAATTTCTGCATCTAACTCATCATTAAGGAAAATCTATACCTCAAATAAACTGTTCAGTAAACTACAAAGGAAGGTATATGTAATAGATGGGGAATACGGTTAATATCATTGTACATTTGATTAGGTCTCGCTACATTGTACAAAGTAAAACTTGTAGTTGGGAGACTATAGGGTTGATTAGGTCTGGTTATGCCACCACAGCAAAGAGGAGCCCAAGTGTGCTAAAACAACCTACTGTAGTAATAAATATGTATATGTTCACCTGTCAATGTTACTTCTAAATATTAAATGCCATAAGGGCTGATGTCACCGATCAGAATATCTATAATAAAGACATGGATGCATGACTTGGTGAAAATTTAAAGTTTTGTTAAATTAAATACTATAGAAATAATAAAGAATGCTTAGGCTAAATGCTAACCACTGGTGTTGACCAAACACAAGCAAACATGCTAATCCAGGATCATGAGATTCAATACCTGTGGACTAACTCATTTTAGATCGGGTGCTTCTATGCAGCAGTCTGTTTGGTACAATTTTTTTTTAATTTTTCATATGAATTATATTGGAAAAAAAATATACCCAGCGCTAAACCAGCAGGAGGATCAAGTAATAGTGCAGCAGTAAGAAAAAGAGGTAATTGTCAACCTCACTTAAAGAACAAACAAGAATATAACTGCGCTCTAATACTTGAGTTGGGACATTAGTAAGCACAAATGGAATAGATAAAAATAAATTTTTATTAAACACAAATACCAAAAGAATAATAAATCATAAACAAATGTTGCGACTAAAGGGTAAAAAGCACATAGATGAAATTACAATTACACGTAAATGTAACTAATCATACACTGAGACTGCTTGAATTGCATATAGGTAAAAAATAGAGTTGATCAGGCTCTCTATAAAATAGTGTAGATAAACACATCGAGTCCCATATAAACAGAAAAATCTAGACTGAATGTAGCCATTTTAATAAAAAGTGATTCCGGGTAGCAATTCAGTATGAACAAATAGCGGATGTAATTGCAATAATCCTCAATTGTCCCTGGAGATTCTCTCTTAAAGTGTATGTATACTCACACACACTCTAGCTCTTCTTTAAATGGTATACCTTGAATTAAAGCTTAGCTCGTCACAAATTATATGGCAGTAAATTGGGTTAATTGGTCACACAAATCAGCGACCATTTGACTTAACTGTTGTAGATGGACCCATATAGGAGCATAGCAGTGCACTCGATAATAATTCAGTACATAGACACTTGTAGCTCATAAATAGAGTTGTACCTGGAAAAGTGTCCTGCACAATAATAATAATAATCATTTTATTTATATATCGCTTTTCTCCCATAGGACTCAGTCGCTTTACAGACATCAGAAAACATGGTACATTATACAAGGATTTGGTGTTGCAAAAAAAATAGAAAACCACACAGAGATAATTAAAATCAACCGAAACCTAGAGAGCACAATAAGCTTATTGCGGGGTTGGTGCAGACATTTTGGGAAATAACTTCCATGGGTTATATATTCCACCCACAAAGGTACCAAATGAGGCAGCCGTCTTGGGCGCACTACGTAGGATTACCCTGGGTGGAATAGGTTATGCCTAGAAGAGATGACACAAAATGGGTGGTTGCAGCATTCTGATGCTAGGAGTACGGATCTCAACATAATAGTCAGGTTCATGTATTTTTCATCCCATCCACGAGTGTACCAGGTGAGGCAGCCATGGTGGGCGCACTACGAAGGTTGCACTGTGGGTGATAAACCATACAAGGACCATACAAGGACGAGTGTGTGGCAGTATGATATACCCTGTGTGAATAGATCCACATGAAGTATATCCTGCCCATGGAGGATGCACTTCAGTGGATGTATAGCACACCAGTTTGGCATACAGCAGAGGTATAGCACACCAGTATAGCATACAGTGAGGTGGAAGTACATTTTACATAACAGGGATTAGTAAATACAGCAAACAAAGCTGCAGTTCGGGCATGAGATTTACGGGTGACTGAAACATTTGAAAAATGAAAGGCACTGAATTAATAGATCTACGTGTTTGTTCATCCTGCCCAAGAATGAACCATCCGAGGCAGCCATCTGGGGCACAGTGCATAGGTTACATCTAGCAGGGTGTGCAAGTAGCAGAAGTATAATGTCCAGGTGGAGAAAAAAATTAAAAAGAATAAATGGTGACCTCATTTTAAGTTAAAACCATATTAAACTTAATCAGAAATTAAAAAATGATAGATTGATCTGCAAAAAGCCACAGCGTCTCCCTCGCTCGAGTGTGTGGGTTTGTAGCATCCAGCAGTTTGTGAAGTTCGATTTGGCTGCAGCATGAGACAGCAACCGAACCCAGTCTCAGGGGAATGTAAATGAAGGTGGAGTGGCAGCATTCCTGTGTGTTCGTAAAATTGTTTAAATTTTGGTTAGAAAGTAGTCAAAAGTCCAAATCCAGATCGAACTCTGGTTCTAACTCAATGCTTCAAATGGCATGCTTAAGATGCAGGCTGCAGTGGCAGGCCAAGCCTGTGTGTGCAGGCTTTAAAATGAGTCCCTTTTGCAGCAGAGGCTAGGTCAGCTGGTACAGTGAGGGAATGTTTGAGCAGTTTGTTCAACAAGCTAATTAATGGTGGTTGAAGATGCAGCCTCCCAGTTGGAAAACAAACTTTCAAAACAGACTATTCTTTCAGTGAAAGGCATCAGATATGGAAGATGGCATTAGTTTACCTAGAAAGAGATGAAAGATGGTATTAAAACTCAGCTCCGGTTCTAACACCATGCTTCAGATGGCATCCTTAAGATGCAGGCTACAGTGGCAGGCCAAGCCTATGTGAAGGGAGTGCTGAAGGGAACAGCCTGGTGTTGTAAGCTGCTGTGAAAGATGAATTGCACTCGTCTTAAAATGGTAGTAGCGGTGCAAAATGTAATGCAGGCAGGACCAGCGCTTACAGGTATCAGCGCGTAGGTCCCGACCGTATTCATGTCCGAGCAGTAAAAGACTGTAACAGGTGCAGTGCTGAATAGCGGTCACTTGCCAATTGCCGGGTATAGTCAGGGAGAGCGTTGCTGCTCCTTTCTGGAATACCGGAGATTCTCTCTTCATTCAGCCGCTCTCCCTGACTATACCTGGCAATTGGCCAGTAACCGCTATTAGCTGCTCCTTTCTGGAATACCGGAGATTCCCTCTTCACTCAGCCACTCTCTCTGACTATACCCGGCAATTGGCAAGTGACCGCTATTCAGCACTGTACCTGTTGCAGTCTTTTACTGCTGGGACGTGGAGACGTGAGCCGATCGGGACTTACGTGCTGATACCTGTAAGCACTGACCGCTGGCCCTGCCTGCATTACATTTTGCACCACCACTACCATTTAAAAATGAGTGCAGTTCATCTTTCATGGCAGCTTACAACACCAGGCTGTTCCCTTCAGCATTGTGCAGGACACTTTTCCAGGTAAAACTCTATTTATGAGCTACAAGTATCTATGTACTGTATTATTATCGAGTGCACTGCTATGCACCTATATGGGTCCATCTACAACAGTTAAGTCAAATGGTCGCTGATTTGTGTGATCAATTAACCCATTCTACTCCATATCATTTGTGATGAGCTACGCTTCAATTCAAGGTATACCATTTAAAGAAAAGCTAGAGTGTGTGTGAGTATACATACACTTTAAGAGAGAATCTCCAGGGCAGTGCTCGAAGTGGTAATTTAGAGGTGGGGGTATGGAGATTGAATCTTCCCCCCTGCCCCCTATGGGCCCCTGCTTCCATATCACTCCATTGTACTTCTAACCCCCCCCACACACACACACACTTCTCCCTGCCTGCTCCCCTCTCTCACACCCTGCCCTTACTGATTCCCTCTCTCTTTCACCCCCTACAATAGCTAGCCTGCCTCTATCTGCCCCTCTCTCTATTCCCTCTCTCACACCCTCCCCTCTCTCTAATTCTCTCTTACCTGCGCTGCTGAAGTGGAGCCACCGGGATCCTCGGGTCTTCCCTCCAGTTTATCTGGCTCCGCTGCGAGCCAATGAGAAGCTGCCATTTGGCAGCTTCTCATTGGCGCCGCAGCGAGCCAATGAGAAGATGCCATTTGGCAGCTTCTCATTGGCTGGCGGCTGCAAGCCCTGCAATTGGCTGGCGGCCGCGAGTCCCGCGATTGGCTGGCGGCTGCAAGCCTCATGATTGGCTGGCAGCCGCCCAGTACGTAGTGCTTACAGTGCAGCCGGGACCAGGTACTTTGTCCCGGCTACATGTCAGCGCCTCCACTGCACTGATTGAGATGTGTCCCCTGCGGGACACATCTTAACACATTGCCGCCACTGTTCCAGCGCTGGGATTCCATACTGGATCCCAGCGCTGGTGCAATCTTTTCTACATCTAAAATGAAGTGGGGCCGGGAAGTGGCGGTATGTCATACCGCCGTATACCGCCCCACTTCGACCACTGCTCCAGGGACAATTGAGGATTATTGCAATTACATCCGCTATTTGTTCATACTGAATTGCTACCCGGAATCACTTTTTATTAAAACGGCTACATTCAGTCTAGATTTTTCTGTTTATATGGGACTCGATGTGTTTATCTACACTATTTTATAGAGAGCCTGATCAACTCTATTTTTTACCTATATGCAATTCAAGCAGTCTCGGTTTATGATTAGTTACATTTATGTGTAATAGTAATTTCATCTATGTGCTTTTTACACTTTAGTCGCAACATTTGTTTATGATTTATTATTCTTTTGGTATTTGTGTTTAATAAACATTTATTTTTATCTATTCTATTTGTGCTTACTAATGTCACAACTCAAGTATTAGAGCGCAGTTATTTTCTAGTTTGTCAATTATATTGAAACAAGAAAATAAGAAGATTTTAGGTTTGTATTTATTAAGGGGGTAATGGGCACATTTATTTATTGAAGGAGGCAATCATTTATTAAATGGGCAAGCTTATTAATTTTAATACTTCTAAGGGCAGTACTTTATTTAGAAACAGTGGCATTATTCCCTAGAGATTATAGTTCATGTTGACATGCATAGGTGAAACTAAGGGGTGGTCCGAGGCTGCCAGCCAGGAGAGATCATTCTGAGTAGCAGGGGCAAACAGAAAATGGCTGCCCCATAGAAGGTTACTTAAAGATGGCTGTCGTCGATCAATGGGGAGCCAGGGTTTCTTTTCCTAGGAACCCAAGGGGCTGGAGAGAGAAAAAAGGTGGCGGACCTTTCAGGAGGAAAGAAGATGAATAGGTGAGTAAGTGGCTATACTATGGCTGGCATAATGTGAATAAGGAGCATTACTGTATCATAATGTGGGTGAGGCAATACTGTGTGACAAAGTGAATGAAAGGAACTAATGTGTGGCACAAAGTGAATAAGGGGGTGTGGCATAATGTGAATAAAGGTGCTACTGTGTGGCGTAATGTGCAATAAGGGCACTGCTGTGTGGCATAATGTGCAATAAGGGTACTGCTGTGTGGCATAATGTGAATAAAAGGTACTAATCTGTGGCATTATGTGAAATAAGGGTACTGCTGAGTGACATAATGTGCAATAGGAGTACTGCTGTGTGGCATAATGTGAATAAGGGTACTGCTATGTGACATAATGTGAATAAGGGAACTAATGTGTGGCTTAATGTGAATTAGAGGAACTACTGTGTAGCATAATGTGAATAAGGGGCATTACTGTGTGGAATTATGTGCAATAAGTGTACTGCTATGTGGCATAATGTAAATATATGGTACAACTGTGTGGCATAATGTGCAATAAGGGTACTGCTATGTGGCATAATGTGAATAAAGGGAACTACTGTGTGGCATAACACACACTAATGGAACTACTGTGTGGTGTAATGTGAATAAGGGGCATTACTGTGTGGCATAATATGCAATAAGGGCACTGCTGTGTATAAATGTGTATAAGTGGCCCTACTGTGTGGTGTAATGTGAATAATGGGCATAACTGTTGCATAATGTGCAATAAGGGTACTATTGTGTGGCATAATGTGAATAAGGGGCATTAATGTGTGCCACAATTTGCAATAAGGATACTACTATGTGGGACAATGTGCAATAAGGGTATGGCTGTGTGGCAGAATGTGAAAAAAAGCATTACTGTGTGGCATAATATGCAATAAGGGCACTGCTGTGTGGTGTAATGTGAATAAGGGGCATTACTATGTGATATGTGCAATAAGGGTACTGCTGTGTGGGATAATGTGAATAAAGGGTACTGAGTGGCATAATGTGCAATAAGGGTATTGCTATGTGGTATAATGTGAATAAGGGGAACTTTGTGTGACTTTATGTGAATAAGAGGAACTACTGTGTGGCATAATGTGAATAAGGGGCATTACTGTGTAGCATAATCTGCAATAAGGGTACTGCTGTGTGGTATAATGTGAATAAAGGGTACTGCTCTGTGGCATAATGTGCAATAAGGGTACTGCTGTGTGGCATACTGTGAAAAAAGGGTACTTCTGTGGGACAAATGTGAATAAAGTGTACTACTGTGTGGCATATTGTGCAAAAATGGAACTGCTGAATGGCATAATGTGAATAATTGGCATTACTGTGTGGCATAATTCATATAAGGGACCCTACTTTGTGGTGTAATGTGAATATGGGGCATTACTGTGTGGCATAATGTGTATACGTAGCCCTACTGTGTGGCCTTATGTGAATAAGGGGCATTACTGTGTGTCATAATATGCAATAAGGGTACTACTGTGTGGCATAATGTGAATAAGGGGCATTACTCTGTGCCATAATGTGCAATAAGGGTACAATGGTGTGGCCCAATGTGCAATAAGAGTACTGCTCTGTGGCATATAGGTCAATCAGGGTACTGCTGTGTGGCATAATTTGAATAAGGAACATTACTGCATGGCATAATGTGCAATAAGGGTACTGCTTTGTGGTGTAATGTGAATATGGAGCAAATTTGTGTGGCATCATGTGCAACAAGAGTACTGCTGTATGGCGTAATGTGAATATTGGGCTTTACTATGTGGCATAATGTGTATATGGGACCCTACTGTGTGGCGTAATGTGAATAAGGGGAATTACTCTGTGGCATAATGTGCAATAAGGGTACTGCTGTGTGGCATAATGTGCAATAACAGTACTGTTGTGTGGCATAATGTAAAGAATGGGAACTACTGTGTTGCATAATGTTCAATAAGTTTACTACTGTGTGGCATAATCTGCAATAGGGGTACTACTGTGTGGTGTAATGTGATTAAGGGGCATTACTGTGTGGCATATTGAGCAATTGGGGTACTGCTGTGTGGCATAATGTGCAATATGAGTACTGTTTTTTGGTATAATGTGAATAAAGGGTACTAATGTGTGGCATAATGTGCAATAAGATCATTACTGTGTGGCATAATGTGTATAAGGAGCATTACTGTGTGGTATAATGTGTATAAGGGGCCCTACTCTCTAGCATATTGTGAATAAGGGGCATTTCTATGTAGCATTGTGGGCACTACTGTGTGGTGTTATATGGCATAATGTGCAATAAGGGCACTGCTGTGTGGCATAATGTACAATAAGGGTAAAGCTGTGTGACATAATGCGCAATAATGGTATTGCTGTGTGGCATAATGTTCAATAGGATTACTGCTTTGTGGCATAATGTGAATGAAGGGTAATACTGTGTTGCACAATGTGTAATAAGGGTACTGCTATGTGGCATTATGTGAATAAAGTGTACTACTGTGTGGCATAATATGCAATAAGGGTACTGCTGTGTGGCATAATTTAAATAAGGGGCATTACTGTATGGCCTAACGTGCATTAAGGGTACTATGTGTGGCATAATGCAAAAAAAGGCCATTACTGTGTGGCATAATATGCAATAAGTGTATTGATGTGTGGTATAATGTGAATAAAGGGTACTATTGTGTGTCATAATGTGCAATAAGGGCACTGCTATGTGGCATAATGTGCAATATGGGTACTACTGTGTGGCATAATGTGCAGTATGGGTACTACTCTGTGGCATCATTTGCAAAAAGGGTACTACTGTGTGGCATAATGTGAATAAGGGGCATTACTGTATGGCATAATGTGCAATAAGGGTACTACTTTGGGGCATAATGCAAATAAGGGGAATTACTGTGTGACATAATGTGCAATGATGGTACTACTGTGTAGCACAATATGCAATAAGGGTACTGCTGTAAGGCACAATGTGAATAATGGGCATTACTAGGTGGCATAATATGCAATAAGGGTACTTCTGTGTGGTATAGTTGCAATAAGCTTACTACTGTGTGGCATAATGTGCAATAAGGGTACAGTTGTGTTTTATATTGTGAATAAGATGAACTTCTATGTTGCTTAATGTAAGTAAGTGGAACTAATGTGCAATCAGGGTACAACGGTGAGGCATAATTTGAAAAAAGGGCATTACTGAGTGTTATGTGCAATAAGGGTACTGCTCTGTGGCATAGTTGCAATAAGGGTACTGCTGTGTGGCATAATGTGCAATAAGGGTACAGTTGTGTTTCATATTGTAAAAAAGGTGAACTACTATGTGGCTTAATGTAAGTAAGTGGAACTTATGTGCAATTAGGGTATAACAGTGTGGCATAATTTGAAAAAGGGGTATTACTGTGTGGTATGTGCAATTAGAGTGCTGCTTTGTGGCATAATGTTTATAAAAAGTACTGTTTGGCATACTGTGCGATAGGGTACTGCTTTAATGCATAATGTGATTAATGGGCATTACTGTGTGGCATAATGTATTTACGGGACCCTACTATGTGGCATAATGTAAATAAGGGGCATTACTGTGTAGCATAATGAGAATAAATGGAACTGCTGTGCTGCATAATGAGCAACGAGGGTACT
This sequence comes from Taudactylus pleione, assembly GCA_031769625.1. Taxonomy (NCBI): domain Eukaryota; kingdom Metazoa; phylum Chordata; class Amphibia; order Anura; family Myobatrachidae; genus Taudactylus; species Taudactylus pleione. The sequence continues at coordinate 4,009,468 of JAUIMM010000601.1, forward strand.
GCTGTGTGGCATAATGTGTATATGGGACCCTACTGTGTGGCATAATGTAAATAAGGGCAATTACTGTGTGGCATAATGTGCAGTAAGGTTACTGCTGTGTGGCATAATGTGCAATAAGAGTACTGTTGTGTGGCATAATGTGAATTAAGGGAACTGCTCTGTGACATAATGTTCAATAAGGGTACTACTGCGTGGCATAATCTGCAATAAGGGTACTACATGTGTGGTGTAATGTGAATATGGGGCATTACTGTGGCATAATGTGAATAAAAGGTACTACTGTGTGGAATAATGACCAATAAGAGCAATACTGTGTGGCTTAATGTGATTAAGGGGCATTACTGTGTGGCATTGTCACTACTGTGTGGAGTTATGCGGCATAATGTAAATAAAGGGTACTACTGTGTGGTATAATGTGCAATAAGGGTACTGGTGTGTGGCATAATGTGCACTAAGGGTACTGCTATGTGGAATTATGTGAATAACGGGTACTGCTGTATTTCATAATGTGCAATAAGGGTGCTGCTGTGTGGCATAATGTGCCTTAAGGGTACTGCTATGTGGCAAATGTGAATAAGGTGAAACACTATGTGGCATAATGTGAAAATAGGACATTACTATGTGCAAAATTTGCAATAAGTGTACTGCTGTGTGGCGTAATGTGAAAAAAGGGTTATAATGTGTGGCATAATGTGCAATCTGGGTTCTGCCATGTAGCATAATGTGAAGAAGGGGCATTACTGTGTGCCAGAATGTGAAACAGGGGTACTAATGTGTGATGTAAAGGGAAAAAGGGGCCTTACTGTATGGTATGTGCAATAAGGGTACTGCAGTGTTGCATAGTATGAATAAAGGGTACTGTGTGGCACAATGTGCAAAAAGGTTACTGCTGTGTGGATTAATGTGCAATAAGGGTACTACTATGTGGCACAATGTGCAATAAGGGGCACTACTGTGTGGTATAATATGTAATAAGGGAACTGGTGTATGGCATATTGAGAATAAGGGGCATTACTGTGTGGTATGTGCAAAAAGGGTACTGCTGTGTGGTATAATGTGAGTAAAGGGTACTGTGTTGCATAATGTGGTTTTAGGGTACTGATGTGTGGCATTATGTTCAATAGCATTACTGCTATGTGGCATAATGTGAATAAGGGGAACTATTGTGTGGTGTAATGTGCAATAAGGGTAATACTGTGTGGCATAATTTTAATAAGAATCCTTACTGTGTGGCAAAATGTGCAATAAGGGTACTGCTCTTTGATGTAATGTGAATAATGGGCTATAATGTGTGGCATAATGTGTTTATGGGACCCTAATGTGTGTCATAATGTGAATATGGGGCATTACTGTGTAGCATAATGTGCAATAAGGGTACAGCTGTGTGACAAAATGTGAATAATGGATACTACTGTGTGGAATCATGTGTATAAGTGGCCCTACTCTGTGGCATAATGTGAAAAAGTGAAATTACTGTGTGGCATAATGTGCAATAAGGGTACTGCTTTGTGGCATAATGTGAATGAAGCTTACTATTGTGTGGCATACTGTACAATGAGGGGACTGCTGTGTGGCATAATGTAAATAAGGGGCATAACTGTGTAGCATAATGTTAAATAAGGGTTCTACTGTGTGCCATAAGCTGCAATAAGGGTGCTACTTTGTGGTGTAATATGTATAAGTGGCATAACTGTGTGGCATAATGTGAATAAAGGGTACTACTGTGTGGCATAATGAGCAATAAGAGCATTACTATGTGGCATAATGTGTATAAGGGCAATTAATGTGTTTTATAATGTGTATAAGGGACCCTACTATCTGGCATAATGTTCAATAAGGGTACTACTATGTGACATAATGTGCAATAAGTGTACTGCTCTAAGATGTAATGTGAATTAGGGGCATTACTAGGTGGGATAACATGCAATAAGGGTACTGCTGTGTGGCATATTGTGATTAAGGGACATTAATGTGTGTTATGTGCAATAAGGGTACTGCTCTGTGGCATAATGTGAATAAAGGGTACTGTGTGGTATTGTTTGCAATTAGTGTACTTCTGTGTGGCATAATGCGACTAATGTAAACTACTATGTGGCTTAATGTAAGTAAGGGGAACTACTGTGTGGTATAATATCCAATCAAGGTACAACTGTATGTCATAATTTTGAATAAGGGTCATTAATGTGTGGTATGTGCAAAACGTGTACTGCTGTGTGGGATAATGTAAATAAAGGGTATTGTGTGGCATAATATGCAATAAGTGTACTGCTATGTGGCATAATGTGAATAAAAGCTACTCATCTATTGCATAATATGAAATAAGAGTACTGCTGTGTGGCATAATATGCAATAGGAGTTCTGCTGTGTGGCAATATGTGAATGAAGAGTACTACTGTGTGGCATAATGTGCTATAATGGTACTGCTATGTGACATAATGTGAATAAAGGGACCTATTGTGTGGCTTAATGTGAATAAAAGGAACTACTGTATGGCATAATGTGAATAAAGGACATTACTGAGTTGCATAATGTGCAATAAGGGTACTGCTGTGTGGCATAATGTGTTTACAGCACCCTATTGTGTGGTGTATTGTGAATAAGGGGCATCACAGTGTGGCATAATGTGAATAAAGGGTACTGCTGTGCTGCATAATGTGCAATAAGGGTACTGCTGTGTGGCATAACTTGCAATAAGTGTACTGTTGTTTGGCTTAATGTGAATAAAGGGTTCTACTCTGTGGTATAATGAGCAATAAGAGCATTACTGTGTGGTGTAATGTATATAAGGGCAATTACTGTGTTTATAATGTGTGTAAAGGGCTCTACTGTCTGGCATAGTGTGAATAAAGGGCATTATTATGTGGCATTGTAGGCACTACTGTATGGAGTTATGAGGCATAATGTGAATAAAGGATAATGCTGTTTTGCAAAAATGCAACAATAGTATTACTGTATGACAATGTGAGTACAAGGTACTGCTGTGTTGGATAATGTGCAATAAGGGTACAGCTGTGTGGAATAATGTGAATAAAGGGTACTACTCTCTTTCATAATGTGCAATAAGGGTACTGCTATGTGGCATAATGTTCAATAAGGGTACTGCTATGTGGCATAATGTGAATAAGGGGAACTACTGTTTGGCGTAATGCGAATAATATAAATTACTGTTTTGCTTAATGTGCAATAAGGGTATTGCTGTGTGGCATAATTTGAATAAAAGGTATTACTGTGTAGCATAATGTAAATAAGGGTACTACTGTGTGGTGTAATGTGAATAAGGGGCATTACTGTTTGGTATGTGCAATTATGATACTGCAGTGTGGCATAGAATAAATAAACGTTACTGTGTGGAATAATGTGCAATAAGGGCACTGCTGTGTGGAATAATGTGGAATTAGGGTAGTGCTGTGTGGCATAACGTGAACAAGGGGCATTACTGTGTGGCATAATATGCAATAAGGGCAATACTGTGTGAAATTTTGAGAATAAGGGACATTACTGTGTGGTGTGTGCAAGCAAGGTACTGCTCTATGACATAATGTGAATAAAGTGTGCTATGTGGCATAATGTGCATTAAGGGTACTGCTATGTGGCATAATGTGAATAATGGGAACTGCTGTGTGGTGTAAAGTGAAATAAGTGTAATACTGTGTGGCATATTTTGAATAAGGAGCATTACTCTTTGGAATAATGTGCAATAAGGTACTGCTGTGTGGCATAATGTGAATAAGGGGCATTATTGTATTGCATAATGTGCAATAAGGGTAATGCTCTATGGCATAATGGGAATAATGAGCTATAATGTGTGGCATAATGTGTATATGGGACCCTACTATGTGGCATAATGTGAATAAGGGGCATTACTGTGTAGAATAATGTGCAATAAGGGTACAGCTGTGTGGCATAATGTGAAAAAAGATACTACTGTGTGGCATAATGTGTATAAGTAGCCCTACTCTGTGGTGCAATGTGAATAAGGGGCATCACTGTGTGGCATAATGTGCACTCAGGGGCTTCTGTTTGGCATAATGTGAATAAGGGGCATTACTGTGGCCATAATGTGCAATATGGCTACTACTCTGTGGCACAATGTGTAGTAAGGGTACTGCTGTGTGTCATAATATGAATAAGGGGCATTACTGTGTGTCATAATATGCAGTAAGGGCACTGATGTGTGGCGTATTGTGAATAAGTGGCATTACTGTGTGGTATGTGGAAAAAGGGTACTGCTGTGTGGCACAATGTGAATAAAGGATACTGTGTGGCATACTGAGAGACAAGCATACTGCTATAATGAATAATGTGAATAAGGGGAATTACTGTGTGGCATTATGTGAATAAAGGGTACTGCTGTGTGGTGTAATGTGAATAAGGGGCATTAGTGTGTGGCATAATGTGCAATATGGGTACTGCTCTATGGCACAATGTGAATAATGGGCTATACTGTGTGGCATAATGTGTATATGGGACCCTACTGTGTGGCATAATGTGAATAAGGGGCATTACTGTGTAGCACAATGTGCAATAAGGGTACAGCTGTGTGGCAAAATGTGAATAAAGGGTACAACTGTGTGGCATAATGTGAAAATGGGACATTACTGTGTGGCATAATGTGCAATAAGGGTACTGCTGTGTGGCATAATGTGTATAAAGAGTACTGCTGTGTGGCATAAGGGTATTACTCTGTGGCATAATGTGCAATAAGGGTAGTACTGTGGTAGTACTGTGTGTCATTATCTGCAAAAGGGTTACTACTGTGTGTTGTAATGTAAATAAGGGCATTACTGAGTGGCGTAGTGTGAATAAAGGGTACTACTGTGTGGCATAATGAGCAATAAGAGCATTTCTATGTGGCATAATGTGTATAAGGGCAATTAATGTGTTTTATAGTGTGTATAAGGGGCCCTACTGTCTGGCATAATTTCAATAAGTGTACTACTGTGTGGCTTAATGTGCAATAAGGGTACTGCTATAAGATGTAATGTGAATTTAGGGGCATTAATAGGTGGCATAACACGCAATAAGGGTACTGCTGTGTGGCATATTGTGATTAAGGAACATAAATATGTGGTATGAGCAATACGGGTACTGCTCTGTGGCATAATGTGAATAAAGGGTACTGTGTGGAATAATGTGCAATAAGGTTACTGCTGTGTGGCATAATGTGCAATAAGGGTACTGGTGTGTGGAATAATGTGAATAAGTTAAACTACTGCGTTGCATAATGTGCAATCAGGGTACAACTGTGTGTCGTAATTTGAAAAAGGGGCATGAATTTATGGTATGTGCAATAAGTGTACTGCTGTGTGGCATAATGTTAATAAAGGGTGCTGTGTGGCATAATGAGCGATAAGGTTACTGCTGTATTGCATAATGTGAATAATGCTCATGTGTAGCAGAATGTGTTTACGTGACATTTCTATGTGGCGTAATGTGAATAAGGGGCATTACTGTGTGGCATAATGTGAATAAAGGGTACTGCTGTGCTGCATAATGTGCAATAAGGGTACTACTGTGTGGCATAATGTGTATATGGGACCCTACTGTGGCATAATGTAAATAAGGGGCATTACTGTGTGGCATAATGTGCAATTAGGGTACTGCTATGTGTCATAATGTGCAATAAGAGTACTGTTGTGTGGTATAATGTGAATTTAGGGAACTACTATGTGGCATAATGTTCAGTAAATGTACTACTGTGTGGCATAATCTTGTGAATAAAGGATAATGCTGTGTTGCATAATGTGGAATAAGGGTACTGCTTTGTGGAATAATGTGAATAAATGGTACTACTCTCTTTCATAATGTGCAATAAGGTTACTGCTATGTGGCATAATGTGAATAAGGGGAACTACTATGAGGAATAATGTGAATAAAGGACACCACTGTGTTGCATAATGTGCAATAAGGGTACTACTGTATGGCATAATGTGAATAAATGGTATTACTGAGCGACATAATGTGAAATCTGGAAACTGCTGTGTGGCATATTGTAAATAAGGGGCTTTACTGTGTGGTAGAATTTGTAAAAAAAGGTACTACTGTGTGGCATAATGTAAATCAGGGGCATTACTATGTGGTATGTGCAATTATGGTACTGCAGTGTGGCATAGTATGAATAAAGGGTACAGTATGGCATAATATGCAATAAGCGTACTGCTGTGCGGCATTATGTGCATTAAGGATACAGCTGTGTGGCATAATGTGAATAAGGGGCATTACTGTGTGGCATAATATGCAATAAGGGCATTGCTGTGTGGCATATTGAGAATAAGGGGTATTACTGTGTGGCATTACATGCAATAAGGTTACTGCTGTATGGCATAATGTGAAAAAGTGGCATTACTGTGTGGCATTATGTGCAATAAGGTTACTGCTGTATGGCATAATGTGAATAAAGGGTTCTACTCTGTGGCATAATGTGGAATAAGGATACTGCTGTGTGGCATAATGTGCAATAAGGGTACTACTGTGTGGCATAATGTGAATGAGGGGCATTGCTGTGTGCCATAATGTGCAAAGTGGTACTACTGTGTGGCACAATGTGCAATAAGGGTACTGCTGTGTGTCATAATGTAAATAAGAAACATTACTGTGTGGCATAATGTGCAATAAGGGTACTGCTGTATGACACAATGTGAAAAAAGTGTACTACTGTGTGACATAATGTGCATTAAGGGTACTGCTGTGTGGCTTAATGTGAAAAAGGGGCATTACTGTGTGGCATTATGTGCAATAAGGTTACTGCTGTATGGCATAATGTGAATAAAGGGTTCTACTCTGTGGCATAATGTGGAATAAGGATACTACTCTGTGGCATAATGTGGAATAAGGGTACTACTGTGTGGCATAATGTGAATGAGGGGCATTGCTGTGTGCCATAATGTGCAAAGTGGTACTACTGTGTGGCACAATGTGCAATAAGGGTACTGCTGTGTGTCATAATGTAAATAAGAAACATTACTGTGTGGCATAATGTGCAATAAGGGTACTGCTGTGTGACACAATGTGAAAAAAGTGTACTACTGTGTGACATAATGTGCATTAAGGGTACTGCTGTGTGGCTTAATGTGAAAAAGGGGCATTACTGTGTGGCATTATGTGCAATAAGGTTACTGCTATATGGCATAATTTGAATATAGGGTTCTACTCTGTTGCATAATGTGGAATAAGGGTACTGCTGTGTGGCATAATGTGAATGAAGAGTACTGCTGTGTGGCACAATGCACAATAAGGGTACTGCTATGTGGCATAATGTTAATAAAAGTAACTACTGTATTGAATATTGTGTAATAAGGGTATTTCTCTATGGCATAATGTGCAACAAGGGTATTACTGTTTGTCATAATGTGAATATGGGCTTTACTGTGTAGCATAATGTTCAATAAGGGTACTACTGTATGGCATAATCTGCAATAAGGGTACTACTGTGTGGTGTAATGTGAATAAGGTGCATTACTGAGTGGCCTAATGTGATTAAAGGGTGCTGCTGTGTGGCATAATGTGTATAACAGCAATTACTGTGTTTTATAATGTGTATAAAGGGCCCTACTCCATGGCATAATGTTCAATAAGGGAACTACTATGTGGCATAATGTGCAATAATGGTACTGCTCTAAGATGTAATGTGAATAAGGGGCATTACTAGGTGGCATAATACACAATAAGGGTACTGCTGTGTGGCATAATGTGAATAAATGGTACTGTGTGGCTTAATGTGTAATAAGGGTACTGTTGTGTGGCATAATGTGCAATAAGGGTACTGCTGTGTGGCATAATGTGAATAAGGTGAACTACTATGTGGCTTAATTTAAGTAAGGGGAACTACTGTGTGGCATAATGTGCAATCAGGGTATAACTGTGTGACATAATTTGAATACGGGGCATTACTGTGTAGTATCTGCAATCAGGGTACTGCTGTGTGGCATAATGTGGATAAAGGGTATTGTGTGCATAATGTGCGATAAGGTTACTGCTCTATTGCATAATGTGAATAATGAGCATTACTGCATGGCATAATATGTTTACGTGACCCTACTGTGTGGCATAATGTGAATAAGGGGCATTAGTGTGTGGCATAATGTGCACTAAGAGTACTATTGTGTGGCATAATGTGAATAAAGGGAACTACTCTGTGGGATAATGTTCAATTAGGGTAATACTATGTGGCATCATCTACAATTAGGGTACTACTGTGTGGTTTCATGTGAATAAAGGGCATTACTGTGTGGCATAATGTGCAATTAGGGTGCTGCTCTGTGGCATAATGTGTAATAAGAGTAATGTTGTGTGGCATAATGAGCAATAAGAGCATTGCTGTGTGGCATAATGTATATAACGGCAATTACTGTGTTTATAATGTGGATAAGGGGCCCTACTGTCTGGGATAATGTGATTAAGGGGCATTACTATGTCATATTGTGGGCACTTCTGTGTGGAGTTATTTGGCACAATGTGAATAAAGGGTAATGCTATGTTGCATAATGTGCAATAAGGGTTCTGCTGTGTGGCATAAAGTAAGTAAAGGGTTCTACTGTATGTCATAATGTACAATAATGGTACTGCTGTGTGGCATAATGTGCAATAAGGGTACTGCTATGTGGAATAATGTGAATAAAGGGTACTAGTCTCTTTCATAATGTGCAATAAGGGTACTGCTATATTGCATAATGTGCAATAAGGGAACTGCTATGTGGCATAATGTGAATAATGGGAACTATTGTGCGGCTTAATGTGAATAAGAGGAACTGCTGTGTGGCGTAATGTGCAATCAGGGTACAACTGTGTGTCGTAATTTGAATAAGGGGCATGAATGTATGGTATGTGCAATAAGTGTACTGCTGTGTGGTATAATGTGAATAAAGGATACTGTCTAGCATAATGTGTGATAAGGTTACTGCTGTATAGCATAATGTGAATAATGGGCATTAATGTGTAGCACAATGTGTTTACAGGACACTACTGTGTGGCATTATGTGAATAAGGGGCATTACTGAGCGACATAATGTGAAATCTGGAAACTGCTGTGTGGCATATTGTAAATAAGGGGCTTTACTGTGTGGTAGAATTTGTAAAAAAAGGTACTACTGTGTGGCATAATGTAAATCAGGGGCATTACTATGTGGTATGTGCAATTATGGTACTGCAGTGTGGCATAGTATGAATAAAGGGTACAGTATGGCATAATATGCAATAAGCGTACTGCTGTGCGGCATTATGTGCATTAAGGATACAGCTGTGTGGCATAATGTGAATAAGGGGCATTACTGTGTGGCATAATATGCAATAAGGGCATTGCTGTGTGGCATATTGAGAATAAGGGGTATTACTGTGTGGCATTACATGCAATAAGGTTACTGCTGTATGGCATAATGTGAAAAAGTGGCATTACTGTGTGGCATTATGTGCAATAAGGTTACTGCTGTATGGCATAATGTGAATAAAGGGTTCTACTCTGTGGCATAATGTGGAATAAGGATACTGCTGTGTGGCATAATGTGCAATAAGGGTACTACTGTGTGGCATAATGTGAATGAGGGGCATTGCTGTGTGCCATAATGTGCAAAGTGGTACTACTGTGTGGCACAATGTGCAATAAGGGTACTGCTGTGTGTCATAATGTAAATAAGAAACATTACTGTGTGGCATAATGTGCAATAAGGGTACTGCTGTATGACACAATGTGAAAAAAGTGTACTACTGTGTGACATAATGTGCATTAAGGGTACTGCTGTGTGGCTTAATGTGAAAAAGGGGCATTACTGTGTGGCATTATGTGCAATAAGGTTACTGCTGTATGGCATAATGTGAATAAAGGGTTCTACTCTGTGGCATAATGTGGAATAAGGATACTACTCTGTGGCATAATGTGGAATAAGGGTACTACTGTGTGGCATAATGTGAATGAGGGGCATTGCTGTGTGCCATAATGTGCAAAGTGGTACTACTGTGTGGCACAATGTGCAATAAGGGTACTGCTGTGTGTCATAATGTAAATAAGAAACATTACTGTGTGGCATAATGTGCAATAAGGGTACTGCTGTGTGACACAATGTGAAAAAAGTGTACTACTGTGTGACATAATGTGCATTAAGGGTACTGCTGTGTGGCTTAATGTGAAAAAGGGGCATTACTGTGTGGCATTATGTGCAATAAGGTTACTGCTATATGGCATAATTTGAATATAGGGTTCTACTCTGTTGCATAATGTGGAATAAGGGTACTGCTGTGTGGCATAATGTGAATGAAGAGTACTGCTGTGTGGCACAATGCACAATAAGGGTACTGCTATGTGGCATAATGTTAATAAAAGTAACTACTGTATTGAATATTGTGTAATAAGGGTATTTCTCTATGGCATAATGTGCAACAAGGGTATTACTGTTTGTCATAATGTGAATATGGGCTTTACTGTGTAGCATAATGTTCAATAAGGGTACTACTGTATGGCATAATCTGCAATAAGGGTACTACTGTGTGGTGTAATGTGAATAAGGTGCATTACTGAGTGGCCTAATGTGATTAAAGGGTGCTGCTGTGTGGCATAATGTGTATAACAGCAATTACTGTGTTTTATAATGTGTATAAAGGGCCCTACTCCATGGCATAATGTTCAATAAGGGAACTACTATGTGGCATAATGTGCAATAATGGTACTGCTCTAAGATGTAATGTGAATAAGGGGCATTACTAGGTGGCATAATACACAATAAGGGTACTGCTGTGTGGCATAATGTGAATAAATGGTACTGTGTGGCTTAATGTGTAATAAGGGTACTGTTGTGTGGCATAATGTGCAATAAGGGTACTGCTGTGTGGCATAATGTGAATAAGGTGAACTACTATGTGGCTTAATTTAAGTAAGGGGAACTACTGTGTGGCATAATGTGCAATCAGGGTATAACTGTGTGACATAATTTGAATACGGGGCATTACTGTGTAGTATCTGCAATCAGGGTACTGCTGTGTGGCATAATGTGGATAAAGGGTATTGTGTGCATAATGTGCGATAAGGTTACTGCTCTATTGCATAATGTGAATAATGAGCATTACTGCATGGCATAATATGTTTACGTGACCCTACTGTGTGGCATAATGTGAATAAGGGGCATTAGTGTGTGGCATAATGTGCACTAAGAGTACTATTGTGTGGCATAATGTGAATAAAGGGAACTACTCTGTGGGATAATGTTCAATTAGGGTAATACTATGTGGCATCATCTACAATTAGGGTACTACTGTGTGGTTTCATGTGAATAAAGGGCATTACTGTGTGGCATAATGTGCAATTAGGGTGCTGCTCTGTGGCATAATGTGTAATAAGAGTAATGTTGTGTGGCATAATGAGCAATAAGAGCATTGCTGTGTGGCATAATGTATATAACGGCAATTACTGTGTTTATAATGTGGATAAGGGGCCCTACTGTCTGGGATAATGTGATTAAGGGGCATTACTATGTCATATTGTGGGCACTTCTGTGTGGAGTTATTTGGCACAATGTGAATAAAGGGTAATGCTATGTTGCATAATGTGCAATAAGGGTTCTGCTGTGTGGCATAAAGTAAGTAAAGGGTTCTACTGTATGTCATAATGTACAATAATGGTACTGCTGTGTGGCATAATGTGCAATAAGGGTACTGCTATGTGGAATAATGTGAATAAAGGGTACTAGTCTCTTTCATAATGTGCAATAAGGGTACTGCTATATTGCATAATGTGCAATAAGGGAACTGCTATGTGGCATAATGTGAATAATGGGAACTATTGTGCGGCTTAATGTGAATAAGAGGAACTGCTGTGTGGCGTAATGTGCAATCAGGGTACAACTGTGTGTCGTAATTTGAATAAGGGGCATGAATGTATGGTATGTGCAATAAGTGTACTGCTGTGTGGTATAATGTGAATAAAGGATACTGTCTAGCATAATGTGTGATAAGGTTACTGCTGTATAGCATAATGTGAATAATGGGCATTAATGTGTAGCACAATGTGTTTACAGGACACTACTGTGTGGCATTATGTGAATAAGGGGCATTACTGTGTGGCATAATGTGAATAAAGGGTACTGCTGTGTGGCATAATGTTCAATAAGAGTACTGTTGTGTGGCATAATGTGAATAAAGGGAACTACTGTGTGGCATCATGTTCAATAAATGTACTACTGTGTGGCATAGTCTGCAATAAGGGTACTACTGTGTGGTGTTATGTGAAAAAAGGGCATTACTGTGTGGCAAAATGTGCAATAAGGGTACTACTGTGTGGCATATTGTGAACGAACGGTAGTAGTTTGTGGCATAATGAGGAATAAGAGCATTACTGTGTGGCATAATGTATATAAGGGGCATTAGTAAGTGGCATTGTGGGCACTACTGTGTGGAGTTCTGTGGCATAATGTGAAGAAAGGATAATGCTGTTTTGCATAATGTGCAATAAGTGTACTGCTGTGTGACATAATGTGAATGAAGGATAATGCTGTGTTGCATAATGTGCAATAAGGGTACTGCTGTATAGCATAATGTATATAAAGGGAACTACTGTTTGGCATAATGTGCAATATGGGTAATGCTGTGTGGCATAATGTGCATTAAGGGTACTGCTATGTGGCATAATGTGAATAATGGGAACTGCTGTGTGGTGTAAAGTGAAATAAGTGTAATACTGTGTGGCATATTTTGAATAAGGAGCATTACTCTGTGGAATAATGTGTAATAAGGTACTGCTGTGTGGCATAATGTGAATAAGGGGCATTATTGTATTGCATAATGTGCAATAAGGGTAATGCTCTATGGCATAATGGGAATAATGAGCTATAATGTGTGGCATAATGTGTATATGGGACCCTACTATGTGGCATAATGTGAATAAGGGGCATTACTGTGTAGAATAATGTGCAATAAGGGTACAGCTGTGTGGCATAATGTGAAAAAAGATACTACTGTGTGGCATAATGTGTATAAGTAGCCCTACTCTGTGGTGCAATGTGAATAAGGGGCATCACTGTGTGGCATAATGTGCACTCAGGGGCTTCTGTTTGGCATAATGTGAATAAGGGGCATTACTGTGGCCATAATGTGCAATATGGCTACTACTCTGTGGCACAATGTGTAGTAAGGGTACTGCTGTGTGGCATAATATGAGTAAGGGGCATTGCTGTGTGTCATAATTGGCAGTAAGGGCACTGATGTGTGGCGTATTGTGAATAAGTGGCATTACTGTGTGGTATGTGGAAAAAGGGTACTGTTGTGTGGCACAATGTGAATAAAGGATACTGTGTGGCATACTGAGAGACAAGCATACTGCTATAATGAATAATGTGAATAAGGGGAATTACTGTGTGGCATTATGTGAATAAAGGGTACTGCTGTGTGGTGTAATGTGAATAAGGGGCATTAGTGTGTGGCATAATGTGCAATATGGGTACTGCTCTATGGCACAATGTGAATAATGGGCTATACTGTGTGGCATAATGTGTATATGGGACCCTACTGTGTGGCATAATGTGAATAAAGTGCATTACTGTGTAGCACAATGTGCAATAAGGGTACAGCTGTGTGGCAAAATGTGAATAAAGGGTACAACTGTGTGGCATAATGTGAAAAAGGGACATTACTGTGTGGCATAATGTGCAATAAGGGTACTGCTGTGTGGCATAATGTGTATAAAGAGTACTGCTGTGTGGCATAAGGGTATTACTCTGTGGCATAATGTGCAATAAGGGTAGTACTGTGTGTCATAATCTGCAAAAAGGTTACTACTGTGTGTTGTAATGTAAATAAGGGCATTACTGAGTGGCGTAGTGTGAATAAAGGGTACTACTGTGTGGCATAATGAGCAATAAGAGCATTTCTATGTGGCATAATGTGTATAAGGGCAATTAATGTGTTTTATAGTGTGTATAAGGGGCCCTACTGTCTGGCATAATTTCAATAAGTGTACTACTGTGTGGCTTAATGTGCAATAAGGGTACTGCTATAAGATGTAATGTGAATTTAGGGGCATTAATAGGTGGCATAACACGCAATAAGGGTACTGCTGTGTGGCATATTGTGATTAAGGAACATAAATATGTGGTATGAGCAATACGGGTACTGCTCTGTGGCATAATGTGAATAAAGGGTACTGTGTGGAATAATGTGCAATAAGGTTACTGCTGTGTGGCATAATGTGCAATAAGGGTACTGGTGTGTGGAATAATGTGAATAAGTTAAACTACTGCATTGCATAATGTGCAATCAGGGTACAACTGTGTGTCGTAATTTGAAAAAGGGGCATGAATTTATGGTATGTGCAATAAGTGTACTGCTGTGTGGCATAATGTTAATAAAGGGTGCTGTGTGGCATAATGAGCGATAAGGTTACTGCTGTATTGCATAATGTGAATAATGCTCATTAATGTGTAGCAGAATGTGTTTACGTGACATTTCTATGTGGCGTAATGTGAATAAGGGGCATTACTGTGTGGCATAATGTGAATAAAGGGTACTGCTGTGCTGCATAATGTGCAATAAGGGTACTACTGTGTGGCATAATGTGTATATGGGACCCTACTGTGGCATAATGTAAATAAGGGGCATTACTGTGTGGCATAATGTGCAATTAGGGTACTGCTATGTGTCATAATGTGCAATAAGAGTACTGTTGTGTGGTATAATGTGAATAAAGGGAACTACTATGTGGCATAATGTTCAGTAAATGTACTACTGTGTGGCATAATCTGCAATAAGGGTACTACTGTGTGGCAAAATGTAAATAAGGGGTATTACTGTCTGGAATAATGTGCAATAATGGTACTGCTGTGTGGCATAATGTGCAATAAGAGTACTGTTGTGTTTCATAATGTGAATAAAGGGGATTACTGTGTGGTATAATGTTCAATAAATGTACTATGTGGTATAGTCTGCAATAAGGGTACTACTGTGTGGTGTAATGTGAAAAAAGGGCATTACTGTGTGGCATGATGTGCAATAAGGGTAATACTGTGTGGCATAATGTAAATAAGGGGCATTACTGTGTGTCATAATGTGCAATAATGGTACTTCTGTGATGTATAATGTGCAATAAGAGTTCTGTTGTTTGGCATAATGTGAACAAAGGATACTACTTTGTGGCATAATGAGCAATAAGAGCATTACTGTGTGGCATAATGTATATAATGGCAATTACTGTGTTTATAATGTGTATAAGGGGCCCTATATTCTGATGTAATGTGAATAAGGGGCATTAATATGTGGCATTGTGGGCACTACTGTGTGGTTATGTGGTATAATGTGAATAAAGGATAATGCTGTTTTGCATAATGTGCAATAAGGGTACTGCTGTGTGACATAATGTGAATAAAGGATAATGCTGTGTTGCATAATGTGGAATAAGGGTACTGCTTTGTGGAATAATGTGAATAAATGGTACTACTCTCTTTCATAATGTGCAATAAGGTTACTGCTATGTGGCATAATGTGAATAAGGGGAACTACTATGAGGAATAATGTGAATAAAGGACACCACTGTGTTGCATAATGTGCAATAAGGGTACTACTGTATGGCATAATGTGAATAAATGGTATTACTGTGCGACATAATGTGGAATCTGGAAACTGCTGTGTGGCATATTGTAAATTAGGGGCTTTACTGTGTGGTAGAATTTGTAAAAAAAGGTACTACTGTGTGGCGTAATGTAAATCAGGGGCATTACTATGTGGTATGTGCAATTATGGTACTGCAGTGTGGCATAGTATGAATAAAGGGTACTGTATGGCATAATGTGCAATAAGCGTACTGCTGTGCGGCATTATGTGCAATAAGGATACAGCTGTGTGGCATAATGTGAATAAGGGGCATTACTGTGTGGCATAATATGCAATAAGGGCATTGCTGTGTGGCATATTGAGAATAAGGGGTATTACTGTGTGGCATCACATGCAATAAGGTTACTGCTGTATGGCATAATGTAAAAAAGTGGCATTACTGTGTGGCATTATGTGCAATAAGGTTACTGCTGTATGGCATAATGTGAATAAAGGGTTCTACTCTGTGGCATAATGTGGAATAAGGGTACTACTGTGTGGCATAATGTGAATGAGGGGCATTGCTGTGTGCCATAATGTGCAAAGTGGTACTACTGTGTGGCACAATGTGCAATAAGGGTACTGCTGTGTGTCATAATGTAAATAAGAAACATTACTGTGTGGCATAATGTGCAATAAGGGTACTGCTGTGTGACACAATGTGAAAAAAGTGTACTACTGTGTGACATAATGTGCATTAAGGGTACTGCTGTGTGGCTTAATGTGAAAAAGGGGCATTACTGTGTGGCATTATGTGCAATAAGGTTACTGCTATATGGCATAATTTGAATATAGGGTTCTACTCTGTTGCATAATGTGGAATAAGGGTACTGCTGTGTGGCATAATGTGAATGAAGAGTACTGCTGTGTGGCACAATGCACAATAAGGGTACTGCTATGTGGCATAATGTTAATAAAAGTAACTACTGTATTGAATATTGTGTAATAAGGGTATTTCTCTATGGCATAATGTGCAACAAGGGTATTACTGTTTGTCATAATGTGAATATGGGCTTTACTGTGTAGCATAATGTTCAATAAGGGTACTACTGTATGGCATAATCTGCAATAAGGGTACTACTGTGTGGTGTAATGTGAATAAGGTGCATTACTGAGTGGCCTAATGTGATTAAAGGGTGCTGCTGTGTGGCATAATGTGTATAACAGCAATTACTGTGTTTTGTAATGTGTATAAAGGGCCCTACTCCATGGCATAATGTTCAATAAGGGAACTACTATGTGGCATAATGTGCAATAATGGTACTGCTCTAAGATGTACTGTGAATAAGGGGCATTACTAGGTGGCATAATACACAATAAGGGTACTGCTGTGTGGCATAATGTGAATAAATGGTACTGTGTGGCTTAATGTGTAATAAGGGTACTGTTGTGTGGCATAATGTGCAATAAGGGTTCTGCTGTGTGGCATAATGTAAGTAAAGGGTTCTACTGTATGTCATAATGTGCAATAAGGGTACTGCTATGTGGAATAATGTGAATAAAGGGTACTACTCTCTTTCATAATGTGCAATAAGGGTACTGCTGTATTGCATAATGTGCAATAAGGGAACTGCTATGTGGCATAATGTGAATAATGGGAACTATTGTGCGGCTTAATGTGAATAAGAGGAACTGCTGTGTGGCGTAATGTGCAATCAGGGTACAACTGTGTGTCGTAATTTGAATAAGGGGCATGAATGTATGGTATGTGCAATAAGGGTACTGCTGTGTGGTATAATGTGAATAAAGGATACTGTCTGGCATAATGTGTGATAAGGTTACTGCTGTATAGCATAATGTGAATAATGGGCATTAATGTGTAGCACAATGTGTTTACAGGACACTACTGTGTGGCATTATGTGAATAAGGGGCATTACTGTGTGGCATAATGTGAATAAAGGGTACTGCTGTGTGGCATAATGTTCAATAAGAGTACTGTTGTGTGGCATAATGTGAATAAAGGGAACTACTGTGTGGCATCATGTTCAATAAATGTACTACTGTGTGGCATAGTCTGCAATAAGGGTACTACTGTGTGGTGTTATGTGAAAAAAGGGCATTACTGTGTGGCAAAATGTGCAAAAAATGTACTACTGTGTGGCATATTGTGAACGAACGGTAGTAGTTTGTGGCATAATGAGGAATAAGAGCATTACTGTGTGGCATAATGTATATAAGGGCAATTACTGTGTTTATGATGTGTATAAGGGGCCCTATATTCTGATGTAATGTGAATAAGGGGCATTAGTAAGTGGCATTGTGGGCACTACTGTGTGGAGTTCTGTGGCATAATGTGAAGAAAGGATAATGCTGTTTTGCATAATGTGCAATAAGTGTACTGCTGTGTGACATAATGTGAATGAAGGATAATGCTGTGTTGCATAATGTGCAATAAGGGTACTGCTGTATAGCATAATGTATATAAAGGGAACTACTGTTTGGCATAATGTGCAATATGGGTAATGCTGTGTGGCATTATGTGCATTAAGGGTACTGCTATGTGGCATAATGTGAATAATGGGAACTGCTGTGTGGTGCAAAGTGAAATAAGTGTAATACTGTGTGGCATATTTTGAATAAGGAGCATTACTCTGTGGAATAATGTGTAATAAGGTACTGCTGTGTGGCATAATGTGAATAAGGGGCATTATTGTATTGCATAATGTGCAATAAGGGTAATGCTCTATGGCATAATGGGAATAATGAGCTATAATGTGTGGCATAATGTGTATATGGGACCCTACTATGTGGCATAATGTGAATAAGGGGCATTACTGTGTAGAATAATGTGCAATAAGGGTACAGCTGTGTGGCATAATGTGAAAAAAGATACTACTGTGTGGCATAATGTGTATAAGTAGCCCTACTCTGTGGTGCAATGTGAATAAGGGGCATCACTGTGTGGCATAATGTGCACTCAGGGGCTTCTGTTTGGCATAATGTGAATAAGGGGCATTACTGTGGCCATAATGTGCAATATGGCTACTACTCTGTGGCACAATGTGTAGTAAGGGTACTGCTGTGTGGCATAATATGAGTAAGGGGCATTACTGTGTGTCATAATTGGCAGTAAGGGCACTGATGTGTGGCGTATTGTGAATAAGTGGCATTACTGTGTGGTATGTGGAAAAAGGGTACTGCTGTGTGGCACAATGTGAATAAAGGATACTGTGTGGCATACTGAGAGACAAGCATACTGCTATAATGAATAATGTGAATAAGGGGAATTACTGTGTGGCATTATGTGAATAAAGGGTACTGCTGTGTGGTGTAATGTGAATAAGGGGCATTAGTGTGTGGCATAATGTGCAATATGGGTACTGCTCTATGGCACAATGTGAATAATGGGCTATACTGTGTGGCATAATGTGTATATGGGACCCTACTGTGTGGCATAATGTGAATAAAGGGCATTACTGTGTAGCACAATGTGCAATAAGGGTACAGCTGTGTGGCAAAATGTGAATAAAGGGTACAACTGTGTGGCATAATGTGAAAAAGGGACATTACTGTGTGGCATAATGTGCAATAAGGGTACTGCTGTGTGGCATAATGTGTATAAAGAGTACTGCTGTGTGGCATAAGGGTATTACTCTGTGGCATAATGTGCAATAAGGGTAGTACTGTGTGTCATAATCTGCAAAAAGGTTACTACTGTGTGTTGTAATGTAAATAAGGGCATTACTGAGTGGCGTAGTGTGAATAAAGGGTACTACTGTGTGGCATAATGAGCAATAAGAGCATTTCTATGTGGCATAATGTGTATAAGGGCAATTAATGTGTTTTATAGTGTGTATAAGGGGCCCTACTGTCTGGCATAATTTCAATAAGTGTACTACTGTGTGGCTTAATGTGCAATAAGGGTACTGCTATAAGATGTAATGTGAATTTAGGGGCATTAATAGGTGGCATAACACGCAATAAGGGTACTGCTGTGTGGCATATTGTGATTAAGGAACATAAATATGTGGTATGAGCAATACGGGTACTGCTCTGTGGCATAATGTGAATAAAGGGTACTGTGTGGAATAATGTGCAATAAGGTTACTGCTGTGTGGCATAATGTGCAATAAGGGTACTGGTGTGTGGAATAATGTGAATAAGTTAAACTACTGCGTTGCATAATGTGCAATCAGGGTACAACTGTGTGTCGTAATTTGAAAAAGGGGCATGAATTTATGGTATGTGCAATAAGTGTACTGCTGTGTGGCATAATGTTAATAAAGGGTGCTGTGTGGCATAATGAGTGATAAGGTTACTGCTGTATTGCATAATGTGAATAATGCTCATTAATGTGTAGCAGAATGTGTTTACGTGACATTTCTATGTGGCGTAATGTGAATAAGGGGCATTACTGTGTGGCATAATGTGAATAAAGGGTACTGCTGTGCTGCATAATGTGCAATAAGGGTACTACTGTGTGGCATAATGTGTATATGGGACCCTACTGTGGCATAATGTAAATAAGGGGCATTACTGTGTGGCATAATGTGCAATTAGGGTACTGCTATGTGTCATAATGTGCAATAAGAGTACTGTTGTGTGGTATAATGTGAATAAAGGGAACTACTATGTGGCATAATGTTCAGTAAATGTACTACTGTGTGGCATAATCTGCAATAAGGGTACTACTGTGTGGCAAAATGTAAATAAGGGGTATTACTGTCTGGAATAATGTGCAATAATGGTACTGCTGTGTGGCATAATGTGCAATAAGAGTACTGTTGTGTTTCATAATGTGAATAAAGGGGATTACTGTGTGGTATAATGTTCAATAAATGTACTATGTGGTATAGTCTGCAATAAGGGTACTACTGTGTGGTGTAATGTGAAAAAAGGGCATTACTGTGTGGCATAATGTGCAATAAGGGTAATACTGTGTGGCATAATGTAAATAAGGGGCATTACTGTGTGTCATAATGTGCAATAATGGTACTTCTGTGATGTATAATGTGCAATAAGAGTTCTGTTGTTTGGCATAATGTGAACAAAGGATACTACTTTGTGGCATAATGAGCAATAAGAGCATTACTGTGTGGCATAATGTATATAATGGCAATTACTGTGTTTATAATGTGTATAAGGGGCCCTATATTCTGATGTAATGTGAATAAGGGGCATTAATATGTGGCATTGTGGGCACTACTGTGTGGTTATGTGGTATAATGTGAATAAAGGATAATGCTGTTTTGCATAATGTGCAATAAGGGTACTGCTGTGTGACATAATGTGAATAAAGGATAATGCTGTGTTGCATAATGTGGAATAAGGGTACTGCTTTGTGGAATAATGTGAATAAATGGTACTATTCTCTTTCATAATGTGCAATAAGGTTACTGCTATGTGGCATAATGTGAATAAGGGGAACTACTATGAGGAATAATGTGAATAAAGGACACCACTGTGTTGCATAATGTGCAATAAGGGTACTACTGTATGGCATAATGTGAATAAATGGTATTACTGTGCGACATAATGTGAAATCTGGAAACTGCTGTGTGGCATATTGTAAATAAGGGGCTTTACTGTGTGGTAGAATTTGTAAAAAAAGGTACTACTGTGTGGCGTAATGTAAATCAGGGGCATTACTATGTGGTATGTGCAATTATGGTACTGCAGTGTGGCATAGTATGAATAAAGGGTACTGTAT
The DNA here is from genome assembly GCA_031769625.1 of Taudactylus pleione. NCBI lineage: Eukaryota > Metazoa > Chordata > Amphibia > Anura > Myobatrachidae > Taudactylus > Taudactylus pleione. The sequence continues at coordinate 4,030,680 of JAUIMM010000601.1, forward strand.
GGCATAATGTGCAATAAGCGTACTGCTGTGCGGCATTATGTGCAATAAGGATACAGCTGTGTGGCATAATGTGAATAAGGGGCATTACTGTGTGGCATAATATGCAATAAGGGCATTGCTGTGTGGCATATTGAGAATAAGGGGTATTACTGTGTGGCATCACATGCAATAAGGTTACTGCTGTATGGCATAATGTGAAAAAGTGGCATTACTGTGTGGCATTATATGCAATAAGGTTACTGCTGTATGGCATAATGTGAATAAAGGGTTCTACTCTGTGGCATAATGTGGAATAAGGGTACTACTGTGTGGCATAATGTGAATGAGGGGCATTGCTGTGTGCCATAATGTGCAAAGTGGTACTACTGTGTGGCACAATGTGCAATAAGGGTACTGCTGTGTGTCATAATGTAAATAAGAAACATTACTGTGTGGCATAATGTGCAATAAGGGTACTGCTGTGTGACACAATGTGAAAAAAGTGTACTACTGTGTGACATAATGTGCATTAAGGGTACTGCTGTGTGGCTTAATGTGAAAAAGGGGCATTACTGTGTGGCATTATGTGCAATAAGGTTACTGCTATATGGCATAATTTGAATATAGGGTTCTACTCTGTTGCATAATGTGGAATAAGGGTACTGCTGTGTGGCATAATGTGAATGAAGAGTACTGCTGTGTGGCACAATGCACAATAAGGGTACTGCTATGTGGCATAATGTTAATAAAAGTAACTACTGTATTGAATATTGTGTAATAAGGGTATTTCTCTATGGCATAATGTGCAACAAGGGTATTACTGTTTGTCATAATGTGAATATGGGCTTTACTGTGTAGCATAATGTTCAATAAGGGTACTACTGTATGGCATAATCTGCAATAAGGGTACTACTGTGTGGTGTAATGTGAATAAGGTGCATTACTGAGTGGCCTAATGTGATTAAAGGGTGCTGCTGTGTGGCATAATGTGTATAACAGCAATTACTGTGTTTTGTAATGTGTATAAAGGGCCCTACTCCTTGGCATAATGTTCAATAAGGGAACTACTATGTGGCATAATGTGCAATAATGGTACTGCTCTAAGATGTACTGTGAATAAGGGGCATTACTAGGTGGCATAATACACAATAAGGGTACTGCTGTGTGGCATAATGTGAATAAATGGTACTGTGTGGCTTAATGTGTAATAAGGGTACTGTTGTGTGGCATAATGTGCAATAAGGGTACTGCTGTGTGGCATAATGTGAATTAGGTGAACTACTATATGGCTTAATTTAAGTAAGGGGAACTACTGTGTGGCATAATGTGCAATTAGGGTATAACTGTGTGACATAATTTGAATACAGGGCATTACTGTGTAGTATCTGCAATCAGGGTACTGCTGTGTGGCATAATGTGGATAAAGGGTATTGTGTGCATAATGTGCGATAAGGTTACTGCTCTATTGCATAATGTGAATAATGAGCATTACTGCATGGCATAATATGTTTACGTGACCCTACTGTGTGGCATAATGTGAATAAGGGGCATTACTGTTTGGCATAATGTGCACTAAGAGTACTATTGTGTGGCATAATGTGAATAAAGGGAACTACTCTGTGGGATAATGTTCAATTAGGGTAATACTATGTGGCATCATCTACAATTAGGGTACTACTGTGTGGTTTAATGTGAATAAAGGACATTACTGTGTGGCATAATGTGCAATTAGGGTGCTGCTCTGTGGCATAATGTGTAATAAGAGTACTGTTGTGTGGCATAATGAGCAATAAGAGCATTGCTGTGTGGCATAATGTATATAACGGCAATTACTGTGTTTATAATGTGGATAAGTGGCCCTACTCTCTGGGATAATGTGATTAAGGGGCATTACTATGTCATATTGTGGGCACTTCTGTGTGGAGTTATTTGGCACAATGTGAATAAAGGGTAATGCTATGTTGCATAATGTGCAATAAGGGTTCTGCTGTGTGGCATAATGTAAGTAAAGGGTTCTACTGTATGTCATAATGTGCAATAAGGGTACTGCTATGTGGAATAATGTGAATAAAGGGTACTACTCTCTTTCATAATGTGCAATAAGGGTACTGCTGTATTGCATAATGTGCAATAAGGGAACTGCTATGTGGCATAATGTGAATAATGGGAACTATTGTGCGGCTTAATGTGAATAAGAGGAACTGCTGTGTGGTGTAATGTGCAATCAGGGTACAACTGTGTGTCGTAATTTGAATAAGGGGCATGAATGTATGGTATGTGCAATAAGTGTACTGCTGTGTGGTATAATGTGAATAAAGGATACTGTCTGGCATAATGTGTGATAAGGTTACTGCTGTATAGCATAATGTGAATAATGGGCATTAATGTGTAGCACAATGTGTTTACAGGACACTACTGTGTGGCATTATGTGAATAAGGGGCATTACTGTGTGGCATAATGTGAATAAAGGGTACTGCTGTGTGGCATAATGTTCAATAAGAGTACTGTTGTGTGGCATAATGTGAATAAAGGGAACTACTGTGTGGCATCATGTTCAATAAATGTACTACTGTGTTGCATAGTCTGCAATAAGGGTACTACTGTGTGGTGTTATGTGAAAAAAGGGCATTACTGTGTGGCAAAATGTGCAATAAGGGTACTACTGTGTGGCATATTGTGAACGAACGGTAGTAGTTTGTGGCATAATGAGGAATAAGAGCATTACTGTGTGGCATAATGTATATAAGGGCAATTACTGTGTTTATAATGTGTATAAGGGGCCCTATATTCTGATGTAATGTGAATAAGGGGCATTAGTAAGTGGCATTGTGGGCACTACTGTGTGGAGTTCTGTGGCATAATGTGAAGAAAGGATAATGCTGTTTTGCATAATGTGCAATAAGTGTACTGCTGTGTGACATAATGTGAATGAAGGATAATGCTGTGTTGCATAATGTGCAATAAGGGTACTGCTGTATAGCATAATGTATATAAAGGGAACTACTGTTTGGCATAATGTGCAATATGGGTAATGCTGTGTGGCATAATGTGCATTAAGGGTACTTCTATGTGGAAAAAGTGAATAATTGATACTACTCTCTTTCATAATGTGCAATAAGGGTACTGCTGTGTGGCATAATGTGCAATAAGGGTACTACTATGTGGCATAATGTGAATAAGGGGAACTACTATGTGGAATAATGTAAATAAAGCACATTACTGTGTTGCACAATGTGCAATAAGGTTACTGTTGTGTGGCATAATGTGAATAAATGGTATTACTGTGCGACATAATGTGCAATCAGGATACTGCTGTGTGGCATAATGTAAATAAGGGGCATTACTAAATTGGTAGAATTTGTAAAAAGGGTACTACTGTGTGGCATAATGTGAATAAGGGTCAATACTGTGTGGTATGTGCAAATATGGTACTGCAGTGTGGCATAGTATGAACAAAGGGTACTGTGTGGCATAATGTGCAATAAGGGTACTGCTGTGCGGCATAATGTTCAATAAGGATACTGCTGTGTGTGATAACGTGAAAAACGGGTATTACTGTGTAGCAATTATGTGCAATAAGGGTATTTCTTTATGGCGTAATGTGAATAATTTGCTATAATCTGTGGCATATTGTCTATATGGGACACTACTGTGTGACATAATGTGACTAAGGGGCATTACTGTGTAGCATAATGTCCAATCAGGGTACAGCTGTGTGGCATAATGTGAAAAAGGATACTACTGTGTGGCATAATGTGTTTAATGGCCCTACTCTGTGGTGTAATGTGAATAAGGGGCATTACTGTGGCAATAATGTGCAATATGGGTACTACTCTGAGGCACAATGTGCAATAAGGGTACTGCTGTGTGGCATAATTTGAATAAAGAGCATTACTGTGTGGCATAATGTGCAATAAGGGTACTACTGTGTGGTTCAATGCACAATAAGGGTACTGCTGTGTGGTGTAATGTGAATAAGGGGCATTACTGTGTGGCATAATATGGAATTAGGGCACTGCTGTTTAGCGTAATGTGAAAAAGGGGCACTACTATGTGGTATGTGCAAAATTGGTACTGCTGTGTGGCATGATGTAAATAAAGGGTACTGTGTGGCATCATGTGCAATAAGAGTACTGCTGTGTGGCATAATTTGCAATAATGGTACTGCTGTGTGGCATATTGGGAATAAGGGGAACTACAGTGTGGCGTAATGTAAGTAAGGGGATCTACTATGTGGCATAATGTGCAATAAGGGTACTACTTTGTGGCATAAGTTGAATAAGGAGCATTAATGTGTTGCATAATGTGCAATAAGGATACTGCTGTGTGGCATAATGTGAATAAGGGGCATTATTGTGTGGCATTGTGTGTAATAAGGGTACTTCTGTGGGACAAATGTGAATAAAGTGTACTACTGTGTGGCATATTGTGCAAAAATGGAACTGCTGTATGGCATAATGTGAATAATTGGCATTACTGTGTGGCATAATTTGTATAAAGAACCATGCTTTGTGGTGTAATGTGAATAAGGGGGCATTACTGTGTGGCATAATGTGCAATAAGTGTATTGCTGTGTGGCACAATGTGCAATAAGAGTACTGTTGTGTGGGATAATTTTAAATAAAATGTACTACTGTGTGTCATAATGTGCAATAAGGGTACTACTGGGTGGCGTAATGTGAATGAGGGGCATTACTGTGTGCCATAATGTGCAAAGTGGTTCTACTGTGTGGCACAATATGCAAAAAGGATACTGCTGTGTGGCATAATGTAAATAAGGGAGATTACTGGGTGGCATAATGTGCAATAAGGGTACTGCTGTGGGACACAATGAGAAAAAAGTGTACTACTGTGTGACAAAATGTGCAAGAAGGGTCCTGCTGTGTGGCATAATGTAAATAAGGGGTTTTACTGTGTGGCATAATGTGAAAAAGGGGCATTACTGTGTGGCATTATGTGCAATAAGGGTACTGCTGTATGGCATAATGTGAATAAAGGGTTATATTGTGTGGCATAATGTGTAATAAGGGTACTGCTGTGTGGCATAATGTGAATAAAGAGTACTGCAGGGTGGCATAATGCACAATGAGGGTACTGCTATGTTGCATAATATTAATAAAGGGTACTACTGTGTGGAATATTGTGCAATAAGGGTATTACTCTGTGGCACAATGTACAACAACGGTATTACTGTTTGTCTTTATGTGAATATGGGGTATTACTGTGTTGCATAATGTTCAAAAATGGTACTAATGTGTGGCATAATCTGCCATAAGGGTACTACTGTGTGGTGTAATGTGAATAAGGTGCATTACTGTTTGGCATAATGTGTTTAAAGGGTACTACTGTGTGGCATAATGAGCAATAATAGCATTACTGTGTGGTGTAATGTGTATAACAGCAATTACTATGTTCTATAATGTGTTTAAAGGGCCCTACTCTATGGCATAATGTTCAATAAGGGAACTACTGTGTGGCATAATGTGCAATAATGGTACTGCTCTAAGATGTAATGTGAATAAGAGGCATTACTAGGTGGCATAATACACAATAAGGGTACTGCTGTGTGGCATAATGTGAATAAAGGGTACTGTGTGGCATAATGTGTAATATGGATACTGTTGTGTGGTATAATGTGCAATAAGGGTACTGCTGTCTCATAATGTGAATGGTGAAGGTGAACTAATATGTGCTTTAATGTAAGTACGGGGAACTACTGTGTGGCATAATGTGCAATAATGGTACTGCTCTAAGATGTAATGTGAATAAAGGGCATTACTAGGTGGTATAATACACAATAAGGTTACTGCTGTGTGGCATAATATGAATAAAGGGTACTGTGTGGCATAATGTGTACTGTTGTGTGGCATAATGTGCAATCAGGGTATAACTGTGTGACATAATTTGAATAAGGGGCATTACTTTGTACTATCTGTAATAAGGGTACTGCTGTGTGACATAATGTTGATAAAGGGTATTGTTTGGCATAATGTGAATAATGGGCTTTACTGCATGGCATAATATGTTTACGTGACCCTACTGTGTGGTGTAATGTGAATAAGGGGCAATACTTTGTGGAATAATGTGAATAAATGGGACTGCTGTGCTGCATAATGTGCAATATAGGTACTGCTGTGTGGCATAAAGTGTATATGGGATCCTACTGTGTGGAATAATGTAAATTAGGGGAATTACTGTGTAGCATAATCTGCATTAAGAGTACTGTTGTGTGGCATAATGTGAATAAAAGGAGCTATGTGTGGCATAATATTCAATAAGGGTAATACTATGTGGCATAATCTGCAATTAGTTTACTACTGTGTGGTTTAATGTGAATAAAGGGCATTACTGTGTTGCATAATGTACAATTAGGGTGCTGCTGTGTGGCATAATGTGCAATAACAGTGCTGTGTGGTATAATGAGCAATTAGAGCATTACTGTGTGGTGTAATGTATATAACGGCAATTACTGTGTTTATATTGTGTGGTACAATCTGTATCAGGGGCCATACTGTCTATAGTAATGTGAATAAGGGGCATTACTATGTGGCATTGTGGGCACTACTGTGTGGAGTTTTGTGGTATAATGTGAATAAAGGGTAATGCTATGTTGCATAATGTGCAATAGCAGTTCTGCTGTGTGGCATAATGTAAGTAAAGGGTTCTACTGTGTGTCATAATGTGCAATAAGGGTACTGCTGTCTGGCATAATGAGCAATAAGGGTACTGCTATGAGGAATATTGTGAATAAAGGGTACTACTCTCTTTCATAATGTGCAATAAGGGTACTGCTGTGTGGCATAATGTGCAATAAGGGAACTGCTATGTGGAATAATGTGAATAAGGGGAACTATTGTGTGGTTTAATGTGAATAATAGGAACTACTGTGTGGCGTAATGTGCAATCAGGGTAGAACCGTGCATCGTAATTTGAATAAGGGGCATGAATGTGTGGTGTTTGCAATAAATGTACTACTGTGTGGCATAATGTGAATAAAGGGTACTGTGCGGCATAATGTGCGATAAGTTTACTGCTGTATTGCATAATGTGAATTATGGGCATTAATGTGTAGCACAATATGTTTACAGGACACTACTGTGTGGCATAATCTGAAGAAGGGGTTTTACTGTGTGGCATAATATGAATAAAGGATACTGCTGTGCTGCATAATGTGCAATAAGGGTACTGCTGTGTGGCATAATGTGTATATGGGAAACTACTGTGTAGCACAATGTTCAGTAAATGTACTACTGTGTGGCATAATCTGCAATAAAGGTACTCTTGTGTGGCATCATATAAATAAGTGGTATTTCTGTTTGACATAATGTGCAATAATGGTACTGCTGTGTGACATAATGTGCAATAAGATTTCTGTTGTGTGGCATAATGTGAATAAAGGGAACTACTGCGTGGCATAATGTTCAATATATGAACTACTGTGTGGCATAGTCTGCAATAAGGGTACCACTGGGTGGTGTAATGTGAAAAAAGGCCATTACTGTGTGGCATAATGTGCAATACGGGTACTACTGTGTGGCATAATGTAAATAAGGGGCATTACTGTGTGCCATAATGTGCAATAATCGTACTTCTGTGATGTATAATTTGCAATAAGAGTAATATTGTTTGGCATAATGTGAACAAAGGGTACTACTTTGTGGCATAATGAGCAATAAGAGCATTACTGTGTGGCATAATGTATATAAGGGCAATTACTGTGTTTTAAATGTGTATAAGGGGCCCTATATTCTGACATAATGTGAATAAGGGGTATTAATATGTGGCATTGTGGGCACTACTGTATTGAGTTCTGTGGCATAATGTGAATAGAGAATAATGCTGTGTTGCATAATGTAAATAAGGGGTACTACTGTGTGGTATAATGTGCAATATGGGTAATGCTGTGTGGCATAATGTGCAATAAGGGTACTTCTATGTGGAATAATGTGAATAAAGGGTACTACTCTCTTTCATAATGTGCAATAAGGTACTGCTGTGTGGCATAATGTGCAGTAAGGGTACTGCTATGTGGCATAATGTGAATAAGGGGATCTACTATGTGGAATAATGCGAATAAAGCATATTACTGTGTTGCATAATGTGCAATAAGGGTACTGCTGTATGGCGTAATGTGAATAAGGGGCATTAATGTGTGGTATGTGCAATTATGGCACTACAGTGTGGCATAGTATGAATAAAGGGTACTGTGTGGCATAATGTGCAATAATGGTACTGCTGTGCGGCATAATGTGCAATAAGGAAACTGCTGTGTGGCATAACGTGAATAAGGGGCATTACTGTGTGGCATAATATGCAATAAGGGCATTGCTCTGTGGCATATTGTGAATAAGGGGCATTACTATGTGGTGTGTGCAAAAAGAGTACTGCTGTGTGGCATAATGTGAATAAAGGGTACTATGTGGCATAATGTGCATTAAGGGTACTGCTTCGTGGAATAATTTGAAATATGGGAACTGCTGTGTGGTGTAATGTGCAAAAAGGGTAATGCTGTGTGACATATTTTGAGAATAATGGGCTATACTGTGTGGCATAATGTGTATATGGGACACTACTGTGTGACATAATGTGAATAAGGGGCATTACTATGTAGCATAATGTGCAATTAGGGTACAGCTGTGTGGCATAATGTGAAAAAGGATACTACTGTGTGGCAGAATGTGTTTAATGGCCCTTCTCTGTGGTGTAATGTGAATAAGGCGCATTACTGTGGCCATAATGTGCAGGAATTAGGGCACTATTGTGTGGCATAATGTGAAAAAGGGGCACTACTGTGAGGTATGTGCAATAAGAGTACTGCTGTGTGGCATAATTTGCAATAAGGGTACTGCTGTGTGGAATATTGTGAATAAGGGGAACTACTATGTGGCATAATGTGCAATCAGGAGGGGCATTCTTGTGTGGCATAAGGGTACTTCTGTGGGACACTATGTGAATAAAGTGTACTACTGTGTCATATTGTGCAATAAAGGAACTGCTGCATAGCGTAATGTGAATAATTGGCATTACTGTGTGGTATAATGTGTATAAGCATCCCTACTTTGTGGTGTAATGTGAAAAAGGAGCATTACTGTGTGGCATAATGTGAAAAAGGAGCATTACTGTGTAATAAGGGTACTGCTGTGTGGCATAATGTGAATAAAGGGTTATATTGTGTGACATAATGCACAATAAGGGTACTGCTATGTGGCATAATGTTAATAAAGGGTATTTCTCTGTGGCATAATGTGCAATAAGGGTATTACTGTTTGTCATAATGTGAATATGGGGTATAACTGTGTAGCATATTGTTCAATAAGGGTACTACTGTGTGGCATAATCTGCAATAAGGGTACTGCTGTGTGGCATAATATGAATAAGGGGAACAACTGTGTGGTGTATTGTAAGTAAGGGGAACTACTGTGTGGCATAATGTGCAATAAGAGTACTACTGTGTGGCGTTATTTGAATAAGGAGCATTACTGTGTGGAATAATGTGCAATAAGGGTACTGCTGTCTGGCATAATGTGAATAAGGAGCATTATTGTGTGGCAAAATGTGCAATAAGGGTACTGCTGTGTGGCATAATGTGCAATAAAGTATACTACTGTTTGGCATAATGTGCAATAAGGTTACTGCTCTATGGCTTAATGTTAATATTGGGCATTACTATGTGGCATAATGTGTATAAGTGATGCTGCTATTTGGCATAATGTGAATAAGGGGCATTACTATGTGTCAAAATGTGCAAATAAGGGTACTCCTGTGTGGCATAATGTGAATAAGGGTACTGTTGTGTGGCATAATGTGCAATAAGGGTAATGCTATGTTGCGTATTGAATATAAGGGGAACTATTGTGCAGCTTAATGCGAATAATAGGAACTACTGTGTGACTTAATGTGAATAAGGGACATTACTATGTGGCATAATGTGCAATAAGGTTACTGCTCTGTGGCATAATGTGAATAAAGGATACTACTGTGTGGCTTAATGTGCAATAATGGTACTGCTGTGTGGCATAATGTGAATAAAGCATACTGGGTAGCATAATGTATAAAAGTGGCTCTACTCTATGGTGTAATGTGAATAAGGGGCATTACTGTGTTGCATAATGTGCAATAAGGGTACTACTGTAAGGCAAAATATAAATAAGGATCATTTCTGTGTTTTAGAATGTGCAAGAAGGTTACTACTGTGTGGCACAATGTGAAATAAGGGTACTGCTGTGTGGTATAATGCGAATAAGGGGCATTACTGTGTGGCATAATATGCAATAAGGGCACTGCTGTGTCATAATGTGAATAAGGGGCATTACTATGTGGTATGTGGAATAAGGGTTCTGCTGTGTGGCATAATGTGAATGAAGGATACTGTGTGGCATAATGTGCAATAAGGGTACTGCTGTGTGGCATAATGTGCAATAAGGGTACTGCTGTGTGGCATAATGTGCAATAAGTTATACTAGTGTTTGTCATAATGTGCAATAAGGGTACTGCTGTGTGGCGTAATGTGCAATAAGAGTACTGTTGTGTTGCACAATGTGAATAAAAGGAACTACTGTGTTGCATAATCTGCAATAAGGGTAATACTGCATGGTGTAATGTGTATAAGGGGCATTACTAAGTGGCATAACGGGAACTGCTGTATGGCATATTATGCAATAAGAGTACTGTTATGTGGCATAATGTGAATAAAGAGCACTATGTGCCATAATATGTAATAAGGGCACTGATGTGTCATAATGTGAATAAGGGGGCATTACTATGTGGTATGTGGAATAAGAGTTCTGCTGAGTGGCATAATGTGAATGAAGGGTACTGTGTGGCATAATGTGCAATAAGGGTACTGCTGTGTGGCATATGTGAATAAGGGGAAGTAATGTGTGGTGTAATGTAAGTAAGGAATACTACTGTATGGCATAATGTGAAGTAAGGGTACTACTGTGTGGCATTATTTGAATAAGGAGCATTATTGAGTGTAATCATTTGCAATAAGGGTACTGCTGTCTTGCATAATGTGAATAAGGGGGATTATTGTGTGGCAGAATGTGCAAAAAGGGTACTGCTGTGTGGCATATTGTGAATAAAGTTCACTACTGTTTGGTTTAATGTGCAATAGGGGTACTGCTCTATGGTGTAATGTGACTAAGGGGCATTACTGAGTGGCATATTGTGCAAAAATGGTACTGCTGTGTGGCGTAATGTGCAATAAGAGTACTGTTGTGTTGCATAATGTAAATAAAGGGAACTACTGTGTGGCATACTCTGCAATAAGGGTACTACTGTGTGGTGTAATGTGTATAAGGGGCATTACTAAGTGGCAAAATGTGCAATAAGGGAACTGCTAAGTGGCATAATATGCAATAAAAGTACTGTTGTTTGGCATAATGTGAATAAGTGCAATACTGTGTGGTGTAATGTGTATAAGAGGCATTATTGTGTGGTATAATCTGTATCAGGGGCCATACTGTCTATAGTAATGTGAATAAGGGGCATTACTATGTGGCATTGTGGGCACTACTGTGTGGAGTTTTGTGGTATAATGTGAATAAATGGTAATGCTGTGTTGCATAATGTGCAATAGCAGTCCTGCTGTGTGACACAATGTGTACTGCTGTGTGGCATAATGTGCAATAAGGGTACTACTGTGTGGCGTAATGTGAATAAGGGGCATTACTGTGTGGTATGTGCAATTATGGCACTGCAGTGTGGCATAGTATGAATAAAGGATACTGTGTGGCATAATGTGCAATAATGGTACTGCTGTGCGGCATAATGTGCAATAAGGAAACTGCTGTGTGGCATAACGTGAATAAGGGGCATTACTGTGTGGCATAATATGCAATAAGGGCATTGCTCTGTGGCATATTGTGAATAAGGGGCATTACTGTGTGGTGTGTGCAAAAGGGGTACTGCTATGTGGCATAATGTGAATAAAGGGTACTATGTGGCATAATGTGCATTAAGGGTACTGCTTCATGGAATAATTTGAATTATGGGAACTGCTGTGTGGTGTAATGTGCAAAAAGGGTAATGCTGTGTGGCATATTTTGAATAAGGAGCATTACTGTGCGGCATTATGTGCAATCAGGGTACTGCTCTATGACATAATGAGAATAATGGGCTATACTGTGTGGCATAATGTGTATATGGGACACTACTGTGTGACATAATGTGAATAAGGGGCATTACTATGTAGCATAATGTGCAATTAGGGTACAGCTGTGTGGCATAATGTGAAAAAGGATACTACTGTGTGGCAGAATGTGTTTAATGGCCCTTCTCTGTGGTGTAATGTGAATAAGGTGCATTACTGTGGCCATAATGTGCAATATGTTTTCTACTCTGAGGAATTAGGGCACTATTGTGTGGCATAATGTGAAAAAGGGGCACTACTGTGAGGTATGTGCAATAAGAGTACTGCTGTGTGGCATAATTTGCAATAAGGGTACTGCTGTGTGGAATATTGTGAATAAGGGGAACTACGGTGTGGCATAATGTAAGGGGAACTACTATGTGGCATAATGTGCAATCAGGAGGGGCATTCTTGTGTGGCATAAGGGTACTTCTGTGGGACACTATGTGAATAAAGTGTACTACTGTGTCATATTGTGCAATAAGGGAACTGCTGCATAGCGTAATGTGAATAATTGGCATTACTGTGTGGTATAATGTGTATAGGCGTCCCTACTTTGTGGTGTAATGTGAAAAAGGGGCATTACTGTGTGGCATAATGTGAAAAAGGAGCATTACTGTGTAATAAGGGTACTGCTGTGTGGCATAATGTGAATAAAGGGTTATATTGTGTGACATAATGCACAATAAGGGTACTGCTATGTGGCATAATGTTAATAAAGGGTATTTCTCTGTGGCATAATGTGCAATAAGGGTATTACTGTTTGTCATAATGTGAATATGGGGTATAACTGTGTAGCATATTGTTCAATAAGGGTACTACTGTGTGGCATAATCTGCAATAAGGGTACTGCTCTGTGGCATAATGTAAATAAGGGGTATTACTGTGTAGCATAATGTGCAATAAGGGTACTACTGTGTGGCACAATATGCATTAAGAGTACTGCTCTTCAGCATAATGCGAATAAGGGGCATTATAGTATGGCATAATGTGCAATAAGGGTATTGCTTTGTGGCATTATTATCCCTACTTTGTGGCATAATGTGAATTAGGGGCATTACTGTGTGGGATAATATGCAATAAGGGTACTACTGTGTGGCATAATGGGAATAAGCGGTATTACTGTATGGCATAATGTGCAATAAGGGTACTGCTCTGTGGCATAATGTAAAAAAGGGGCATTACTATTGGCATAATGTGCAATAAGGTTACTGCTGTGTGGCATTATGTACAATAAAAGTACTGTTGTGTGGTATAATGTGAATAAAGGGAACTACTGTGGCATAATGTTCAATAATGCTATTATTGTGTGGCATTATCTGCAATAAGAGTACTACAGTGTGCAGTACTGTTTTTTGGCATAATGTGAATTAAGGGTACTACTGTGTTCCATAAAGTGCAATAAGGGTACTACTGTGTGGCATAATGGCAAATTAGGGTACTACTGTGTCTCATAATTTAAATAAGGGGCATTACTGTGTAGCATAATGTGTATAAGTGGCCATACTATGTGGCATAATGTGTAATAAGAGCATTACTGTGTGGTATAAAGTGTATGTGGTATTACTGTGTGGTATAATGTGTATAAGGGTCCATACTGTCTGGCATAATTTAAATAAGGTGCATTACTATGTGGCATTGTGGGCACTACTGATTGGAGTTATGTGGCATAACATAAATTAAGGGTACTGCTGTGTTGCATAATGTGCATTAAAGGTACTGCTGTTTGGCATAATGTGAATAAATGGTACTTCTATGTTGCATAATGTGCAATAAGGGTACTGCAGTGTGGCATATTGTGCAATATGAGTACTGCTTTGTGGCATAATGTGAAGAAAGGGTACTACTGTGTGGCATAATGTGCAATAAGGGTACTGCTATCTGGTATAATGTGAATATGTGAATAAGAGGAACTACTGTGTGGCATAATGTGAATAAGGGACATTACTATGTGGCATAATCAGCAATAACGATACTGCTCTTTGGCATAATGTGAATAAAGGGTACTACTGTGTGGCATAATATGCATTAGGAGAACTGCTGTGTTTCATAATGTGAAAAAAGTATACTACTGTGTGGCATAATGTGTAAAAGTGGCCCTACTGTGTGGTGTAATGTTAATAAGGGGCATTACTGTGTGGCATAATGTGCAATAAAGGTACTACTGTGTGGCTTATTGTGAATAAGGCAACTATGTGGTATCATGTGCAAAAAGGGTATTGCTGTGTGGCATAATGTGAATAAAGGGAATGACTGTGTGTCATAATGTGCAATAAGGGAACTACTGTGCAAACAAATGTGCAATAAGGGTACTGCTGTGTGGCGTAATGTGAATAAGGTTTATTACTGTGTGGCATATTGTACATTAAAGGTACTGATGTGTTGCGTAATGTGAATAAGGGACATTACCTTGTGGTAAGTGCAAAAAGGGTACTGCTGTGTGGCATAATGTGAATAAAGTGTACTGCATGGCATAATTTGCAATAAGGGTTCTGCTGTGTGGGATAATGGGCTATAAGGGTACTGCTGTGTGGCATAATGTGAATAAGGGGAACTACTTTGTGGCATATTGTAATTAAGGGGAACTACTGTGTGGCAAAGTGTGCAATTAGGGTACTACTGTGTGGCGTGATTTGAAAAAGAAGCATTACTGTGTGGAATAATTTGCAATAAGGGTACTGCTGTGCAGTGTAATGTGAATAAGGGGCATTATTGTGTAGCATAATGTGCAATAATGGTACTGATGTGTGGTATAGTGTGAATAAAAGATACTACGTGTGACATAATGTGCAGTAAAGGTACTGCTCTATGGTGTAATGATAATATTGGGCATTACTGTGTGGCATAATGTGTATAAGTGACGCTACTCTTTGGCATAATGTGAATAAGGGTACTGCTGTGTGGCATAATGTACAATGGGAGTACTGCTGTGAGGCATAATGTGAATGAAGGGTACTACCATGTGGCATAATGTGCAAAAATGATAATGCTATGTTGCATAATGTGAATAAAGGGAACTATTGTGCAGCTGAATGTGAATAAGAGGAACTACTGTGTGGCATAATGTGAATAAGGGACAATAATGTGCAATAATAGTACTGCTGGGTGGGTAATATGAATAAAGGATACTACTGGGTGGCATAATGTGTAAAAGTGGCTATACTCTGTGGCATAATGTGAATAAGGGGCATTACTGTGTGGCATCATGTGCAATAAGGGTACTACTGTAAGGCATAATATGAATAAGGAGCATTACTGTGTTTTATAATGTGCAATAAGGTTACTACTGTGTGGCACAATGTGAAATAAGAGTACTGCTGTGTGGTATAATGTGAAAAAGGGGCATAACTGCATGGCATAATACGCAATAAGGGCACTGCTGTGTGGCGTAATGTGAATAAGGGACATTACTGTGTGGTATGTGCAATGAGATTCTGCTGTGTGGCATAATGTGAATGAAGGGTACTGTGTGGCATAATGTGCAATAAGGGTACTGCTGTGTGGCATAATGTGCAATAAGGATACTGCTGTGTGGCATAATATGAATAAGGGGAACAACTGTGTGGTGTATTGTAAGTAAGGGGAACTACTGTGTGGCATAATGTGAAATAAGAGTACTACTGTGTGGCGTTATTTGAATAAGGAGCATTACTGTGTGGAATAATGTGCAATAAGGGTACTGCTGTCTGGCATAATGTGAATAAGGAGCATTATTGTGTGGCATAATGTGCAATAAGGGTACTGCTGTGTGGCATAATGTGCAATAAAGTATACTACTGTTTGGCATAATGTGCAATAAGGTTACTGCTCTATGGCTTAATGTTAATATTGGGCATTACTATGTGGCATAATGTGTATAAGTGTCGCTGCTATTTGGCATAATGTGAATAAGGGGCATTACTATGTGTCAAAATGTGCAAATAAGGGTACTCCTCTGTGGCATAATGTGAATAAGGGTACTGTTGTGTGGCATAATGTGAATGAAGGGTACTACTGTGTGGCATAATGTGCAATAAGGGTAATGTTATGTTGCGTATTGAATATAAGGGGAACTATTGTGCAGCTTAATGCGAATAATAGGAACTACTGTGTGACTTAATGTGAATAAGGGACATTACTGTGTGGCATAATGTGCAATAAGGCTACTGCTCTGTGGCATAATGTGAATAAAGAATACTACTGTGTGGCTTAATGTGCAATAATGGTACTGCTGTGTGGCATAATGTGAATAAAGCATACTGGGTAGCATAATGTAAAAAAGTGGCTCTACTCTATGGTGTAATGTGAATAAGGGGCATTACTGTGTTGCATAATGTGCAATAAGGGTACTACTGTAAGGCAAAATATAAAAAAGGATAATTTCTGTGTTTTATAATGTGCAAGAAGGTTACTACTGTGTGGCACAATGTGAAATAAGGGTACTGCTGTGTGGTATAATGTGAATAAGGGGCATTACTGTGTGGCATAATATGCAATAAGGGCATTGCTGTGTCATAATGTGAATAAGGGGCATTACTATGTGGTATGTGGAATAAGGGTTCTGCTGTGTGGCATAATGTGAATGAAGGATACTGTGTGGTATAATGTGCAATAAGGGTACTGCTGTGTGGCATAATGTGCAATAAGGGTACTGCTGTGTGGCATAATGTGCAATAATTTATACTAGTGTTTGTCATAATGTGCAATAAGGGTACTGCTGTGTGGCGTAATGTGCAATAAGAGTACTGTTGTGTTGCACAATGTGAATAAAGGGAACTTCTGTGTTGCATAATCTGCAATAAGGGTAATACTGCATGGTGTAATGTGTATAAGGGGCATTACAAAGTGGCATAACGGGAACTGCTGTATGGCATATTATGCAATAAGAGTACTGTTATGTGGCATAATGTGAATAAAGAGCACTATGTGCCATAATTTGTAATAAGGGCACTGCTGTGTCATAATGTGAATAAGGGGGCATTACTATGTGGTATGTGGAATAAGAGTTCTGCTGAGTGGCATAATGTGAATGAAGGGTACTGTGTGGCATAATGTGCAATAAGGGTACTGCTGTGTGGCATATGTGAATAAGGGGAAGTAATGTGTGGTGTAATGTAAGTAAGGAATACTACTGTATGGCATAATGTGAAGTAAGGGTACTACTGTGTGGCATTATTTGAATAAGGAGCATTATTGAGTGTAATCATTTGCAATAAGGGTACTGCTGTCTTGCATAATGTGAATAAGGGGCATTATTGTGTGGCAGAATGTGCAAAAAGGGTACTGCTGTGTGGCATATTGTGAATAAAGTTCACTACTGTTTGGTTTAATGTGCAATAGGGGTACTGCTCGATGGCGTAATGTGACTAAGGGGCATTACTGAGTGGCATATTGTGCAAAAATGGTACTGCTGTGTGGCCTAATGTGCAATAAGAGTACTGTTGTGTTGCATAATGCGAATAAAGGGAACTACTGTGTGGCATACTCTGCAATAAGGGTACTACTGTGTGGTGTAATGTGTATAAGGGGCATTACTAAGTGGCATAACGGGAACTGCTGTATGGCATATTATGCAATAAGAGTACTGTTATGTGGCATAATGTGAATAAAGAGCACTATGTGCCATAATATGTAATAAGGGCACTGCTGTGTCATAATGTGAATAAGGGGGCATTACTATGTGGTATGTGGAATAAGAGTTCTGCTGAGTGGCATAATGTGAATGAAGGGTACTGTGTGGCATAATGTGCAATAAGGGTACTGCTGTGTGGCATATGTGAATAAGGGGAAGTAATGTGTGGTGTAATGTAAGTAAGGAATACTACTGTATGGCATAATGTGAAGTAAGGGTACTATTGTGTGGCATTATTTGAATAAGGAGCATTATTGAGTGTAATCATTTGCAATAAGGGTACTGCTGTCTTGCATAATGTGAATAAGGGGCATTATTGTGTGGCAGAATGTGCAAAAAGGGTACTGCTGTGTGGCATATTGTGAATAAAGTTCACTACTGTTTGGTTTAATGTGCAATAGGGGTACTGCTCTATGGCGTAATGTGACTAAGGGGCATTACTGAGTGGCATATTGTGCAAAAATGGTACTGCTGTGTGGCGTAATGTGCAATAAGAGTACTGTTGTGTTGCATAATGCGAATAAAGGGAACTACTGTGTGGCATTCTCTGCAATAAGGGTACTACTGTGTGGTGTAATGTGTATAAGGGGCATTACTAAGTGGCAAAATGTGCAATAAGGGAACTGCTAAGTGGCATAATATGCAATAAGAGTACTGTTGTTTGGCATAATGTGAATAAGAGCAATACTGTGTGGTGTAATGTGTATAAGAGGCATTATTGTGTGGTATAATCTGTATCAGGGGCCATACTGTCTATAGTAATGTGAATAAGGGGTATTACTATGTGGCATTGTGGGCACTACTGTGTGGAGTTGTGTGACACAATGTGAATAAAGGGTACTGCTGTGTGGCATAATGTGCAATAAGGGTACTGCTGTGTGGCATAATGTGCAATAAGGGTACTGCTGTGTGGCATTATGTGAATAAAGGGTACTATTGTGTGACAATATTAAATAAGGGTACTGCTATGTGGAATAATGTGAATAAAGGGTATTACTCTGTGGCATAATATGCAATAAGGGTAATGCTGTTTGGCCTTATGTGCAATAGGAGTACTGCTGTGTGGCATAATGTGAATGAAGGGTACTACTGTGTGGCATAATGTGCAATAATTGCACTGCTATATGGCATAATGTGAATAAAGGGAACTATTGTGTGGCTTAATGTGAGTAAGAGGAACTATTGTGTGGCACAATGTGAATAAGGGACATTAATGCATGGCATAATGTGCAATAAGGGTACTGCTGTGTGGCATAATGTGAATAAGGGATATTAATGCATGGCATAATGTGCAATAAGGATACTTCTTTTTGGCATAATGCACAATAAGGGTACTACTGTGTCTCATAATGTGAATAAGGGGCATCACTGTGTGGCATAATGTGTATAAGTGGCCTTACTCTGTGGCATAATGTGAATAATAGGCATTACTGTGTGGCATATTGTTTCATCCTTGAAAAAGGCTGCAAGTGCCGGCCAAAATGTGTTGGAGACAGCCCAAGAACCATCATCCCCTCACCAGACTTTGTGAGACCCTGCAAAAGGAAAAAACATCCCGTGGCACGTCCATCGCCACCAGCTACTGTTGGAAGCTAGCAAAGGTCCCGTCTGGTGGTCTGAACTGCGCACCAGCTGGTAAGCATTATCCCGCATCATCCTCCGGCTGTTATCCCACCCACCTTGCTGCCGCTGAGGCCACATTCCTCGGCTGTGGCAGTGTTGGTGTATCCCAGCAGCGTCCATCTGCACGGGGGTAGAAGTGAGTAGGGACATCCACCTGCTTTCAGTGGGCGCACTATCCCAACTGAGGGCACTGGACGGTTGCTCCCGGCTGTCCAGGCATGTTCCTGTAATAGGGATCCCTAGCGGTTCCGAGCAGCAGTGAAGCATCACTCGTGCAGGCCATGGCTACTGCAGAGCCAAGGTCATCGCTATTCACCATCTCACAAGTCAGGCATCCAGAATCAAAACATCAATAAAGACTGATTCAAGTGATTACGCCTTACTGGGCACAGACACAACAGTCTAATCAACACAGAACATTGTTTCTGGATAAGGATTTTTTGCACACTCACTGAACTTCTTCAGACTTGTTGCTATTCCATTGGTACAGTATACAGGACAGTACCATGGTGTTTTTTATCTCCCAATGAGTGAATTTTATTACTTGCATCTGCATATATACATCAGTCATCACCCTCATTTGTTCACCCCCCCTCCCCCGATCCCAGTGTGTTATGTCATTTTTTTGGGTTTTTTTTTTGGGATTGTCGTTGCATATAATGTAGATTGCTACACATTTATAACTAATATTACCCATCAGATCAGGGTAACTACGCATCTATGCTGTTGGGGGTGCATATTTTTGGTTGTTATATTTTAGTCTAAACTGTACCATTTTTATCCATTTTTTTATTATTATTGAGCGGTACATTCAATTTATCTGCATTCTATTTAAATTGGTTTAATTTACCATTAGGAAATACAGGAATAAATGAGATTGCTTTTCCCTTTTATACTCTTAATTATTTATATGTTCACATGTACACTACAACAATCTTATTAATGGCATTCTGCTAGCCATCACCGCAGTGAATTACACGTGACTTTGGCCTGGTTACTATATTGTGCTACATTATCAATCATATTAGCTTGAGCGCTTGCTGGTTAAAGCATTTCATGCTTTATCATATGCAATAATGTGCAACATGGGTACTACTGTGCGGCATGTGAATAAGGGGCATTACTGTGTGGCACAATGTGTAATAAGGGTACTGCTGTGTGACGTAATGTGAATAAGCGGCATTACTGTGTGGCATAATATGCAATAAGGGCACTGCTATTTGGCATAATGTGAATAAGGGGCATTACTGTGTGGTATGTGTAATAAGGGTACTGCTGTGTGGCTTAATGTGAATAAATGGTCCTATGTAGTATAATGTGCAATAAGGGTACTGCTGTGTGGCATAATGTGAATAAAGGGAACTACTGTGTGGTGTGGTGTAATTTAAGTAAGAGGAACTACTGTGTGGCATAATGTGCCATAACAGTACTACTGTATGGCATTATTTGAATAATGGCCATTATTGTGTGGCATAATTTTCAATAAGGGTACTGCTGTGTGGCATAATGTGAAAAAAGGATACTACTGTGTGGCATAATGTGCAATAAGGGTACGGCTGTATGGCATAATGTGAATAACTGGCATTACTGTGTGGCATAATGTGTATAAGGTACCCTACTATGTGGTGTAATGTGACTAAGGGATATTACTGTGTGGCATAATGTGCAATAAGGGTACTGCTGTGAGGCATTATGTGCAATAAGAGTATTATTGTGTGGCATAATGTGACTAAAAGCAACTACTGTGAGGCATAATGTTCAATAAGGTTACTACTGTGTGGCATAATCTGCAATAAGGGTACTACTGTGTGGGATAAAGTGAACAAGGGGCATTACTGTGTGGCATAATGTGCAATAAGGGTACTGCTGTGTGGCATAATGTGCAATAAGAGTACTGTTGTGTGGCATAATGTGAATAAGGGTACTACTATGTGGCATAATGTGCAATAAGAGCATTACTGTATGGTGTAATGTGTATAAGGGTCATTACTGTGTAGTATAATGTGTATAAGGGGCCCTACTTTCTGGTGGAATGTGAATAAGGGGCATTACTATGTGTAGGATTGTGGGCACTACTGTGTGGAGTTATGTAGCATAATGTGAATAAGGTGTACTACTGTGTGGCTTAATGTGAGTTGGGGCCACTATTGTGGAGTGGGTGGAGTATCATGATGACATGCCCCCATTTCAAGTGACTACTCCCCTTGTGACCTATAGCCATGCCTACTTTTTGGGCATACACTTACATACACTAGCTCTAACGTTTTTTTTCTATTTGCAACACTGAAGGTGACAGAATTTCTGCTAAGGGGTTGGAAGTGGGACCACCCATTACCAAATGTCTAGTTTTGCCTATGTTGACATGATAGCGTCACAGTTGCTGCAGATTTGTTGCAGCGGACCTTTAAGGTAACCTCCACCATTGAGTTTCTGCGTTGCTGTCTTGTACTGTCTTGGAAGAGTTCTGACTGATGGAGTTGATGGACCTTTTTTTTGGCAAATCTGCTTAATTCTCTTCCAGGGCCTGATTCATAGACGGACGGTATTGCACAGACGCTTATACAGTAGCAGCTGTGCAATACCATCCAACAAAATGTAAATGCAGCAGGAGGTGTCTGTATGAAATAGACATCTCCTTGCTCCATTGTGACCGACGGTCATCCAGTAATGCACTTAAGTATATTGAAAAGCCTGATTATTTTTGCTCAATGTATGTGCATTATTGAAAGGTTCTCTTGGTGATTTTTTCATGAAGTTTTATGGCGTTCGGTGCTGGCTCAAACTCGGGACAAGAGGACACAGCCATCCATGTTCATTGCTGTTTTGATAAATTTCAAATATTAAATGAAATTATATTGTTTTTGAATCACTGCATCTTAAAGTAACAAAAAATGTTCTCTGCACCCTTAGGCAAAAATTTCTTATTGAGAAATTCAGCAAAAATGATTAAATTAAGTAAATTGTGCATACTGTACATGCTGATATCGCTGATACTACTAGTATCCTTTACTACTACCAACATACAGTCGCATACCTCCCATCTGTCCCACATTCATTGGGACATTCCAGTTTTTTCTGAGTGTGTCCCGCTGTCCCACCCATGGTCGAAGTGTCCTGTGGTGGGGGGAAGCACAAACCGCTGCTCTGCAGAG
Source organism: Taudactylus pleione (assembly GCA_031769625.1). NCBI lineage: Eukaryota > Metazoa > Chordata > Amphibia > Anura > Myobatrachidae > Taudactylus > Taudactylus pleione. The sequence continues at coordinate 4,053,179 of JAUIMM010000601.1, forward strand.
TAGAACAGATGACTTGTGTACTAGTGTAGGGAATGCCTGGGGACTGGCCAGCATCTCGGAGAGCACTGAGCATGCCCCCACAGTGACGCAAATGGGAGGTGCCTTGAGGGTCTGCCCCATTTTCCTGTGGCTCTGCCTTTTTTACTTGAAGCGCTGCATTGGGAGGTATGCAATTACTGACTGGGGGATTGCATTTCCATTCGGGCTCTGCTCTGTAGGTACATATTATGGCTAAATATACCACTACACTGTTTACTTACTGGGCTGGTCACCAACTTCAGAGGATCCACCAGTGTGTACCATTCCTCTGCCATATCATCACCAATAGTACACACATATTCCAACAGGTTATGGGCCTAGGCACACAAGAGTAAAGTACACAGGCTCCAAGTTACTGAGATGCCCATAGCAGCACACAGAGACCATCATAGGCGCATGCATGATGCAGGCTGCTACAAAGCACAGAGTGTTTCCAGCACAGTGTGTTAGCACAAAAAGCTAGTCAGCACACAGAAGCTGCATAAAACAAATAGTGAAAATAGCACAGAATATTTCCAGCACAATGTATCAGTACAGAATATACTCCTGCCACATCTCGTCCACTTCCCCGAGAAGTGGGCAGAATGGAGATAATCTTACCCAGAATCAGCAGATCCGTGTGGAGGGGAAGGGGCCTAATGTTGCAATTCAATGATATTTGCGCCATTTTACCCTGCCCCTATTTAAATATGCACAATTTCTGGATTTCTGACATGAGGGGATGGGGCCTAAGTAATTATTTGACTATTCCAGCCCTGCCCCCATCGACGTCCACCTGCTTGCTTCTAAAGGTAGGCAAGTATGGTACAGAGACAGCATAGATATGGCTGCAAGAAGTATGCACACAGGAGCTACCTCCATGATGGAGTTTATCAAGTTAAAAGGTACAGAAAATTGTACAACTTTGAAATTCAAGTAAAGCATAAAAGGTTGTGGAAGGTCACTGTGTACCCAGGTGCAAATCCAAGCCCAGACATATAGAGAGCCATGGGAACCATAGGCTTAAGTGTACAGCAAAACATGTACTCTATTATACATATGAAAGTGTCAGCAAAAGACTTGTGGACAGCACTGCAGACAGCATAACAGTATGGAGGTCCAGGGGCGGATTGGGTCTGAAAACCAGCCCGGGAAGTTTAAGGAAGCAGCCCTGATGGGGGTGGAGTCTGTTGAAGGCGGGTCCTGGTAAAGGGGCAGGATACTCTCTTCTCAAAAGATGTTGTATATATATATATATATAATATATATATATATATATTTTATATATATACACATATATATATATATATATATATATATATATATATATGTGTGTGTGTGTGTAAAACTCACTGCAATACAGTATTGTATATATTAATATTAATATGTATATTTTATATAATATATATGATATATATATGTGCATACATAAAGATCATATAATATATACACAATATATCTAAGTATATATGAAAAGTTTATATATATATATAATTATATATATATACTGTATATATGTACAGTATATCTCATATACATGTATATATATATCTGTATCTCATTTATTATTGTATATTAAGCATTACCTCCAGTATTTGATAATGATATCTTGCAGGCCGCCTCCCTCCTCTTTTCAGGCTGGTCACTGCTAGGCTGGCTGTCTGTCACTGTGCTGCAGTCGGTGCCAAGCTGGAGGCGGGCCGCGGAGGGACTGACAGCCCGGGCTCTGAAAAGGCTTATGGGAGGAGCTGCTGCTGCTGGGCATGCGCAGCAGCTCCCCGTCGGCCATTTTTTTCCTTTCACTAAGCTTCTGCACATACGCAGGAGCTCTACATGTGCCCGATAGGAGCTAAGCTCCGATCGCGGCAGCGGGACAGGGGAGAGGAGGCCCGGGGAAGGGTGAACCATTTAAGGGCAGGCTGGGCATACGCCGACCACCAAAGGCACCGGCCCAGCGGGAACCGGCCCGGTGTCCCGGCGGCCCAATCCGCCCCTGTGGAGGTCTCATGAAAAGAATACATTTAAGATATGTATTATACAATACCAAATAGTGTGAATGCAGCAGTGTGATTACATTGACAGAATGATGTCTGTTTCTCAGCAACTAATGTTTATTGGTGTGCAAGTAAATGATAGAGATTGCTACAGCAAAGTTCTAGAACTCGATGCCTGAGTTTGACTTCTTAGTTGCGGCAATGGAGGCAAATACTGCAAAGTTAACAAAAGAAACAGTTAGAACACAGTTATTGCAGCTTCAAAAACGTGTGTCATATGAGTGAAGTGCTGAGACTACTGCATTACACATAAAAAGTGAAAAATTTAGAAAAAGCAAGTTCAAGTATTACAACTGTCACAAGATAGTTCACAAAGCATTTGAGTGCAAGCAAAAGAGCAGGGCTGCCATCAGAGATTCTGGAGCCCGACCTTGTCAAAATAGGCAGGGCCCCTGTGGATGTGGGTATAGCTAGAGCAGAGATGTGGCATTGGTGCGTAAACCAGTTTTCCAAAAAAATCTGTGGGCTGTGGGGGTGGGTGTTATAACATGCTAATCTATAATAAAGAAGTGATAGTGAGAGTGCTGGGTGAGGGTGTGAATGCAAGGTAAAAATGGGAGAGCAAGGTGAGGGTGGGAGAGCAGGGAGAGGGTGGGAGAGCAGGGGGAGGGTGGGAGAGTGGGTGAGGGTGGTTGATAGTGTAAAAGTCGAAGAGCAAGGTGAGGATGGGAGAGCAAGGTGAGGGTGGGAGAGTAGGGTAAAAGTGGGAGGCAGGGTAAAAGTGGGAGCGCTGGGTAAAAGTGGGAGAACTGGGTATAAGTGGGAGAGCAGGAGGGAGGGAGAGTGGGTAAAAGTGGGAGAGCAGGGTGAGGGTGGGAGAGAGCATAAAAGTGGGAGAGCAGGGTGAGGGTGGGAGTGCAAAGTGAAGGTGGGAGAGCAGCATGAGGGTGGGAGAGAGGGTAAAAGTGGGAGAGCAGGGTGAGGGTCGAAGAGAGGGTAAAAGAGGGAGAGAAAGGTAGAAGTGGGAGAGCAGGGTGAGGGTGGGAGAGCAGGGGGTGGGTGGTAGAGAGGGTAAAAGTGGAGAGCAGGGTAAAAGTGGGAGAGCAGGGGGAGGGTGCGAAAGAGGGTAAAAAAAGTGGAGAGCAGGATGAGGGTGGGACAGCAGGGTAAATGTGTGCAGGGTGAGGGTGGGAGTGCAGGGGGAGGGTGGGAGAGCAGCGGGAGGGTGGGAGAGAGTGTAAAAGTGGGAGTGCAAGGTGAGGGTGGGAGAGCAAGGTGAGGGTGGGAGAGCAGCGGAGGGTGGGAGATAGGGTAAAAGTGGGAGAGCAAGGTGAGGGTGGGAGAGCAAGGTGAGGGTTGGAGAGCAGGGTAAAAGTGGGAGAGCTGGATAAAAGTGGGAGATCAGAAGGAGGGTGAGAGAGAGGGTAAAAGTGGGAGAGCAGGATAAAAGTGGTAGAGCAGAAGTGGGGTGGGAGAGAGGGTAAAAGTGGGAGAACAGGATGAGGGTGGGAAAGCAGGGTAAAAGTGGGAGAGCACGGTGAGGGTGAGAGTGTGCAGGGTGTAGGTGGGAGAGCAGGGTGAGAGTGGGAGGAAGCATAAAAGTGGGAGAGCAGGGTGAGGGTGGGAAAGAGGGTAAAAGTGGGAGAGAAAGGTAGGTAAAAGAGGGAGAGCAGGATGAGAGCAGGGTAAATGTGGGAGAGCAGGATGAGGGTGGGAGTGCAGGGTGAGGGTGGGAGAGAGCATAAAAGTGGGAGAGAAAGGTAGGTAAAAGTGGGAGAGCAGGGTAAAGGTGGGAGAGCAGGATGAGAGCAGGGTAAACGTGGGAGAGCAGGGTGAGGGTGGGAAAGAGGGTAAAAGTGGGAGAGAAAGGTAGGTAAAAGTGGGAGAGCAGGGTAAAAGTGGGAGAGCAGGATGAGAGCAGGGTAAACGTGGGAGAGCAGGGTGAGGGTGGGAGTGCAAGGTGAAGGTGGGAGAGCAGTGTGAGGATGGGAGAGAGGGTAAAAGTGGGAGAGCAGGGTAAAAGTGGGAGAGCAGGGGGAGGGTGGGAGTGCAGGGTGAATGTGGGAAAGCAGGGTGAGGGTGGGAGAGAGCGTAAAAGTGGGAGAGCAGGGTGAGGATGGGAATGCAAGGTGAAGGTGGGAGAGCAGGGTGAGGGTAGGAGAGAGGGTAAAAGTGGGAGAGAAAGGTAAAAGTGGGAGTGCATGGTGAGGGTGGGAGAGCAGGTTGAGGGTGGGAGAGAGCGTAAAAGTGGGAGAGCAGGGTGAGGGTGGGATGGACAGTAAAAGTGGGAGAGAAAGGTAAAAGTGGGAGAGCAGGGGGAGGGTAGTAGAGAGGGTAAAAGTGAGAGAGGAGGGGGAGGGTGGTAGAGAGGGTAAAAGTGGGAGAGCAAGGTGAGGGTGGGATAGAGGGTAAAATTGGGAAAGCAGGGTGAGGGTGGGAGAGATGGTAAAAGTGGGAGAGAGGGTAAAAGTGGGAGAACAGGAGGAGGGTGGGAGAGCAGGGTAAAAGTGGGAGAGCAGGGTGAGAGTGCAGGGTGTAGGTGGGAGAGCAGGGTGAGGGTGGGAGGAAGCATAAAAGTGGGAGAGCAGGGTGAGGGTGGGAAAGAGGGTAAAAGTGGGAGAGAAAGGTAGGTAAAAGAGGGAGAGCAGGATGAGAGCAGGGTAAACGTGGGAGAGCAGGGTGAGGGTGGGAGTGCAGTGTGAAAGTGGGAGAGCAGGGTAAGGGTGGGAGAGAGCATAAAAGTGGGAGAGAAAGGTAGGTAAAAGTGGGAGAGCAGGGTAAAGGTGGGAGAGCAGGATGAGAGCAGGGTAAACGTGGGAGAGCAGGGTGAGGGTGGGAAAGAGGGTAAAAGTGGGAGAGAAAGGTAGGTAAAAGTGGGAGAGCAGGGTAAAAGTGGGAGAGCAGGATGAGAGCAGGGTAAACATGGGAGAGCAGGGTGAGGGTGGGAGAGAGCGTAAAAGTGGGAGAGCAGGGTGAGGGTGGGAGTGCAAGGTGAAGGTGGGAGAGCAGTGTGAGGATGGGAGTGCAGGGTGAATGTGGGAAAGCAGGGTGAGGGTGGGAGAGAGCGTAAAAGTGGGAGAGCAGGGTGAGGATGGGAGTGCAAGGTGAAGGTGGGAGAGCAGGGTGAGGGTAGGAGAGAGGGTAAAAGTGGGAGAGAAAGGTAAAAGTGGGAGTGCAGGGTGAGGGTGGGAGAGCAGGGGGAGGGTGGGAGAGAGGGTAAAAGTGGTAGAGCAGGGTAAAAGTGGGAGAGCAGAAGGAGGGTGAGAGAGCAGAGTGAGGGTGGGATAGAGGGTAAAAGTGGGAAAGCAGGGGGAGGGTAGGAGAGAGGATAACAGTTGGAATGCAGGGTAAGGGTGGGAGGGCAGGATAAAAGCGGGAGAGCAGGGTAAATGTGTGAGATCAGGGGGAGGGTGGGAGAGCAAGGTGAGGGTGGGAGAGCAGGGTAAAAGTGGAAGGCAGGGTAAAAGAGGGAGAGCTGGGTAAAAGTGGGAGAGCAGGGGGAGGGTGGGAGTGCAGGGTGAATGGGGGAAAGCAGGGTGAGGGTGGGAGAGAGCGTAAAAGTGGGAGAGCAGGGTGAGGATGGGAGTGCAAGGTGAAGGTGGGAGAGCAGGGTGAGGGTAGGAGAGAGGGTAAAAGTGGGAGAGAAAGGTAAAAGTGGGAGTGCATGGTGAGGGTGGGAGAGCAGGTTGAGGGTGGGAGAGAGCGTAAAAGTGGGAGAGCAGGGTGAGGGTGGGATGGACAGTAAAAGTGGGAGAGAAAGGTAAAAGTGGGAGAGCAGGGGGAGGGTAGTAGAGAGGGTAAAAGTGAGAGAGGAGGGGGAGGGTGGTAGAGAGGGTAAAAGTGGGAGAGCAAGGTGAGGGTGGGATAGAGGGTAAAAGTGGGAAAGCAGGGGGAGGGTAGGATAGAGGATAACAGTTGGAATGCAGGGTAAGGGTGGGAGGGCAGGATAAAAGCGGGAGAGCAGGGTAAATGTGTGAGATCAGGGGGAGGGTGGGAGAGCAAGGTGAGGGTGGGAGAGCAGGGTAAAAGTGGGAGGCAGGGTAAAAGAGGGAGAGCTGGGTAAAAGTGGGAGAGCAGGATAAAAGTGGGAGAGCAGAAAGAGGGTGGGAGTTCAAGGTGAATGTGGGAGAGCAGGGTGAGGGTGGGAGAGAGGGTATAAGTGGGAGAGCAGCGTGAGGGTGGGAAAGAGAGTAAAAGTGGGAGAGAAAGTTAAATGTGGTTTTGCAGGGTGAGGGTGGGAAAGCAGGGGGAGGGTAGTAGAGAGGGTAAAAGTGGGAGAGCAGGGGGAGGGTGGGAGAGAGGGTAAAAGTGGGAAAGCAGGGTAAAAGTGGGAGAGCAGGGGAAGAGTGGGAGAGCAGGGTGAGGTGGGATAGAGTGTAAAAGTGGGAGAGCAGGGTGAAGGTGGGAAAGAGGATAAAAGTTGGAGAGCAGGGTGAGGGTGGGAGAGCAGGGTAAAAGTGGGAGAGCAGGATGAGGGTGGGTGTGCAGGGTGAGGGTGGCAGAGAGGGTCAAAGTGGGAGAGAGGGTAAAAATGTGAGAGCAAGGTAAATGTTGGATAGCAGGGTGAGGGTAGAAGAGAGAGTAATAGTGGGTGAGCAGGGGGAGGTTGGAAGAGCAGGGTAAAAGTGGGAGAGCAGGGAGATGGTGGGAAAGCACGGTGAGGGTGGGAGAGAGGGTAAAAGTGGGAGAACAAGGGGAGAGGGGAAGGATGGGAAAGAGGGTAAAAGTGGGAGAGCAGGGTGAGGATGGGAGAGCAGGGTAAAACTGGGAGAGAGGGTAAAAGTGGGAGAGCAAGGTGAGGGTGGGAGAGAGGGTAAATGTGGGAGAACAGGAGGGTGGGATAGAGGGTAAAAGTGGGAAAACAGGGAGAGGGTGGGAAAGCAGGAGTCTCTGTACTTGGATGGGAAGTCGGATCCCATGCAGCCTCTCCTGCCCATCTGAGTACATTCTCTTTAGAGTGGCTATAGCAAGTAGGTTCTCCCCTTGGCGCTGCTGTTGCCTCTCCGGCTTCTTTCCTCATGGCCCAGCCTATCCTCGCTGGCTGTTGCCGGACTGGCTGCCGCTCATGGTCTCACCTGCACAGAGACAGGGCCCAGGGACTGAGAGGCATCAACATTTTGAATTTGGTTCCGCCACCCTGAGTTAGTCGGAACTTGCGGACCGGCAGCCAATCAGGAGCCGCCACTGTGGCTGCTCCTAATTGTCACAAGCCGTTGCACTGCCAATGCTGTGCAGGGTGAACGCCGGGCAAGCGTTCGCTGAAATTTCCTCCTTCCTCCTATATGGATCTGTGGTTAGCAGCATATTGTTTGCAGTTCCAGTCTTGGTTGCTGCTGAGCCTCTGCACTAATTACTGCCTGTCTGTGTGCAGTATCAGGTGCACACTGATTGATTCTCCTGTCTGTGCACAGCCCAGCTGCTCACTAGTCTGTCATTAGGGAGGCTTGCTCTGGTTAGGCCAGTGTTGGCTAACCTTGACACTCCAGCTGTTGTGGAACTATATTTCCCAGCATGCCCTGCCACAGTTTTAGCATGCCCTAATAGCAAAACTGTAGCAGTGCATGCTGGGTTATGTAGTTCCATAACAGCTGGAGTGTCAAGGTTAGCCAACACTGGGTTAGGCCCTGTTTCTGTTAATTTCCAGCCAGCCCTTCACTCCATGCTGGGGATAACGTTTCACATGTTTCCAGTTTGTGTTGGTCTCCTGTTCACAGTTGAGTTCAAGTATCCAGCCAGCTCCATTGTTCCTGCCATTTGTGTCATCCAGGCGGCACAGTCCGCATCTGCACTACCTGCCGTTTGTATCATCTGGGCGGCACGGTCTGCACCTGCATTACCTGCCATTGGTGTCATCTTGGTAGCATGGTCTCCATTCCTGCCTTGCCGTTTATGCCATCCAGGCAGCACAAGCCACACTCAGAGTCCTGAGTGCGCGACTGTCAGGATCCGGCCTGGGATCAGCCTTTACTCACCGCTGGACTGGTGTCTTTAGGCTCCGAGGCATTCAGACATCAGTGGCAGTGGTAGGTTATGGCTGAGGATTCTCCTTGGGATCTGATAGGACTTTCATGCATGAGTCCTGACTCCTGTGTTGGCAGGCATGGGTGCAGCCATGTTGGTTCATCTCAACTGACCAGTTTCTTCCAATGGCAGTCCTGCTAGTGTCCTAGCTGATCTCAGGATCCAATGACCTGTGGGTATTTAAGACCAACTCCTGCAAAAGGAAATTGCTGTTCAAAATCACTATATAACTACACGTAGTCCTTCCTTGTGATGACCGTCTCGTGTTCCAGAGGCTATATTAATTTTCCTTGGTGTTCCTGTTTTCCTGTGCTTCCTGATACTATCCTGTGTGTCACACAGCTGTTTCAAGTTACAAGTTTATGCTGTGTGTCTCTAAGCTGTTTCACTGTGCATCCTATCCCTGTGATTACAAGTTACAAGTCCATCCTGTGCATCCCCAGTGTTCCTGTGTTCAATACCAGTTACTGCTTCATCCTGTGTGATTCAAGTCACATGCCTCAGTACAAATACACATTTCTGTGTTTAAATCTCCAGTTCTCCTGCCAACGTCCCCAGTGTTCCTGTGTACAATATAAGTTATTGCTTCATCCTGTGTGTTTCAAGTCACATCCCTGTGTATAAATACACGTTCCTGTGTTTAAATCTCCAAGTCAGCTGTCAGTGCGGCTGGAGCTGCACCTCTGTGTACAAATACCCTCTCTGTGTATAATCCTGTTTCCATTCCTCCGTGCTATTCTCAATGTTCCTTGTGTCAGTTATATTCAATATATTATTCTAGTCTTCAGCCTCTCCCAGGTACCTGTCCAGAGGGCCGCGACCTGCTCTCTTGGTGCAGCGAAAACCATATCGCAATTGAAGGGGTCACTCGAGAAAACCACCAAGTGGGTTAGACTCTGTACCTCTGGGCAGGTCTTGCCAAACCTTGGTTTGACCACACTTGGGAGACTTAGTCTGTCACTTTCACCATTTCCCCTATGGATATCCCAAACTCCCCGGTTTCCAACCTCATCAGAGGTAGCCCTAGTGCCCGGTTGTGAAATTGACCTAGCGTCCAGAGTACACAATCCTGTGTACAACCTCTTGTGTCATCCCAGCGGTTTTCGGATCCATCCAATCTTCATGAATTACGGTTCCATATAGAATCTCACGAGACCACTCTACATTTCATGAGTCAGCAATTGCAAAGATTTTCTGGCCAAATACATTTTTTTTTTCTGTTCTCACTTCACTATCTCCAAGTGCCTTACAAGACCCATCTGGAAAACCACCTTTGTCTGTTTCATCAGAATCTCGAATTGGTTCTACGTTCATGGCAGAAAATTCTCTTAATACTTCTCATCTCCCTTCCCAGTGTCCTTCGACCTCCCTGCTTTCTGATACCAGTGACATCAGACACTTTACAACTTTTTCATGGCTACTGGAGCAATTGCAATGAATTCTCCCTGAAATTTTTCAGTGTTTCTAGGGTTTCTGGTGCCATGGCTGAGTTGACTACCACTCTGTCCATTCAAGTTGGAGAGAGGCATTGCAGTTTTCCATGTCCTAGACTTACTGAGGGTGAATGCCTGCAACATCATGAATTATTCCTTTGCCTCTACTGTGGTCATGAAGATCATTTTATTAAAGAGTGTGTTATTCATCCACCAAGAAATGGTAAGAAAAGTGGATGTGCCCAGGCCAATGCCGTTGGTTCTATTCATCCTTCATCACAAGTATCTGTATCCCTCAGTCCAGACAAGGAAGGGAGGCCCATCCAAGATGAGAAAAAACAAATCTGCAATTGGGGTCCAGTTACAAGAAGTTATTACCCTCATCAGGGAAGTCTAGGAAAGGTAAGCTTCTCCACTAAGGTAAAAGAGGCACGAGTTTCTAGTGGATCCGATTTCAAATCGAACAAAGTCCATTCCATATCCTGTTAGAAAAACTGTTGTGATCCAGTAAGTTCCAGAGGGACAACCAATTTGCTGTCTTCTGGTGGGAAGTCTGACATTATTACGCCAAGAGCAATTGTGCTTCCACCTTCTATTTATTTATTTATTTATTTATTACCAGTTATTTATATAGCACACACATATTCCGCAGCACTTTACAGAGAATATTTTACCATTCACATCTGTCCCTGCCCCAGTGGAGCTTACAATCTATATTCCCTACCACATGCTCACGCACATACACACTATGGTCAATTCTGTGGGGAGCTAATTAACCTACCAGTATATTTTTGGAGTTCCTTCTATGGAACAATTGGTTCCTACCTCTAACATTTCAAGTTTTCCACCCCAGGAAGGGGTTTCTGTTTTGAGTTGTTTACCCCAGGAGGTGGTTTCAAGTTTTGTTCCCCAGGATGGGTTTTCAAGTTTCGCACCCCAAGAAGGGGTCTCAAGTCTCAAACCCCAGGAGGGGATTATAAGTTTCACACCCCAGAAGGTGGTTGTTATTTTGAGTTTCACGCCCCAGGAGAGGGCCTTCGCTTCGAGGTTCATGCCCATGGAGGGGGCCTTCACTACGAGTTTCATGCCCCAGGAGAGGGTTTTCATTTCAAGTTTCACGCCCCAGGATGGGGCCTTCACTTCGAGTTTCATGCCCAAGAAGGGGACCTTTGATACGAGTTTCATACCCCAGGAGAAGGTTTTGAGTTTTGTACCCCAAGAGGGGGTTTTGGATCTCTCACCCCAGGAGGGAGTATCTGGTCTTGCATCCCAAGAGGGGGTTTCACTTCCCATACTCTGGGAGGAAATGTCAAGTCAACTTCCCCAGGAAGGAGCTTTTACTCCCATACCCCAGGAAGGGGCTTCCAGTCTTGCACCCCAGATGGTGGTCTTCATTTCAAGTATTCTTCCCCAGGAGGGGATTTCAAGTGTCATACCCCAAGGGGGGGTCTCAAGTGCTATACCCCAGGAGAAGGTTCCAAGTGTCATGCTCCAAGAAGAAATTGCAAGTGCCATGCCCAAAGAGGGGGTTTCATGTGTTATTCCCCAGGATGGGGTTTCCAGTATTATACCCCAGGAGGGGATTTCAAGTGTCACACCCCAGGAGAGGGTCTTTGTTTTGAGTTCTTCACCCCAGAAGGAGATTACAAGTTTCTCACCTCAGGATGAAGTCTCCAATTTGAGTTCTATACCCCAGGAGGGGGTCTCTAATCTCTATTCCCATGACAGGGGTTCAAGGGAGGTACCCCAATAGGGGTTTTCTGATGTTATACCTCAAGAGGGGGTTTCTAATAACATACCCCAAGAAGGGGCCTTGGATTCCACACCCCAGGAGAGGGTTTCAAGCCTTACACCCCAAGAGGAGGTTTCAAGCATCGTTCCTCCAGAGGAGGTTTCTAGTTGTATACCCCAGCAGGGGTTTTCCAGTGTTACACCCCAGGAGGGGGTTTCAAGTCTATATCCCCGAAAGGAGGTTTCTAGTGACGTGCCTTTTTCAGTTGCTCTTTCTCCTAAAAACAGGACTAGTTTTACAGATTTCAATGACAAGCAGAATTCCTTAGGCACAAGTAAATTTTTGGGAGGTCTGACATTTGCATTTACCGGAGTGTTGGAATCCATAACTAAGAATGAGGCAAAGGCAATGATGGAAGAGTTTGGAGGCAAAGTCTTCAAAAATATCAGTAGTAAAATTAATTACTTAATCTCGGGACATGATGGTGGAGAGTCCAAGAGGAAAAAAGCAAAGAATTTTGGAATTAAAATTATTGATGAAGAAGGCCTTCGGGTGCTAATAAATACCAGCTCCAATTTTTTTGAGTCTCCTTTGAGTTCTTCTATCAGTTTGAAGGACGAACTTCAATCAAGTTTAGTTGTATCATCTAAGCCTAGAGAATCTCTAAGTGATGTTGCCTCCAAGGGAGATTCTGCAGCTCAAGAATCATCTAATACATCGATGCCCATAGTTTTTGATGGAGAGGTGCCTCAATACACTGTGTTGCTGAAACACTTTGACACCCTAATTAGAACTGATCCGTCTTGTGGTATCACTCCAACCAATCTTGTTAAGTTTCTCATTTTTAACTTTATTGGGAGAGCTTTGGAGTGGTCAATCCACTTTTGGAGTCCAAGGATCCAATTCTACTGGATGTGGGAGTGTTTAGTACAGCTCTGATTAAAGAATTTACTCCTGTGGATCTGTCTTTGATTTCCTTGTCCAACAAAGGTTTTAGTTTGATTTCTCCACCTTCAAATATCAAACTCAGATGTACCACCTTACCCCCTTGTCAAGACAACACGGTTCAGGAGCCATCTGTATGGAAGAAGAAAACTTCATTCCATACTAAATATCAGCTCAAGCTTGGTAAAGCTACAAAGTCCTCATAGTGAGTCTGGGAGTAGTTTTTTTAAGTTTATAGAAATTTCATTTTTTTTATGTCTTCAAAAAGATTTTTTTTTTTTAATCAAATTTTTTTGGATGTTTCAAGTAGAAATCTTTCAAAAGTTATAAAGTTTGCTCCTTGTGAAGATTCTTCAAGTTTTTGAGAAAACTTTTTATATTCCTGGAATTTTTTCTGGAGTATTCTTGTGCATGTTTTGGGTGTCCGGTGTCCACCCTGAAAGGGGAGGTACTGTCAGGATCCGGCCTGGTATCGGCCTTTACTCACTGCTGGACTGGTGTCTTTAGGCTCTGAGGCATTCAGACATAAATGGCAGTGGTGGGTTTTGGCTGAGGATTCTCCCTGGGGTCCGGTAGGACTTTCATGCATGCGTCATGACTCCTGTGTTGGCAGGCATGGGCGCAGCCATGTTGGTTCATCTCACCTGACCAGTTTCCTCCAATGGCAGTTCTGCTAGTGTCCAAGCTGATCTCAGGATCCAATGACCAGCTCCCTGTGGGTATTTAAGACCGACTCCTGCAACAGGAAATTGCTGTTCAACATCACTATATAACTGCACATAGTCCTTCCTTGTGACGACCGTCTCATGTTCTAGAGGTTATATTATTTTTCCTTGGTGTTCCTGTTTTCCTGTGCTTCCTGAGACCTCCATGTATACTATCCTGTGTGTCTCACAGCTGCACTTCAGTGCAAGCTATCCCAGTGATTAGAAATTACAAGTTCATCCTGCATGTCTCACAGCTGCACCTCAGTGTAAGCTCTACCCCTGTGATTACAAGCTACTAGTTCATCCTGCATGTCTCACAGCTGCACCACTGTGCAAATCTGTACCTGTGTTTACAAGTTAAAAGTTTATGCTGTGTATCTCTAAGCTGTTTCACTGTGCATCCTATCCATGTGATTACAAGTTACAAGTCCACCCTGTGCATCCCCAGTGTCCCTGTGTTCAATACCAGTTACTGGTTCATCATGTGTGTTTCAAGTCACATCCCTGAGTACAAATACACATTTCTGTGTTTAATTCTCCAGTTCTCCTGCCAGTGTCCTCAGTGTTCCTGTGTACAATATAAGTGATTGCTTCATCCTGTGTGTTTCAAGTCAAATCCCTGTGTACAAATACACGTTCCTGTGTTTAAATCTCCAAGTCAGCTGTCAGTGCGGCTGGAGCTGCACCTCTTTATAAAAATACCCTATCTGTGTATAAATCCTGTTTCCATTCCTCCGTGCTATTCTCAATGTTCTCTTTGGCAGTTATATTCAGTATATTATTCTAGTCTTCAGCCTCTCCCAGGTACCTGTCCAGAGGGCCGCAACCTGCTCACTTGGTGCAGCGAAAACCATATCCCAATTGGAGGGGGTCACTGGAGAAAACCACCAAGTGGGTTAGACTCCGTGTCTCTGGGCAGGTCTTGCCAAACCTGGGTTTGACCCCACTTGGTAGACTTAGTCCGTCACTTTCACCATTTTCCCCTACGGATATCCAAAACCCCCGGTTTCCAACCTCATCAGAGGTAGCCCTAGTGCCCAGTTGTGAAATCGACCTAGCGTCCAGAGTACACAATCCTGTGTACAACCTCTTGTGTCATCCCAGAGGCATTTAGCGCACCTGGGCGTCCTGAGTATGCAAACCTGTGTATGACCGATTGTGTCATCCCGACGGCATTTAGCACCCCAGGGCGTCCTGAGTACGCAAACCTTTGTACAACTGCTTGTGTCATCCCGGCAGCATTTAGCATAACTGGGCATTTTGAGTACGCAATCCTGTGTACTAACCGCTGGTGGTATCCCGGGGACACTGGTGAACCACAGCGTCTTCTAGCCAAGTTTTCCTGCCATCAAGGCAGTATCCAGCCCAAAGGCTACTACCAGCACAAAGGCCGCATTTCAACTTATAGGCCCACAGGCCTCATCCACCCCAAAGGCTGCTACTGGCCCAAAGGCCACATCTCAACTAATAGGCCCACAGGTCTCATCCAGCCCACAGGCTGCAACCGGCCCAAAGGCCGAATCTCCACTAATAGGCCCATAGGCCTCATCCAGCCCACAGGCTGCTACCGGCCCAAGGGCCACACCACAACCAATTGGCTCTAAGCCGCATTTGGAGCTAGCTCCCTCAGCCATCAAGGTAACCACCCGGCTGCATCCTGCCAAGGCATTCCAGCCCTCAAGGTTGTGCAAGACTGTTCCTTTTTGGCTACCACGGAGTCATAACACTATCCCTGGTCCATAAAATTATTCACCAACTGGGTTTGACGTCGTCATTGATCCCGGCCAAAATCCGGCTCAGATTCTGGCAGGCCGAATCCAGGTGTGACCCAGAAGGTGCAGAAGCTGTCACTCCATGTCGAGGAAACTCATGGTGCCACAGCTTCCACCATAGTGGAACCAAAAATGAACTTACCTGGCCGGTTTTCCGGTAACCGGAAAGATTTGTTGAACTTTAAAGAAAGCTGCAAGCTCTACTTTAAGCTCCAGCCCAGATCCTTAGGTACTAAGACCCAGCAGGTTGGCATAATTATTTCTCTGCTTCAGGGTGACCCACAAACTTGGGCCTTCGGGCTTCCTTCATTCAGTCTGACTCTGCTGACCGTGGATTAATTTTTTGCTGCTCTTGGAATACTCTACGATGACCCCCAATAAGGCAGCCTTAGCAGAAGCCGGTCTCAGATCCCTAAAACAGAAGAGTAGAGCTGTTGAAGACTACTGCATGAAGTTCCGCAAGTGAGCCATTGATTCTGGATGGAACAATCCAGCCTTGCGTAGTCAGTTCCATTGGGGTTTGTCAGATGAAATCAAGGATATCTTGGTCCAGTATCCTGCCCAAAGCTCTCTGGACGACCTAATGAGCTTGGTAATTCATGTGGATCATCAACTCCCGGAGAGCAGGCTGGAGAAAAAATTGACATTTCAAGCCCCTCGTTCCATTATGGACAGCTCCCTCCAACTCCAATGAACCCATGCAGCTGGGATCATTTTGCCTTCCTCCTGAGGAGAAACGTAGGAGATGGTTATTGGGTTTATGTCTTTACTGTGGAGGTAAAGGTCAACTTTGCCCTTTGAAATCGGGAAAAGGCAAGGTCTAGGTGAACTTGGGGAGATTCATCTAGGCCTTGCATCCGTCTCCCTGGAAAATTCAGTTATTTTCCAAGCAATTCAGTTACCCAGCACACACGTGTCCATTCTAGCATTTGTCAACAGTGGTGCGGCAGATAATTTTATGGACTTATAATTTTTTCAAACCCTGGGCCTGACTCTGCAGCCATTGTCCATTCTTGTGTCAGTGATTGGACTTGATGGAACCAATCTTTCAAAAGCTCAGGTGTTTTCCAGGACTCCCCCTTTGCAGCTGTCGGTGGGGGCTCTACATCATGAAGAACTTTCATTTCTGCAGTGTACTTTGGCACCGGTGGTTCTGGGATTACCCTGGTTGTAGAAGCATAACCCTGTAATCCAGTGGCAGACCGGTGAAATTCTGGAATGTGGTAATGCTTCTCCCAAAGGCCTATCTGACTGGCTACTGCTGCCTCCGCTCCATCTATTCTGGTTCCATGTCATAATCTTGTCGAAGTGTTTTCCAAGAAAAGAGCCAATGTCCTGCCTCCTCATCATTCTTACGACTGTGCCATCGATTTGCTGCCAGGTGCCAGACTTCCTAAAGGCCGATTATATGCCCTGTCCATACCTGATAAAGCCATGCAGGACTGTATTCAGGAGGCTCTGGATAAAGGCTTCATCCATCCATCTAAATCCCCTGTGGGAGCGGGGTTTTGCTTTGTGGAAAAAAAAGATGGAACTCTGAGACCCTGCATTGACTTCGGGGACTGAATAAGATCACAGTCAAAAATGCATATCACTTACCACTCATCTCTATTCTTTTCAGGCTTCATCCAGCCCAAAGGCCGCATCTCAACTAATAGGCCCACAGGCCTCATCCAGCCCTAAGGCTGTGACCAGCCCAAAGGCCGCATCTCCACTGATAGGCCCACAGACCTCATCCATCCCACATGCTGCTATCGGCCCAAAGGCCACACCACAACCAATTGTCTCTAAACCACATTTGGAGCTAGCTCCCTCAGCCATCAATGCAACCACCTGGCTGCATCCTGCCAAGGCATTGCAGCACTCAAGGCTTTGCAAGACTGTTCCTTTTTGGCTACTATGGAGTCGTAACACTAATTGGCTGCCTGTCTGTGAGCTATGATTGGCTCGTGGCCAGCGCCACTTTCAAAATGCCCCTGGAGCTTATCTACTCTGCTGCCAGCCAGGCCCCTTATCTGTCCATGCCTGATGGCGACCCTGCAAAAGAGTGTGAATCCAATTCAAAGTAAGAAATGCAATGGTAAAGATGAGTCAGACCTGAGTGTGACAGATACTGTAAATGCAGAAAAGATTGCTGGTATATTGATTCAGTTGCAACAATTAATTTCAGTCTCAATGTGGAATGGTTTACCAAGTTAGTCGCATGTGACCCTATCACAATCAAAGAGATTGGTATTCAAGTGCTTACAGCTACAAAAGTAGGAACATTTAAAGCCTGCTTGAAAGTTAGAACAAGAATTAAAGTGACAGAGATCCAAAGTATGCTTTATGTACCAGAAATGGAAGCAAATCTTATATCCATCAGTGATCTAGAACAGGGAAGTCACACTTTTCCAAATATAACTTTTTTTCATTCTTTACAATATTAAATTCATATCATTGCTTACATATTTAATGTTTTTTTATGTACATGCATGAGAGTGTGGGGATACAGATGATCCACCACTGTATATACTGCAAAACAGCACTTGATAATAACAAACAATAATCAGGAGCCATATTACTCCCGATTATGACCCATTGTATCTAAATAAACACAATACTATAAGTACTGGTCTCACACAGTCTCGATTTGCAATTATTATATTACCTGTGGTAGTGCTGATTTACATGTTGAGTGCAGATCTTTCTATATATATATATATATATATATATAGCTTGATTATTTAGGGAGGGGTACCCTAATTGGACCCTGCAGCTCTGCTAAATTATTAAACATCACCCATAACCAGCATAGCACAGATTCCAAAAAATATTCTCTATAATACTATTTTACACTTTATTACTCCTGTACCCACAGCCCAGGGGTGCAGGAAACCCTGGGCTTCAGACCATGCCTGGAGTTTCAGGAGAGGGGGGACCCCTATTTTGAGGGGTCCCCAACTCCCCTGAGATCCCCAGCTTGGCTAGACCGGCATGGGGAGAGAATGTCTTGTCCATGGAGACCCAGTAATAGGGTCTCCTGGCTGTGGCATTACACCCTGGTCGGTTTGGGTACAATGCTGGTTTTAAATATAGGGGGACCCCTGTGCAATTTCCCCCCCCCCCTATATTTAAAACCAGCACTGGCATTGCAGCCAGGTGCTGCTTCCTAAATTATGGGGCACCCTACTTCTTTTGTTCCCTGTCATTTTTGGAACCTTGACTGGCTGACCTGTCCAGGGCTAGTAATGGCTTTTGGGGGGAGGACCCTACATAATTTTTTAAAAATAAAAACACTATACATTAACTACACATGCAGAAACATACACTAATCACACTGATCGGTGTATGTTTCTGGCAAATTCACAGCTCAGGAGGGTGAGTGTTTAAAACTTCAATTTCTCTTAGAGTTTGCTGTAATCTTACCCGAGAATGATATCTCAAATCTTAGTTAATTGCAAACTGCACCTTTTTCATGAAAAGTACTTCCAAGTTTGCCCAATGGTGAGAAGATTCGAGTTTGCGATTACGCGTGAGATTAAAGACCTATCTCCGAAACTAACCAGAGTTTGCCCTTAGTAAATTTGTGAGATGAAAAACATGCCTAAACTCAACCGAGATTGCAATCTCGACCAAACTCGAATCTTGGTAAATTTACCCGAAGATGTCAGCAATTGTATATCTTTGATACATAGCATTGTGATGCAATGATGACAACTGTATCACAGTCATTGGAAATTTGGCATTGAAGATTTGGTTACCTTGGATAGTGAGTGATGCACAGAAATCCGTATCTGAGAGCTGCGGGAAAACAAAGTCATCGGCCATTTCCTAAGTTAACATTTTGAGCTACAGCACCACTTGAGATAATACATTCAGATGTATGTGATCCAAGTCAGTAAGTTGATACAGGTAGTTTGTGACATTTATAGATGATTATTTTAACAAGGATGTCACATGTACATTTCATCAAAGGAAATCTGAAGTAGCAAAGAAAATTGCAGACTACAAAAGACTTGTAAAGAAACAAACCAGTCTCAAGACACTGAGATCTGATAATGGTGGAGAATACCTAAATAAAAAGTTGAAATATTTTCTGAGAAAATTTGGACTAGAGCATCAGTTGACCATTATCTAAACTCCTAAGCAAAACAGCCTACATACATGTACCAAAATAAAAAATGTACGAGTGGGATTCAAAATCAATAAAGTGTACCATACTTGGTTATTGCATTGAACATAAATATTAAAGAATTGGGCAATCCAAGTATCAAAAGGCTTGTTAAATCCAGAGATGATGTATTCAGAAAATGCATGCAAGTTATGGAAAGGCTGGAAGTTGATATGCAGAACTAGTATGTGTCGCTGAACATGCCAGTAGCTGGAGATGTATCTGAACCAGAAGATGGGAGCTTGGAAGTTCAATCACAAAAAAGGTCTTGTGCAGGATCAAACATTGGCAAACCACCCAGATGATACGATGAGGAATTTGCAAATATTGCATTCATTGAGCCTCTAGATATTGAGAAACTAAAGTCAAGATCCTATTGGTGTGAATGGAAATCCAAGATAGGCAAAAATACTTTGGAAAATCAAGTAGTCGAAAAAAGGGGACTTGGCTGCACATCCTAATCTTAAACATAATAAGAGGTGCAACCATGCTGATAATTGTAGCTCTAAAACAGAAACAAGGGCAGATGCAGGTGCATACTGTAAGCACTAAGAATTCTAATGATCAAAATATTTATAATAACCTACAGTTTTGATCATTAGAATTCATAGTGCTTATAGTTTGCACCTGCATCTCCCCTTTTTTCTACTGAAGATCAAGTAGTCACAACAAGTATGAAAAACATCAAGATTCATGACAGTAGCAGCAGTTCTAAGTTTGTGAGTGGAGAAACTGTTCTTATGGCCCATTCTGTCAGTGAGAGGACCCTTGCTGATAAATCTACCACGAAGGCAAAATTGAAGTCACATGACGTGTTGATGCCTTTTTTTGTGTTTAACCCAGTTTCCATTTCAGGCCGCTACAGAGAAGCTGGAATTGAATGTTTGTGTAACATGAAGAAATTTGTAGTGAGAGTAGTATTTGCAGTGGAGTGTGCTACTGCGCAAACTCCAAGATTAATGTACCTCCAGGGTGACTTAATTTCCAGTTCAGTACTGCGCATATACGACACCATCTTGTTACTGTGTAAGAATATCACAGTGAGAGACGGAGGTCTCCCACTTGGCTCCATCTGAGACCTCATTTACCAGCTGTTCTTAGCACTGTTTCAGCATCCTGTATAGCTATCCACATCCAATATACACTCACTGGCTGGTGCACTGCTCCATCCTAACCAGTGTACTAGAGTGAGTACATCTGTACAACACTTTACACCTAAAACACCATTCACCTTGTTAAGCAACTGGGCTGTCTTTAGTGATAAGGCATTCCGCTGATGTGTACATAACTCTGCCATACTACTTCACCTGTACACACATATTTCCAACATTTACCCTTACCCAGTCTCTGCCACAGATAAGCACCAGAACTTAATGTTGCCACCATCATAATTCACTCTAGGCATGGTGCTTTTACTGTGATGTGCAGTGTTAGATTTGGACCAAGCATAGCACTTAACATTGTGGATTAAGAGTTACATTTTGATCTCATCAGCAGTGGCATTTTAAAAGAGGAGAGGGCCTGTGTGCAGCCTCGGTACAAGCCCTCCCATCTCCGGCAGTGCAGTAGACTCTGGCTTTGTGCTAGAGTACACTGTGCATGCGCAGGTCTCCATGAACATGGTGCCCATGCTAAGTTCCTAAAGACAGTTCTTGTGTTCATGTGCAAATCACTGAGAAAATGTTTACCGCTTCATTGTCCTGGTGATTTCAGTCTGCAGAACCAGCCAATGCGGGACTCAGGAGAGGTAAGTATAATAAGTGTGCACACTTTATGGATACAACCATGCTCATCAGACTATAGAATCTTTTCCCACATGGTCATGTCTCCCACACGTTTTTGAGCAAACTGTAGCTGCAAGTATATTTCAAGAAAAGCTTTTTTCTTGCCACCATCTCACAGATTTTTGAAGTGGACATGCTATTGTTGTTCCTTGCGCAGTTGTTTCCATCTCTATAATGGAAGGCTGTAACTCCTTTAGCGTTGTTTTTGACTTCTTGTTGGCCTTCTTTTACACAGCTTTTCTCGTCTTGACACTTAGTTTTGGGTGACGGACTGTTCTATGTAGATTAACAGTAGTTTCATGTTTTCTCCATGTTTTTTTTTAGAATGGACTCAGTATAATCAATGCCTTGGAAATATTCTTTACCCTTTTCCAGATTGGCACTTGTCATTGACCTTGTCACAGATCTGCTTTTAATGTTCTTTTGCCTTCATTTTGTATTCTTTGCTTGGAAATGCACTAACTACATGAGGACCTTACTGAGGGCCTGCTTCAGAGATGGATGCAATACTGATTTTTATGCAGTTCAGATTATCAATGATAAGCACGTGCATCTGAGATGCACTGTGCATGCGTCAGGAGATTTCCAGCACTGGTGAAATTGCTTAACTAACAGATCATCACATCGACTTCACACAACAAAAGTCACTTTGGAGAATAAGCATCCATCCATTTAAAGCCATCAAAACTTTGTGCATTAGCAGCCCTGAGTACATGGACTCACAGAACCAGTTGTGCTGAAGAAGATCGCCGAAATGGAGCAGAAGCCAGCAGTGGAACTCTTTCTTTGTAATCTCAGTTGAGGACAATATTAAAAGGCATTAGAAAGGCAGGAGTGAAAGGCGTGGATTATTCGGAGGATATCCCAGATGAAAGCAGGAACTCCCCCCAACCACGCCACCTCAGAACACCTCACATCGCAAGCTCAACAGAAGCACCGCAGGACAGCCCGGACCAGCGAGTAGCTGGGGAATGAAGCTGACTGAGGGAGAAGGAGAGCCGCACAAGATCCAGGCGGCAGAGGTAAGAGAATGAACAGACAGCTTACTGGTAAGCAAAATCTAAGCGGGACGCCGCTACCTACTACTCCGTCTGGAGATCTGACTTACTCATGTGTATGTGTTTATACAAAAGGAGTCCCAGAAATATGTTCTAATAAGACTCTCTGAAGTGGATACTGTATACACCTACAATACTTAAACCATATATACCCTATGCAGGATTTTACAAAGGACTAGAACATCAAACTGTTTTACACAGTAAGGAATCTACATCCAAGACTATTATTGTGCAAATATAAAGGAATATTGCAGTATAGACTCATTCCTTTTGGGACATTTTTTCTTAATTAATAATTAGCACCTCCAATTATTTGGCACTTGCACTTTGTATTTTTTCTACAAGGATCCTGTGGTTTACATATTTCTGTATGATTATTGTGACAAGGTTTCAGATTTTAGAAATGTTTTAACTAAATTGTTAGGCTTGTGTAAGGGTCTATACAGCATTTTAAAGGTTTAAATAAACATTATTTTATACCCATATGTTTGGCGCCCATTTTCATACAAACTTCCCAATTTACAAAAAAAGGGGGGGACCCTCCCTATTTGAGATAGGCAGCAGAACATTGAAATTCCACCCTTGTGTTTAAAATATATTAAGTTATAGGACAGCACAGCATAAAGGGGCTTAGGCTGCAGTATATAAGGGGGGCTTCCTTCAGAGGGTGCTGCAGCTGCTGTGTCTTTTGTCCTGTCAATTATCTGTTGCTGCTGCTGTGTTTTTGTCCTGTCCATCAGGCTAGGGCTGCAGTCCATGAAGGGGTGCTGTGTTTTCCAGGGGGGTGCTCTGTCAATTAGGGGTGCTCTTCCACAGTGTAAAATAAATGTGTTTTTTTCATGTTTGTGCACGTTAGCATCTTAGCTGCACTATTATTGTTCAGTGACACTGCTGCAGTTTATCGTCCACGTATATGTGACTCTGCAGGTGGTCTGTCTGCACTCGGCAGGAGTGCTTTTTTATCCATAAAGAAAGGGTGCTGTCTGTGTTGTTCATCAAGGGGCTGCTGCCTCATTCAGGGGTGCTCTTCCCCAGTGTTAAAAAAATAAAAGTGAAATAAAATTAACATTATCATTCCACAAAAAATAAAAAAAAGGATTTTTTCTTGTGTGTGTGTGTTAGCTGCGCTATTAATGTTGGTGACACTGCCGGCCAGATGGCAATTTATCGTCCACATATTTGTGACTCTGCAAGTGGTCTGTCCACCCTTGGCAGGGTTGCTTTGTTGTCCATAAAGAAGGGGTGCTGTCTGTATTATTCATCAAGGGGCTGCTGCCTCATTCAGGGGTGCTCTTCCCCAGTGTTAAAAAAAATATTGTTCTGTGACACTGCCAGTCAGACTGCATATGGAGGACATTCAAATGAGAGGAGAGCAGGAACCACATACCAGTCTTGCAGCTGCTGCCAGCAGTCATGATAAAGATGCAAGACCGTCAACGTCATCTATGAAGGCCGAAGCCCAAGGGCTTAAGTCAGGGCATTTAAAATCAAACAAGCATTTTTTTACAGTGTTAAAGAAAAAAAAATGAAAAACTAAGTTAGCTGCAGAGAAACAAAAAAATGGCAATATGCCATTTACTACACGAAGTGGCAAGGAAAGGATAAGGCCTTGGAATTTATTTTTGACTGGTGGTTCTGCATCTTATGATGATGAAAGCCCTTCTCCCTGTAGACATGTAAAAAAAAATAATATTGCTAAAGGCACATGAACCAACTGTGTGCTCAACAAAGTCAGGAGAGTCCAAGTGTGTCTGCGGTTGCCATGTGTGAGCCTGACCTTTGTAATACTGTACTTGAAAAGGTCCTCATTCCACCATTTGTGTGCCCTCTGCAAATATGGGGATGAGCAGCACAAGTCAACATGCTGACGTAGAAATCGCAACAAAAGGAAGAAAAGAATGTCCTCTTTGTTGGCGCACTGAGAATAAATATAAAATATAACTTTTAATTCATTGAAATAAAATAAAAATAAACCTCTGACGTGAAATATGAAAAAAATTTGAATATTAAAAGAAATAAAACGATATTAAATAAATGTGTGTGTCATTATTATCCCAATAATACTAAAGGTATATTTAACCTGAAATCCTTGTTGTTAATATGCTTTGAATTTACACTAGGATCCTGATTAAGAGAGACAGACAGATATTTCAGACTGTGTAGAGTAATGTATCCAAAAAGTCGTAACTTGTAACTGTAGTATTACAAGAAAATATCCACTGTATAATGTTTCTTTGGAAATTAAACATTGTTACAATTTCAGTAATCCCAAGTGAAATTATGCAACCATATCTTTTGGCCAATAGGTGTCACTGTTGTATAATAATAAAATAAAATGGTTCTGATTATTATGAAAATATAGTAAGATATTGTCTTAAACTAATATTCCTTGAAGTCACTACCCTAAGATGGATTTATGATCCCATGAATATTCAGTCAGTAATATCGCTATTGGTATACACCTTCTATTAGTTGGATCAAGCGTAATTTATGAACGAACAGCACATAGAGAACTGAAAATTGAATCTGCTTAGGGTAGAAGTAAAAGTAAATATCACGGTAATTGCTAGAAATGTAATTAGCATATAATGCGCTCAAATATACTTAAGCTGCTCAATCCACTATAATATGGATGAATTGAGCATAACTTAATTGAAATAGCGCATCTGTGCTACCCAAATAAATATATCCAATAAAGTCACAACTAGTATGTGTATGGCATCTATTTCAATCATATATATTAGTAACCTTTAGTAAAATTTGACACTAACAGTAGAAGCGGGCTGCACTGTTTCTATGTGTGTCAGGTGCCTGTGAAACTCATTCCACGTCCTATATATATATATATATATATATATATATATATATATGACGTGGCACAGCAGAATCTGACCCATTAGTACACACACTTATCTTTCACATCTATATAGATATTATTATATATTCTCCTCAATTGCTAAATAGAGGGACGCCTCTCAGTATCTTATACTATTGAAATTGTATTAGGTGATATATGGGTTTGGTGTACAGCTTTTTTAATTATGTGTTGTGTTTACACTGTATTGTCATATTTGTTTTTCTATATCTTCGGCCAAGGTATAAGAGGATGCATACCTCTATGAATCATTGAACGTTATCAACTTAATTTTGTATGTTATGCCTTATCAACCGGCCACTGTAGCTACGATATTGACTCAGGATATACCATGATATGGACTGATGTTGGTATAGGTATATATAGATTGACTGTGCAGATAAATCTGCAGATTTAATACTGTCTCAGTATCATTGTGGTTGCAGATTGACTATTGCCTATTGGTCTGTGCTAGATTTTAGAACTAGATCAATAAAGGTTATATTTTAATATAATTCATTTTCTAAATTTTTTATATTGACTTTTCTGTCACACTATTCATTTTATTTTTATTTTTATTTTTTCTTTCTGTATTATCAGGGGTGTGCCCCACACAAGGAGTTCTTTCTGTCTTTAACCTTTTATACTATTATGCATACTCCAGGGAGCACCCCCTGATTTTTCTAAACAAAAGCCCATTTTTGGAGACACTATATGATATTTACTACTCCTGTGCTACTGTACTTTCGCATTTCCCATTTCCCGTGTGTGTATATATATTTTCATAATAATCAGTACCATTTTATTATATTATTATACAACAGTGACACCTATTGGCCAAAAGATATGGTTGCATAATTTCACTTGGGATTACTGAAATTGTAACATTGTTTAATTTCCAAAGAAACATTATGCAGTGGATATTTTCTTGTAATGCGACAGTTACAAGTTATGACTTTTTGGATACATTACTCTACACAGGCTGAAATATCTGTCTGTCTCTCTGTATCAGGATCCTAGTGTAAATTCAAAGCATATTAACAACAAGGATTTCAGGTTAATTATACCTTTAGTATTATTGGGATAATAATAACACACACATTTATTTAATATCGTTTTATTTCTTTTAATATTCACATTTTTTTCATATTTCACATCAGAGGTTTATTTTAATTTTATTTCAATGAATTAAAAGTTATATTTTATATTTATTCTCAGTGCGCCAACAAAGAGGACATTCTTTTCTTCCTTTTGTTGTGATTCTTCATTGTCCTTGGCAGCACCCCCAACACTTGGACAAATAATATAATTTGAGAATTATTAAATTGGGGTTATTGTATTATTAATATATTGTTACCTACTGGTGCAGAAGTCTCTTCCCCATCCCCTTTTCCTTGATACATTTCATGTAGAAATCGAGACTGCTTCTGAGGAATTGCACCAGGAGGATGAGGAGGATATTTCTGTAGTTGGTGCTAACAAGGATGATGAGGATGTTGATGCCGAGGATGTTGTTTGTGTTAATCAGACAACAGTTGTTGCCCATGGTATGAAAAAGCCCATTGTCATGCGGGGGCAAAAGACAAAATAATCCACTTCTCTTGTGTGGATTTATTTCCAACCAAATCTGGACAACAGTTGTCAAGCCATCTGTAATGTTTGTCAAGCGAGAGTGAGTAGAGGTAAGGACCTTAACCATCTAGGAACCTCCTCCCTGTTACATCACTTGCAGCACATTCATCAAATTATAAAGTGTTTTCAAAATTCGGAAACTTTGGCTGAAAACGTAACAATCAGTCCAGCGTCTCCTAGCTGCTGCCTTCTCTCTGTTAGATCCAAGCACCTGCAATCTCCACCACCCCCACCTGTATCATCAACATCCTCAATCATGATCGGAAGTAGTCCTGCTGCGGAATTATTTTTATTTAAATTCTGACAACAATTGTGAATACATCTGTGTTCCATTTGTAAAGCCAAATTTAGCAGAGGAAGGGACGTTAACCATCTAGGCACCTCCTCCCTGTTACGTCATTTGCAGCGAGTTCATACAATTTAATTAACAAACTTAAAATAATTTGTAAATTAATAACAAGCAGTCCAGTATCAGCTACCAGCAGTTTGGACCAGCACATGAAGTCTCCACCACCAACACCCTCATCGTCAACCAACTCCGTAATAATTGAAGGTAGTCCTTCTAAAAAATTTTTGTGAGGGCCCAAACAAACCAAAGATTTTAGCCACAAAAGTGTCAGTCCTTGTCGCTAAAGTGCATGTAATTTTTAATAATGCACATGAGTGTGTGGGAGGGCCCAAGTACAATTCCATCTTGCACCTCTTTTCTTACATTTAGCACAATTTGCGGCATTGCAGACTGACATTATTATAGTTTATTAAAACTGCCATCCTGTCTGCCACTACTGTGTGGCAATGTTTCATAGATGTCCTATATTTTTTTAAACTGCCTTGCATTTGTGCAATTGCTCTGTCACTTACTTTAGCCACTGCAGCCTTTGGCTTATACTGGTGAAAAATAGTGAAATCAATATTGTGAGCTATGAGGTGGTTAAAAATGCCTGTAAATTATTGTTATTAAGGTTAATATTACTTTACGAACAAAAACAGGCCCAAATTGTGTGTTTTTAGCTTTTTATATAATTTTTTAGAAAAAAATACAGATCTAAAACCAAAACACACAAGGGTGGTTTTGTAAAACCAAAATCCAGATCCAAAACCTTCAAGGAGATACAGATCCAAAACCAAAACCAAAATGCGGGGGTCAGCGCATATCCCTAGTTGGCACATATCTCTAGTAATAAGCAGGTATTACAGGGACAGATAAGGAAAAGGTACAGAGGGTATATGATTTATGGTGGTATCAAGGTGAGAGGGAGGCAGATTGTGTCATGGTAGGATTGAGGAAAGCAGCATTGAACAGAAGAGACATGGTTGCAACAATTGAAACTTTTGTGTAGAAAGAAGATGCACATATTTGATTATTGAGCAAGAGGTGCATTGGAGATAGGGTCCCGATCAGCACAACAGGGGAAACACAAATGTTAAAAAATAAAGTACTACATTGCATTAAAATGGTTAAGTTGAAATTATATTTCAACATGTATGGAGGACACAAATAATTGGTCTATTTAGTCTGCACTGTTCTGTTTTTCTTTTTCTTTTTTTTAATGAAAAATTTAGTTATTATAATTATTACTCTAATTTATTTATACGGCACCACAAGTGTTCTGCAGCACCTTACAAAGTACATAAACAAATAGGTTGACCAGTGACTTTACAGTACAATACAATACAGGATGAGGACAAGGATAATATACATTGCTACATTAGCTACCATAACACCAAGATAAGCAAAAGAGCATAAGCAACCAAATGTAAGGTGCCCTAGTGGGGAGTAAGAAGTAGATGAAAGTAAAGTAAGGAGAAGCACAAGAGGGTAGAGGGCCCTGCTCATAAGAGCTTACATTCTAAAGGAGAGGGGCAGACAAACAGGTGTGACACAGATGGGGTAGACAGGGAGGAAGGAGCAGGTAGCAGCAAGTTACGTTGAGACCTGGAAGGCTTTGATGAAGTATGGGTCTTGAGGGCCCGTTTGAAGGATTGTAGAGAGGTGGAGAGTCTGATGGGAAGAGGGAGAAAGTTTCAAAGCTGGGGAGCAGTGCGGACAAAATCTTGGAGGTGGGAGTGGGAGGAAGTAATCAGTTGGCATGAGAGGCAGTGCACATTTGTTAAACAAAGAGGGCAGACAGGAGAGTGAAGGGAGATGAGGTCAGCAGTATAAATGGGAGAAGAATGGGTGAGGGCTTTGTAAGGGAAGGAGAGCCAGTGGAGGGCTTCTAGGAGAGGGGAGGAAGATGTAGAGCATTTGGAGAGGAACATGAGCTGAGCAGCAGCATTGAGGATAGACTGGAGAGGAGAGAGATGGCAGTTGCGAAGGCCAGATAGGAGGAGGTTACAGTAGTCCAATCTGGAAATAACCAGGGAGTGTATGAGGGTTTTAGTGGCATCCTGAGTGAGAAAGGGTCTACTCTTTGAAATATTTTTAAGATGGAAATGACAGGACTGTGAGAGGTTCTGGATATGTGGTTTGAAGGTGAGGGAGGAGTCCAGGATTACTCCAAGACAGTGAACATTGGGGCTAGTGGAGATAGTTGTGCCATCTATTGATAAAGAAATGGTGGGAAGTGTGGATATGTTGGAGGATGGGAAAATGATCAGCTCAGTCTTAGACATAGTAAGTTTAAGAAATTGCTGGGACATCCAGGAAGAGATAGCAGAGAGATAGTTGGAGATACGAGTGAGTAGAGAGGGGGAGAGGTCAGGGGAGGAAAGGTAGATCTGAGTATCTTCAGCATAGAGATGATAATGAAGGTCAAAAGAGCTGATGAGTTCACCTAGAGAGGACACCTACTATAAGAGGCTGTAGGGTGGAAGAGTCATGAGAGGAGACAGAGAAGGATCATTTAGAGAGGTAGGAGGATAGCCAGGAGAGGGCAGTGTCACATAGACCAAGGGAGTGAAGGATTTGCAGCAGGAGAGGGTGGTCCACAATATCAAAAACAGCAGAGAGGTCAAGGAGAATGAGCAGAGAGTAGGGACCCTTGGATTTAGCAGCAAGGAGGTCATTGCTGACTTTTGTGAGAGCAGTTTCAGTGGAGTGGAGAGAATGGAAGCCAGAGTGAAAATGGTGAAGGAGGGAGTGGGAGGAAATAAAGATGGTAAAGCAGTTATAAACAACATGCTAAAGGAGCTTGAAGGCAAAAGGGAGGAGAGAGATGGGATGGTATGAGTGTTAGGATCAAGGGTAGGTTTTTTTAAGAATGGGGGAGACAAGGGCATGTTTGAATGCAGAAGGGACAGTGCCAGATGAGAGGGAGAGATTGAGGTGTGCAAGATGGAAATAGCACAAGTAGAGAGGTAGCAGAGGAGATGTGAAAAGATAGGCTCAAGGGGGGAGGTGGAAGGGGGGGAGAACTGAATGAGGGCCATGACTTCCTCTCCAGATACAGGGGAGAAGGATGTCAGAGTCTGTAAAATTGATGGGGAGGGGTGATCCAGAAAAGGAGGAGGTGGAGAGCTTGGGGACTGGTGGGTTATGATGTCCTGATGTATGGAATCAATTGTAGATGTAAAGTAGGTAGCAAAGTCAAGGGCAGAGAGCGAGGAGGGGAGGCAAGGAGGGGGTGGACAGAGGAGGGAGTTGAAAGTGGTGAAGAGACGCTGGGGATTTGAGGACTGGGAGGAGATGAGGTTCTTGAAATATGACTGTTTAAAGAGGGAAAGGGTAGCACTGTAGGATGAGAACATACATTTCAAATGGAGAAAATCTGCCTTAGAGCGTAATCTTCTCTACTGTCGCTCGGCAGCTTGTTAACACTTTTGCAGGTATCTGGTGCATTTGGAATGCCAGGGTTGAGGTGTGGATCTGCGAGGGTGAGTAGTGATCACTGGAGCAACAGAGTCCAGAGCAGAAGTAAGGGAGGCATTGTATAGGGAAGTGGCTTGTTCACGGCAGGAGAGAGAGAGGATAGGGGAGAGAAGTGAGTCAAGCAGGGAAGAATAAGAAACAGTGTCAATAGCCTCAATGTTATGCTTAGTGATGGTGGACTTAGGAGGGAGAGGAGGGGAAGGAGAGAGGGATAGGCTAAAAGAGAGAAGGTGATGGTCAGAGAGGAGGAATGGGGAATTGGAGTAATCATAAATATCACAGCTGTGAGTGAAGATTAGGTCAAGCGAATGCCCACTCACATGGGAGGGTGAGGAAGTCCATTGGGAGAGACTAAATGAAGATGTGAGGGTAAGGAGTTTGGAGGCAGAGGATTCTGTGGGGATATCATTTGGAATATTGAAGTCATCTAGGATAATGGAGGGAAGGTCAGAGCAGAGAAAGAGAGGGAGCCAGGAAGCTAAATTGTCAAGGAATTTGGAGGAAGTGCCAGGGGGATGGTAAAATACAGCTACTCGTAAGTGTTCTGGTTGAAAGAGGCATATAGCATGAACCTCAAATGTAGAGAAAGTAAGGGATGGTTCAGAGGGTAGGAGTTCGTAGGAGTAACTTGGGGATAGAAGGACTCACCACCATGGCGAACCTCGGACCGAGGGGTGTGAGAGAAGGTGAGGCCCCCAGAGGAGAGAGCTGCAGGGAAAGTGGTGTCAGAGGGTGACATCCAGGTTTCAGTAATAGCTAGGAGCTGGAAGTTTTTTGAATTAAAAAAGTCATGGGTGGGAACCAGTTTATTACAGACTGATCTGGCATTCCAGAGGGCACAGGATAGAGGGACATTGATTGTGGGAGAGATGTGAATGAAACTATCAGGTTTGCTGTAATGAGAAGGTGAGATTCATTTGGGTGACCAAGATGAATGTAATGGAGAGATTGTGCTGGCACCTGTGCTGGGAAGGGAACCTGTAGGCGGTGAGCAGGGAGGGAGTTTAATTAGAAGTGGATGGAGGTGGGGTGACATGGAGAGGAGGTTTGGAGGAGGGATTAATGGTGGGGTAGTAGGACCCAGAAGGGGTAGAAGACAATGAAAGTGGAGTAACGGGAGAGGAGAGGGTGGAAGGTAGACAGTGGAGGGGAGATAAAGGAAGGAGGTGGAGGAGACAAGGGGGAAATGATAAAGATGGAAGAAGGGGGCAGAGCAGAGGATAAGGTAGACACTGAGTGGAGGGGGGAGTGGAAGAACACATGGTAATGGTGTGGCTGAGTTGAATATGGGAAGGAAAACTAGATGTACTGTAGGAATAAAGTATGAGTGTGAGAGAAAGTGCAGAGAAGCAAGTAGAAGTACAGTGGAGGAAAAGGTGTCTGCACAATTACAAAAGTTTATTATTATTGAGAAAAAGTGGAGATTTAATGGTGAAGAAATTGAATATTAAAGTTAATGTATTAGAAGATAGATGACAGGCTAGGCCAGTGGTTCCCAAACTGTGTGCCACTGCACCCTGGTGTGCCCCAGCACTATTACAGGGGTGCTGCAGCCTGGTGGTCCAGTCCAGTACCTAATTAGGTGGGCCAGCAAGTTATTAGACTGACCACATGCTGCATAGCCTTAGCAGCTTCAGCATGCATCCATTTGCACAGGGACTTAGGGCTGCATGCTTTTGCTCCACCCCCTCTAATCTCCTCCTACCTGCACAGCAGAGGCTGACCCGATTTCAGGCTGAAGTCCTTCCTTCTCCTCCTGTGCTACTGCCGTGGTCTTCCCTCTCCGAGGAGTACAGAAATCTCTGCAGGACATCAGTACTTCCCTCTCCCTCCCCCAGCACTGACTGTCTTCAGGCTGCCCCGTGGGCTCCGGAGTCTGTACAGGCAGTCAGCTGCTGGGGTCACAGAGGGCAATGGAGTTAGGAGCACTGGAATATTGTTATTTTAACCCTCTGCACAAATAATTTGTGCCAGCTTCACCTCCGGAGTGATTGTAGTGGGAGTAATGCTGTGTAGCTGCAGTCTGCAAACTACAGCAGGTGAGAAGTATACTGTGTGTAGCTCACCTATGCCCCCACCCTGTGTATACTGGCACTGTGCAGCCACACCTGTGCCTTCACCCTGTTTACATTGGCAATGAGCAGTGCCTACTGTAACCCCACCCTGTGTACACTGACATTGTTCAGCCCATCTGAACAGGCACAGGCACCAGGGATGGATTTGGGGGGGAGTGAACAGAGCAATCACCCCCCGTGACACCACCCCATAACACACAGCTCACTGTTGGACTTCCCGCCACTGCACAGTCACACATACACATGGATGTGCTCATATCTTTTTGAGAGAGGTATTTCTACCCCAACAGTGCTGTGTATCGGCTCATTCAGACCATCTGCTATAGCACAGCCTGGTAGTAAGTGGCACACTATGGATTGGGTCAAGTGGGCAAAGTTTCATTACCCACCTATCGTGCCTGGATCTGGGTTTTTTACATTCTAGGAAAGTTGTCAGGTACCTGTCAGGCTTCATTATAGATCACTTATCAATCTGTCAATTGCTTTGGCACAAAGCAAACATTCCATTGCTAGACATTTTATATCCCTTCTCTATCCACTGACCTAGGGGTGCCACAAAAAAAATCTTAGTCCAGAAGGGTGCCATGAACTGAGAAAGTTTGGGAACCTCTGGGCTAGGCAAAGAAATAAGGTACTGTAGGAAGAAATTATTCCTAATGGTGCATACACCGGGTACAATCTGTACCACCAATGACTTGAAAGATATCTTTGAAAGATATCTTTCAAAGATCTTTCAAATATATCTTTCAAAGATATCTTTCACTAAGTCATCCTGCCACATTTCTGAACAGGCAAAGTTGACAATATTGTCCAAATTGGCCTGCATGCATGGACGATGACAGATCTCTTTATCGTCAATGCAGGAATGTGCATCATTGGTCGCTGACAGGTTGATAAGTACATAAAAATTAATGATATGAACGATATCATTATCATCCATATCGTTCAGTTTTATTGCTCTATGTGTACTCACCTTTAGAGATAGACAGAAATAGGCACAGAATACAGTATGCTTTGATGCGTTTGTGAAACCAGAGTGCCTGTACAAATATTAGCAAGTAAAGTGTTAATTTCATAAGGTAACCCCACTTGCCAATTAAAATGAGCGATTGAATTGCTCATTAATTGTGCACAAATCGGGCATGAAAATGACGGAAACGACCAGCGATGCGGGCTCCCGATGATTGTTTCCGACATCAATCATCACCTGAACATGCTGGCAGGGGCATATTTATAATGGGTGCATGGTGTGCGGGGCACACGGGCCCCTAGGTCCAGGCAGGGCACGCACATCACACCCTGCACCCATAAAACTTACCTCTCCGGAGTCCCACGTCAGCTCCAGTGTCTGCGTCTGTAAAAACGACTGGAAAATGACCACCGTGGCCATTTTCCCATCGTTTGTGCATGTGCAGTACAAGGAAAATGGCCGCCGCGGTTACCTGTGCATGCGCTATAGACTCTGGGCACACTTTAGTGCCCAGAGTCTATAAGTGCGGCGCTGGGGAAGAGGAACGACTGTACGATTACAATGTTGTAATCGTACTGTCGTTCCACTATCAGCTAGTGGATACGCACCTTCGGAGTGAGGAAACAAAGTCCAGTGATGAATGTCCAGGTTATGCAGACAGCAGTTGCTTGTAGTGAAGAGATTGTGAACTTACATTTCTTGATTATACTTTGTCCAAATGTTGTGGTTTTAGAATGGTTTGAAGTTAGAGCATTCTCCTTCAGTTTAACTTCGGTATAACGCCGAAATTAGGTTAGAAATGTAAAGTGCACTTTTAAATGATGAACTTATAAATGTTATGCACCAGCAGCCAAGGGCCTACAGCCTTTAATGAAACTTAAATAGTGATTGCTGGCATGTGTATGCAATGATTACAATCAACCCCCAATACCCTACCACTAATATGGTAGCAATACATTTCCTAACACAAATAAACAAGGAATACCACAAAGCTAAGAAGAACTAGGTCTAGTTATCTATACACTGTGCAAATAGTTCAGAATGAGATATTCTGTAGCAATGATGGATTTTAGATTAGTAGTAAATGTATTGTTGTTTATGGAGATGATATCTTGATTAATATTTTGTCTTGCCCTTCATTGCTTTTGTGAAAAGTATTTCTGTAGCAGTTAAATGAAAATACTTGATATGACACATTAAAAGATTGCAAATGTAAGCATCCCCAAGTTAAATTGATCAATCAGAGTACATTTTATTTGCTTATCTCCAAATGGGTCCGAAAATGTACAGTATCCTATGTTTTAAAGTGGCCTTAACTCATGGATTTGAAAGTCACTCAAAGGTTTCTTGGATTTGTAAACTTTTTTTTTTAATTCGTGAAAAATTCTTATTTGATTATTGTCTGTATTACAATTTTTATACCCCTTTTACACCAGAGCAAAAACCTGGGTTTTTACTGTGTCTACCCGGGTCGCAGCTCAGTGAAAAAGAGTCCCTGAAAAATAACCCGGGTCTAGTGACCTGGCAATCCTACCCAGGTAGCTACCAGGGTTGAACCCAGGATGGACCTGGGTAATGGTGCAGTGTAAACGGCACAACCCTGGTTATCCGACCTGGTTCATGCATAAAATGAGCTGATTGGTGGTTGTGGGGCAGTCAACTCACACTTTTTATGACCTCACAAGTGTAGCAGGCAGACCCAGGTTCAGTGTGAATTGGGCTGACCTGAGAATAACTCAGATCAATGGTGCTGTGTAAATGGTGTCTGACCTGGGTTCTAACCATATCTGAAAACCCATGTCGGACCCAGGTTTTTGGTGGAAAAGAGGTATTACCAAGAAATGGGTTAATTCATATGGGTCAATCCTATTAGGTGCAAATTGTGAGGTGCGAGGAGCTATTTTCACTTTGAATTTGCATAGCAAATTCATTTTGCAATCCAATTAGCAACTTGCACTGAAACAGTCAGACTGAATTCGCAACTTTACACTCGCACCTCCCTGAGGGTGAGAGATGGAAAGGAAAATCTTTATTTTAAGGTTAAAATGTCGAGACACTGTGCTGAACCCCTTGGACAACCCCACCCTAATGACTAATTAGACACTTGGAAGTTTCCAATTAACTTAGTCAGTCCAATGATTACATGTCTATTTGGGGGTAAAAAAAAAAAAAAATTCCTCAAATTAACCCAAAATCAACTTTTTCCCAAACTTAATTACAATAACTTTTAAGTTGAAAAATAATTGTTTTTATAATTTTTTTAAAAAATTTCAAGGTCCTCTTAAAGTACCCACAAATCACCCTTTTTTCATACTTTTTTTTGCATTTTTTGTTTAATTCGTTTGAGATTAACAGAAAAATGTCTGTTTTTTGTTATTTTCTTGCATTTAAGAAAAAACACAAATCAGCCATTTCACACCATTTAAAAACCTACAGTACCTTCCTGTTGCCCACAAACAACCTTCTATACGGTCCTGCTAACAAAATTATCCATTTTGTGGGTCCAGGATGGTCTCCCCACATTTTCATGCATTTCTCGCAAATCTCATTTGGCAGTCAATTCGCACCCCTTCGCTGTGAGTAGTGTGAATAGACATTTTTAATTGGATTGGAGAATTCTCTGGAGCGCGCTTCGCTGCGAAGTGTGCGAGTTTCAAGAAACGAACTCGCTACTCCCCATTCGCACCTAATTGGATTGAGCCCATAATTGGACATCAAAAAGAAGGTATGCAATCATGATGTTGCTGAAGGTCTACATTTATTATGTCGACATTGTTCAAATGTTGACACCTGTAAAATGTTTACATTGACATTGTCATAATGTCAACATTTTCAGGACACTTCAGGTTACGGGTAGCATTAGGGTTAGAGATGGAAAAAGAACAAAATCATCATGTCGACATTCCAACAATATCAACCTTACAAAAGTGTCAACATGCTGAATGCTGACATTATGAATACGTCAACATATTTAAGGTTGACATTACCACTGCGTCGAAATATATATGTCTACATGATGAATATCTACATTGTGATTGTTAGACATATATACCGGACCCCAAAAAGAAATTTTTGCTTTAATTATTCAGAAAAGAAACAAATTCATACTTAAAAAAAAAAAAAAGTTATCTACAGAGTATAATTAATTTTTTGAAGACAAGGCACTTCTGTCATTGGGGCAAAGAAGATTACTTAAACTCTTCATCTGATTGACAGTGAACAAAAAATTCTCCAGTATGTCAAATTTCCTCAAAGGCTAAATTGTTATAAGGTTAGGAAAGCACTGAGGATGATGCCCTCCTCCTATCATTTAACCAGTTGGTTAAGCGGATACTGACAAATAGCTTAATTTTCTCACATTGTGGATACTATTTTTATTTCCTCCTCTGATGTTCCTTCAGGAAAACTGTTGACTGTACCCTAATATACCTTATTTGGCAATTGCAGGCCATTCTGACCTCAAGAAAACTATTTTAATATGTTTCAAGAATCTAGATACCTTTTTTGGAAGATGTTTAATATTAAACTAAACTTAACCATGTCCGTACCATCAGGCCTGATTCAGTATGGATCGCAATTGCAATCACAGCTGCATAATCGCATGCAATGCAGCTGCAAAAATATGCTAATGCCTGCCACAGCTCAGCCAGTATAGAGACACCCACTATTGCTTTCTCACAACTGTAATACCTTGCAGTCCTGCGTATACATCAGTACCATCGAAGGACATCGGCCCGTACAACTACAGCAGGTCTGACCAGTCGCAGAAACTGCAAGTATCGTCACACGCAGTGAGTACTCTAGCTGTGTATGCAATTGCAGTGGGTAATTTATGCACACCCATGTAACGGCATTCAAATGGACAGACACGGCTGCGTTTATCCAACCACTCCCCAGTTACCAACCCCAAATGCTCACGGCCTGTCACTCACTCTGCGATGGATTCTTATCTGCGTGCGTAATCACAATTGTGTACGCTGCTGAATCAGGCCCATAGTCATTATCTCAGGGTTAAGATATGAGCATTTTAGGATGATTGTTAATGCAGGTTACCTTGTTAGAATTGGTTCAGAATAATTTTATTTATGAACACATAGGTGTCTTCATAATGGGTGCAAGGTGTGCAGTGCACATGGGCCCCTGGGTCCAGGGGGCTCACACCGCACATCCTGCACCCATTGGTATTTATACTTACCTCTCCGCCGTTCCCGAAGTGCTGCTCCACAGCGTTGGACCAGTGCTGTAGAGCAGCAAACACTCACTGGAAAAATGGTGGCGGCCATTTTCCCAGTGATCTGCACATGCGCAGAAAAGACGTCCCCTGGAAAGTAGGCACGGGCACCATTTTCTTGGGGACTCGAGCATGTGCAGTAGATTCTGGCATGAAGCCAGAATCTATACCGCGCTGAGCCGCTGACAGAGAGGAGGGGGCCCAAATAGAGGCTGCACACGGGCCCCCTCCTCTCTTAAAACACCCCTGCATGAACCCAAAAGTAAAATACAGTTACCAGCCTGCCTTGGCAAATCTTTACTTTTCTCTGCATTTTGTACTGTTGATATTACTTTTGCTTATCAGATACTCAAAAAGATCCACACAAAGCATATGGCCACAAGTACATTTTGAAGACCTGTACATCTCTTAAGGTGCCCACACACATAACGATGTCCTCACGATACGATTTTATGGCCAATTTCCTCATGAACTTTCACGGGTGCTCCCTTGCTGTCGTGATCACGATTTGGAGTTAAAAATGTCCAATCTGACTAAAGATCTATCTTGCAGCCAATGCATTGTATCCCAGATTGTCTAATCTGCCCTACAGCATGGCAGATCAGAAGATGCGATGTACGACGAGCGGGGACGCGCATCAGCATCGTGCTCGTGAGTATAAACTCACAATTTGTACTTTTTTTACCCGATTCATTGTCACGATTCGTTGAAATCGGCCAAATCGTGTAAAATGTTGCTATGTGTGTGGGCACCTTTAGGGATAAATTTACTAAGATTCGTGTTGGTCCTGATTTTTCCCATTTTTTAATTTGGATAGGAACGATCAATTTGTTTGATGGTGTATTTGATCGATCCTGTCCATGTTATAACCCCGACTTCCCTGGCCGAATTTCTCTCCTGAACAAGCTGCCCGCACATATCAGTAAAATATGTGCAGGCTGCTTGTTTGTTTTTATTTATTTTAAGGGTTAATTTTTTTAATTAAAAATTGATGTGGAGTCCCCCTCCAAAAGGCTAACTGGCCCCGCACTGGTCAGCTAGTCCTGGTTCCTAAAATTACAGGGAACAAAATGAGTAGGGTTCCACCGTAATTTAGGAACCAGCACTAGGCTGCAGGGCCAGTGCTGGGTTTAAATTTAGGGGAAAAAAATTGCATAGCAGTCCCCCTATATTTAAAACCAGCACTGGACCCAAACCAACCAGAGTGTAATGCCACAGACAGGAGACCCTATTACCGGGTCTCCAGGGCCAAAGCATTCTCATCCCAAGGCGGTCAGGTCAAGATAAGGATCTCAGGGGAGGTGGGGACCTCCTGAAAAAAGGGGTCCCCCCTTTCCCAAAACCCCAGGCTTTGTCTGAAGCCCAGGGCTTTTCCCCGCATCCCTGGGCTGTGGGTACAGGGGTAATAAAGTGTAAAATAGAAGTAAACTACTGTATTTTACAGTTGAACTATAGGTGCCAACATGCCTGCCCTTTGGCACTTGTTTAAATACATTAAGTACCTCCACTATAAAATACATCTTTTTAGAAAGACACAACACACACACCATAGATAGTATAAATTTATTACACACATACCTCAATCACACATACTTCCCTACACCAGATGGTCCAATTGTCCAATTTAGAAATTTGTGTGAAAGGACCTGCAAAAAAAGATCCTATACTCACCTACATCCTGGTGCTGCTCTCCATAGCATCCAGGGTCTTGGCAAAACAACAAACTGACTTACCTGGACCATGCCGAACATGTGTAAGTATATGCTGTTACGAATACTTACACCTCGTGACATGACAGATGACCAAAATCATCTGTTATTTCTCATGGGCCGCTAGCCAATCAGTTGCTGCTTTATATGTAGTGGCCTCTCATTGGCTGGTTCCATGTGGATATCCTCGGCTTGGCCTGTCTGGCTTGAGGTAAGAATGCTTTGGCCCTGGAGCCCTGGAGACCTGGTAATAGGGTCTCCTTGCTGTGGCATTACATCCCGGTCGGTTTGGGTCCACTGCTGGTTTTAAATATTAGGGGACCCCTACACAATTTTTTCCTCCTATATTAAAAACCAGCACTGGCCCTGCAGCTTGGGGCTGGTTCTTAAATTACAGTGGAACCCTACATGTTTTGTTCCCCATAATTTTAGGTACCAGGACTGACTGACCAGACCGGGAATGGTTAACCTTTTTGGGGGGGACCCTAAGTCAATTTTTTCCTAGAAATTAACCCTAAAAACGCACAAATCGTTAGTAAACATACACAAATTACAATGATTTGTGTATGTTGGATGGCAACTCGCAAATCAGGAGGTGGTGCATTTGAAACTTATATTGACTCCCCGATTTGGCTGTAAAATGGCCGATTATAGCATAATGAATAATAGTAAATTCCCGATTTAGGCAGAAATTAATGAAAAGTACTTCCGATTTGAGCCGATGGTGAATTCATTACTATTGAAAAAATGGGCGAATTTGCGGCATTGGCTCACCCGATTTCAACCCCAAAAGATGAACAAATCACCCAACTTTAATTACAGTAAATTCCTCATTTGAAAAAATGTGATATTTTCACCTGAGATAGCAATCTCGGATCAACACGAATCTTAGTAAATTTACCCCTTACACTCTGAAAAGAAAGTGTGACTTTTAATGAGAATATCAGAACCGAACCAGGTAAAACCCCTGCACAGCGATGGTACATTCAAGCTCTAAAGCACTGAATTAACTATTCAGCAGTTTATATTTGTTTTGCAAACTGTCAATGTAAGTCTTTTTTATGGCAGTTTTATGGTGTTTTTTTTAATAGGTTTTAAATCTGCCATAAAACTATGGCAACTATCTGGCCAATGAGAAATTGAGGAATCACAATATATTTAAAATTAGGGCACACATTATGTATTGAATGGAATACATATGATATGTTGGCAACCACTGCACACCTATTGAATAAGGAGGCTGATAACATTGGCTATTTTCTTATAGGGGAAATACTAATTTATTATTATATTAGGGGAACTTTAATTTTATTAGGGATTTTTTATTATATTAAAGAGGCAATATTAATGAATTGTTAATTGGTGTTTACAGTTTTCTTTATTATGGGCAACATTTATTTATTTTATAGTCAAATTAATGGTGCCTACAGTTTAATATAACAAACATTTTAAACACCAGCTAACAATTAATTAATATTGCCCCATTAATATAATTATTAAATAATATTGCTCTTTTAATAAATTATGCAATAATTTCCCCCTTATATATTAATAAAATAGTGGTTCCCCCAATAAGTGAATTATTAATGTTATCTGCCTCCTTATTTAATAGATGATTGCCTCATTATACAGATGTATCCTCACTTGTCTTTGTTGCAGTCTCGTCAAACAGCCCTTCTTGGCACGCCTGATCCCATGAGATTCTGCTAGCGACAGGCATCTTTTTTGCCAAAAATGTGTCTAAGTTGTAATGCAATGTGACTATTACGCATCGGGAGACTCTGTTAATTAATTTGATATGTGACACTTGCATATCTGTGTGCGACTTGGGGGTCTATTTACTAAGCCTTGGATAGAGATAAAGTGAACGGAGATAAAGTACCAGCCAATCAGCTCCTAACTGCCATGTCTCAAGGCTGTGTTTGAATAATGACAGTTAGGAGCTGATTGGTTGGTACCTTACATCCACTGACTTTATCTCCATCCAAGGCTTAGTAAATAGACCCCTTATTCTCTCAAATAGCATGCAAAGTGCTACAACGCAGAGACCACAGCTTTTTTCCATGTTCAGTTTAAGATTTCAGTCGCACAGATATACAAGTGTCACATATTAAATTAATCAGCACAGTCTCTGTGTGCGTCCTAGTCACATCGCATTATGACTTAGACACATTTTCTGCAAAGAAGACGCCAGACGCTAGCAGAGTTGCACAGGACCTGATGGCTCACTCACGCCGGGCATATCGCGCTTATATTAGTAACATTATATTAGTAATGTTTCTTTTTAGAATTGGTGCCTTAATGAAGATTACTGTCCCTGAGCATTTTCCTTTTAATCCTGCCAGTTGTGGATAATCTACAGCCACTCACTGTGTCTCTCCAGCCTCTTTTGCCCATGTCTCTCCAGCTGCAGCCCTCAGTGTCTCTCCAGTTCCCAGTGTCTGTCCAGCTCGATCCCCATTTTGTCTCTCCATACCACTCAGTGTCCCTCCAGCTCCAGCCCCCCAGTGACTTTCCAGCTGCAGCTCCCAAATGTCTTTCCAGCTCCCCAGTGTCTCTCCAGCTCCATCCCTTCAGTTTCTCTCCAGCTCCAGTCCCCTTCTGTCTCTTTAGTTCCCCATAGTCTCTCCAGCTGCAGCCCCCAATGTTTTTTCAGACCCACCAGTGTCTCTTCAGCTCCAGCCCCCAGTATCTCTCCAGATTTGGCTAGCCCCTTCTGTCTCTCCAGCTCCCTTCTGTTACACCAGCCCTCAGGGTCTCTCCATCTCCAGCCCCCACATCACTCCAGCTTCAGCTCACAGACACTTTCTTTTTCTGTATCTTCTAGCTGCTCCTCTTTGGGCCATGGCTCCTATGACTTTCGGTGGCATGGCGTGACATCACAATGTCACCTGCGCTTTGTCACAATAAACATGAAAAACTTTACTATACTGGCCACCAGCGGTGCCTGCATCCTTCTGATCACTGGGAGAAAAAGTGGTGATATGTCATACTCTATGCTCTATGTGATTATGTCATAATGTGAAAATGTGAGTGGAGGCAAGAAAAACACAGTGTTTTTCTAGCAGTTGAATTATGACTGCTGGGAGGTATGTCGGGGCTGGTATAGGGGAATGTGGCCATGTCCAGTTGCAAATACCAGGGCTCTCTTTAAATGTAGCCCCCCTAAAGGACCAGACCCCAGATCATTGGCAATCACAGGGCCCCTAGTCTAGACCATATACCCAGATTTATTCTATCCCCATACCACAATACAGCCCATACCTCTCTGATGACTGCCTGGAGTACATTCAAACTGATGAAGGCAGGTAGTGCTGTAAACTGTACCTCTATATAGAGTTTATACATCCAACTTATTGTTCCTGGCCAGAATATATTTTAAGCGGAATCTATAGGTAATTTAGGCCCTCATTCAGAGCCGCTCGTTAGCGGCAGTACGCTCGTTCCGAGCGATGTTTGCACATCTGCGCATGCGTACGGTTTTTAGTACGCATGCGCAAACCAGTCAGTGCGGCCAAAAATCGTTTGTACGCTATATAGCGAGTGCCTGCTATTTTGAGTGACAGAATGAGGCGTATGTGGGTGGTAACAGGGGAAGGTGCTTGAAAATGGGGAGTGGAGATCCGAACGCAGGCGTGCTTAAAGGTCAAAACGGGCGTATTATGGGTGTGCATAATTAATACAGCAGCGTCATTGACCACGTCACTGGGTTATTTTATAGCCAGAACTGCTCGCAAATTTGTGGTAGCAAACACCAACCACAAGAATAGCGAGCAGTTCATACGCTGCTCGATGTACTCGATTAATCTAATAAATAGCGGACATGACGTATGGTGCGAGCGGCCAGGGGGCGTTTTTAACAAATAAACGAGCGTATGTTTTGCACGCTCGTTCAGACTTAGAGGTGTGAACAGACTGCAATTTGCGAACGGATCATTTGAATAGCCACCCCTTGTTTTTGAACGAACGACCGCAAATAGCGAACGGCTCTGAATGAGGGCCTTAATTGCTTATTACTATTTCATTACTGTTTAATTGCTTTTATTAACATGCAGGGTTGCATTGCTTTTTATATCAGCTAGTACCACAGTTGGTTTACTAAGCAATATTAAGAGATGAGGATGCATCTAACATAAATATTAGATATATTTAAATATAGGTTTATATTTATTGAATTGAGGTTTAGAAAATAAGTGACTAATAAACATATTTAAACTTTCCATGTGCAACTGTTTACCCTATACAGTTTAATATTTATCTCACAATGCTTACTTTTCCATATTTTAATCTCCTAAAGAAGTAGTTCAAGTACCTCCACAAGTAACTCCTGTATGTCTACCCACTTGTCGGCTACAGGATCATTGAATGGTGGTTTACAATACATCCTATTTGTCCGCCATCTCACAAAGAAATTTTCATTTCTTGCTTTCACTAATTAAAATGATTTGTTCTACTCTTTCTCTTTAACTCTACCAGCTATTTGGTTGCATTGTTTTTTATATTTATAGTTATCCAATTTATTGATGTTCAGTTGTATTGTTAAACCATGTATGGTACTGCAGATACCATGGGGCAAATGCAATAGGGTGAGAGTTTAGAAAATGTGAGAGTTTAGCAGTAATCTCTCACATTGGTCGAGTTTTATCTTCAAAATGGGAAAACATCTGGATTAGAGTTTAAATCATGAGAGTTTTTTGAGCCTAAAAACATGCAAGTTTGTATGTTCTCGGACTCTATTACATTGACCGAGTTTAAAAAGTGTAATATCCTATTCCGTGTGAAGGGTGCGATGTGCTGTTGCAACGGCGTTAAAATGCCAGCTACGGACCGGCACATTGCACTCTTCACAGCCCCACTCGACCCTGAATTCGCAAAACTTTGCTCGCTGCCCTCTATTGCTGCGAGCAATATTTGGCAAATCTGAGCTGCCGTAAAGTGCGGCCACTGCCACGATGACTCACACTGGCGAGATCATCGCAGCTAATAGGATTGACCCCTGAGAGTTTACTGCTAAACACTCACATTTTCTAAACTCTCACCCTATTACATTTGGCCCCATATCTCCTAATAATAATAATAATAATAATAATAATAATAATAATAAAGGGAATAAGATAATATAGCCAT
This sequence comes from Taudactylus pleione, assembly GCA_031769625.1. Taxonomy (NCBI): domain Eukaryota; kingdom Metazoa; phylum Chordata; class Amphibia; order Anura; family Myobatrachidae; genus Taudactylus; species Taudactylus pleione. The sequence continues at coordinate 4,097,205 of JAUIMM010000601.1, forward strand.
TTTATCTTTTTTAACAACCACAAGTACTTAAGGGATAGATTACAGGCTTAAGCTAACTTCATATTACATGTAGTTTGACTGCCACACTTACTAACTAGAAACATGTCCTACTGTATGTTTGCCTTAATAGCTACATCTACTCTAGTGATAAGTGACGTTTTTGAACCCGTCATGTTTAGATTTATTTTGAATTGCAAATGTCTTACCTCAAAAGTTAAACCTGAATGTGAAATACGGGGACAGCATGCAATACACACACTCCCTCTCTCTGGGGTAAATTTATTAACCTTGGGTTTTGGTTTTAAACCAAAACTGATGGCTACCAATGGACATCGCATAGAACAAGCACAAGGAACAATTCAATTGAAATTTATAAATCCTAAAAAAATTAATTTTTTTGTAATGTAGGCCATTGTTTAGATTCATTTAAAATGAAAATGTTTTATACAGTATTTGCTAAATTTGTAAATGTGCAACCTGTGGTTTTCATTGCTAGTGTAAAGTTTGGTACACATTATATGATGTGCGTACCCAGCGACAGCGCAACACAATGTAACAATTTATTGTGTGCACCATTTCACACTATATGATGCATTGTACGACCAGGCAATATATAGTTACATGCAGCATTTAGCAGCATTGTGTAATTTATTGCATCTTTCCAGCTGCTGTGCAGCATAGCAGATTTGAAGAGGAGATGAACGACCATCATGCACGAATAACAGAGTGTACAAAGTTACAAACTATACGATCTGCATGCTATATTGTTCCAATCCCTGTCAGTACACTAAATTGTACAATATATATCCTACAGTGGGTACCCAGCTTAAGTATGACTGACTGACCAGTGGCGTCCCTCCCCACGGTGTCACCTGGTGTGGGGAGCGACGTTGTGTTGTGCGGCCGAGCCGCGCGGTACCAAAAAGGGGGCATGACCTCGTGGGAAGGGGCATGGCCTCACTGGAAGGAGGTTTGGCCTCGTGGATGAACCACTGTGGTCCCATTATCACTGGGAGGCAGGGGGGGTGGCTCCCTCACCGTATTAGGAGCAGAGTGCTGAACTTAATTAAAGAGTGCAGCACCCATCTCCTGTCACTGAGAGTCTGCACCTTGGTGTCACCTGCTTGGTGTCACCCCTCGGCAGGTGACGCCTGGGTGCGGCCCGCACCCCCCTTGTGACGCTACTGTGACTGACTATTATAATTGGCCTGGCAGTACTATTAATTTATATGAAATGCTTAGATGTTAAAAAATACACCTGCTGCAGCCTCCTGCAATCCTAAAATCACCTGTCCCATCCATACAGCACCCCAAAATACCTGACCCAATACTTAAAACCCATTTTTAAACACTTTTTACATTTTCACCCCAAAACTGGTGTGATGTGAATCCTCAGTTACCTGTCACTGGAGGATTACCTAATACCAAGAGTAAAGTTAAAGTACCATTTTGGAGAAGCATTTCATGTACTGAAGTATTACTTCAGTACATGAAAGTCATTAGAGTTTCTGAAGACATAGATCCTTGTAGCAGATTTAAATTGAAACATTAGTATCTCTAATTAAATAAGATACTATTCAGCAACAGTAATAGACTATAACAGTGGTTCCCAAACTGTGTGCCGCGGCACCCTGGGGTGCCTCGGGACACTTGCAGGGGTGCCTCAGGTTGGTGGTCCAGCACCAGATCATTTTTTTATGGTCAATGTAATGGAAATATATGCACAAACAGAAGCACAAACCTGTCCACCACTACATAACTGAACCTAAGGATTACCGGTAAGAACAATTTACTTCTCTTTACTACTTCACTACATGTTTTTCTGAATTTCTCAATAGCTTATGGGTGCCGTGAAAATAATACTGATGCACTAGGGCGCTGTGATGCAAAAAAGTTTGGGAATCACTGGAGTAGAAAATTAGACTAGAAGTAAGAAACTATTTAATCAAGTAGTCAAATTATAGGAGGCTCATATAAATTTATAGCAGCTCATAGCTTTTGCATCTGTTAAAGCACATTCTATTTGACTATTGTTATCTTTTTATGTGAAGTTGGTGAAGCCTATGTATAATATCAAAGTGACTTTGTGATTCAACAAAGCTTAGAGAGCGAAAGCTGTACACAGTAAATTAATTTGTTGGATTCTACAAACATATGAGTCAGAGGAAGAGACTAAATATCCTGGAGTGTAATTTATAACTCTTTAAGCATAAGTAAAGAAGGAGTCACTCTAGTTTAGCTCCTAAAGGAGGTCATTACATTTATTACAAATTAACTTTTATTTATACACCTTTTTCAGTACAGACTTGGATTTACAGCCATAATAGAACTCTTTAAAATAAGGATCTATAGCAGGACTCCAGATCCCAGTATTTAAGATCCTTATGCACATACCTATTAATTGTTCAGTTAAGTACTGAATGTATAAATGTGCATTTACTTGTGTTTGATGCCTAACAAAGTGATGAATACCTATTTAGCCCTATGAATATTTAAAACACATGTTTAACCAGGGAAGGGGTGGTTAGGGTTAGGCACTATGGAGGGAGGTTAGGGTTAGGCACCTCTAAAGGATGGTTAGGGGGGGAGTAGGGTTAGTAAATACTTACCTTTGGAGCTGTCAGGATCTTCACTGCTGCCGGTCTTCCGTCGTCGGGACATAGGTCCGGCGGTATTTCATACCAATCCCAATTGTTTATACCACCAATCATTTCTTGTTTTATGTCAATCTGGTCAATACTGATACAGAACAATATATGGAAATTGTAAATACTAAAATATACAAGTGAACTGGGTGAGTTTTGGTGTGGGAAGATCAACCTTTACTGCCACTATGAACACTTCAATCCCTGATGGCTTCAATGAGGTATATTATCAATTAATTTTAACAATAAAAATAATTCAAATTATGATGATCATCTATATATATATATGAAAGACTAACTCTGCTCGTCAACTCAATAAGGGGAATTCAAGTGTGTTGCATGCTGGTGGCCACGAGATGGCGCCCAATGGAGTAATTAAATTGTTGCTCCATTTGCACAATCGCCGGCACTGACATTTCTTCTCTCAGGCCCCTAAACCGGTGAGCAGAAATCACCAAAAAGTAACCCGTTTGAGCGCTCAAACAGGACTTTTGGAGGACATAACAATGTCCTGTCATTTTGATGGGCTGCTAACTAGTGTTATTAGTATTTTCTAAATGCGACTTGAGCATCCTCCATTTGCACTTTGCAGGAGAAGATCATGTCTAGGTGCGCACGTTTCTCAATTTCAAACAACGCTTCACAGAGCAAAAGTGACACATTTAATAAAGAAAGCCCAGATATCCTCTCATAATTAATTGAAGAAATACATGGGGCAGAAATGAGCAGTATTTAAGAAGAATTATAGAAATGTTTGATTACAAAAGGGTTTATTTCCAAAATGGTGATACTGTATTTATATGTTTTTAAATCCAAATAGTTTTCAGACGGCAGTAAAATGAATCAGTTCTACTGAAATTGCTAGTTTATAGAATTGTGTAATTTTTTTATACTAAACCAATCACTCACTCTATTATAATAGCTTCTATTACAGTCATCATTCAGTATTTACACTACTATAAGGATATAATGCATATATGGGCAATATGGACTATCTGTGTAACATTAGAATTATTAAATTACAATTGTATGAATGTATACTTACTTAGTGGTTCAAGATGTCTTTCCTTTTTAATTTAAAAATTAAGTAATGAAGGTTTACTTACCAGGATCACTAAGCATTCTACATGGAAAGCATGGTAATGATGTGTAGCCAAGAGAGATGAGAGAATGTAATAATTAATGAAGGATCAGCCAGGTGGAGCTACATTGCACTGAGTTATTTAACCCTTTCTTAGGTCTCAGGAATTTTTAAGAGTTAAAGCAGCGCCTCAACTAGGGTGGCTGTGGGCTTCATCAGATTTGAGGGGATGCCTCAGGTCTGGCTGCAGGGTCATTCGACCAATGCAGCCGAAAGCAGCACCCCTCTTACCTTCTCCCCTTACATTGGATACTGTACTAGGCTCTTGCAGGCTTAGTTCCGGTTCGTTCAATCAGTGATGTGATGGTGTGATGTCATAGGTTGCGTCGAAGGTCACATGTTGGGCTTGGGGCTGGCTGAGGTAGATGATGGGGCTGACTGAGGAAAGTAATGGGGGCTGGCTGAGGAAGATGATGTCACATGTGCTATAATACAGTCTGTGAGAATCCTGATGCAACCACTACCTTAAAGAGTAGCAAGGAGAAGAGTAGCAAGGAGAAGATCCAGGTAAGTGATGGTGGGGAGAGGGGTAACACAAACAGAGGCTGCTGCTGCAGAGATATAGGGGAGAGACACAGGCTGCTGCACTGATATGGGAAGGGGGGAGGCACAGACTGCTGCAGAGACACCGGGAGGGGGGGCACCAAATTACTTCCTTGCCCTGGGCAGGGCCATTTCTAGGGGCAGGTGACCCATGCAATTGCACTGGGTGCTCCATCAGGGGCGGATAGGGCCACCGGGACAGCAGAAATGTTTCCGCTGGGCCGGTCCCATATTCCTCACTGCTGGCCTGGCCGGCTCCCATAGGCCGGCTGTGTACTATCTTCCAAGCGGAAGTTGTCATCTGTCCAGATAGAGAGCACTTCCGGGTGCCAGAAGGAGCCTGCGGGCACAGCTGCAGCGATGGCCATGTGGCTGCGGGCTGCGGCACGAGCGGTAGTTGCAGTGGTGACTGACAGTGACTGCTAGATCCAACTGTCCGGAGTAACCTCACCCCAGTGCCGGTAACTTATATATATATGTATGTGTGTATGTATGTATATATATATATATATATATTATTATTATTATTATTATTATTATTATTATTATTATCCTTTATTTATATGGCGCCACAAGTGTTCCGCAGAGCCTTACATAGTACATAGAACTAATAAGTGAACAAGAAACAAGTAACTTACAGTACATTACAGTGCAGGACAAGGACACGATTTATATACATTGCTGCAATAGCGATTAAAGCACTCACAATAAGCAGCCGGCAGTTGGCAGTCACATGTTAGGTGCTCTTATGGGGAATAAAGAGTAGAAGAAAATGTAAAGAGAAGCACATGAGGGAAGAGGTCCCTGCTCGTGAGAGCTTACATTCTAAAGGGGAGGGGCACAGTGGCGTAACTTCATCCCAGGTGCCCGGAGGCAAGATAAATGTTGGTGCCCCCCCAAATTAAAATGTACCACCCCCCCAGCACCTATGCCAGCCCCAGCTGCCGTCCCCCTATGCAGTTCCCCCAGTAGTGGTCCCCCTGTGCAGTGCCCTCTGTAGAGGTCCCCCTATGCAGTGCCGCCTATGTAGTGTCCCCCAGTTATGGCCCCCCTATGCAGTACCTCCAGTAGTAGTTCCCCTTTGCAGTGCCCCAGTAGTAAGCCCCCTGTAGTAAGCCCCCAGTAGTAAACTCCCTGTAGTGCCTCCAGTAGCAAGCCCCCAGTAATGCCCCCTGTAGAAAGCTCCCAGTAATGCCCCCTGTAGTAAACCCCCAGTAATGCCCCCTGTAATAAGCCCCTGTAATGCCCCCTGTAGTAAGCCCCCTGTAATGCCCCCTGTAGTGATCCCAGTAATGCCCCCTGTAGTAAGCCCCCAGTAATACCCCTTGTAGCGAACCCCCAGTAATGCCCCCTGTAGCGAGCCCCCAGTAATGCCCCCTGTAGTGAGCCACCAATAATGCCCCCTGTAGTGAGCCTCCCTGCGAGTGCACACACATACTTACCTAAAACTCCGCTCCAGTGCTGCTGCCTTCCGTCCCAGGTGCCCGCTCCTCGGAACTATGGGAGTGACGTCATGATGTCACTCCCATAGTGCATTGCGGGACCTGGAAGCGGAGCTCAGGAGTGAGCTCCATTCCTCCGGCTACCGCCGGGGGGAAAGAAGGAACCGGGTGCTCGGCAAATAGGGGGTGCGACCGCACCCCCCGTATTGAAGCCGCTGGAGGTGGAGCAACGATCAGCGGCGCTCCATCTCCATAGCAGTGCCCCGAACGGCCTGGGGGACAATGGAGCCAGGTGCCCCCTTAAGGGCTCGAGCTCAGCGGCAAATGCCTCCATTGTCTCCGGGAGTTCAGCCACTGGAGGGGCAATATATACATGTGTGTGTACGTATATATATATTTACCCCTGCAAATCACCTTGACACTCTCTTGTCCCACCTCCCCCCTCATTGTTCTCCTCTCCTGTTCATGCTTCTGTCAATGTCCAACTGTAGGCCATTTTTTAGATTAATTTAAAATGAATATGTTTTATTAAGTATTCGCTACATTTTTAAATATGCAACCTGATGGTTTTCATTGCTAGTGTAAAGCTAGGTACACATTGTAAGATGTGTGTACCCAGCGACAGCGCAACACAATGCAACGACTTATTGTGTGCACCATTTCACACTACATGAGCTGTTGCATATATATAGTTTCATGCAGCTTTTAGCAGCATTGCATCATTTATTGCATCACTCCAGCTGCTGTGCAGCATAGCAGATTGGTCGATGAGATAAACGACCATCATGCACGAGCAACAGAGTGTACAAACTATACGATCTGCATGATATATCATTCCAATCCCCGTCAGAACACTAAATTGTACAATATATGTAACACTCACTGTCAGCAGATATTACTTTTTAGTGCTGGTACTAATACTTGGTTGAGTTTTGCTTGCACTGTTCAATAACAGCTGACCAAAGGATCACACCAATTGGTATTTGGCAAGTTATAGAGTTTTATTAACAATTGAGCATGGTCACCAAGAAGTATGGTGTTAACGTCTACAATCAACAGCTATCACAATAGTACATTTCAAGTAAATGACACAGAAAAGGAGAGGTTTTTATCTCTCTGGAACCTGGAACCGCCAACTATCTGTGAAAGGAATTGGTTAAAGCAAAGCACTATAAACTCATTACAACCGACACTACATCAAAGGCAAACATTCTGTAAATAACTAGAACGACACTATGGCAAATGTTATTAATAACTAAACAGTTACTAGTTCTTATTGTGAAGAAATGGCTGGCCAGCTATAATTAATAGAAAATGTATACAATAGACAGAATGGAATCTTGCAGAATTCAATACCAAGCTGATTACTCAACACCTCCCTGTCGTCTACCGGTGACATCGGTTGGCAAAGCAATACTAAACAGATAATGCAATAATTAAACAGGTGCAGTTGTAGAACTAAACCAGAAAATTACATTTCAGTAGTACATTAGGCAGAAAACAGCATGTAAGCACATGGACACAATATTTTCACATAATACTGCATAGATGAAAAATACATTACATCCCTATACATTGCATTACAAAACAATATAACAGACGGAAGTGCCTCGGCGGGCCACTATTAATCAATTAATCAACACCAATGGCCAACAGTAAACAGAGAAAAATACATATCAATGGCATTACATTTAGTTTAAAGATAAACATAGGACATATTGTACATCACTCAGAACTGCATCAGACATGAACGGATGCAGTAAAACAAGTCAGGTCCCCTCCCAGTATGAACTGGAGGTTCACAGGAAGAATAACAGCACCCCAAATCAGCCACAGATTTGTACAGAGAGAGAGGGGGCGACCTATCTCTTACTTCCCCCCTGTGTTCACAAATAAGCTACTGAGTTAGAACTCTCTACTAATAAAGTGACAGAACCCGTAACTAACTGGGAGCCCCTTCCTACAGCTGCTCGAAGGCAGCTCACATCTACAAAGGGGAAAACCCTATTAGATAACCTGTGCTCGGGGAAAGATTAAGGGAACCACTATAAGGCACTAAGGGAAGAGGGTGAGGGGGTGTTCCGGCTGAGTGATACTATAAAAAGCAAAAGCTTCACTCAGGGTAAGAGAGGAGACAAGAGCTAAGCAGAGAGAGGTTTGGTGTTCTTACCCCTGACTGTGGCTGTTCAGCCCCCCACGATGTCCAGGGAAACTCTGGGATGCTAGGCACCGCACTGGAGCTCCCAGCTGCAGACCTACAGCAGGTATTTTACAAGGGGCAACAGGTGCAAAATCCCTTTCCACAGGGGCTCTGTCCGACAAACAGCTGCAGGAGGGGTCCTGAAGCACTCTTCTCTGGGGCTGTCTTTTCTTCTGCCCGTGCGGGTACCAGCAGGTTTTCGTCACTGGCGGGACCTTTCCTCAGCTGGGGCTTCATCCGTGATGATGGAGCGATGAGACCTCCTCCCAGGCAGCTCCTCTTCTCTCCCAGCATGCACAGACTTCCACATGCAGCGCCTCTTGATAACAGGCACTTAGGAAGGCTGTCCTTAATTCAGAGGGGACTTCTTCCAAAGCAGGGTCCTCTATGCAAGTCCTGAGGCAAGCTTCCTCCAATGACTCACATCCAGCATCAGAGCACCTCTCCTGGCAGGTTGGATAGGTAGCCTTCTGGGTTAATGTGAAGTCTGGTAATTGTAATCCAGGGCAAACATAAGAGTTATATCATCCTTATTTTTACAGCTTCAAGGGCACTCCACAGAAACTCATTACAGACAGCACCAGGTGCAGTATTTGTAATCCAGGATAAATGAGAGGGGTTACTGCACCCCTATTTGTACAGATCCAGGGAAACTCCACAGAAACGCCTCACAGACAATCCTTTTTTTTTAGAAATTCCTCCCAGACTCAACACTGACAGCCCTGGGGAGGGTATTTTATAAACTCTTCCATATTCTCCTCCCTGTCGGTCCGGCATCTATGAGTGGATAGGGGGACCCCAGCAACAGGCCGCCTACAGGGATCTCTGCCTGGATAACCAGGCTACCAATCAATGGGGCAGGATTTTCCCTCCTAAATGGGTCGCTGACCAAGGGGCACTTTCTACCTCCCTGTTTGCACATGCTCAGTGGGGTTCAGGGAGAGCAGGGTCAGTCAAAGTTCACTGTACTATGTGAATGGGGCTGTTATCTCTATATATTAAAAAATTGGGGGACCCCTATTTGGGAACAAAGTTGGGGGTACCACAGAACAATGAGCTCAAATAGTTTATAGGGATTCAATAGAGTTCACTAAAGTCCAGACGGTATGGAGTCCATGATAACTACTCTTTATGTAGGTAATTTAGGATTTGCACCAACTGAATAATCTTCCTGAAGGGTGTCGGGGTGCCAGCTGAGTCTGGTAGTGGTATGTTGAAGGGACACTAGGTCAATAGATCACTGAACAAGGCTGTCAGTTTGCGTTAGCCCAGGCTTTAGGATCTGCGACTGTCCATAGATTCTGACTCTCTTATCTGTGAGGGCTGCCAACCACTGTATGCTTTAACAAGCGAATGGACTGCCGCTGCCTCCCTCTAGGACTGGCTACTGTATGTAACTGGGGTCTGTGGGCTGAGCATTGCGCTGCTAACACAAGCTGCAGGTGTTTTGTGCTTTTTTACAGACCTTTCCGGCCGTGCTGCATCAGCTGGGAGAAGCCGCTCCTCCGCGTGTCTCCTCCAGTCTCCAGCTGCCCCCGGCCCGCCTCTCGACTGGGCAGGTCTGCCTTTTCTCCCAGCATGCTCAGAGCTCCCCGCCAACAGTGGGGGAGGGAAGTCATGTCCGACACCCACACCACAACACCGCCGCTGTCCCGTCTCTGACTGCCGCTCACTGTTATCCGCCTCCAGGTAAGTGCGCAGGTCCTTCTCTCCACTCTGTTACCTCAGCACTCCTCAACGGTTGCCCCGGCCGCCCCTATTTATCACCTTCCTCCGGGTTACTCACATGCGCTGGATCCCTTCCCACTGGTCCCGCGTGCCCTAGCATGGCTCGTGGCCCAGCAAGGCTCCCCATTTAGCTGGATGTAGCGGTCCTGATCTCGCACACCGCCATTAGAAATAGTTCAGAAGCAGGGCAGTCCATACTCCAAAGGGGAAAGGATCATATTCGGGATCCCATGTGAAGCACCCAAATGCCAGTGCAATATCCCCATATTATATATGACAGTTTAAAGGATGCCATCAACACAGATACAATTGCACGTGCATATATACACATAGGTGTTCAACCCTTACGAGTGCTAAACGGTGGTACTCCCAAAAAGCTGGTGGTATTACATCTATATCTTACAGTGGGTACCCATCTTCAGTATGACTGACTGACTATTATATTTAGCCTGGCAGTTCTATTGATTGATATGAACTGCTTATTGTCATGATGCAGTCGATGCTATTGTGTACCCTGGGTGTTTTAATGGACATAGATAAGTTAGGTGTAGAGTGTATCTTACAGCTGAGATGGCAGCTCCAGTGGATCTTCCTTCTTCTATGGCAATGACTCCATGAGCATTATCCACCTCATTCTGTAGCAGAGAGGCTAACCCCATACACACAGTAAAATGACATAACATGACAGCATTGGTAAACAGAATAATCAAGTAGATTTATTATAGGAGGACGTAGATCCAGTGCAGGTGACTGTATGAAACTAATGATCACCATACATATGACAGGAGATTTGCAGCATAAAAAGGAATATAGCAATTTCAACACAGTAGTTTGCAATACAATAGTAAACAGGCAATGGTCAATAACTCTTTCCAATAGTTAAACAGGCTTCTCTATTTTAAACTAGAAATGTGCAGGTTCGGACTCCTGGAATATGAACACACCTGAAGTTAGGGGTTAAAGTCGAAACAAGCCCAGTCTCGGGTCTTCCCACCAACTTCGGATCCCAAAATGAGGCAAAAACATCATCTGACCGGTGCCAGATCTCATGTATTTTGTATTGGATCATCATCTAGTCATCGGATTTTGATTTTTTTTTTGATTGGATCATCATCCAGTCATCGGATTTCGCATTTTTTGGATTGAATATAAAAGTTCCTCCCTTGTGAATGGGCACCATTTCACACAGCAGATCAGAGGGAGAGGGTATGGACTGTGGGCCTTAGCACTAAGAGGCACTGCCACTTCACAAGCACTAAATGCCATTAGAAGCACTGTGTTAAAGGGGCACCATGTTATTAGAGAAAAATCCATAGGAGCACTATCAGGCATTGTGCTGTGTATTCAGGGCTTCAGGTACTGTGCTAAAAACAATGTGTTGTGTGTTCAGGCACTGTGCTAAACAAACACTGTGTTGTGTTTAGGCAGGCTAAGCATTAAAAAAAGCCATTAGGAGCACTGTGAGGAATTATGTTGTGTGTTGAGTCACTAGGCAAAATTTACTAAGCAGCGGTATGACGGTGGTTTCTATTCTATTCTAAACCCTGGGGGTTTGGTGGCGGTTTTGCAGCAGTTTCTAAATGACAACCCTGTTCTATTCTATTCTAAAATGTGTTATGATGGCAGTTTTGCAGCGGTTTTGGCCTTAGTAAATCTGCAGATAGCAAAACCGCTGCCAAACCACAGTCAAAACACATTTTAGAACAGAATTGAACAGGGCTGTCATTTAGAAACCACTGCAAAACTGCCACAAAACCCCTGGGGTTTAGAATAGAATAGAAACCGCCACCAAAAAGCCGAGGTTTAGAATAGAATAGAAACCGCCGTCAAACCGCCGCTTAGTAAATTTTGCCCACTGTGTTAAAAAAAAGCCATTAGGGCCACACTGTGTTCTTCAGACACTGTGCTAATAAAAAATAAAGTAAAACACTGCTGTGTGCATTGGGTAATGAAAAAGCCATTAGTGTGCCATTGCTAGGAGCGCTTTGAGGCACTGCATTGTGTGTTCAGGCAATGGGTTAAAAAATAACATCATTAGGGTACCATTACTAGGAATGCTGTGTAGCACTATGTTGTGCATTCAAACATTGTGTTAAAAATATTATCAATAGGGCGCCATTACTAAAAGCGCTGTAAAGCACTGTGTGGTGTTTCCAGGTACAGAGTTAAAAAGTAATGTAATTAAGGTGCCATTACTAGGAGCGCTGTGTGACACTGTGCTGTGTGTTCTGGAAGTGTGTTATAAAAAACTGTCATTAGGCTACCATTACTTGGAGGGCTGTGTGGCACTGTGTCATAACCCACACTGTATCCAACCGGCATGGTATCGGACCTGTACTGTATCCAAGCTGCACTGTATCTGACCCATAGTGCATCCGAAACACAATGTATGCAGCCCGCACTGTATGCGACCTACACTGCATCCAACCTGCGCTGTATCCGACCTGCGCTGTATCTGAACTGCACTGTATCTGACCCACAATGTATCTGAACTACACTGTATACCTGATCCGCACTGCATCCAACCCGCACTACATCCCTTACTGTATGCGGACCGAACTGTATCCAACCTACACTGTATGCGACCCGCACTGTATCCAACTCCTACTGTAATCCGCACTGTATCCAACCAACAGGTATGAACTCTGTTTTTATTGTTTACAGAGTACAGTGGGCCTGATTCACAGACGGACGCTCTGAAAGAGCACTTGCTCTGAATCAGGCCATTTTGTTTTTTTGTGCAGCCTCCTGGCCGCTCGGTTAGCTGTGGGTGACCACCCACAGCTATTGCGAGCAGCCAGGATGATGGTCACAATGGTCAAGAGCATCGCGACCATCGGGGCTTGCGACAAGACCCTTGTGGTAGGGTCTTGTGGCCGCAAGCCCCAGAGAGCTTCTGGCTCTAATAGAGCCGGAAGCTCTCCCACTGACATCACTGGTGATGTCAGTGTGGCCACCCACAAATGGCAGGCGTTCGCTTGGGTACGCCTCCGTTTGTGAAGCCACTCCCCGCCACGCCTAAAAAATGGGCGAGCTATCGATCAACATCGACAGCCGCCCCTTTTGCAGTGAGCCACGGAGCGAGATAATTTCTCTCTCGCTCCGGGGCTTGCGCACGTGCAGTGCGCCCGCTGCGCATGCACAGAGCCAAACATCGACCCGCTTGCGAGCGCTCAAGTGCTTGTGAGCGGGTCTGAATCAGGCCCTGTGTTCAGCTGCCAGTCCTCTGCCACAGATCCTCTATTGAGATGATAACTACTCTGTAATTTCTAATACAATGCACTTTTTGCACTATTGCACTTTTTATTGTTGATCTGCTGGCTGATGGAATACATATACGGATTGGTACTTCATAAAAGATTTTTTTTTGGCATATTACCAAGGTGTTCAGATTGTCCACACTGTATACCTGATCCGCACTGCATCCAACCCGCACTACATCCCGTACTGTATGCGGACCAAACTGTATCCAACCTACACAGCTATTGCGAGCGGCCAGGATGATGGTCACAATGGTCAAGACCATCGCGACCATCGGGGCTTGCGACGAGACCCTTGTGGTAGGGTCTGGATTCAGTGTGGACGGCTGTGGTGCAGGCGTTAGGACCCAGCGGAGGTAGCAGCACACAGATGCAGGCTCGGATCTGGAAGATCCATGATACCTGCTTCTGTGTTTAATAAAAAAACTGGCATGGCCCCGCCCCCACAGAAAACAAACAGCATCGGGCTTTGGAGACCCAGTACTGGTTGTGCTAAATACAAGGGACAAATGACATAGGGGTCCCCCGTATTAAGCACAACCAGCACCGGGCTAGTCAGAACCAGCCCTGGTTGCCAAAATACAGGGGACAAATGATGTAGGGGTTCCCCGTATTCAGCGCAACCAGCAGTGGGCTCTGAGCTGGCCCAGGTTCTGGATAAACAGGGGGAGAAAATGTGTAGGGTCCTCCTGTATTTACCAGAACCAGCACCGGACTCTTTCTAGTGGGGGGTGATGCCAAAGCCAGGGGAGCCCTTTCACCAGACCCCCAGCTGAAGCATCACCCATGACCGCTAGTCAGCGCAGGCCGGGGATCCCTGGGGACCCTCAATAAAGGGGTCCCCCTCTCCAGGGCAACCCAGGCCAAAGCTGATAGCCCGGGTCTATCCCCGGCGGCACCCCTGGAGCGGTGGGTGCCGGGTTGATTGTGCAAAGTGTGGTGCAAGTAAAGAGTTAAAATATTGGCTTTTGCTGTGGAACTACAGTTCCCAGCAAGCCTGTCCCACATGCTGGTACTTGGAGAACCACAAGTATCAGCATGAGGGGCATTACGGGCCTGCTGGTACCTGTAGTTCCACAGCAAAAGCAATATTAAAAAACTACAGAACACACACACACAGTAGAAAAGTAAAATTTTATTAAAACATACATGTACACACACATGTACTCACACATGCACACACTATCTCACATACTCATCTAGTATCCCTGTAGCCAATCTGTCCTCTTCTCCAGTAGATAATCCTATGGATTACCTGTAATAAAAAATCCATACTCACCTCCTCCTATGCGTGGATCTGTGCTTTTCAGACAATACAGAGTCTTGGGGGGAAAAAAATGGAAATACGCGGACCTTCATACATTAGTAGTGTTCTTAGAGAACACTACTACCTGAATGACAACTCCGCCCCAGATTTCAGTTCAGAAATCCCAGTGCGGAGCACTCATTGGCTGAGAGAGGCAAGCCTTCTGCCTCTCAACCAATGAGCTATTCTCATCATTGACTTCAATGGTGAGAACCGAGTATGCCCTTTTCAAAAATGGTACCTCAACACCATTTTGAAATTCAAAAATGGCTGCTGCGAGCCAATCACGGCTCGCGACATCATCGCCCCGCCCTCGGCAAGGCGCCTTCCAGTCAGAATGTTGGCCGGGTAGCTGGAGAGAAGACTAGTTGAAGCATGAAGATGCCGCGGAAGCCCTGGATGGGCGACGGCCGTGTAAAAGACCTAAGGCCTCCGGCCCCCAGGTGAAGGTGCGACAAAATTAGATACTTTAAAAAAAATTTATTTTTTTATTTTAATATTTCTTTTGCAGGGGTACTTTAGGTACCAACAGACCCTTAATGCCCTGCTTGCTGGTACTTGTGGTTCTCCAAGTACCAGTAAGCGGGGATGCCTGCTGGGACTTGTAGTACTTCTGCAAAAGACAATATTTATATTTTCATATGCACCACACAACACAATCAACCCAGCACCCACTGCACCAGGTGTGCTGGAGATAGCCCTGGGCTATCAGCCTGGCTATTAAAAGCCCTGTGCTGGTTGTGCTTTTTTACACATTCAATTTTTAACATAGATGCATCGATGGAGCTCACTGCTGCATTCTTGCGTCTGAGTTATTGATTTGATTTTCTCAGGTGCATGCACACTACCAGTGAGCCCTCTGTCAACCGCTGATGCCACCTTTGCACTGCACCTCTGCCACTGCTCTGCACCACCGTTGCTGCCACTACCCCGAACTCAATTCTGTGAATTAGCAGCTCCACCATTTTGTGAGTGACAGCAATCTCACTCTGTGAGAGTGCTGAATCTGCAGTTAACCACATGGTGTCATGGCATGCCATATCTGTATTATGCAAGGAACATGTCCATTAAGACATCAGCCTTAATGAACAACTTCCTTGCAGAGTTCCTTCAAAAACTGTGTGCAGGTTTACCTAGAAGAGTTGTTGCTGTTTTGAAGGCAAAGTGTGGTCACACCAAATATTGATTTGATTCAGATTTCTCTTCTGTTAATTTATATTGCAATTTGATAATAACAAACTACTAATACCTTATTTTTGAAAAAGCATTCTTTGCTGCATTTTTTCCATACCTGCCTAAAACTTTTGCACAGTACTATATATATATTTTGGCAGTATCACTAGAGATGGCACTGGTGAGCAGCTGATTCTGTCTGGGGCAGGACAGATCCACCCACACAGAGTAGAAAAGCATTATGGAAAGATGCCTAATTGCTGCCTTGTGGAGAGAGCTCAGGTGTGGGCTGATGAGAAGGCAGACCAGTCTGGCTGCTGCTGATAACAGTCTATGTGGGACTGTGGCAGCCAGAGACCCCAGTGAAGCTAAGTGAGCCATTGGGGGCCAGGAGGCCTCTGGACCTTGCAGGAGGCAAGGGGGGACCATAAACCTCTCAGACTGTGTGACATTGATGCAGCGGGGATGCAGGCTGAGGAAGCCAGGACCTACTGTATACCTGGAGGATACAGGGAAGGCACAGAGACTGTGAGAGACTTTATTGGCAGATTAGCTGCACCCTTATAGAGAGGGTTCAAGAAGTGAGTTAAATGCCCTAAATAGGGGCTAGTTTGTTTATTATTTTCATGCTGGAAAGTAAAGCATAATTTATTTACTTGAAAGCTGTGTGTGGACCCTCATTAAGAACCTATACACTGCACCAATCCACCCTCTGCCGAGCTAATTACCCCCAAGATATTACAATATATATATATATATATATATATATAGTCATAGACGCACTGGAGAAGTCTGGGATGGCATACATGTGTGTCCCAGATTCCTATCATATGTGTTTTAAAAACCCCCAAGGGAAAGTCTGTTATGCCAAACAGACCACCAGAAGTGTCGGCTATTGGTAAAAGCTGGATAATGGGTCCTAGGGGTGTGGATGTGAGAAGAGAAGGGAGGGCTCCATCCACAGGCCATTTCAGGTGCTGGGCATTTCAGTCTGAGAGCAGGCTGATTTGTAGTTGCACCTGCAAGTGGTTCATATAGCTGTGTTAAGGTTTTGGTTGAGTGGCTCACATACCCTAGGAGAACAGACGCTGAGGTTTGTTTAGAGACACTGTGATATTTGAAAGTGCTGTGTTTGTGGTAAGGCAGTAGGTCCTTCAACTTGTAGAGAGGGAATAACCTGTCTAGTTAGTGCCCAGATGGGCTAGGATTTATTTTTATGTTTTGTTTATTTTGTTGTTTATGTTGCACAATAAAACTGGTTCCAAATAGCTTGCATGAAAACCCTGGACTGGTGTGCTGTTTCCTGGCTGCTGTGTGTAAGGAGGTGTCCATCTACCCCAGGAGAGGGACCCCTATCCCAACTATATCACAAGTGGTGGAGAATGCAGATAACACACATGGAAAACTGCAGCAAGAGAAAAAGTTTTGCATTGAAAATTTAAAAAGACAGATACCAATTTGTTGTTTGGATGTCAACATGTGTTTTATGGAATCCATGAAGGTGGCATCGGTAGATGCTTAGAGAAGCCAGATTCCACTTCCAACCTACACCTAAAGACAACATGGAGGACATTGTTAAGGCCTTGCTCCAAGCTACGGCAGCTCAGCAAGAAACTACCAGAGCTCAGCAGGAAACTAACAAACTTCAACAAGTCACAATAGAGGAAACCCACCAGGCCTTCAGAGAGGTGGTACAACAGCTCGTATTCCGGTCTGGAGATGCTTCCCCTGCTCTTCCAACTAACACTCACACCATACGGGTCAGTCACTTTCTGCAAAAGATGACCCAGAATGATGATATGGAAGCGTATCTTACGACCTTTGAAGTAACTGCAGAAAGAGAGAATTGGCCTAAAGAGCAGTGGGCAAGTCTTGTGGCACCCTTCCTGTCTGGAGAACCACAGAAAGCATACTATGATTTGTGCCTAGCTGATGCGAAAGACTATGTTGAAACAGGAAATCTTAACTCGATTGGGAGTCACAGTATTTGTTCGCACCCAACGAGTCCACCGCTGGGAGTTCCAAACAGAAAAGCCTCCACGCTCGCAAATGCATGACCTTGTCCATCTTACCACAAAATGGCTGCAGCCAGAGACTCTAACAGGACTACAGATCATGGAAAGGGTCATTATGGATCGATATCTGCAGTCTCTACCTGAAACTCTGCGCAAGTGGGTGAGCCATGCAGACCCTAAAACAGCAGACTATTTGGTTGAACTGGTGGAAAGGTATGTGGTGGCAGAGGAACTGTTGAGTGTGCCCCACCAAGCCCCGATTCCGTAACAGTGATCTCCCGTGGTCACTGGTAAGATTGTTCCAGAGTAGAAGGTTGCTGGGTGATGGATTTACTTAAGACTGTGGGTTTAAAACCTGGAGATAGACCAGCCAGGCCAGGAAGGTTCCTACCCCGTAATAGACTTGATAATAGTATGATTCACTGTTTCCGATGTGGTGGTTTGGGCCATATTGCTGCTAATTGTTCACTCACCTCTGAACCTATGCAATGTGAAACTGCTTACGTCAATCGCAGAATGTCTTTCTTTGCACAGCCAGCCTGTACTGCTGACCGACAGGCTGAGATAGACAAGCAAATGTGTATAGTTACTGTAGAAGGCAACCGAGTAGAGGCTCTGTTAGATTCTGGTAGCCTGGTTACACTTGTGAAAGCTGAACTGGTGAACCCCTTGAAGCATAAGGGAAAAACTGTTGGTGTGACCTGCATACATAGGGATACTTGCTATTATGATACTGCAGAGGTGAACATAGAAACAAAATGTGGTTCCGCGATAGTCTCTGTGAGTTTGGTGCATGGCTTGATGTATGATGCAATATTGGGGAGAGACTTTGCTCACTTCTGGAAGTTGTGGGAAAGCCGATTTGTTATAGAAGTAAATAACTCCAACCCATTTGAGGAGGTTACTGATGCAGTATCAGAGGGACTTTCTTCAGAGTCTGAGATGTTCCCCTTTTATAGCATGATTGGTGAACCAGAGAATGCTGAGAATGATGGTGGCTCACCAAGTGATGTGCCTCCTACTGAGATGGGAAGTGTTATGGAGCCAGTTGATCATCTGCCTGATCTTGAAGTCAGAAAAGAGATCTTTGCCATGGAGTAGTTAAATGACCCTATTCTGGTAAAAGCCAGGGAAAATGTAAAAGTGATTGATGTTAAATCCATAGACCCTGATAGTCTATTGTCAGGTGACTAAGAAAAGGGAAGATATTGTGGAACAATTAATAGTTCCAAAGGCTTATAGAAGAACCGTGTTAGACCTGACTCATGGTCACATTACTGCATGTCACCAAGGGGTAGAAAAAACACTGAGAGAATTTTACAAAGGTTTTTTCTGGCCTGGGGTCCATAAAGTGGTTTCTGACTATTGTGCATCCTGCCCTGAATGTCAATATCATGCTCCAAGGCCACATTTTAGAAGTCAACTTCTCCCATTACCCATTATTGAGGTTCCATTTGAAAGAATAGCTATGGATTTGGTTGGACCATTAATGAAGCCTGCCCAGGGCCATCATTATATTCTGGTGATAATGGATTATGCTACCAGGTACCCGGAAGCGATACCATTGCGCAATATGTCAACAAAGACCATCGCTAGAGAATTAGTCCATGTCTTTAGCAGGTTGGGAATACCTAAGGAAATCCTGACTGACCAAGTTACCCCATTTATGTCAAAAATCATGAAAGAGTTATGCCGCCTTTTTAAAATTGATCAGTTAAGAACTTCTGTGTATCACCCCCAAACCTATGGGTTAGTGGAGAGGTTAAACAAAACTTTAAAACACATGTTTAGAAAATTAGTGGACAAAGATGGTAGAGATTGGGATTACTTATTGCCTTATTTGTTGTTGGCCATAATAGAGGTTCCCCAATCCTCCACTGGGTTTTATTGTACAGGAGACACCCAAGGGGATTACTAGACATTGACAAATGGAGCAATGGGAGAATAACAAGGTGGTTCTTGGCATTGCAAAACTTTAAGTTTTCAGTTGAACACAGGCCAGGAAGCCAGCTGGCCAAATCAGACGCCTTGTCGCGTGTTTATTGTTTGGGGGTTGCAGTTGTTCTGCCCCACAGGTCGAAACCAATGGGGGGGATATGTGATAGAAGCACTGGAGAAGTCTGGGATGGCATATATGTGCGTCCCAGATTCCTATCATATGTGTTTTAAAAACCCCAGGAAATGTCTATTATGCCAAACACACCAGAAGTGTTGGTTTTTGGTAAAAGCCGGATAATGGGTCCTAGGGGTGTGGATGTGAGAAGAGAAGGGAGGGCTCCATCCACAGGCCATTTCAGGTGTTGGGCCTTTCAGTCTGAGAGCAGGCTGATTTGTAATTGCACCTGCAAGTGGTTCATATATCTGTGTTAAGGTTTTGGTTGAGTGGCTCACATACCCTGGGAGAACAGACACTGAGGTTTGTTCAGAGACACATTGTGATATTTGAAAGTGCTGTTTTTATGTTTGTGGTAAGGCAGTAGGCCCTGCCACTTGTAGAGAGGGAATAACCTGTCTAGTTAGTACCCAGACGGGCTAGGATTTATTTTTATGTTTTGTTTATTTTGTTGTTTATGTTGCACAATAAAACTGGTTCCTACCAGCTTGCACGAAAACCCTGGACTGGTGTGCTGTTTCCTGGCTGCTGTGTGTAAGGAGGTGTCCATCTACCCAAGGAGAGGGACCCCTACCCAGACTATATCACAATATATCATTTTAGCAAGTTTGTAGCCGCAGGACGAGCTCATATTGGCACACCTTGGATGTGGATCCAGGCTGGACTTACTTTCTACCCAGCGCACACAATCGTTTGACTGTTACACTGTGGGACACCACTCCCGGCTAGTACACCTTCTGGAGCCAGTATACTATACAAGTGCACCCATAGAAGCTGGAGCGGCTGCTTGCTTCTTACGAATCCAGGTGCTCTGGCAGCCGTACGGAGTCTGAGACCTGTCCACAGAAGTTAGAGGTCTATTCTTTTGCTCCCAACACCTGAAACACCTCGGTGACCAGCTAACAGACCCCCGCTGATGAGTGGCGAGTGTCTCTACACAATCGGAGTGGTGAGCATCCCAATATAAATAACAACAAACTTGTGTGTGCAATCATACTGCATATAGCAGCTCTTTATATTTATTAAAGGAATGGTCAACATTTGGCCACTGTAAACCATCCTTTGTGACATTTATATATCAACAAGCATTTCTATATGGGACTTTTATTGAACCATATAACATCTATGGATATACGGTGTATGTTACCCCAGTCATATTGAGTGAGAACCTATGTGACATCTTAGTACTGAAAATTCATATGTTGAATATATTGTTGTTTTTAATAAACTTTCCATATTTATTAATTTTGTGTGGTATTTCAAACATCAGTGCTTCAATTTATTTGTGCATATATATGCAGTATATATTTATGTGTGTGTGCGTGTATGGGCCGATAACTTGCACACACATACATAGATGAAAAAATGGGGTGTATGGTAAATAAAAATCCATAAATAGTCCAAAGACAAATTCAACAACCAACACAAGAAAAAAATATTTATTGCCACGTAGAGTTAACAGTCCAAGCAATGCATCATATATATCACACACTTAAGCAGTTTTAGCAGTAACATATTCTTCTGTGTCACTGTGCACCTTTCTCATGGAATGTCACACAGGTGATTACTGTACACTATTGTCTCGTTTTATAAAGCTCTCTAAATGATAAAAATTGCACCGTGCATGTGTCTGGGGACTGGATTTCTGCCCACAGAGTGAATGCACAATAGAAACAGATGGACTGAAATCATATAAAAACACATTGCCACATTCAAATAGGTGAATTGTGCTGGTCCAACATCCTGTATCACTGCAACAAGCAACAGTACAAATGTTAATTAACATTCACACTATCATAGATAAACCCCTATGTTTGTACATTTTAGTTTCTAATTGTATCTATTGTTAAAAAAATTAGTACCGTGTGCCTCTCTAGTCTGAACATTTATGACAAGTCATATGTGAGCAGGCAAACTATGAATGTTAAGTGCAGTCGTTTATATTCTACCTAATGTAATATATATTTTAATAAATGTGACCATTTATAACTACAAGTTTTGGCTTGTAATAAAACTGCACATATAGGGCCTGATTCAGCAAGGATCACTGATGCCATCGTGGCAGCAATTGCGCGCGCAGTTCTGCTTAGAAAGTATACTAGTATTTGAAATCGCAAAGCACTCACATGGACAACATGCAGACGCCCACTTCCCCTCTCGCACATCCGTAATACCTTGCAATCCAGCCAAAACATCTGTAACATTGAAGTACATCAGAGTGACTCGCACATTTAAGTTAGGTCTGACCCTACCACTAAATTGCTATCTTCCCTGCACGCAGTGAGAAGTTAAGCTGTGTAGGGCATCACAGTAGCTAATTTATGCACGACCATGCAACGGCGTAGAAACGCACTGGCACACCTGCATTCGGCCGACCACTGCCCCATCACTACCCACAAACAGCACTTCTTGTCAGTCACTCTGCAATGGGTCTGCGTAGTCACTGCAATCGCAATTCCGATTGTAGTGGCTGGTTCACGCACTGCAATGCATAGGCATGCGCATTACGGAACAATCGGCAGTCTGCATACGCTTTAGCAGTTGCGGTCCTTGCTGAGTCAGGCCCATAGTCCTGACTATTGTTGTTCTTTTCTGAGATTCTCAGAGGTTATAGATACTGGACTAGCGCTGCTGTAGCGATTTATACAGCCACTTTCCTGCCTAGCGCTTGAGTAGTCATTTTATCAATATAAATGATGTAGCCTCATATAAAGTGAAAACAAAGTAGGCGGCGATCATATTTTTAATGGAGAGAAAATAAGGTCCGTTACAATCTACAAAAATATATTATATGTAGTCAGTTTCTATGTTATAGAAAAAGGACCAAAAAATTAGTTGTGGTCATTAAATTGGAGTTAAAGTTAGTCAGTGGTTGAGCAGAGCTAATTTATGTAGTAATAACAGCCATCATATCTGTACAGATAGTAAAGCCAAAAACTGCAGTCATTTTCTCAAATACAAATTACAATTCAGTAATTCACACAGATTATCAACCTCAGGAGAAAACCAAAATAGCTGTATTATTATTCTTTGATGGCTTTGAGAGATAAACATTTGGGATATGAGTTATGTACAGTGGTAAAATATTAAGAGACTGAGGGCCCGATGCTGATTTGCATGCAATGCCGATGTTCTCGTAGTTGAGCAATTTTTTGCTACTGTGCATGTGTAAAAATCCCTAAGAACTCTGATAGTGCATGTGTTACACAGTGCGTATGCACAAAGATCCAGTTGTTACTGAGATGCACAGTATAAAAAATGTACTGGAAATGTGCTGACCGCTCCTGGGAGGTGGCTATTCAGATGCACAAAAATGGTCCATCTTACGGGCCTGTTATGGGAGTGTCACGAGCGTGTCACTGATGTGGTTGCACACAAAGACACCTAGGGCCTGATTCAGCAAGGATTGCTATTCTGCTTATACGCAAGGACTGCAGTTGATAATATCAGCGGTGCTATTGAACTGTTTAAATTCACATTGCATTCGCATCCAGACATAAGTACGCCCACTTCCCCTTACTCAAATCCGTATGCTAGGGCAACATAGCGAAACCATCGGTAACATCGAACCCATAGTCACACTTGCACAAGCCCTGACCTTACTCAGAAATTTCTATTAGTGCTTTGACTGCTTATAGCCATGCAGTGGATAATTTATGCACACCCCTGCAACGGCATTGAAACACACTGGCATGCCTGCGTTCACCCGACCACTCCTGTCACCACCCACAAACAGCACTTCCTGTCAATAACTCAGCTCTGGGTC
This sequence comes from Taudactylus pleione, assembly GCA_031769625.1. Lineage (NCBI taxonomy): Eukaryota > Metazoa > Chordata > Amphibia > Anura > Myobatrachidae > Taudactylus > Taudactylus pleione. The sequence continues at coordinate 4,120,537 of JAUIMM010000601.1, forward strand.
TGCATAGCCTCTGCAAATGCATTTCCCAGCGCAATTGCTAGTTTGCGCACGTGCACTGCAATGCATATGCAGTACAAAATAATCGACCAGTTGCGTACGTATTTGCAACTGCATTGCTTGCTGAATCAGGCCCTTAGTACATTAGCTCACAATAGAGGCCATACTCAGATGGAAAACCTCCACCCGCCATAGGAGTGGTGCAAGGTTCAATGGTGCAGCCGATAGTGGCATTTAATGCGCCAAACGGTATTACAGCATCTACAGATGCTCAATATGGGTGTATCAGTATTTAAAAGTAGTAGTGCAATTCATAAACTTCTTATAATGTTCTTATCCACATTAGAGGTTTTGTTTAACCACTTAACTGACACATTTTTTTTTATGACTGAAATAGGTCAAGAACATCTTTTTAAACTTATCCAACATAATTAAAAAAAAAATGAAATGTAAACACCATATACCATAAAATAGCAATTCTTATGGTATACTGTAATGAAGGCCATTGACGTCTGTACCATCGTTGGCCGATAGGTTCAACAATCAACAGAAACAATCGACTGTTTGAGACCACAGCCACCGATGTTAAATTAACATCGGTTTCCAAACCATCGATGGTCCCACACCCTTGCTGGACCCCTCCCTACTCCGCCACAGACGCCTTTGGACCCCTGCACCCAACCGTGGATGCCGCTGAACCCCCGCAATGCAAGCAAGACCCCCACGTATTGTAAATAATGGTCCTGGCCCTGAGCATTTCTGATCTGGAAAGCTCAATCTATATTATTTATAGTGTGCGTGTGTATGTGTATACATATATATGTATATATATATATATATATATGTGTGTTCCCACATATATACACACACACATATATATATATATATATATATTATATACACACACGATTTACACACGATTTATATTATTATATTTTACATAATGCCCGATCACTGTGGCCAGCAGTTATGGGGACACATGGGGAGGTGGAGCTGAGGCCAGAAGGAGGGAGCGGGGGCACGGCTAGGCTGCCCGGGCACATTGCAGCAGCCACGGCTATCAGAGTCACCGCTGCTGCTTCTACACAGGAGTGATCACTTCCTGAGCCGCAGCGGGAGGGTGTCCCGCTGGCGGCCCGGATACATAGCACAGTGCTGCTCCTGCTGCTTCTACACAGCAGTGATCACTTCCGGAGCCACAGCAGGAGGGTGTCCCACTGGCGGCCTGGATACTTAGTGGCAGCCACAACTTACCTCCGTTCCCCCCTGGTTTTTCCTCACCAACATTTGCAAACAGACAAGCAGGATGCCACGGTCTGTCAGGACAATCCAGTGTTCCAATACTGGGACATATTCTGTCACAATCCAGTACCTGGCAATCCTTTACATCTAGCAGCCAGGTTTAAGGTTAAAACCTCATTCCTAGTATAGTCTTTTTTAGTACCATTGTTTATTTTAATTGGTTCTCCATACGGACTAGTATATCATGAATACTGTATTTTGTTTATAATCACTGCATTGTATATATTTGTGTATCCCTATGTTATTTAAGTTCAAGTAAAGTATATATATTATTTATGCTACGAGTGCATCAACATTTTCTTTATACTGTATTTAGGGTGTTTCACATATATAGACCCTCCATCCCACTGATTATAAGATTACTTCCTGCACAGTTTAACACCTACTAATGCCACACAAATTCGTAAATAGGCTGAGCGCTACACCTTCATTCCTTCCTATCTTCAAAATAGTTAATTGGGAAAACAAATGAAGAGACCCCATATGAACTGTGGAATGGAAAGAAACTTGGCCTACAATATATACAAATATTTGGAAGTAAAAGATTTATATATGGTCCAAAGGAGAAATGCTCAAAATGGGATGATTGTGCAAAGGATGGAGTGCGTGTTGGCTACTGTGAATGGCAAAAGGAGTACATAATTCTTCATAAAGAAACCAACCAGGTGACAATAAGCTGTGTAAATCATTTCATGAAACTACACAAGCAGCACATCTTGAGAAAGAAGTTCAAAAACCACCAACAGAAGAAGAGGGAAATTAAAGTGAAGTTAATATCAATGATCCAGCCAGTGGCGTCACTAGGGGGGTGCGGGGGGTGCGGCCCGCATCGGGTGTCACCCTTCAAGGGGGTGACACCTTACCTTACCAAGAGCAAGAAGAGCAACACCGCACCGCACACCACACCCACGGCACCACCGCGCACCGCCGACCATGAGCTGCTGCTGGAGGCGGAGTCTGACTCCTTCACTGTATAGCTGGCTGGTCCGTCCTGCAGTGCCGCGTGCTTGTCCTCCTCTGCTCTGCCCGGAGCCGCACATTCTCTCACTGCGGCCGGCGTCCAGAGCTACACACAGGCACAGAGAATCTCTGTGCCTGTGTGTGGTTCTGGACGCCGGCCGATGACGTCATTGCGCACGCTGGCTCCGCTCAGCCTGATGGAGGAGGAGGGAACCCGGCCTGAGCGCGCTGTGTGCCATGAAGGACTGCGCACCGTACCCCACCCAGAAAGACCGAGTGCTGGCCTGCAGGTAATGAAGAGAGAGGAGACGAGGTAAGTACTGACCGCGCAGCACAGGGGAGGGGGCACAGCATAAGGGGGATTACTGGGGGCTGGAGCCACTGCATAAGTAGCGCTTCTGGAAGCACAGTTTAAGGGGCATTGCTGGGGGCATTGTATAAGGGCACTAATGGGGGCACAGCTTAAGGGGCATTGCTGGGGGCATTGTATAAGGGCACTAATGGGGGCACAGCTTAAGGGGGACTGTATAAGGGCACTAATGGGGGCACAGCTTAAGGGGCACTGCATAAGAGGTGCTACTTGGGACACAGTTTAAGGGGCATTGCTGGGGGCACTGCATAAGAGAGGCAATACTAGGGGCACTGTATAAGGGCACTACTGGGGGCACAGCTTAAGGGGCATTGCTGGGTCACTGCATAAGGGGTGCTACAGGGGGCACAGCATAAGGGGCATTGCTGGGGGCACTGCATAAGGGGTGCTATAGGGTGCACAACATAAGGGTCATTGCTGTGGGAACTGCATAAGACATGCAATACTGGGGGCACTGTATAAGGGCACTACTAGGGGCACAGCTTAAGGGGCATTGCTGGGCCACTGCATAAGAGGCATTACTGGGCGAACTGCATAAGGAGCGCTACTGGGGGTACAGCATATGGGGCTCTAATAAAGGGGACCTTGCATAATGCGCTCTAGTACAGGGGGCATTGTATATTGGGCACATTACTTATGTAAATGTCACTATGTTTTACCTGTGATATTGTATTTTAAAGGTATAATGTTAGTTTTGTTAGCTGTTTATTTTCTTACTATTACCATTGCATATAGCGATAGTCCAAAAACAGTACTAAGGATTCTGTGTGTTGCGATATAAGGCCCATGTGGGGGGGGGGTGTGACACCATGAGCTACCACACCGGGTGACACCAACTCTAGTGACGCCTCTGGATCCAGCTATTGTTTAAGAGGGAAGATCACCTCTGCCTTCCGTCAGGAGATCAACTAGGTTGAAATAGAAAAAAATCTTATCTTGCTTTAACAGCTCTGCAGTGTGAGCTGGAATCCTGGAAAAAAGATGCAGAAACTGCCTGCACATTAAAATAAATATGAATTAAAGCTGCTGATGGAATCTCTCAAACAGCTCTAGACATGGGATATTACAGTTATCTCCAGGAAAACATACAAATGCCTGTAAATGGGTTTGAAAGACCAAATGTGACTCTGAAAGTAAAGTTTACATATTTAAAATAATATTAGTGGCAAAGGGCTCATTTAAAAAAAATTATGAGGATTATGATGCCACTTTTGCAGCAGTTGCTAAACAGAGTACATGATCACCATAGCTTCCTTAAGGTCCCTTAAGAAATTCTGTAGGGAAGTCAGACATTATGTCATCAAAACTGCTTATCTTAATGGTGATATAGTGTTATGAAACTCCTGCACTATTACATAAGACCACTAGAGTGCTTCTATGGAGGGTCTTCTACCTATAACAGCCACCTGCTGTTCCCTTAGTGTTAGACGCACACACTGGTACTTAGGCAGCCACCAGGTCTTATACCTACGAACAGTAGGGGCTTATGCAACAGACAGGAGATCACCAAGTATATTGGCTGGAGTAGAAACAAATACTTAAAAGTGTCAGGGTAATAGCAGAATCAGAGCCAGCATTCACAGGGTTAATAGCAGGACAGTTAGTCCACTCAGCAAACAGGTGATTTAGCAGACAGCAACAATAATCCACACAGCAAGACTTGCAGATGTTGTAGCAGCACTTGTGTAAGGCAGATATTTGAATATGCAGAAATATAACAGCAGAGATGATATTCACTGTGTAGGTTTGGTAATACTTGCAGTTGGTAGAAACAGTGATTAAGGTTCCGCAAAATTTAGTAACTGGGAACAGACACAGCTGGGCATATGCAGAGCAGATGACCAGAACAACGCTACTCATGGAACGGACCAGGTTGCAAAACAAAGTATAAGCTTTTACCTGCAGGGAATGCTGGGAGTGAATGCAATATAACAGATAGAGGAACCAATGTAACCAGCCTCCTAATTGCAATACAGCTGGAAATACACACTGAGAGCTAGATTGCAGACTGGCTGTAGCTGAATGCTTCTACAATACTGACAGCTACCCTGCTGCCTAGCAAAAGCCAGTACTAGAAACTGCTAAGGCTGTCAGAAATCCTGGTAGCAGACCGTGACAATACTCCCCTTTGAGGAGGGACAAAAGGTCCCCTAGCACCTGGTTTACTAGGGAACTGCTGAAAAAAATTATCTTTTGAGTCTGGGGTATGAACAAACCTCTCTGAAACCTGGGATGTAGTCAGAATGCCGGTGGTCGAAATGCTGACCGACAAAATCCCGACAGTGAAAGCCTGGCATGGAACTAAAGATAGGCATCTAAATACTGATGCCTATCATTAGCCCCAAGTCAAAATCCCAAGGCCTGGCATACCAAACGTAGGTTAGCCAGGTGTCGTGAGCTCTTAGGGGGGTTAGGTTTAGGGACTCCTGGGGGTACTTAGGGTTAGGCACCCCTCCGGGAGGGTTAGGGTTAGGCTAGGGAAAGGGGGGGTTAGGGTTAGGCACCACCGGGGAGAGGTTAGGGTTAAGCACCCCCCCGGGAGGGTTAGGTTTACCCAGATGGTATCACACTGTAACCCTTGAAAAAGGCTGCACCAAGCCAAAATGCATTGGGTACACCTTGCTGATTATACAGCAATTACTACAGCCCCACTGGACATTTGCACCGGGGCCCCGGCACCCCCGCAACACATCATTCCGGAGATTTCAATATGAAGTAGCGCCCACAGAGCAAGAGCCGGAAGCAGACCTGCATCCCGACACAGACGTGCAAACAGATCACGTGGCACACTGAGAGCACAGCGGGGAGGATACGCAACTACAGGATGAGCCGGCAGCAAAAGTAGACCAAGGCACAGGAATAACAACAGTCTGCCCAACGTGGAGAGGGTAAGTGCAACGAGGCCCGCAGCTGAGTCCCGTTAATAGCGCTGCCGCAACCCCTGTATACAAGCATCGGATTAATACAAACAAAGGGACACATAAGGACCCCCTACATGCTAACCACTATGCCCTAGCACGGTGACCATCAGAGACTAAGGGCCAAATGTAATAGGGTGAGAGTTTAGAAAATGTGAGAGTTTAGCAGTAATCTCTCACATTGGTTGAGATTTATCTTCAAAATGGGAAAACATCTGGATGAGATTTTAAATCGTGAGAGTTTTCTAAGTGTAAAAAAACATGCAAGTTTGCTCAGTTACTTTGTTTTTGGACTCTATTACATTGGCAAAGTTTAAAAAGTGTCAGAAACTCTCACTTTTCTAAACTCTCACCGTATTACATTTGGCCCTGAGAATTACACTGGATTCTATGGAACTACAGCAGCACATGCTGCATTAGACTCATTAAGTATAATTTTTACTGGTTTTTCCCTCTTTTTCATCAGAAAGAAAAAGACATATCCTAACTTATCCCTTTTACCTACCCTTATCCTACACTGTACACCTGTGTCCAAGTCTGTCACACTTACCCCACACACACACAGACCCCTCTGTAAAGTCCAGTGTGTACGTTACACAATTCCTGTTTTTTGTGTATCATATACTGTTGAGTAATATGGAATTATTAGATTAATCAATTATATCTACTAAGATATTTTTATCAATAAATTAATTTATTTTTTACCAAATACGATATAGTTTCTGATTTACACACTTGTAGCACTGCTGAGTGCCGGGTATACTATAAATGTAAATTATATCCTTAATATAAAGGGTGGTTACCTTTCATTACCCAGAGCAGCTCCAAAAACATTAGATTTGGTCTTGAGCGCGTTGGCACATATAAAATAAATATTTTGCCTGATCTAGGAAGATCCACAAGAAAGTCCATGGTAATGTGATACCATGGATTCTGAGGTAATGGCAGAGGCAGAAAATGTCCAGTAGGCGCTCTGTAGGGAACCTTGTTCCTGGCACAGATGTTACAACTCTGTACAAACTCCCATGTGACCTGAGTCATTGATGGCCACCACACCGAATGAGACAAGAGTTCCAAGATTTTGCCCACCCCAGGAGGCACTGTTGGCATGGAACCGTGAGAGAACTGTTGCCTGAAGATTCTGTAGAATAAACAGATGCCCAGCCAGAGTCTTGAGCGTTGTTTGGTCCTGAAAAGCACGGATCTGGGCTGCGAGGTCTTGGGCCAAACCAGCATGGATAATTGTGGATTGAATAATACATTCCGCTGGTGTCACTGCAGTTTGGACTGACTGAAAGCTGCGCAACAGAGCTTCTACAAAAAAAAGGGAGCAGTAGGTATAGAAGATAATTAATTTAATAATAAAAAAACTTTTTGTAGATGGAAAGAAGGATCTTGGCAAAAAATGCATAATCAGCATATATAACATACAATTTAAAGACATACGAGACTTCCAATTCCTGTCTCATGGAGTTAGGCAGCCCTAGCCGGAGCTCTACTATGGCAACCCGGGACAACCCTTTTCTAGGCTGTTCACAGCTTCCATTTGGCACCTGCTTTGCCAGCATAAGATGAATAACGATTGTTATGGATCACTTTGTCACCTCTGCCACCCAGCCAGGGCCGCAAACACAGCACATTGACAAGTGCCACGTGGCTGGCAACATGGCGCTGGAGATGGGACCCGATCCTGTTCTCTGGCTCCAAAGAAAACAGTGGAGGATGTGTCTCCAAATCCCACCGCTCAGGTATGTCGCCCACCAGATGCACGTGACCTATGGAGATGTGGTGGAAGTGATTAAATCCACCATGACACCGCTCCTAACACAGGCTGTCACAGACATAATGCAGCAGCTACAACATCTGAACCAGGGGGTCACGCAGGCAGAAAATCAATTGGGTGCAGCGGTACATGATATAGAGGGATTAGAACATAGTCAGGAATAAACTCGATGACAAAGAAAACCGTTCCAGCAGGAACAATGTCCTATTTGTGGGACTGCCAGAATCTGTGAAGGGCACGTCCTTATCTCATTTTGTAAGGAATACCTTACCTTCCTTACTGGGAATTGAAAGAGAATGTCATGACCTTGTAATCAAAAGGGTTCATAGGGTTGGTCCCCCACCATCCCCAAATAAGCCTCGTCCGCAAGTTACCCTCTTTAGATACCTAAATTACTTGCACAAAGTCGCATTTTGGTCAACTTCTAGACGGATAAAGAATCTACAATGGGAGGGCCACAAACTTTCATATTTCAAGACTATTCAGTAGAACTTACTAGGGCCCGCAAAGCCTTCTCCCCTATATGCTCGCAACTAGTCGCTGAGGGTCACAAGTTTGGCTTACTCTACCCCGTACATCTACGTCTATATGAAGGATACTCTCAAAAGTTCTTTACTACTCTTGCTGATGCTGTGGCTTACCTAAATGAAATATCGCAATCACTGGAAAATTATATTAGTGATCCACCATCAGCTGATACCTGACATTTCTACTCAAAATCATAAATGCTTAATTATTGGGAGGTATTTCCCAGTCTGATCTACTCTGCTTGATCATTACATACCCTGCATTTAAACTCTGATTCTGTTGTATACTTATAGGTTTAGTTTAGCATAGGTATGTTAAGATCTTAATTTGGCTTTTAAATTAATGCTGAATGTGCAAGGTTATATGCATCATATTGTGTTACTTTTTTATTCTTGTGAGTTTCACTCACACGCAGACTTGCATGCATCATATTAGATATGCAGAGGTCTGTCTGCTATGTATTGTTTTGTCCTTTGCTTGTAAGATTATTATTTGTTGTTAGTCATCCAAGCCCTATGTAGGACAACATTCTTATATAACTTGGTTGCTCTAGTGGAGTTCACCTCCATGTTCTCCCGACTTTCTTAACTGATTTGTTAGCAGCTTCCTTAGCTATGCCATACGGAAGTGTTCGGTCACATATTAGCGACTTGACTTTACTATGTATGAGATTTTATAATGCAATTGCAAACATTTTTTCTCTGTTTTGTATTTCTCTACCCTTCCCAATCTTTTCCTCCCCTCCTTTTTTCATCCCAACAATCTGCAATGTAGTCTATGTATGCTCCAAGACTCACCAATTTTGCTGTTTTGTATATTCTTTGCTGACTTATGCCTGACTTTACAAGAGCATCCTGGAGCGTGGGTGGATTCAATTCGCCTGCCAAAAGAAGGTAAATCCTTCTATATCTTAATAATCAGAATATAGATCTTGCGTTTCTACAGGAGACACATCTCATACCTACGGAGGAGGTTAAACTCAATATGCTTAATTGGTCGGTGATAGGATCTAGCTCCTTTAATTCTAAGGCTAGAGGTGTGGTGATATTGATAAAACGTCAAATTCTGATTGAGGTTTTGTCAACCTACAATGACCCTGAGGGTCGATATGTGATAGTATCTCTGAAAATTAGAAATCATACTTACCTCTTATGTATTGTCTATGCACCAAATGTGTACTCAAAACATTTTTTCCCGAAACTACTAGCTAATCTTAGTCCACTTTTAACTGATCCTCTAATTTTGTGTGGAGATTTTAACTTAGTATCTTGCACTTTTCTAGATAGGTCCCAGAATTCCAGGTGTAATATCACATTACCGAAATTTGGGGTGCCCATGGTAGCTGACAGACTTCAACTTATTGATGTATGGAGGACACTGCATCCCACTGATCGAGAATATACTTGTTTCTCAGTGGTCCATCAGACCTACACTAGAATTGATTACATTTTCCTGTCACAAACATTATTTCCTAATACTGTATTTCCATGGCTCAGATTGAAGTGATTGCCTTATTGGATCATGCTTTAATCTTCACTACGTTACATACCCCTGATATTAATGATTCTCCCAAACACTGGAGATTCTTCTTATTTAGCGAACTCTCTCAAATTCCAGAATAAATTAGAAACCTCCTGGGAGGAATATAAAATCAATAATCTATTTTATCTAGACACAGACCCAATGTTATTTTGGTTGACAGCCAAAACATTTCTCAGAGGGGATATAATTTCTTAACTCTCATCCATAAAAAAGAAATAAGCCTTGCAATATTTGGAGTTTCAGTCGCCCCTGACTATGGCCTTTCAACAGTACAAATCTCAGAGTACCACTCATAATAAACATCTTTATCTCACAGCAAAGACTAATTTTGATGAGTTTATGCAGGGAATGAGTGATCGATATCTTTTTTCAATAAATTATAGATATCACAAATTTGGCAATAGAACTTGGAAACTACTCACAAATCTTTTGCAGGGTTCCCGTCCTCCTATGATCACTCGTCCTCTTAAGACCCCCCAAGGTACTCTTACTACAACAAATTCACAGATAACTGAAATTATGAGATTGTTCTATTCAGATCTCTATTCTAATCCCATCTCCTCCACTGTTAGTCAATCTACTCAATCCACTCTTCCTATAGATTTTTGGGATACCCTTCACATACCCAAGATCTCTGAAGCGATGGCACATTCTCTCATAACCCCAATCACACTCCCTGAAGTACAACTTGCTATAAAACAATTTAAAAAGGATAAAACCCCAGGTCCTGATGGTTTCAGTGCAGATTTTTACAAAATGATATTACCTAGAATAGGTGATTCTCTAGTTAAACTACTTAAGACTCTTTTCACCTCTCAATCCCTTCCCTCGCAGTTTAATTCTGCAGTTCTGAAAGTTTTACCGAAGCCAGATAGAGACTTGTCTCTCCCTAGTTCATATCACCCTAATTCATTGTTAAATTTGGACTACAAATTATTAACCAAAATCTTAGCAGATCGAATTAAAGTTATACTTTACCATATAATCCACCCTGACCAGACAGGCTTCATTTGGGGCCGGCACTCGGAAGTAAATGTACGTCATGTTCTTTAAGCAATTTATTCTTCTACTCTCTCTTTCCCACAAGCAGATAATTTAATATTATCCCTTGATGCTGAAAAAGCATTCAATCTAGTGGATTGGAAACATCTCTTTTCAACTCTTCAAAAATTTGGGTGCCCAGATACCTTTATCAAAATTATATAATTGCTTTATTCTACTCCACTGACACAGATTTCCTGTAAGTCATCTTTCCACTCCAATAACAATACATAAAGGAACCCGGCAGGGATGTCCTCTTTCCCCACTCCATTTCACTGTAGCCCTGGAGCCAATAGCAATAGCCCTGAGAACCTCAACCTCCATTAAAGGCATCAGAATTGGGGATGTCGAATTACGCCTTGCCCTTTTTGCAGATGGTATCCTGCTGTTTATTTCAGATCCGGCATCATCAATTCCTAAAATTCTTAGATTAACAGATAATTTTGGTGGTATAGCTGGTTATCATGTTAATCTGACTAAATCAGAGATTCTACCTTTGGGTAATTCAAAACACATACTTTCCCAAATACCTTCAGCCTCCTTATTTCGTGTTACTCCAGTTAAAATTAAATATTTAGGAATACAAATTACAACGGATATTATTATAGATTATATGAAGAAAATTTTACACTTATTTTGACCAAGATCACAACGATGTTAGATAATTGGAAATTACTCCTATTATCTATACTAGGCAGGGTGGCTGTTCTCCAAAGCATTATTTTTCCTAAAGTATTTTACCTCATGCAGATGTTCCCAATAGGATTGTCTAAACATGATTTTAAGCTTCTACACAAACTCATGACTCAATTCATTTGGAAAGGGAAAAAACTCTCTATTACTTTGGTAAAGCTCATGGCTCCACGAGCGTCTGGAGGAATAGGGGTTCCTGATTTTTATTCGTACTCTCTTTCAGTGATGTTTCCTTGTGCTGTTGATTGGTGGTTGGATAGGGACGTCTTTACAGATTCCACATTAGACAAGGCATTATTTTTCCCATACTCCCTGAGTGCTCTTCTCCATTCCAAATCTTCTGACATTCCTATCCACATTTTACATAATCAATTGTTTCATGATATATATTACTCCTGGATTACTCTTAACAAAAAATTTAGGAAAAATCAGATATTTTCATCTCGTGTCCCCTTATGAGGCAATCCAGCTTTTCCCCTTCACTTTCCAATACTACCTTTCTTACATGGCATACCAAGGGCTTATCCGATTCATCTAAAGTTTTTGACCAGGGTGGCCATGTTTTACAATTTTTTGATTTGAAGAAAAAATTTTCACTATCTCAAACTAATTTTTTCATGTATTTGCAAGCAAGACATTATTTACTCTCACTATCACATCCCTTATTGTCTAACACCACCCCTACCTCTCACTCAAATCCAGATCCACTGCTGTCGGTGTTGACCTTGTGTGAACATACAACCTATCGCATCAAATATGTTTACCTGTTACTCACGGGCCTTTCCACACAATATAGATGGAACAAATTGCTCACACAGTGAGCAATATGTTGAATTCCTCACAACTAAGTTGTTTTTATGATAGCACAATGAGGATCCTGGGTTCCACATATCTACAAGTGGTACACTTTCGCACATTACAGAGGGCCTATACCTCTCCGACTCAATATGCTCGTCTTAATCCATCTCAGTCTGGTGAATGCCCTAAATGTCATCACATTACTGCCTCCTTTTATCATAGTTTTTGGGCATATCGGGCACTTCTGGAATAGATTGATTACTTATATAAATGATTTATCTATTAGAGTTATCCCAGATCCTGTGGTATGTTTGTGTGCTAACTTCTCTGAGTGGAACCTGGGACCCTCACGGAAAACTGTTGTACCCTGTCTTACTGTGTTATAACAGTGGCAAAGAAAATTATTTTGACTCACTGAACATCGAAATCTACTCCTAAACTAGCAGAGGTAAATAGGAAAATGCTCCAATTGTTGTATTTTGACAGGAAATCAGCTCAAATAAATATGGAAAAAAGTGTATTGGGTTTCTATAGAAAATGGGGACTCTATATAGAAAAATTGGATCAAAACTCTCAAAACAAGATATTCAAAGTATTTGAACATACTTTGACAATTGTTAGCAGAATTGTAATAGGGAATAATATTTTCATCCCATTATGTATGGAGTCATAGGACTATATGATTGAGTATGCATATTTGAATGTTCTTTCTCTTTCTTTCCCTTACCCTTCTTTCCCTTTTCTTGTCTAGTCCTCTCTCCTTCTTTAGTTTTATATATCTTTAATTTTTATCCTTTTTATGTTATTTTATTTTCTGAAGTAGCTCTTCTACTAAGCTTTGTGATGTTTTATTATATACCACTATAATTTTATATAGATACATGGTTATATATGTATGTATTCTTTGGTTGTATTACCTAATTCTTGCTTTTAATGGATTGATATTACCTGATTATTGGATTCTAATTATATGGATGTATACAGTGTATTAGCTGGTTATGGATAACCAGATCAATATTGTACAACCAATACTTTCTTAACAACATATATGACTTGTTAATTATGATAAGATTTGATTCACATTGCTGTTATCTTTATCTTTTTCATGAAAATCAATAAACAAAGAGATAAAAAAAGACATACCAAGCTGTCAAGCCACAAAATAATCATGAATGAATATAAAATGATAGGTCAGATCTATTAGAGCAAATTATAACACAGAATAATCCTGTTGGAATTTGACCACCAGATCTTTAACTTAAGCAGATGTTACAAGTCCAGATTATTTGCAGGTGCTGTTAGTAAGCAAAGCATGTAGTCTCCAATTGTGTATGAGCCCAATCGCAAATGACGTAATTTAAATGTGTTACAAACACTGTTAGTAAGCAAATCATGTAGTCTCCAGTTAGATGTGAGCACAATCACAAATAATGTGAATTCAATGTGTTGCAAACACTGTTAGTAAGCAAAGCATGCAGTCTCCAGGTGCAAAAATTACAATCCCAGTCAATGCAGCATATCTAATAAAGCAGTCTTAAGAAGTCATGTATAAGTCTCAGTATTACCTGATACCGTGCCTGCTGTCCCTGATCAGCAGTGGCCAGCCGCGACACTAGGGGACTGTTAAGGTGGGCGGGGTTTAGAATCCCAAAGTCCTAGTCAGTTAAAGACTGCTGCTGTGGGTTGCTCCTATGTCACACTGTTGCAAACAACTCCAGCACATGTTGAAAGTATATCCCAAACAAACAACAAGCCGCCGAGTGTCCCGCTGTGATCGGACCTCTGGGCTGTAATCTCCATTTGTGGAGTTGAGAACCACGGCTGTACAAGGAGTATGTGTGTGCTGCTGCTGCCTTGACATTCTTTGATACTGATCTGTAGGAAATAATAAAATTGAATCTAGCAAAAAATAGCGCCCACAGTGCCTGCCTGGGTCTCAGGTTGAATCGCAAGGCTGCGTTTGCATGCAGCCAGTTGATTTTTGTGCTCTGTTTATGCATTGCAGTGCATGTGTGTGAACCAGTCAGTGTAATTGGGAAGCGATCGCAGTGAGCATGCAGTCCAATCTCAATGTGATTGACATGAAGTGACTGTTTGGGGGTAGTGAACGCAGGCATGCCTGTGCATTTGACTGCTGTTACAAGGGCATGCATAATTAAGCCCCTGCATTGCATATTCTAGCAGAGGTCTAGATAGTGACAGGAAGTTTAGCAGTTTGTAGGTAGGGTCAGGTCAACCACAACTGTGTGACTGCTTCTGATGTTACTCGATGTTACCGATGGTTTAGCTGACTTGTGGATGCATGTCATGGGAAGTGGGTGGCTTTATACAGTGATGGATGCCTTGGTATAGTGCTGCAGTTGCATTCATTAGCATATTTTCACAGCAAGCTGGTGCATGCAAACGCAGCCTTGTGATCCGTGCTGAATCAGGCCGTTAGCCTTTTAGCTGACTCAATGTAGGCAAGATTTTTGTGGTCTGAGTAGACAGTGATGGGATGTCTAGCACCCTCCAACCAATGTTGCCAGTCTTCAAAGGCCCACTTAACGGCTAAAAGCTCCTGATTGCAGACACCATAATTAGCCTCTGCTGGGGAGAACTTTCTGGAAAAAAAGACACATGCATGAAGTCTAGAGTCCTGTGGGTCCTTGAGATAGGACATCACCCACTCCAATCTCAAATGCATCTATCTCCACTACAAATGGCAATTCTGGGTCTGGGTGCTGAAGGACGGATGCTGATGTGAAAGCCGCCTTGATGTTGTGGAAGGCCTGGATAGCTGCTGGAGACTAATGGACAGTATCTTTCTTTGTCAACTGCACAATAGGATCTACAATGCTGGCAAATGGCTGGATAAATCTGTGGTAATAGTTGGCAAACCCAAGGAAGCACTGAATGGCCTTCAGATTGTTGGGACAGGTCCACACCAGCACTGCCTTGAGCTTACCGGGGTCCATGGAAAACCCACTGGGATTGATGATATACCCCAGGAATGATACTTTGGTCTTTTCAAATTCACACTTCTCAAGTTTAGCATAGAGGTGATTCTCCCATAAATTTTGCAGTACCTGGTGGACATGGGCACAGTGTGTCTCAAGAGAAGGTGAATAGATCATGATGTAATCTAGGTAGACAACCATGATATGACCTAAGACCAAAGGATGTCATTGATATCGCAGGAGCATTGGCCAGACCGAATGCCATTACAAGGTACTCGTAATGTCCTGAGTGCATGTTAAATACCATCTTCCATTCATATCCATCTTTGATCCGAATGCGATAATAAGCACCGCACAGATCAATCTTAGAGAAGATGGTGGTATCCTGGAGCTGATCAAACAGGACCAAAATAAAAGGGTTAGAATTTTTAAAGGTGACCCTGTTCAGCCCATGATAATCAATGGAGGGTCATAACCAGGGCCGGACTGGCCATCGGGCAGTTCTGGCAAATGCCAGAAGGGCAGATGGCCAAATGGGCTGGTCGGTCAGTGACACTGCGCAGCCTTCTGCTCCAGCTTAATCACTGTTCCTCCTCCTTCACCAGAGGCCTGCCCCTCCTGTCAATCACCGTGGTGTCATGAGGGGGATTAAGAGGAGACACAGAACAGGGAGCTGCTGCTATGGGGGGATCATATGCTGAGAGAGGAGACACAGGACAGGGAGCTGCTGCTATAGGGGGGGTCATCTGCTGGGAGAGTAGACACAGGACAGGGAGCTGCTGCTATAGGGGGGTCATCTATTGGGAGAGGAGACACAGGACAGGGAGTTGCTGCTATGGGGGTGGGGATCATATGCTGAGAGAGGAGACACAGGACACAGCTGCTGCTATTGGGGGGTCATATGCTGGGAGAGGAGACACAGGACAGGGAGCTGCTGCTATAGTGGGGGTTCATCTGCTGCGAGATGAGACACAGGACAGGAAGCTGGTGCTATAGGGATGGGGAGGGGAATCAAAAGGAGACACAGAACAGGGAGCTGCTGCTATAGGGGGATCATCTGCTGGGAGAGGAGACACAGGACAGGGAGCTGCTGCTATAGGGAGGGGTCATCTGCTGGGAGAGGAGACACATAACAGGGAGCTGCTGCTATAGTCGGGGCTAATCTGCTGGGAGAGGACACACAGGACAGGGAGCTGCTGTTATAAGGATGGGGTTCGGTCTAGAATGAGATGTTTCACTTGACCCTTGATGTCACAACAACGTGACTGGTGACCAAAGAGGGAGGGGCAAGGTTTAGAACAGGGGCTAAAAGTGTTTGCTCATCACACTTCGGGCACGGTTTATATTTCCTCTCTATGCTCACATGTCTAGTAACACTGGTAGTGGTCCGGCCCTGTCATAACAGTCACATGGTTGTGACATCAGAGGTCCTTTCTTCAAGTTTCAATCTAACAACAACTGATGGGGAAGGCGTATAATCTGGTGGGAGAGGATAGACAGGGCAGGGAGCTGCTGCTATAGGGATATGGTGGTTGGAATCTGATGGGAGAGGAGACACAGGGACAGGGAGCTGCTGCTAGAGGGATGGGGGGTTACTCTGGTGGGAATGGAGAGACACAGGGAGATGCTGCTAGGAGGACACGGGGGGTTCGAAGCTGCTGGTTAAAGAGAAGACATATACACACTTCATGTGTTTCAAGAGGCATTACTGTGTGGCATAGTGTGTTTTAAAATGCATAGTGTGTGGAGACCTGATAATCAAAACTGGTTACACTCCCTCCCCAGGCAGAGGACACAGAGCTGGTAGCCATGGACAGTGAGGGGTGTTTCAACCAGGTGCAGCTCCAGTCTGCATGGTCAGCATCTGTGCCCTTGTCTGGAGTCCCTGCTTCTCAACCCCCCCGGTCAACCTCGTATTCCACCTTGATAACCCCTGGCAACGGATGCTTCACTGTGGCATCACAAGGACTAACAGCATCTAGAGGGGTGAGTAGTGGGACACCGCTCTGGCTCCACACCGAAGTTCTCCAAGTACTGACTCTTATACCATTCTGCGCATCACCTACTCTATTGCTTTTAGTCACAACCATTGAACACTCTCTATTTACCCCTGCCCTGATCTGATATGTAGTTTCAGTTTATGAGGTCAAGTTTGTACATGTATCTTGAGATTTCATTGCATAAAAGTTTGATCATTTTACAATTTTGTAATAACCCTTTTTTTTTTTTTTTTTTACGGAGCTGACACTACAGGTGGTATGGCTTCATAGTGTAGAGGGGTACTGAGCACATTTTCTACTCTCTACTTTTTTTCTTTGTAGATGCAGCATACCCCACCTATGACATCAATCCCATGTGCGCAGTGTTATTTCTCATTGTTTTCCATAATGTGTTTTAAGGGGCATTCCTGTGTGTGGCATAACGTGTTTTAAGGGGCATTCCTGTGTGTGGCATAATGGGTTTTAAGGGGCATTCCTGTGTGTGGATAATGTGTTTTAAGGAGTACTACTGTGTGGCATAACGTAAAAGGGCTCTGTGTGGCGTAATGTGAATAAGGGACACTACTGTGTGGTGCAATTTCCATTGGCGGTACTATTTTATGGTCATGCCCCTTCCCAGCGAGACCAAACCTGTATTCTGCGGAATGCGCCATAGGAGCGCACTCTCCCTTCTTCAGTTATGGATGGCGGCACCAATGTTCTTTATGAACATAGGGCACCAAAATGTGTAGTTACGGCTTTGGTGGCACACATGTGGCCTCCTCTGTATTCAGCACTAAAAAAATTCCTACAGTGATACTATCTAATCTTATACAATTGCTAAGCTAGGGCATGGTCAATTGGGAAAATGCCTTCCCTGTTCCTTGTGTGTAACCTACACCAAATGAAGTGCCAAGCTTTACCTAACAGAACAAACCAAATACCAAATGTCTGACTATGGCACATGTTTGAATCCGCTGCAGAATGTCTCCTGTTGTGCATATTTTAATACAGAGAACAATGTATACTTGTACGGTGTTCTAAAAAGAATTATATTTGTAACAGCATAGAATAAGAAGTGGGAGGAGTCAGGAATAGTAAGGAGAGGAATCTGTCAGGAGCCAGGTGGTCATGCGAGGTGGGCCTGTGTGCTTTAAATGCCAGGGCCTATTTTTAGTCCCAGTCCGGCCCTGGTCATAATGTTCTGTCCTTCTTGCCTACAAAGATGAATCTCATGCCCACTGGGTATTTGGAAGGATAGATGAATCCCTTGGCAATGTTCTCTTTGATATAGTGCATTCATAAAAGGGGTATTTCTAAACCTTTACTTTGAAGCTCATGTCCCAGGTCTTACTGAAACTTTTGGTCAGTTGATACTAGTAGGAGTGCTACTAATCCTTCCTGTGCTAGAACAAAAGCCAGGGCCTTCTGGCCACAGCATTGGGGAGCTAAGTAAGTGAGTGAGATCTGGCTCTATCTATGGATATGTTAAGTGACCAAACAAGCCAGTTTCTGGACTTGACATAGAATAATTTACCTGACTATAGATGTATAATAGTTATATATATATATATATATATATATATATATATATATATATATATATATATATAAACAGAAAACCCAGCACTCACCATGTTTAAACACTCACAATGATGTATAAATGAGTAAATAAATAATGGGGATTTAGTTCATGGATTGATCAATGCATTTAAGCCCGCAGCCCACATCACGGGACCCCACTTTCTGCAGGTCCTACACTATCCGTCACACTGATGGAAACCTGGTAGCTGCTATCACATAGTTTAGACTGAAAAAATGTTACCTGGTTTAAAGCTCACCTGCCAGCTAATGGCTTTTAAAGATAAGGCAGTCACCTGACATAGCTTCTATCACACTACCAAAAAGACAGCTGACACAGGTTAATATAAACGAGTTTGCACATGGGGTGCATGAGAAAGCTATGATCACAAAAGGTTAATAAAAATTAACCGCATAAACAAAGTCAGAAATCCACTGCACTCGCCACTCCCAGATTTGGGGTGCAGACCTGCACTCGCCATTCCCAGGACAGGGGTGCAAGTGGCCTGTGACCACATTGCTTAAATAAATAAAAACAGAAAACCCAGCACTCACCATGTTTAAACACTCACAATGATGTATAAATAAGTAAATAAATAATGGGGATTTAGTTCATGGATTGATCAATGCATTTAAGCCTGCAGCCAACATCACGGGACCCCACTTTCTGCAGGTCCTAAAGTATCCGTCACACTGATGGAAACCTGGTAGCTGCTATCACATAGTTTAGACTGAAAAAATGTTACCTGGTTTAAATATCACCTGCCAGCTAATGGCTTTTAAAGGTAAGGCAGTCACCTGACATAGCTTCTATCACACTACCAAAAAGACAGCTGACACAGGTTAATATAAACGAGTTTGCACATGGGGTGCATGAGAAAGCTATGATCACAAAAGGTTAATAAAAATTAACCGCATAAACAAAGTCAGAAATCCACTGCACTCGCCACTCCCAGATTTGGGGTACAGACCTGCACTCGCCATTCCCAGGACAGGGGTGCAAGTGGCCTGTGACCACATTGCTTAAATAAATAAAAACAGAAAACCCAGCACTCACCATGTTTAAACACTCACAATGATGTATAAATAAGTAAATAAATAATGGGGATTTAGTTCATGGATTGATCAATGCATTTAAGCCCGCAGCCCACATCACGGGACCCCACTTTCTGCAGGTCCAACACTATCCATCACACTGATGGAAACCTGGTAGCTGCTATCACATAGTTTAGACTGAAAAAATGTTACCTGGTTTACAGCTCACCTGCCAGCTAATGGCTTTTCAAGGTAAGGCAGTCACCTGACATAGCTTCTATCACACTACCAAAAAGACAGCTGACACAGGTTAATATAAACGAGTTTGCACATGGGGTGCATGAGAAAGCTATGATCACAAAAGGTTAATAAAAATTAACCGCATAAACAAAGTCAGAAATCCACTGCACTCGCCACTCCCAGATTTGGGGTACAGACCTGCACTCGCCATTCCCAGGACAGGGGTGCAAGTGGCCTGTGACCACATTGCTTAAATAAATAAAAACAGAAAACCCAGCACTCACCATGTTTAAACACACAATGATGTATAAATAAGTAAATAAATAATGGGGATTTAGTTCATGGATTGATCAATGCATTTAAGCCCGCAGCCCACATCACGGGACCCCACTTTCTGAAAGGTCCTACACTATCCATCACACTGATGGAAACCTGGTAGCTGCTATCACATAGTTTAGACTGAAAAAATGTTACCTGGTTTACAGCTCACCTGCCAGCTAATGGCTTTTCAAGGTAAGGCAGTCACCTGACATAGCTTCTATCACACTACCAAAAAGACAGCTGACACAGGTTAATATAAATGAGTTTGCACATGGGGTGCATGAGAAAGCTATGATCACAAAAGGTTAATAAAAATTAACCGCATAAACAAAGTCAGAAATCCACTGCACTCGCCACTCCCAGATTTGGGGTGCAGACCTGCACTCGTCATTCCCAGGACAGGGGTGCAAGTGGCCTGTGACCACATTGCTTGAATAAATAAAAACAGAAAACCCAGCACTCACCATGTTTAAACACTCACAATGATGTATAAATAAGTAAATAAATAATGGGGATTTAGTTCATGGATTGATCAATGCATTTAAGCCCGCAGCCCACATCACGGGACCCCACTTTCTGCAGCTTTCTCATGCACCCCATGTGCAAACTCGTTTATCTTAACCTGTGTCAGCTGTCTTTTTGGTAGTGTGATAGAAGCTATGTCAGGTGACTGCCTTACCTTTAAAAGCCATTAGCTGGCAGGTGAGCTTTAAACCAGGTAACATTTTTTCAGTCTAAACTATGTGATAGCAGCTACCAGGTTTCCATCAGTGTGACAGATAGTGTAGGATCTGCAGAAAGTGGGGTCCCGTGATGTGGGCTGCAGGCTTAAATGCATTGATCAATCCATGAACTAAATCCCCATTATTTATTTACTTATTTATACATCATTGTGAGTGTTTAAACATGGTGAGTGCTGGGTTTTCTGTTTTTATTTATTTAAGCAATGTGGTCACAGGCCACTTGCACCCCAGTCCTGGGAATGGCGAGTGCAGGTCTGTACCCCAAATCTGGGAGTGGCGAGTGCAGTGGATTTCTGTCTTTGTTTATGCAGTTAATTTTTATTAACCTTTTGTGATCATAGCTTTCTCATGCACCCCATGTGCAAACTCATTTATATTAACCTGTGTCAGCTGTCTTTTTGGTAGTGTGATAGAAGCTATGTCAGGTGACTGTCTTACCTTTAAAAGCCATTAGCTGGCAGGTGATATTTAAACCAGGTAACATTTTTTCAGTCTAAACTATGTGATAGCAGCTACCAGGTTTCCATCAGTGTGACGGATACTTTAGGACCTGCAGAAAGTGGGGTCCCGTGATGTGGGCTGCGGGCTTAAATGCATTGATCAATCCATGAACTAAATCCCCATTATTTATTTACTTATTTATACATCATTGTGAGTGTTTAAACATGGTGAGTGCTGGGTTTTCTGTTTTTATTTATTTAAGCAATGTGGTCACAGGCCACTTGCACCCCTGTTCTGGGAATGGCGAGTGCAGGTCTGCTCCCCAAATCTGGGAGTGGCGAGTGCAGTGGATTTCTGACTTTGTTTATGCGGTTAATTTTTATTAACCTTTTGTGATCATAGCTTTCTCATGCACCCCATGTGCAAACTCGTTTATATTAACCTGTGTCAGCTGTCTTTTTGGTAGTGTGATAGAAGCTATGTCAGGTGACTGCCTTACCTTTAAAAGCCATTAGCTGGCAGGTGATATTTAAACCAGGTAACATTTTTTCAGTCTAAACTAGGTGATAGCAGCTACCAGGTTTCCATCAGTGTGACGGATAGTGTAGGACCTGCAGAAAGTGGGGTCCCGTGATGTGGGCTGCAGGCTTAAATGCATTGATCAATCCATGAACTAAATCCCCATTATTTATTTACTTATTTATACATCATTGTGTGTTTAAACATGGTGAGTGCTGGGTTTTCTGTTTTTATTTATTTAAGCAATGTGGTCACAGGCCACTTGCACCCCTGTCCTGGGAATGGCGAGTGCAGGTCTGCACCCCAAATCTGGGAGTGGCGAGTGCAGTGGATCTCTGTTTTTAGTCCAAAAGGTTGCACAGAGGTAGCTGGATGACTATGCTAAGCGACACGAGTGGGCGGCACAAACACGTGGCCCATCTAGGAGTGACACTGCAGTGGTAGACAGGATGGCAGTTTGAAAAACTAGGCCCCAAACAGTACATAATGCAAGAACTTAGTAACTGGGAACAGACATGTCTGGGCATATGAAGAGCAGGAGACCAGAATAATGACACACATGGAACGGACCAGGTTGCAAAACAAGGTATAAGCTATCACCGGCAGGGAATGCTGGGAGTGAATGCAGTATAACAGGAAGAGCAACTAATGCAACCATCCTCCTAATTGCAATACAGATGAACTGCATATACACTGAGAGCTAGATTGCAGACTGGCTGCAGCTGAATGCTTCCACAATACTGACAGCTTCCCTGCTGCCTAACAACAGCCAGGACTAGAAACTGCTAAGGCTGTCAGAAATCCTGGTAGCAGATCGTAACATAAGAAGAAGGTACATGACATAGCTGAAAGTTATGTTTAAAAGGGCCAAAAACATCTTGTTTGCAAACTACAAAAATCACTCAATGGTCTTAATGATTGGCAAGAGCATAGAATTAACAAAGTTTTATTGGAACAAGAGTTCACAAGAAGTAAAGCTGTTCCATACCTATACTCAAAGTTTGAAAAAGGGAAAATGGTTTATTTGCTCTTATATGTGGATGATTGGGTTATTGTCCATGAAAGAGATAAATAAATGACAAAGTGATGTTCTAAACTCCCACTTTGACCTTGGAGAGGTGACATACAACAGAGCAATCTACACACAGCGAAGAGAAGACGGAAGTATTCTACTCATCAGTGCTGTGGTGGCTGTTAGATCTGGGTGTTGCAATGGGATCTCTGGTGCATGTCCAGTGAAGCCACTCCATACGCCAGTTGCGCTATGCCATAGCATATAGAGGATCATAGTACTGCGCATGCCCAGTGTGTCGGGAGTCACACACAGTGCATCCCAGACTTACCGTAAATTACTTTAGGGTCTACTGTAGTAGCAGGCTGTTTGAAAGAGGGATCTCTGTTTTACAAACTGACTGTGCGGTTGAAGTTGCACACTTGCGGCACTGTCAGTACTATCGGCGCTGTCCCACACTTGGACACTATAGTGATTTACTGACTTCAGAAACTGGTAGTGGGCTCTGGGCCTGATTCTGACCCGCTATGCGAGCGGCCAGGAGGCCGCTCCATAAAGGAGCTGGGACGACCCTGATTCAGAGCAAGCGCTCTGTCAGAGCGTCCGGCTCTGAATCAGGGCCTCTGTTTGAAAGAGGGGTCTCTGTATTACAAACTGTTTGTGCGTTTTAAAGTGCAAACTTGCAACACTATTGGCGCTTTCCCAGACTTGAACACTATAATGATTTCATGAGTTCAGAAACTGGTAGTGGGCTCTGTTTGAAAGAGGGGTCTCTGTGTTACAAACTGATTGTGCATTTTAAAGTGCAAACTTGTGGCAATGTCGGCACGTCAATGCTGTGGTGGCTGTCAGATCTCTGGCGCAAGCCCAGTGGAGCCGCTCCATATGGCAGTCATGCTATGCCATGGTGCATAGAGGATCATAGTACTGTGCATGCCCAGTGTGTTGGGAGACACACACAATGGGATCTCTGGCACATTCCCAGTGGAGCCGCTCCATACGCCAGTCACACTATGCCATGGCGTATAGAGGATCATAGTACTGTGCATGCCCAGTGTGTCAGGTGTCGCACACAGTGCATCCCAGACTTACAGTAAACATTATAGTGATTTCATGACTTTAGGAGCTACTGTAGTAGTGGCCTGTTTGAAATAGGGAACTCTGTATTACACTTAATGATTTAAAACTTTATTAGACATTCTTCTACAGCCCTGATTCCATGAGGAAAACGCTGTACTACAGTATATTGTACAGAATCACTGCTTCTGTCAGCCCATCATCGGGTGGTAATAAACTTTGGAAAATGTTTTGGAAATCAGAAGCATGTGCTGTATAGTTTAGGAAAAGTAACACCTGGTGGACAAAAAGTTGTATTACATGCAATGACTTTTTTTTAGTGCTATGCCACGTTCCGTTATGAAACTTTCTGTGTGGCACAACTCATGGCGTAGTGTGTGGCATGAGATGCATGGCATATGGAGCAACAATCTAGCTGTGTACATCTGTATTTGTGACTCTGCAGGTGGTCTGTCTGCACTTGGCAGGGGTGCTTTATTGTCCGTAAAGGGGTGCTGTGTTGTTCATCAAGGGGTTTCTGCCTCGTCCAAGGGAGCTCTTCACCACTGTTAAAAATAATAAAAGTTAAATAAAATTATTATTCCACACAAAAAAATTAAAATTGGTTTTTATTTTGTGTGTGTGTGCTACTGTAGCTAGTAGCTACACCATTATGGTTCAGTGACACTGCCGGCCAGACCACAGTTCATCATCCGTGTACTGTATTTGTGACTCTGCAGGTGGTGCATCCGCACTCCGCAGGAGTGCTTTATTGTTCATAAAGGGGTGCTGTGTTGTTCATCAGCTGCTTCATCTAGGGGTGCTCTTCCCCAGTGTAAAAATAATTAAAGTTAAATAAAATGATCATTCCACAAAAATAAAAAATAAAATCTTTTTACTTTTTTGTGGGTGCTAGCTATGCTATTATTGTTTGGTGACACTGCTGGTCAGACTGCAGTTTAAGTTTGTTGATATGGAGGACAATCAAATGAGAGGAGAGCAGGAACCACATACTAGTGCTGCCAGCATTCATGATGACGATAAACTCTGCCTTTTGAGAAAGTCGCAGCTAGTGGTGAAACGCGTTAAGGAATCTACACCTGACGTTCCTCTTCACTTACCTGCACCCCCGAAGTTTTGCTCATCTCCTGGTGGAGATCACACTCACACCTACCCAGCATGGCACATCTCTCACCAGCCAGTGGAGACCACGCTCACACCTACCCAGCATGGCATGTCTCTCACCAGCCGGCCGCCTGGCGTGTCCGGATGTGACCCACATGTTGCTGGATTTCCCCCGCAATTGTCATCTCTGTTTGGCCGCCGGGACATGGTCTCCATCAGTGTGGTACATCTTTTGCATCCAAGCAGGTGGATCGTGTAACTGACTGTAGGGCCAGTATCCAGCTGGTAGGAACAGCGATCCCACTGTGCTGCTGGAGGACACCGCATCTAAAGCACTTACAAGCCTGTTTATCCAAGGAGGTGACAATTATGGGTATGTGAACTTCAGGTGGAAATTATTTTTCAAGCTTCACTATAGCCACTCCATAGTTGGCATACTCAACCCAGGTTTTAATACCACCACGCCATTGCTGCTCCATTCAAATAGCAGAACTTCTCTAAACATTTATATTCATTTAACTGGTCTGCACAGTAAGTTTTAATCACATGGACAATTCCATCAGGATCATTAGATACTTTATCACCATATAGGATAACCATACAAATTGTATTTATTCGATTGTTGTCATTTTGTAACATCTTGCTAGCTATTATCCTACTTGTGTTACTAGAGCTGTAGAACCTGACCATTAAGTACTTACTGGCACTGATTCTTTTTATACATTTTTCTGCACAATAAATGTGTATTTTACAATGACATATTAGCTTTGTGTGTGTGTGTGCAGTGCTTGTTTACCTAGTTTTAATCTAATGATGATGATACAAGGCTATCAACATCATCTACAAAGGATGAGACCCAAGGGCTTGTTGGGGTATGTAAAATCAAACAAGCAATGTTTTACAGTGTTAAAGAAAAAAAAATCAAAAGCTAAGTTAGCTGCAGAAAAACAAAAAATTGACAATATGCCATTCACTAAATGAAGTGTCAAGGAAAGGATAAGGCTTTAGCCTTTATTTCTGACTGGCGTTTCTTCCTCTTATGATGATGTAAGCCCTTGTCCCTGAAGAAGTGTCAAAAAAATAAAATTGTTAAGGCACAGGAACCAACTGTGTGCTCAGAAAAGTCACAGATCCCCGAGGAGAGTCTAAGTGTGTCCACGGTTGCTATGTGTGAGCCTGATCTTTCCGATATTGTACTAGAAGAGGATCCTCCTTCCACCATTTGTGTGCCCTCTGCAAATGTATGGATGAGCGGCACAAGTCAACATGCTGACATAGAAATGCTTCTATGGAAGTGCACCAGGAGTATGAGGATTATATTTCCATAGTTGGTGCTCTTAAGGATGATGAGGTTGTTGATGATGAGGATGTTGATGCCGTGGGTGTTGTTTGTGTAAATCAGGAAACCGTTGTTGCTCATGGCATGAAAAAGCCCATTGACATGCCCGGGCAAAAGACTAAAAAAATCCACATTTCTCATGTGTGAAATAATTTCCACCGAAATCCAGACATTTGCCAAGCCATCTGTGCTCTTTGCAAAGCAAGAGTGAGTAAAGGTAAGGACCATAACCATCTAGGAACCTCCTCACTGTTACGTCACTTGCACTGCATTCATCAAAAGTGTTTGCAAAATTCAGAAACTTTGGCTAAAAATTTAACAATCAGTCCAGTTCACCTAGCTGCTCCCTTCTCTGTTAGATAAAAGCGCTTGCAATCTCCACCCCAACACCTACATCATCAACATCCTCAATCATGATCAGAAGTAGTCCTGCATCCAGTTTCATAGGAATGACCGACTCCTCTCTAATCTGTGATTCCTTAGAAGGATCCTTGAGTGCTATGCCTGTTGGTGCTGCTGTCAGTGGATCTTCATCCAAGAAGGGGACTAGGAGGAAGATAACTTTTAGTAGTTTAACAAAACAATTGACTGTCAAACAATCCTTTGCAAGGGGGAACAAGTATGACAGCAGTTACAAAGTTGCACAGCGGATTACTGATGCCATAAAAGCTATGCTGGTATTAGATGTGCGTCCTGTATTCGCCATTAATGCAGTGGGTTTTAGACATTTAATTGAGGTCCTTTGTCCCCGCTACAATGTTCCTTCTAGATTCCACTTCACTAGAACAGCAATTCCCAGTCTGTACAAGGACATTAAAAAAACCTTATTAGTGTCCTCTGAAATGCCATTGTACCCACTGTCCACTTAACCACAGATATGTGGACAAGCATGACAGGGCAAACTAAAGATTACATGACTGTGACAGCCCACTGGGTAGGTGTATTGTCTTCAACAGTGCAAAGAGCAAAAGCAGCAGCATCTAACATATGCCAGCTCATTCAAAGGCAGGCTACTCTTTGTTTCACTAAGAGGCATACTGCTGAGAACCTCTTAGAAAAACTCAGGGAAATCATTGCAAAATGGCTTCCCTGCTTGGAGTCTCCTCGGGATTTGTGATTTCTGACAATGTCAGCAATTTTGTGAAAGCATTACATCTGGGCGATTCGAACATGTCCCATGTTTTGCTCAAACAATTAATTTGTTGGTGCAAATTTTTTAAAAAAATGACAGGGGCTTGCAGGAGATGCTCTTGGTAGCCTGAAAAATTTTGGGCCATTTTCGACATTCAGCAGCTGCATGTCGAAGATTGCAGCACCAGCAAGTACTGTTGAATTTGCACTGCCATCAGCTGAAGCAAGAGGTAGTAACTAGATAGAA
Source organism: Taudactylus pleione (assembly GCA_031769625.1). Lineage (NCBI taxonomy): Eukaryota > Metazoa > Chordata > Amphibia > Anura > Myobatrachidae > Taudactylus > Taudactylus pleione. Next base: position 4,148,177 of record JAUIMM010000601.1, read on the forward strand.
TTCTATCCTCTATATGCTTTATTGGATGGAGGAGCAGCAAGAGGCCATCCAAGGCTCCACAATGGCCTATGATATAGGGAAAGGAGCAGGAATGAACCTTAGTCAAGCGCAGTAAAAAATAATTTCCATGTTGTGCAAGGTTCTCAAACCCTTTTAACTTGCCACATGTGGAGTTAGTTCAGACACTGCCAGCTTGATTCAGGTCATTCCCTTAATTAGACTTTTGCAAAAGCAGCTTGAGAAACTGAAGGAGGAGCTGAAATGGAGAGATTCCACTAAGTATGTCGGACTTGTAGATCAAGTCCTTCATTCACTTTGCCAGGTTCCAAGGGTCATCAATCTCTTGAAATCAGATCACTATATTTTGTCAACCATATACTTGATCCTAGGTTTAAGTCATACATTGTATCTTTCTTTTCAACTGACACAAATCTGAAGAGATGCAAAGAGCTGTTGGTGAAAAAATTGTCAGCTCAAGTGGCATGTGACATGGCAGCATCTAATCCTTCAGTTTCTGTGGCTGCCAGGAAAAAAACTAAATTTTCTTAAGAGACCCACTACTGGTGATGCAGATCAGTCAGCAAAACCTTATGACATCTGGACGGGTCTGAAAAAATTGCCTACAATTAGTGACATGTCTAGCATGACTTAGTCTGATATAGTTACCATTCAGAGAATGGTTTATGATTATTTTAGGGATAGCAACCAAATAGGCATGTCAGACAGTCCGTTTAACTACTGGCAGGAAAAAGAGGCAATTTGGAGTCGTTTACAGAAACTGGCTTTGCTTTACTTAAGTTGCCTACCCTCCAATGTGTACACTGAAAGAGTTTTCAGCGAAGCCAGAAAACTTGTCAGCGATCATAGTTGGTTACTTCCCCAAAATGTGGAAAAGATGATGTTCATCAAGATGAACTTGTAATGGTGGGTTCCAGTTGGGACAAATTAATATTGTGTGTAGAAGAGGATGTACACACTGATGGGGATGATTACTACAACATCTGATCTTAGCTAGGTTGTAAAACCAGTTTGTGTATGTAGAGATCATTGCCACCAATGTCCACTGTGCATTGGCAGCTTGTTTTGTGGGGGCCCAAACAAACCAATTATTTCAGCCACAAGTGACAGTCCCTGATGCTGAAGTGATTGGTTTGTTAAAGTGTGTATGTCCTATTTTATAAATACAACATAAGGGTGGGTTAGTGGGAGGCAATTCCATCTTGCACCTCTTTTCTTTGCATTATGTGCTATTTGGGGCATTGCTGCCTGACACTTTTAATTTTATAGTTCTTTAAACCGCCATCCTGTCTGCCACTGCAGTGCCATTCTCTTTCCTAGATGTATCATGTTGGTAATTGAACTGCCACAGTTGCTGAAGTCTTCAACATGTGGTTGCTTAATGTTGAAAATGTCCAGAAATGATTATGGCCACATAAAGCATTTACCGCATACCCCTTTCATTTAAAAAAAAATGCAGAACCACCAGAGAGCTCAACTGGGGCAAGGACTAATGTGAATGAGTCAAATTTCTTTGTAAATGACTCTCCTCCTCTCTCCCTCATAAATTTGCTTCGGTATCCAAAACTTAAAATTAAATTTACTACAAATCAACCCTTCTTTTTCCTACCTTCAGCTACATACATACTCCAACTCCCTCTGTCTTGATTAATAAAAATTATTTGTTTCCTGATTTGCCATGTTCGTGCCGCCCACTGCTGTCGCTTAGCTTAATCTTTTAGAAAAAAAACAGAACCAAAACGCGAAAGGGTGGTTTTGGCAAACCAAATCCAGATCCAAAACACGAAGCAGATACAGATCCAAGACCAAAACTCGGCACACATCCCTATTATAAATGAGTGACAGAGACTGAGCCGCTATTTATAAGAGTGGTACTTCCTAATATGCATATTTAACTGTATGGATTGATATAAGTGTCAGGTATTATATGTACGTCTAATTCTTATGATGAATGTTGTCTCTGGCTTTGCTGTCACAAGTTTGCATCATCTGTATAGTCCATGTTCTTAAATATAATCAATGGTGGCCTCAGCAAGGAAAGGATGGAGATTACCATCTGGTATGGGATTATAATTTAATATAAGTATATACCTTAATGGATCAAAACAATCTTAAATCTAACTCCCAATTTCTTTGACATGTTTATTGGTTCCAGGAGTAGATTATTCTAAGAGATATACTTAGCACTATTGAAACTATTTTTGCAGTCATAACAGGAAACAAGCAACAGACTTTTGTATCTTGCAGTCTATTTGCTTGTCTTGAATTTCCATAAACACCAGCCAGATTTACACTATGGCCAGGGGTGCCAAGATGGGGGGGGCAGGTAAAAATTACCTGGGCCCAGGCTTGCTGGAAGGGCCCAGTACCGCTCCCCCCTATTACATCACACAGCATCCCAGCATACACTGGTATGTGCTGGGCTGCCCTGGAGACTGCTCATGGCTGCTAAGAAGCAGCCACAGCAGTGTCCTATGCCTGTAGGGGGAGATATCAAGCTTATCGTGCCCCCCACTGGCTATGCACTCAGCTGAGTGGGCTCACTGTGCCCCCTCACCAGCTTGCAGTGCCGCTTTGCAGTGCTGCAAAACTTTTTTTAAGCTAAGGGGGCATGGCCATGCCTCCCGTGGTTAGGCCACGCCCCATTTTTTTACTGGGGCGCGGTGCGGCTCTTGATGGGCCTGACTATGCCTTCTGCATGAATCAAGGTTCACTGAATGCTGTGTTTGCTAATTCTTTATAATATCTCTTAAGTGGTTTGCTAATATTTTATCTTACAGAACACCTTTTATGTGCCTGAGCTTCCAGACTGATAGCCTCTGGTTCAGGTACATCTCCAGCTGCTGCCATGTCCAATGACACATTCTTGTTTTGTGTATTAACTTTCACCTTTTCTATAACTTGCACTATTTTCTTGAATATAACATCTCTAGACTTGATAAGCTTTTAAGCACTTGGATTCCATAATCTGTAGCATTTATTCTCATAGCAGTAGTCAAGCATGATGTACTTTACTGGTTTTGAATCCAGCTTGCATCTTATTTCTTTTGGTATGTGAATGTAGGCAGCACTTCCAAAATTCAGAGATGTTTTACACTTGGTTTTCTCTTTGAAAATGTTTCAAAAGGTGTTTTGTCATTAAGGGCAACTGTAGGAGAATGGTTTTTACGATAAACTGCTGAGAATATGGCTTCCACCCAAAACTACTTTTCTAGACCTGTGTCCTTTAGCATACATCTTGCTTTCTTCATTAGTGTATGGTTTGCTTGTTCACTAACAATGTTTTGCTCAGAAGTATAGGCAATGGTCAACTGATGCTTTATTTTTTCAAGAAGAATTCCACTCTCTGTTAAGATATTCCTCACCATTATCAGATTTCTGGGTCTTGAATCTTTGACCAGTTTGATTTTCTACAAGTCTCTTGTAGTCTGCAATCTTCTTTGTGATTTCAAATTGCCCTCTGATGAAGTACATGCATGTCATTCTTGTGAAATCATCTATTAAAGTTACAAAGTATCTATATCCACTTACTGACTTCACTTCCATTGGACCGCACACATCTGTATGCACTATCTCAAGTGGTACTGTAGTTCTGTTTGTTGACTTGGGAAATGGTTGTGTCATGGCTACAGACTTTTGAGACTCCTGAGGAGAAACAGGCTTAACAGGTGGTACAAACTGAGGGGTTTAAGGAATAAAATAGCACCGGCACGCAATGTTAAAAGTAAACAAGATTTATTCAAAGACAAGACTGTGCAGAAAAGTTCTAGATACTTAAACATGAAGTCTCCATAAGGCAAAGTTAAGATTATCACAACAAGCAGGTGTCAGGATAGTCATGCAAGAACTAAAGTTCATATAGCACAAAGTTCATATCATACCATCTAACAGATGCGGAGTTGAACTCCATGAGGTAATAAAGATCCGGTATGGGGCTGAGCCCCAAGATGTGACAAACATCCGGTATGAAGTGGTGCAGGGTTGAGCCCCGAGACATAACTGAAAATCCGGTATGGAGTGGTGCAGGGTTGAGCCCCGGGATGTGACTGAAATCTGGTATGGAGTTGAGCCGCAAGGTGCAAAGGAGATCCAGTATGAGGAGGTGCTGGGGTTGAGCCTCAAAACGTGATGGAGGTCCGGTGTGGAAAGGTGCAGGGTTGAGCCCTGAAGTCCAGTGAAGGTCCGGTATGGGGTTGCACCCCAAGATGTGATGGGGGCCCAGTGTGAAGAGGTGCAAGGTTGAGCCCTGAGATGAGGCAGAGGTCCAGAGTGAAGAGGTGCAGGGTTGAGGCCCAAGATGAAGCAGAGGTCCGGAGTGAAGAGACTTATGTTGCAGTTGACAACTGTTAGTTGAAGGTAAACATGAAGAGACCATGAAACGGCAGCAAAGCTAGGTTAGTAGTAGCTAGTAGGCTAGTAGTACAGCGGAGACTACCAGTAGAGTTAGGTTTAGTATTGCAGCAAAGTTCAGTAGCAGCGCTGGGATCTGTAGTGCCATCAAGCATCTGTAGCAGAACCGGCAAAGAGAGTCCACAGCATATATCAAATACAGCGAGGATCTGGCAGCAGTCCAAGGAAACGTTGAAGGTAACGTTGCACAAACAACAATGCTCAGTTAGTAACAGACTTTTATACCAGATGCAAGACATCCATTGGAAGTGTTAAAGCATGTGACCCAGACAGAACCAGGTCTAGAAAACCAAATAATCACAGACCCCAGCAAGCAGACAGCGCCCAAGGAATAGAGAATCACTTTAACTCTCTGTATACTCCATTCAATACATGCCGGCAGCCCGGAAGGATACTCCAACGACCACAACGGAAACTTGGCAAGTGTATTTTATCTTTAAACAGGGATACAGTTCGAGTTCTGACAGGTTGATTACTTTGTTTTCCTAATACACAGCTCTCACATATAGGTTTCTGTGCGTCACTCACTGACATTCCAGTGACCATCCCATTCAGTAGTTTTTGAACACTGTTGTATCCAAGGTAAGCAGAGTTCTAGAGACTGTGATTCAGTTGTCATCTTTGCGTAATAGTATTGTGTATCAAGGGCATACAATCGCTGACACCTGGTACCTGTAGCTATTACTGTCCCTTTTCTGTTTCACACAATACACTTTCCTTCAGCAAGGTTAACTTTGTGGCCTCTCTGTTCCAAGATACTGATGGCTATAAGATTTATACTCCTTTCTGGTACTTAAGAACATCTTGGATTTCTGTGACTCTTGTTCTAGTCACATTTTAAAAGTGGGTTTTAATTGTTACAACTTTTGTATAAGTTAGTACCGGTTTGCCAATCCCTTTGATTGTGATAGGATCACATGCTACTAATTTGGTGAGCCATTCCACATTGCAGCTGAAATGCATTGTTGCACCTGGACACAAGGTAAAGGAGGGCAATCCCTGCTGAAGAGAGACTGGTGGCTACCTTGAGGTATCTAGCTACAGGAAGGTCATTTGAAGACCTGAAGTTTGGGACACTCATCTCACCTCAGTCCTTGGGCATCATCATTATGGAGACCTGCAAAGCTATTGTTAAAGTGCTGCAGTACCAGTATTGCAAGGCAAGTAAAAAAAAAAAAAAAAGACACCACACATTTTTTCTTGTTTAATGAAAAAGTTCTTGTTTTTATTTGTTGTTAAATATTGTTTTAAATTTAACTTTTTAACTGTGTCAATAACTGTGCTGCATAGCAGCCATCTTGGGTACACAACAGTACATAATAACAGTGCCAATCAGGCAGAAAACTGGGCTGCATAGCCATCTTGTGTACACAACACTACAACAACACTGGAATAATACAGAGCCACTGTGGCCAAAAAACACTTGCACACTCTGGACCTCATTCAGAGTTGGTCGTAAGCGGCTGCTCGGTCGTACACCTAATGACCGCAAAACTGAAAATGGAAGCAATCGCGCGGCCAGTCGGTCGCAACCAAAGTGATGCCCATACATGAACAATGCACCTCCTCTAGCTAGCGAGTGATAGCAGCTAGCGATCGAGTCAATCGTTGTCAGTTGCTGTATGTTAATTTTCTTCTGATGGTTGCGGCCTCTTGTGTTGTGTGCAAATGACATAAAAAATTAACAAAAAAACGCATAGAATAAGCCATTCCCATGAAATATATTTATTCTTATTATTCTCTAATGCAAACGCAACTGAATCCATTACAAGCCAATTAGCAGTGTTATTAGCAACAACAAACGATTATTAGCTGCTTGCATTGTGTGTCACAAAATAGAAACATCAAACATAACATCAGTCACATTCGATAGTATTGATTGTTCTCTGGTGCTTTAGAGAGCACATACCCAACCTCAAGCTGTACGATCAGCCAGGCCTCTAATCAGCTCGCAGAGTGACGTTTTACTACTTCTGGCCTTCTATGTCGATCAGAGCAGGAAATTTATGTATGCCCCTAAAACGCCCTGAAAACGGTGAGGAACACCTGCGTTTTTAGACCACCACCCCAGTCAACACCCACAAACTGCCTTTCATGTCAATCATCTCTCGGAAGCCACTTCCTACTCGTAAGCCATACGATCGACAGCATTTTGGATTGCAAGGTCTCCTACGCACATGCGCATGCATGGTTTGGAAACATCGGATGCGTATGACCGATCGGCCGCTTCCGACCGACTCTGAATGAGGTCCTCACAAATTTTTTGGGGGGCTTTTAGTAATAGACAGCAAATAATAGGCTGCATTAACAAAAATGTGCACTGACCTGTAGGCAACCCAAACTGTGCACTGAACTGTATGCAATATAGATTGCAACAACATTTTTACAAAACAGCATTATCACCAAATTTTTTGAATCCCAATAGGTAGCGTGCTGTATGTTATAGGGTGGGTCAGATGCCAGTTTGAACAGGCCAATACACACATGGCACAAGAATACATTGTGGCCCTGGCTTCCAGCAATGTGTACTTGTGCCATGTGTGGAGTGACCTTGTCCAAACAGCATCATCACCACCCTATCCCATGCAGCCAGCACCTATTGGGAGTCATAAAATTCGGTGATAGTAAAAGCAAGAACAAAATAAACAAAAAAAATAGATATCTGTATAGTGGGGCTATTCATCCGCTGCGTCCAGCAGAGCATTAAACATAGTAGTGCTTGTGCTTGGGGTGCTGGGTGGGGGAGTAATCTAACTTGGCTGGGCGGGGCTGACATAGGTGTTTGGGGCAGAGGAAAATAGCATTGGGTTAGCGAAATACGTTGAATTGTGGATATTTTTGCTCATACACCTACTCAATAGGTCATAATTTAGCTTTAAGAAATTTTTTTTCGTTTCTTCATCCATATTACGCATAGTGCTGTTTACATGTGCTGTAAAGTCATCGATTGCATCAGGAGGTTTTTGAAGGAGGCGTTCTGCATTCATGAGAAATAAGTCCTCCCGTTCCATATGGTTCTCCTTTCTCCCTTGTTTTTTTTGGAGGGGTTGTTGGGAAGAGGCTGAGGGTTCAGGTGCAATGGGTGTTGCCAGTTGTGTGTTATTCTCCACATCACTTTCCCCAAGCAGACTGAGGTCCGGTGTGGATCCCAAATCAAGGTCTTGGGTGGGAGTCTATATAGGAAACAATGAAAAAAAATGATTATAGTCATGTTCTAACCCCTTTTTTACTATTTTTACAGTTTCCTAACACCGTGGAGGAGTGGAAGAGGATTGCTGAAGAGTTTGAACAACGTTGGAATTTCCCTAACTGCGGAGGAGCAATCGATGGGAAACACATCAACATCAACCCACCTGCCAACACCGGATCATATTACTACAACTACAAAGGATTCTTCAGCATCATTCTCATGGCAATGGTGAATGCCAACTATGAATTTCTGTTTGTGGATGTCGGCAAGAATGGCCGTGCTTCGGATGGTGGGTCCTTAAAACAGATGACTTTCTACCACAGACTCACCAACAAAACACTTAACTTGCCCTCACTGGACCAGACAAAGCATGACCTAAATTACATTTTTGTCACTGATGAAGCCATTTGCACAGAGGGGCCTGACCAGAGAGAAAAGGATGTACAACTACCATCTATCCTGGGCACGGCGCATTGTGGAAAATGCATTTGGAATAATGAGCAACAGCTTCCACATTTTTCACACCATCATCAACCTACGTGTGGAGAAGATAGACTGGGTCGTGATGGCGTGCTGTGTGTTGCATAACTTTTTGCGAAGAAAAACTACCCAACGAGGACCATTCCCAGCTAGACCAGAAGATGTAGGACCTCCGGGGGACAGTGCCTAGTTTACATCTGTGTCTGTACCACCAATTCAAACAACATCGACCGCACGTGCCAAAGTAGTGAGGGAGGAGTACATGGCCTATTTCAATGGACCAGCTGCGGTACCATCGTAGGAGGAATGTCTGTGAACTAACTGATTATATTGGACATTTGTGATTGAACAACAAAAACATTAAGGATTTTGGTGTATTAACTGTGTCACTACTTACCAAGACTTCAGCAGACGGTCCAGGCACTTCTGCAACCTCCTGTTCTCCCTCTCGCTCAGCCATCAACACAATAGATTCCCTTTGTGTCTCTTGATCACTGATGAAGGACATCATATGGTAGTACCAGAGCGTGGGCTCATATATATCATCTGTGCCTGCTCCTGATTTTTTGGAGTCATCCACCTTCTTTTTTTTCTTTTATGTACACTGTCCTGAGGATTTGAATTTTCTGCCGGACAGTTCTCAGGTCAGCATCGACAATGTACCGTTTCGTATACTCCAAGAGCAGCTGTAATGCGGCCAACTTGTGTGACTTGGTTATCTTCCACAGACACTCTTTAGAGTGCAGGACTTCGATGAATCCACTAATGAACTCACGTTCACTATCCATGGACATACAGGTATCTATAAAGAGGGAAAAAAAGGACATATATATATATATATATATATATATATATATATATATATATTAGTGTATATAGTTTTGTTATATTTTATGTTGTTATGGTTATATTTTTTAATGTTTTAATATTGTCTTTTTTACAGATTTGTAAAGGCTTGGTTTGGTATTGTAATAGTGTTTTCTTTTACAGTATATCATGTGTTTATTTTTAGGTATTTTAATTTTTTTTCTTTTACAGCATGAGTCTTCAGCCTTTGGCCCTCTAGCTCTTGTGGAACTACAGATCCCAGGATGCCCTGCCACAGTTTTAGCATGCTGATATTTCCAAACCTTGGCAGGGCATGCTGGGATGTGTAGCTCCACAACAGCTGGAGGGCCAAAGGTGTTTTACAGGAATGATGTGCGTTTTTAAATGTAATGTATGGTGTTTTTTTGGTTACAGTGAAGACGTTTTTTTGTTTGTTTTTTAAATTTTATTACTTTAAATGTATTTTTATTTTATCTGTATTGTATTTATTTTTTTACATGTTTTGTCAAATATTTTGTGTTATTTCAATATGAACAATCTTCCTGTAATGTATTTGTTTATCTTGTTTAAATATATTTGTTTATTATTTTTCAAAAATTTGAATTGTTTCTAATTATTTATTAGGTGGGCCCATGACATTGGTGGCCAGTTGGTTAGGTGGGGGGCACACATTGGGGGTAGTGGGAGCTTAATTCATGACCCAGCCACCGGCCGCCTCATTATATTGGGCGGTGGCTGGGTCATGCATTTATTACCTGGGGGGCACACATTGGTGGGTAGTGGGAGCTTAAAGCATGATCCAGCCACTGCCCGCCTCATTATGGTGGGCGGTGGCTGGATCATGCATTTATTACCTGGGGGCACACTTTGGTGGGTAGTGGGAGCTTAATGCATGACCCAGCCACCGCCCGTCTCATTACGGTAGGCGGTGGCTGGGTCATGCATTTATTACCTGGGGGCACACATTGGTGGGTAGTGGGGATTAATCACATGACCCAGCCACCACCCACCTCATTATGGCAGGCGGTGGCTGGGTCATGCATTTATTACCTGCGGGGCACACATTGTTGGGTAGTGGGAGCTTAATGCATGACCCAGCCACCGCCCGCCTCATTACAGTGGGCGGAGGCTTGGTCATGCATTTATTACCTGGGGGGCACACATTTGTGGGTAATGACCCAGCCACCGGCTGCCTCATTACGGCGAGTGGTGGCTGGGTCATGCATTTATTACCTGGGGGGCACACATTGGTGGGTAGTGGGAGGCACACATTGGTGGTCAGTGTGAGTGCATTTATACAGTACAAATACTCACCAAACTTCAACAAAATAAACTTCAGTGTGCAGGCTCCCAACTGTGCTTCCTTCTCTTTCATACACGATGCTGCACAAGATGGCAGAGGGGCATGTCAGTCAAATTCCGTCAGTCAAATTCCGCGTTGTGCGATGTATCATATGATTCATCGTAAGTAAAAAAATACCCTCACGATCGGCTCCCATCGTGTTCCAGGTTGGCAAATCTGTTCTACAGCAAGGCAGATCAGAGGATGTGAGGTACAATGAGCGGGACGCGCATCGGCATTATGCTCGTGAGTATAAACTCACGATTTGGACTTATTTGAACCAATTCGTCATCATGATTCGTCGAAATTGGCCTAATTGGATGAAAGATTGCTGTGTGTGTGGGCACCCTAAGAGCCAGGGCTGCTTCATCATTGCCATTGCATTTATTACTTTGCATAGGATTCACATTCTATTGCCTAAACTCAAATGCTTTGTGACCTAATTTTTAACAATTGTAACTTGAACTATTAAAAAATTTCACTTTTTGTGGTCTTGGAACTTAGCTCACATGAGATATATTCTTGGAACTGTAATAATGTTGCTCTAACTGTGTCTGTGGTTAACTTTTCTGTTTTTGCCTCCAATGCCACAACAAGTTCTGTGACATTGCCATAGCAAACTCTTCATCATCTGCTTTCACTCCAACAGATAATAGTTGCTGAGATACAGACATAATTTTGACAATATAATCACTCATATTTCTGCATTCACATAAATTAGTATGGTTTAGTACATCTTAAATGTATCCTTCTCATAAGACCTCCATCTTGATACGTTGCCTGCAGTCCTGTCCACATGCCACTCACTAACGCCTTCCCATGTATTATAGAGTACATATGTAGCTCTACACTTAAACCTATGGTAACCATAGCCCTGTCTACATCATCTGGCATTGGACTTGCAACTGGGCATAAGGTTACCTTCCACAACCTTACATTTATATTGCATTTCCATAGCAAACTTCCAGGTTGTATAATTCTCTGCACCATTTAGTTAGGTAAAGCAAATTATGGGTGTAGCTTCTGTGTGCATGCTTCTTACAGACAAAACTATGCAGCTTCTGTGTAGAACTCAGCTTCTCTGGTTTCACACTGTGCTGGAAACACTCTGTGTTTTCACTCTGTTCAAATGTACTCTGTGCTGTGCATGTACCTAAGATGGCATTGGTGTGCTGATGTAGGCATTCTAGTAGCTTGAGGCCTGTTTAATTGCTACTTGTATGCCTAGGCCTATAAACTGTTGGAAATATGTATGTACAGGTTTGATGTTACATAGAGTTCTGTACACACCAGTGGATACCCTGAGACAAAGAATAGCTCAGTTGCTTAACCAGTGTAGTGGTTTTTTAAAGGGATAATGGGTACAGCCATACTCATTGTTACACACACTGGTATATGGAGCAGAGCTTGAGTGTAGCGGGGTGACACACAGTGCACAGGTCAGTAAGTGTATGTGGGTAGTGGTGCAAAGATGCTGGAACAGCATTCTGGTCATTGATAATACCGCGTCTCACTGGAGCAAAGTGGTAGACAACGGTCTTCCACTGTGGTACCTAACACAGTAATAATATGGCTCTGCGCATCTGCAAAACTTAGGTTGGTGGCCATCTTGTTATAGGGAATAAAACATCCCTGGGGGATCAACAGTAGTGCTATCAATTCTCACAACCCCTCTACTACAAGCTTCTCTATGCTACACAAACATCTAATTAGAGTTTCTTTGCAGCATCCTGAAAACAAAACAGGGTTAAACACATAAGATAACATTAACATGTCACATGACTTTGATCCAGTTTTGTTGGTAGACAGACTAACAAGAGTCACCTCACTGAGAGTAAGGACAATAGTAACAATCCGTATATTCACAAACTTAGTATTGTTGTTACTCTCGTGATTCTTGATGTCCTCTACACTTGTGCCTTTTGATTCTTTCTGTCTAGTTGCCTGTCCTGTCTCCATTCACACTTGTCAGACTTAGACTATGGCTTCTGGATGTCTTGAGGTTCACTGAATGCAGTGTTTGCACATTTCTCTTAGGTGGTTTGCCAATATTTGACCTTGCAGAAAAACTTTTCTGTGACTGAATTGCACTGAATGCAATGATTGTGGTGCAAGGATGCAGGAAACAGTGGCCTGGTCAATGGTAATACAGTATTTCACTGTAAATAAGTGGAAGGCAACTGTTTTCCACTGTGGCCCTCAACACAGTAACAAAATGTCATCAAGCATGCACAGAACTTAGGTTGATTGCCATTTTGGAATAGAGAATGAAACTCCCTGGAGGATCCACATGGAGTCTGCACAGTTGTGCTCTCCATCCTTAACAAAAAGTAAATGTCATCAACAGAAGCTGAATACATTTCAGTGGCCGATGCTGGTCAATAAGTTGTTTAGTTACAACAGCTACTACAGGATATTGGTGAGTCAGTAACTCATCCAACAGTATTTTTTGAGGGCAATCAAGGATATACAGTATAAGACTTGCAAACAGTAAAAATATGAAAGCTAGAGCCAAACATGTTGATGTAAAATATCATTACATTTGTGATCTCATGGAGCAATATGTGATTCAGCTTACATATTGTGAGACTTAAATAATTTGGCAGATATTTTGACAAGGCCAAAGTTTGAAGGCTTTAGATCAAATATGGATCTGGTTTGAGAAGTTGTTGTTGAGTGGGGGTGTTAGATATGTGTCATTTTGATATTGCAACCACTGTGTAATGCAACTATGTTTAGTATACATGCAGAGATATTTAGTTTTCAGCTGTTGATACAGATAGATACAAATAAAGGTATCCAGAATCCGAAATAGAAGAAAGTGCTTCCTTCTTTCATTTTCTCCATGTAGGAAGCAGCATGTGTAGACTGGTGCAAGTGCACCCTGATGATGATGGCTAGCAAACCAAGTACTGTACATATTTAATTGTGTGAATGCAATGCATGAGAAATAACAGACTGTTCACTTTCAACTCTACTAAAGCAGCCAGTAAGGACCTGATGCAAAGACTAGACACTGTTATCAAGTTTGTTATACTGTATTTTGAAAGTATAGAAGCCATTTTTGTATAGAATAAGAATCCATCTTGTTTTCAAGTATGCCACGCATACATAGAAAGTAAATGCACAGGACAGGAGGGAGTTAATTCATTGTACAGGGACTGTCACATATTCACAGAAAAGCATATGTACATATATGGTAAGAAATGAGATTTCAAATGTTTAGCCAGCACTACAGTTTTTTCTGAAAATAATGCAGATGTGCTTTCCACATGTATGTTATATATATATATATATATATATATATATATATATCTCCAAGGAGGCTAAATAGCCAAATGAGGGCACTCACCGCACTAAAGAATAATGATTCAATCGGATTTAATTAAATAATGATATTACACCATCCATATAGTCGACGTTTCGAACCCTAAGAGTCATTATCAAAACACATCAGCAATGACAAATATCCAGCATGTTGACAATAGGCATACTGGTTATACCCCATGAGCTCACTTATAAAGCCTGGAGGATCAGCATTAGTTTAATTACACTAATTATAATAAAATTCACCTGAAGTACTGCGTCACACTGTACAGCAATGTAGGCACTCACCGATTAGCTGAGAGGACAGGAACACAGAACACCTCCCTATTGGCATTATGAGTGCTGTCGCAATAGCAGCTAATGACACACCACGTGTAATACTACAAAGCTGCATCATTAGGTCAAACACCGAACCCGGAAGTGTCCTCGCACGTCAGACACTCATCATTATGGCTATGTAACTAGGCAACCAGTCAAGCTTGCGGGTCAAGCGGCTTGAATGAGTGTCACATCTCCGGAAGTGTCCGCACGTGCTGTAGCCACGCTCATATAATACTACCACTTGGCAATACATCTTGGTAGCCAATCAGATAACAGCACATCCATGACAGTCATCATCATAGAGCTGTAGCTGAATAAACTGTAAGGCTAGTGAATCAGGCAACTTACATAAGTATCACCTCACCAAAACTGTCAGCACACACTGACGCTCAATCAGTGTAATACTGTTGCTAAGCAACATATCAAACTTGCCAAACAAGCGACTGCCAAACCTAAAAATATGGTGTCCTGCCATCTAGTTATTCAGGGAACATTACGATAAACCATAACATATCATAAATATTGTTCTACACAGCAGCTGCATAATTAAACTATTGATCCATGAAACAGACTGAAGGGGCTCATATAGTGTGTACCATAATTTTCACAAACCCATGTTTCAACACAATATTATAAAATACAACATAATATTAAACACCAATATAGTGAACAAAAGAAAATATACACTGAAGTGAAAATGATAAAAAAATAAAAAATAATAATAAAGAAATCCACAGAATATAAGACATACAAAAAATAAATAAAATACCAAAAACAAATATAGCTTAATAGCATAACCAAAATTAAAATTAGCATAACAAAAAAAGCCATAAATACATTGTGTTCCATATTAGTATTCAATATAAATATACTGGCAAGAAGGAAATGAAGGCTTCAGGAAAAAACATCATTTTAGGAATATTTTCAACGGATTATTCTCATATAAACTACAGGGAACTGTCGTGTTCAGGTTATAAATCCATCGTGCTTCCCGTTTTTGAAGTATTAATTCCTGATCACCACCTCTGATCAATTTTGGGACATGGTCGATTAGCATGCATCGCAAGGCCGAAACCTGATGTCCAAGGCTCAAAAAATGTTTAGCGACTGGTTTATCACTTGTTCTAGACTCTAGGGCAACTCGAATGGAAGTCCGATGATTGGCCATCCTTTCTCGAAAGGGCCTGGTGGTCATTCCAATATAATATAGACCACACGGACATGTGAGGAAATAAACTCCTTTGTACAATGGACCATGTAGTGTATGTCTAATTTTAATCTTTTTCCCACTGTGTGGAGGGGGAAACGTATCTCCACTTATCATTGACCGACAAGTGATGCAAGAACCACATTTAAAACATCCAGCCTTCGTAGTATTAAGCCAGGACCTGGTCATCATTTGTGGTTGCATCATAGGGCGCATCAAAATTTGCCTTAGATTGGGCCCCCTTCTGTAGGCTTCCATTGGAGGTGGACATTTCACCATCTTTAGTGCTGGATCAGTAGTGACCAAAGGCCAGTATTTCCTATAAATCTGTCCAGAGGCTGACGATAGATGATCGAAAGTGGTAACATGTACCAACCGGTCTGAATTCTTCGTCACACGATTAGAGACCGATGGCATTGAAAATCGTCGATAAGCCTTTTTAATGCACCGATTGATAGTTTTTGGTGAGTACCCTTGTTCGAGAAAACGTAGCCTCATTTCCTCAACTTGTTGTTTTGCTTTAACATCTGAAGAGTTAATCCGCAATACTCGCAAAAAGACTCTCTTTCAGGGACACGGGATGTTGACTATTAGCCCTTAGAATCATGTTTCGATCAGTCATTTTTCTAAACAGTGTAAAACCAAGTTGGTCATTGTCCTTGAATATCGATACGTCCAAAAAATCAATAGAATATATGTCAATATTGGAAGTAAACTTGACTGGTTCTGCCAGAGAATTGAGATGTTCAATCATTAAATCAAATTCAGACTTAGTGCCAGACCAAATGATAGATATCATTGATAAATCGTAAAAATTTAACCAATTTATCACTAAAGCAATTTATGATATATTTATCTTCAAAAGCCATGTATAAATTAGCGTAAGAAGGCACTAAATTAGAACCCATGGCTGTGCCGGTTACTTGGGCATAATAATCGGACCCATACATAAAGTAAATTTGTCCAAGAATCAGCTAAATCAATGAGATCAAAAATTCGATAGGTGGTTTAGTTTGTTTCGCTAATACCAAATAGTGACAGACTATATTAATACCATGTCTGTGTGGAATTATAGTATACAGCGACTGTACATCTAAGGTTGCAAGCCACATATGGGGTGCAATCGATGTCACTGTTTTCACCTTTTCAAGAAAATCCGAGGTGTCTCGGATGTAGCTGCCAACATTTTTCACAAGAGGCTGAAGGAACTGATCAACAAATAATGCCAAGGGTTGTAATAATGAGCCCCTCGCTGAGATAATAGGGTGACCCGGGGGTCCTCCAGCCTCTTGTGAATCTTTGGCAGTGTATTTAAAATGGGTGTGATGGGGTGATCCTCCCTCAGAAAATCAGCAGTCTTGTTATAAATCCACTCACCCGTGACACCCATCTCAATCAGAGCATCAATCTTAGATTTAATAAACTTGGTAGGATTAGAATCCAATTTGTTGTAGGTCTTATTATCAGAAAGTTGACAATGTATTTCATGATTGTATTGACACCAATCCTGTATAACCACTGCCCCACCTTTATAGGCAGGGCGTATTGTAAACAACTCATTGTTACGTAAAGACATCAATGCCTTCTTTTGTGCAATAGTCAGATTATAATACTTAGTCTTTGAAGTATGTAATTTTTTCATATCACACTCAGTCACTCTACCGAATGATTTAATACTATGATTATAATAGACTGGATCAAACATACTCGATTTTATACATTTGAAGAGAAATATATCATAAATTGCTTTAGTGATAAATTGGTTAAATATTTACGATTTATCGATGATATCTTTATCATTTGGTCTGGCACTAGGTCTGAATTTGATTTAATGATTGAACATCTCAATTCTCTGGCAGAACCAGTCAAGTTTACTTCCAATATTGACATACATTCTATTGATTTTTTGGACATATCGATATTCAAGGACAATGACCAACTTGGTTTTACACTGTTTAGAAAAATGACTGATCGAAACATGATTCTAAGGGCTAATAGTCAACATCCCGTGTCCCTTAAATAGAGTCTTCCTGTGTCACAGTTTTTGTGAGTATTGTGGATTAACTCTTCAGATGTTAAAGCAAAACAACAAGTTGAGGAAATGAGGAGCGTTTTCTCAAACAAGGGTACTCACCAAAAACTATCAATCGGTGTATTAAAAAGGCTTATCAATGATTTTCAATGGCATTGGTCTCTAATCGTGTGACGAAGAATTCAGACCGGTTGGTACATGTTACCACTTTCGATCATCTATCGTCAGCCTCTGGACAGATTTATTGGAAATACTGGCCTTTGGTCACTACTGATCCAGCACTAAAGATGGTGAAATGTCCACCTCCAATGGAAGCCTACAGAAGGGGGCCCAATCTAAGGCAATTTTTGATGCGCCCTATGATGCATCCACAAATGATGTCCAGATCCTGGCTTAATACTACGAAGGCTGGATGTTTTAAATGTGGTTCTTGCATCACTTGTCGGGCAATGATAAGTGGAGATACGTTTCCCCATCCACACAGTGGGAAAAAGATTAAAATTAGACATAAACCCTTTGTACAATGGACCATGCAGTGTATTTCCTCACATGTCCGTGTGGTCTATATTATATTGGAATGACCACCAGGCCCTTTCGAGAAAGGATGGCCAATCATCGGTCTTCAATTTGAGTTGCCCTAGAGTCTAGAACAAGTGATAAACCAGTCGCTAAACATTTTTTGAACCTTGGACATCAGGTCTCGGCCTTGCAATGCATGCTAATTGACCATGTCCCAAAATTGATCAGAGGTGGTGATCAGGAATTAATACTTCGAAAACGGGAAGCACGATGGATTTATAACCTGAACACGACAGTTCCCTGTGGTTTAAATGAGAATAATCTGTTGAAAATATTCCTAAAATGATGTTTTTTCCTGAAGCCTTCATTTCCTTCTTGCCAGTATATTTATATTGAATACTAATATGGAACACAATGTATTTATGGCTTTTTTTGTTATGCTAATTTTAATTTTGGTTATGCTATTAAGCTATAATTGTTTTTGATATTTTATTTCTTTTTTGTATGTCTTATATTCTGTGGATTTCTTTATTATTATGTTTTATTTTTTTTATTATTTGCACTTCAGTGTATATTTTCTTTTGTTCACTATATTGGTGTTTAATATTATGTTGTATTTTATAATATTGTGTTGAAACATGGGTTTGTGAAAATTATGGTACACACTATATGAGCCCCTTAAGTCTGGTTTCATGGATCAATAGTTTAATTATGCAGCTGCTGCATAGAAAAATATTTATATTATGGTTTATTGTAATGTTCCCTGAATAACTAGATGGCAGGACACCATATTTTTAGGTTTGGCAGTCAGTTGTTTGGCCAGTTTGATATGTTGCTTAGCAACAGTATTACACTGATTGAGCATCAGTGTGTGCTGACAGTTTTGGTGAGGTGATACTTATGTAAGTTGCCTGATTCACTAGCCTTGCAATTTATTCAGCTACAGCTCTATGATGATGACTGTCATGGATGTGCTGTTATCCGATTGGCTACCAAGATGTATTGCCAAGTGGTAGTATTATATGAGCATGGCTACAGTGCGTGCGGACACTTCCGGAGATGTGACATACATTCAAGCCACTTGAACCGCAAGCTTGACTGGTTGCCTAGTTACATAGCCATAATGATGAGTGTCTGACGTGCGCGGACACTTCCAGGTTTGGTGTTTGACCTAACGATGCAGCTTTGTAGTATTACATGTGGTGTGTCATTAGCTTCTATTGTGACAGCGCTCATAATGCCAATGGGGTGGTGTTCTGTGTTCCTGCACTCTCAGCTAACGGGTGTGTGCCTACATTGCTGTACAGTGTGACGCAGTACTTCAGGTGAATTTTATTATAATTAGTGTAATTGAACTAATGCTGATCCTCCAGGCTTTATAAGTGAGCTCATGGGGTATAACCAGTATGCCTTTTGTCAACATGCTGGATATTTGTCATTGCTGATGTGTCTTGATAATGACCCTTTGGGTTCAAAACGTCGACTATATTGATGGTGTAATATCATTATTTGAATAAATCCAATTGAATCATTATTCTTTAGTGCGGTGAGTGCCCTCATTTGACTATTTAGCCTCCTTGGATATTTATTGGAGTACCTGTTTGGCCTTTTTCCCTAGTGGAGCACCCTGATGAATGACTATACTAAGGGATGTGAGTGCTGTATTCCTCAAATTATTTATATATATATATAAATATATATATAAATATATATATATACATACATACATACACACCTACTCTTGCATCATTAAAGCAGAGATTCATTTTATATAGCACGAGGCAACAGTGTGGTATTATTTTCTCTCCTTTATAATTATATAGCAAATGCTTAAGCAGAGAAAGCCATGAGGGTCATCTGAACTCATTTATTTTAGCCATAGCTAATGGGCAGAATTAACAACTGAAGATTTCACTGAGATATCCAGCAAGCTGATCACTGGACGGACAAACAAGTGTGTTCTGAGAGGAGAGACATCAGAATAACATTCCTGGGTGAGTAGTATTATTATACTCTCTTCTGGTTTCTCTGCCTTTAACTACACATAGTGCTCTGTCCTGGGATCAGTCTGGGAATTTATAGATACCCTCAATGCTTTTTTTATTTTTTTTCTGAAATGTACTAACCAATCTGTCATTTGTTGTTATATGTTAGACATGACTGACGTATGAGAGATTTTGTCTGTGTGAATTTGTATGTCTAAACATTGTTGCTGATTCATCCTAAAAGTGTGCAGAGAGGATTAATCTTGGCAAGGTTGCGGCTACCATACTTTACCCTGCCAGGTTGATCTTGGTTCTGCATGCTTTTACTTTGTGAAGATAAATGTCAGGTGAGTGAAGTCCTGTTGTATAAAGGCAGGTGCTTGAGTCTGGTCAGTTCATTGCAGTACCTATCTGTGACCCATATGAGGCACACTAGGTCAAGGAAAAGTCTATGAAATGTATTTAACACATTTAGAAATGTGTAGTTAGAGTACCATTAGTATATACTATAGATTTAACATTGAGTGGGTTTGTTTATGATATAGAAGAATCTAAAGAAAGTCCATTAGATCTGCAGTCAAAACCCACTGGGTTTTGACAAGAGGGACCAGAAATTTCTAGAACAGTTTGTTGTTATTTCTAGTTATCAAAAGAAAAGAGAGGTAGACTCTGGTAAATTAGAGGGGGATATCATTCAATTAACAGCACCAGTCAGCCATTAGACCTTTACATTAAGGAAGTCCATAAATTAGACATATAGTTAGGATACTTAGGGACCAGTAAGTTCCACAGATATAGGTCATAAGGGACTTTGACCATAAACTTTGTTAGACAAGGGCCAGTTTTAACAAATGGGAAATACTTACAATAAGTCAGTGCCTCAGGGTATTGCCCTGCAGGTGATATAGAAACTATATGTTGATACAAAAGACAACAGTTTTATGAAGGTGTTCAAAAAGGCAGGATTAGATGAGGAGTATTAGTTTGATTCTAAACAAAACCTCTGATTTAAGAAGAGAACATAGATTGCAGATAAGGAAACAGGGTATAGAAGATGAGGTTGATAACTGGATTGAAAGATGTAGTAAATTAGGAACAGACAGTTCAGATGACACACTTGAAATGCAGATTGAACATTTGTCACTAATTGACCCACTAGGGGTCAACAGAACCATTCCAAATAGCCCCATACCACCTAAAAGGGCATTATATCAACAAAAATATCCAAATTGGTTGTGACTTGCTTGTGGATTTTGTAATGTCCCAGGGGATACAATATGTAAAAATTGTCAGGCCCTATGGTCTGAAAAATGTCCAACCTGACTGATTGATAATTTAAGACCAAGAAACCCATTGACTCCAGAACAAATATTGCATCACATCAGAAATCCAGCTAAATATACTTGGAGATGTGACTGTGGAGTCTGCCATTATTGGCAAGATAAACAATGTATTACTTGCAAGGTTCTAAGAAGTAATAGAAGAGACCCTTTCTCTGAAGACTCTAAAGGGGCTACAGCCCCACCACCTTATGACACCAGACCATTATTTCCAGTCTCAGTCTCACAGTCAAGAGACAATGATGGTAATGTAGTATGTACCACCTCCTCCTATAAGTCTTGGACTCCTGTGGAAGTAATGGGGTTCATAAAAGATTTACCAGACCCAGCAACAATCCTATGGCATTCCACAGGCATATGGAAAGGATTAGAAGTGTTCATAATGCCACATGTTTAGATATGCATGATCTCACTGAAACAGCATCAGGAGTACATGTAGCTAATGAAATAGCTCAAGCTATAGCAGGAAATGGGAATAATGATTTTAATCAACCAGACATAGCAGACCAGACAACAGCAAAAAGTGGGACCCAATGGGTTGCTAGTTGTAGAGTTTGGGCCCAGAGAGAGGCTGCTAATATGCCCGCTATAGAAGAGAACCAAACTAATGGTCAATCTGTGGTCGAATATTATGGCAACTCCTTAAGAGGCATACAGACCAGGGGTTTAACACACAAGACCCTGGTGATGTAATGATTCTGAAATTAACTTTGTTTGCAGGAATGAATCCTGAATTAATGCGACAGTTAAAGTTCTGTAGGCCAGAATATTCCTCCTTGAATGACCATTCCATGCCTCTGAATGACCTAGTCAAAATACATAGGTCTATTGAAGATAATGCTAAGGAAAGGCAAGAAAAGTATGGTAGGAAAAAAAGATGCCATGCCCAAGCCCATGTATGTTCTTACTTACCTTAATTTAAATCAGAAAGGGCTATAGACCACCCAAGCCACCAGGCAGACCTTGTGGTCAGCAATCTAAAAAATCAGAAGAATGCATGAAAAAAGGGCTTTGTTTCAATTGCATGGAGCAGGGACACATTAAGAGGAATTGTCCCAAGTTAAAGATACCCCAGACCCAAGACCTTTTGGGGAATCTTAGCCAGCAATAGGAAACAGGCCCCCAGAGTCTAAATTGTCCCTTAACATGTAATGCCCCAACAGGACCACAAATTATGATACCAGTTAAATTGGGAAAAAAAAGATAAACTGTCTCAGACTCTGGGGCTGCTAACAGCCTTTAAAAAGAAAATATAGTAGAACCCAAGTATAAGGAACCAGGCTCCAATAATGTAGTGGGAGTGGGGGGCCAAGTTATCAGCCTCCCCAAAACCAAACCTGTACAGATTGAATTAGAGACTCAGGAGTAGTGCTAACGACCCAGTTTCTAATATCAAAAGATTCACCAATGAATTTATTAGGAGCTGACCTACTGGCAATTCTAGAAGCTAGCATAGTGTACAGAAATAGGGAAGTTATGTTAATTACACCAGCAGGATTGTTGCAAACTATGGCCTATGACACTGCACAAGCCCTAATGACATGTTTACCCTCTGAACACAATGAGGTACCCTTATTGTCTGTAATTGAGGCAAGGGTACCATCAGGGGTATGGGCAAAGGAAAAAATGGATGTAGGACTCCTACCAGTAAATCCAGTAACAATCCAAATTAAACCTACAGCAATGCCTGTGAGAATGAAACAGTATCCCCTTAACTAAGGACAGACACAGGCAATAGAAACACAGATACAATAATATGTACAAGCAGGAGTGTTAAAACCCTGCAGATCTCCATGGTACACTGCGCTCTATCCAATTAAGAAATGATCTAAGGATAATGAACCAGTATCTTACAGACTAATTCATGATCTTGGGGAGGTTAACAAACATATGGTAATTGATAGTCTTATTGTGCCAAATCCATATACACTGCTAAACCATATCCCTCCCTCTGCTACACACTTTACATTCATAGACCTGGCTAATGCTTTCTTCTCAGTCCATCTGACAGAAGAAAGTCAATTAATGTTAGCCTTCACTCACAAAAGCCAACAATACATGTGGACTAGATTACCACAAGGAGGAGCCACTTCACCTAGTGCCTTCTCAGACGCTATAGTATGACACTGGTATTAAAAGAATTAGTACAATTAGACCCAGAAATAGTGCTCATCCAGTGTGTAGACGATTTGTTACTATGTACCAATAGTGAAACAATGTGCATAGAATAGACAGTGTCATTATTGAAATTCCAACATGAAGCACAATGTAAGGTGTCAAGAGACAAAATACAAGTTGCACAGCCTAAGGTACAATTCCTAGGCCATTGTATAACCCACCAGCCTAAGCATACCATGGAAGAGAGAACACAGATTATACTAGATGTTAAACCACCCCAGACACTGAAACAGTTAAGAGCCTTTCTAGGGCTTACCACATATTGTAGGGATTGGATCCCAGGTGCATCTTCTAAGCTTCATATATTATATGATGCATTAAAAGGTGATAAGCAGCAAGGTCCTCTTAAATTCACAGATTAGCAGAATCAAGTGTTTTAGGAGTTAAAGAAAGACATTATATCTGCTCCAGCCCTGGCTTACCTAATTACAGCAAACCTTTTACACTTTACTGCCATTAGGTACAGGGCCACGCACAAGGGGTGTTAACACAAGAACACGGAGGTAGGCAGAAGCCTTTGGCTTACTATTCCTTACAGCTAGACCCTGTCATTAGTGCTGCCCCAACCTGTATCATGGGGGTGGCAGCGGCAGCCTTTTTACTAGACAAAACTGCAGACATTGTTTTAGGTTATTCATTAATATTACAAGTGCCACATGCAGTTACAGAAATACTCAATCAGGCACAGACTAAACACTTATCTGCAGCTAGACTCACAAAATATGAAGTAGCTTTACTTACCCCATGTAATGTAAACATACATAGGTGTACGGTATTGAATCCAACATCATTGATTCTGAAGGATTCAAAAGGAGAGAGTCTAGACAACAATTATTGTCTAGAAACAGGAGACATTGACACTCTAGCAGCACCAGATATGCTAATTAATAGTAGTGCTGCCAGTGACAGTAACAATAGCAGAAGGGAAAGTAAAAATCACAATCTCTTTCCTTCAGACACATGCTGCGAGCATGATTGTATTCAGCTTATGGAACAGGAAATCATATAGATCTCTCCTGTATTAGACATGCCAATTCCTAATGCACAATTAGAATTGTTTGTAGATGGTTAAAGGTATTACATAGATGGCCACCCATACACGGGATATGCAGTTACAACTGCACATGAGCCAATAATCAAGAACCTTTACCACCTAACATGTCAGCCCAAGAGGCTGAATTAGAGGCATTAAAGGCTGCATGCCTTTATGCTGAGAGACAGACTGTAAACATCTACACTGATTCCAGGTATGCCTATGGAATCGCTGAAGATTTTGGGCCAATCTGGAAGAGTAGGAACTTTGTAGGGTCTACAGTTAAACCAATAAAACATGCAAACTTGATTAGACAGTTATTTGAGGCATTTCAGGTACCCAGTCAGCTTTCAGTAATAAAGGTCAGAGCCCACACTAGGGAACAGACTCCAGAAGCAAAGGGAAATGTATGTGCAGATGCTGCTGCCAAGGAGGCAGCCATAAGCCCCTACAACAGTCACCACAATCAGCTGCTCTAATAGCATCAGATGTAGAATCCCCTAAAGTGATTCAGGACCTTCTCTTACAGTTCCAAAAACAGACCTCTCCATAGGAGTTGAAATCTTGACAGAAACAAGGAGCTATGTGTATACAAGGAGAATGGTCATGTAAAGGACTCACCTGCCTCTACCCAGTGATGGCACAAATCCTGATGGAAAGGTGCATGTGTCTAAAGACACCATGATCAACACTGTTAAAAAACATTGGCATGCTCCAGGGTTTGGCCAGGCTGTGCAAGCCTTTGTATCTGGGTGTGTGGTATGTGCACTTCACAACCCTGGCAAAGCTGTCAAGGTACTACTCAAAAGCACCCCACAGACATTTTTTCCATTTTCAGAGAATCCAAATAGGCAAGTAAAACTTGAGTAGAATGCCTTCCAATGGCTCTACATTCTGTAAGAAATACCCCATTGAAAAAGACTAAGCTGACACCATATGAAATACTATTTGGTAGTCCATACAAACTTGGTTGTTACTTTCCTCAGCAGTTGCAACATCTACATGGTGATCTGAATGGTTATATGATACAATTGCAGAAACAACTACCTCAAATCCACCATCAGGTGTTTTCATCTATTCCAGATCCCAACACAGACTGTAGTTCTCATAAGCTACAGCCTGGAGACTGGGTAGTCATCAAAAGACATCTGAGGAAGGTTCTTGAACCCAGATATGAGGGTCCTTATCAGGTTCTCCTGACAACTCCTACAGCAGTGAAGATGGCAGAGAAAAAAACACATGGATACATGCTTCACACTGCAAGATCTTCACACACGGGGAGTTGGAGTAAAATTAATAGAGAGGCATGTGGGGATGTATTCTATGCTCTGCTTTGGTTATTTTACTTATTTTAGCAATGAACTTTGAGGTATTGATAAACAGGGGTAATGATGACTTTAATAGTACAAATGGAACTAATCAATCCTTGGTAAGAGTTAAAGAGAATTACATGAACAGCTTAATGAAATATGGGATAACAAGTTCTTGCAAATGCACTATCGATTAATGCAAGGTATTAACCTCACTGATTGTTGGATTTGAACACATTCCCAGATCTCAGTGAAAACCATGCCATATGTGGCAACCCCAGTAAGTTGGGAAGAATTAAGTAAAAATATAGATGCCTGGACTAGGCCAAAAAAATTGACACATGAGCCTTTTAACAACTCAGCAGTACAATTGTTTGTGGCTGGGTGGACCCAACCTCTCCTTTTGGATAGCAGTACGCGATGGTTCATTTGACCAGTGGAACAATTTTGGCCAACTGTGCTATGAAAACAACTGTTAATATAAAAAATTAATGGTCTAAAAATGCAAACCTAAAGTTAGGAACTATTAATTTTAAAGTAAATGTTACCTTTTATGCTAGACAAGTAATTTGTTATACTGATTAGGTACCGGAACAACAATTACTAATAGAATACGACACTAGAGATAATAGATGGGAACAATATCTCAATCATTCCAGTGTTTGGGATAACACCACAAATGATATATGATGCATTTCGGGAGACCAAGGAATATATCATGTGCTGGAGATTTGCCCTGTAAAAAATACTTCAAAGTTGTTATGGCATGCTCAACAAGTAATTAAAACTGGGCAGCATTTACTACCAGAAGGGTATTATTTTATGTGTGGTAATAAGGCATATCAATTTCTTCCTTGGGGAGGGTCAGGCAGTTGCACCATAGCAAGACTGAGCCCAGCCTCATGGATAGCAGAAACTATAGACATAACAAATATCTCAGCAATTCGTCGAGTAAGGAAGGATCTTGTACAAAGTAAAACTCATACCCATGATTTAGTATATATCCCATGGTATAAGAAAATTGGCCTAGCTTTATCAGTATCTGGACTAAGTATACAGAATGCTTATAATATGTAACTTTGTCAAATAATTTGGCTAATGCTTCTAGATTGAAAATTGGATGTTTTAGAAATAGTTGATGAGACTTTAAGGTATCATACCAAGATTCTTAGACAGCATCAGCTGGTTTTGGACTATCTAAAGGCCTCATAAGGGGGCATGTGTCAGATAGTGGGACCTCCTTGCTGTAATTATATAGCTGATAATTTCACTGACCTGATATATACATACTTGGAGAACGTCAAGGAATTGAAGGAGCAGTTTAGGAAGATGCATAATGATCCAGAGAATGATATTGATAGTAATAGATGGTTTTCATGGTTGAATCCTGCAAATTGGTTCAAGGGAATAGGAGCTTGGCTTTCAGGTATCCTTATGTTATTAGCTAAAATGATTGGCATTAGTAGTAATCATTTATTTTGTTCTTAGATTTGTTGTATGGTTAATAAGGAAAATAATTACACTTGATTGATATTTCTGCTTTAAACCTAGAACAGCAAAGACAACTATGATCCTGCTGCATGAACATACCCAGAACTTCTGTGTAATCTGCAACACAAGAGAACCAATGCTTTGCAGAGACTTGTGCGAACAATGTATGGCAATAATAGAAGGCTTTTACAAGAATACAGATGAAAAGGAAGATTCAGGACTGTAGGGACTGAGGAACTCATTGCCTATAAGGTCTTGAATGGGCACTGCCCCATGCAGCTACCTCATTAGGGGGGATAACTTGTTGTGTGAAGTAGGGACCAAATATGTAGGGGGTAAGTCATGGCTAGGTAAGTTAGAAAAACAATAGTATGTAAAATTTGAATCAAGAGGAAGGAAATGTAAAAGTATAGAAGCCATTTTTGTATAGAATAAGAATTATTGATTCCTACCTATCTATACACTCTAAAATGTCGCTATTTAGCGTAATTAGTCGCACAAGAAATAATTGCTTTCCCGACTTTGATTGTGGTTCCAAAGCACAAAAAGATATTATTCATCAAAATGCAGATAGTTACACGTTGTGATCTAAATAAAGTTAGCACAAACAAATTATACAATACAAGGTACAGTCATTACATATGCATGCGCTCTGGATCCAGATCCTGGCATCAAATATGAAACCTCCGTCACAAAGAAGAAGAAGATGACTAACTAGCTAGATTCAGAGAGCTTGCATATATACCCTTACAGAGATAGGCAATACAATAGACATGAGCTGGCATAATCCCATTGGTTCTTCCTCATGGATCTTCTGTTACGATTCAGTTCATTGGTCCATTTGTAGCTCATCCCTCCAACGGCTCTTTGTGTGTATCTTCCCGCTGAATAACTAATGAATGGACAGTACATACAAAGTACATTCAATCACTTAATTCTCCATAATTCATAACATGCAGACACATGTTGCGATTTCCTTGCCGATGGAACCGGAAATCTGAAACAACATAGTGGTTTAGAATGACACCAAACACTGTCTGCTTATCATGTACTGAACCTTAGATATCAAATAACATATATTTCACAACATTACTGATAATGACTAAAACCTTAAATATGAACCTTAAATGCTACGGAACCTTTTAGTATAATTGTGTTAATGTGTAAGTATAGGGATATTAAGAAAATATGCTAGTTAGCGTTGTGCATCTACGTGTTTGTGAAGTGCACTGTGGTACGTTTTTTGCAGGGTTAGTCATATTATATGTTCTAGTAAGTATTTATATAATGAGGACTTTTAACATTGTTCTATTGCATGGGAATCGCACGACACAAAATAATAGCATCGCCGTATGTACTTATAATGTGTGAGTTTCAATAAAATGGTGCTGAGTGGTCATTCGCAAAATGGCGTTTTGTTGCCACTTGCAAAATGGCGTCATGCAGATTTTAATTTTAACAGATTCTGTCTTAGCCAATTATCCAGCTTCGACAGTCC
This sequence comes from Taudactylus pleione, assembly GCA_031769625.1. Taxonomy (NCBI): domain Eukaryota; kingdom Metazoa; phylum Chordata; class Amphibia; order Anura; family Myobatrachidae; genus Taudactylus; species Taudactylus pleione. The sequence continues at coordinate 4,176,686 of JAUIMM010000601.1, forward strand.
ACCCTTTGATAGCAAACAACATGCTATCACACTCTGATTTTTAAAGTTAATTTAGGTTTACATTATGACATATTATTTAATGTTAAATTATGGGATGGTGCAATGTGGTTCTTAAACCATCAATAATGTGTCTCTAGGAGGGTACATGAAACTACCCTTATACGCACACCGTGGATCTTGGGAAAGATGTGGGGATGCTCCTATCCTATAAATTTCATGCATGTCTAAATCTACACATCATCTGATGGTACACTCTAATTCAGGGTTGCAATGCAGACCTACATTTACCTCCGTATTCATATTGTTACTTCTAACCACCATCATAATCTCATTCTTTCGATTTACCTTATCTTTACATTCTCCACATTTCACCACAGTAGGAACACACCTGACACATACACCAATTACTAGGATGACAACCAATATAAGGATAAGGAGTTTACCTATGCTAGCAACCATTTCCTGGACCCATTCTCCTAGACCGGAGAACCATCTCACTGGGTTCAACCAAGAAACCCATTCCTCTACTTCAGCCACTGAAGCATTATGGTTCTTCCGAAATTCCCATTTTAACTGCAGAATTTCATCCATGTTCTGGTCTATCACCTCCTTGGGGTCATTGGTATCATTCGTAATGTATGTGCAACTCTTTACACCAAATTGGGTGGCTAAGGTCATGCAGTACCCTCCAGTGACAGCTGTTAAATAATTTAAAACTAATCTGTGTTGCACCAGTTCTTTCTTGTAGGCCTGTAACTCCTTACCTGTGTACCTAAATGTGTCATCATACATCTCGGTGATATTATCTATTAATTTAGCAAGATCTTGAATATATCTGAAATTTAGTGTACCCCGAGCGATCCTGGTGGGATCCAATGCGACTAAGACTTGAAAGCCAGTTGTTTCACTAATTAACTGTGTTGGTTTATGTACATCACCAGGTATCATATTTCTTTTGTCTTTGTGTTCATACAGTGTGTGAAGATATGGTGATGGTGTGTTCTTATGAATACCAAGCATTTCACCATGTGTGAGGGTCATAACCTCTGGGATTACTCTTCCCAGGTAACACAAACCTTCGGAACTCAGAGAGAGCCACTTATATGCTTTCCTTCCATATATAAAATATACATCATCGGGTAGAACATAAGGAATAGAATGCATCATGATCATCCAACACATTTCCCTAACAAATGATCCTATCTCAGGTTCTCCCATCTGGCTAACACACATTTTTGGTTGTATAACCCTGGCACAGTACCCTTCTGGTACTCTGCCAACCATTTCTTTGATGTTATTTAATGTATACAGATACCGAAAGTGTCTTCCATTTAACCTAATTGCGCGTAACAATTCAAAATTTATAGGCTCATAATCAGCTCTTAGGGAGAAGGTCATCGACTGGTTATTCCCAGTCACCTCCAAACTTCCTGGTTTATTGGAGTTGGTGATGTTCAAACATAAAAGTGATTTATCTACTTGGTACTGTTGGAGTTTAAAATGAGGTGGTTTGGTGTTTTGAAATTTTCCATCCAGCGTCTTCCCTTTTGCAGTTCTAAAACCTCAGAGACATTTAATGGAAATGGCACTAACCCTACATTATGCTGTCCCTGGGGCACATGAGAACACACCCAACAGTCAGTCTAGTTTAAAACTTTGCCCACCATAGTATAATAATCCTCTAGAGGATACCCACCCCAATACTGGTTATACTTAGGTTGGCACTGCTGGATGCAATTCTCATCAACTAAGGACCCACAAAACTCACAAATACAATAATCATCAGATGATAGACCTTCACACTGTCTCCAAGTTTCCAACATAGCAGATCTCTTAATTACTGTACTGGGTTTGGTCAGATACTCCTCCGGTTGGTTTAGCACTCCTTCTCCCAACTCCACTCCATTGATATCACCATCAGCTCCCCTCTCCGTCCTTTGTCCTCCATCACAGAAACCAGAGATCCCGAAACAACCCAAGATAATGAGAACTCTGGGAGAAAACACAAAGATAACCACAGCAGACCAATCCATTGCTGAAAACAATGATCCACAAATTTCTTTAGCTCAGGTATCTCACTGTAGCCTTTAACCTTCCTGAAACAGACTTGCAATTGACAGGTCTACATTATCTGTCTCGATTCCACCTTGTTTCTCCACCGGTTGGTTGACCTTCTTGCAATGAGTGGAATGGACCCAGGTATCTCTCTCTGCCACTTTCAATGAATTTGTACTCATCAGCAACACCTGACATGAACCTTCCAACCGATCTGTCAAACAACCTGAATGCAAGAAATTTCTGATCATAACAAATTCTCCAGGTTCAACATCATGACAGTTTGTTTCAGGCATATCATGTGACAACAATTTCAGTTTTTGCTATTGCTGTTTTAATGGTTTACTCATTGTTATTAGATACCTTACAGTTACCTCGTCGTTACTTTTCAAATCTTCCTGTGGGCTTATAATCAAATAGGGTTGTCGACCAAACAGTATTTCAAAGGGGGACAGATTGAGAGGGGGTCTAGGAGTTGTCCTGATACTATGAAGGACAAGTGGTAGTGCTTCTGGCCAACCCAGTCCAGTTTCTTTCATGATTTTACTTAATTTGTTTTTAATAGTCCTGTTCATCCTCTCCACCTTGGCACTGGCTTGCGGTCGGTAGGGGGTGTGAAGTCTACTATTAATACCCATCAATTTACACATGTTTTGGAAGACATCACCTGTGAAATGAGTACCCCTATCACTTTCAATAATTTTAGGGATACCGTATCTGCATACAAACTGCTGAACTATTTTCTTAGCAGTAAACACAGCACTATTAGTGGCAGCTGGGTATGCCTCAACCCAATTAGAAAACACATCAGTGCACACTAATACATACTTGAGATTCCTGCAGGGTGGTAATTGGATGAAATCAATTTGTATTACCTGAAAAGGTCCGTCAGTCGGAAGAATCTGGGATGGTTCGGTCGGGATTGTTTTCCCAATGTTTTTCCTCAAGCAGGTCAGACAGGACATTGCTCTCTTTTCTGCTTGGGAAGAAAAACCCGATGCACACCAGTATGCTCTCACCAATTTGCACATACCTTGCTTTCCCAAGTGATTCAGACCATGTGCTGCCTCAGCCAGGCTTGGGTAGTACGCCTTGGGTGCCACTGGCTTACCTTGTCCATCTCTCCAGAGGACTCTTGCCCACATCCCTTGGACCTCCAGACTGAATGGAACACAAATTTTGTATCTCAATTAATTTCAGCATGTCACTTGTTTGAAACATTATTTGGTTAATTGGCACATTCACTTTTAACCCTGCTGCCCATTTGGCAGCTTCGTCTGCCCTGTTGCCCTGTGACACCGAGTCATCCTCACATGTCTAGGCTTTACACTTAATTACCGCAACTGCCTTTGGCAATTGATCGCTGTAAGTAGTCCTTTTATATGACTGGAATGTGCAATTGGTGTGCCTGCTGCTGTCATAAAATTTCTCAGATGCCATAGAGCACCAAAATCATGTACCACCCTGAAGGCGTACCTAGGGTCAGTGTAGATATTAGCAGATTTGCCTTCTGCTAATTCACATGCTCTTCTTAGTGCCACCAGCTCAGCCCAAGTGGCCTCTATGATGTCTTCATCATTTACCACAGCATAACCTGTACATAACTCTCCAGTGTCAGTTTGTCTATGACAACTCCCATCCATGTAAAATGTCACATCTGCATTTTCTAAAGGTGTATCCCGTATGTCAGGTCTTGCAGTAAAGGTCTGATTCAGATATTCCATACAATCATGTGCATCAATATACCTGCTCACCTTCCACCAGCGACTCACCTCTCTCCACCCTTTGTGCATCCTGTTGCATATATGGTAAATATGTTGCTGGATTTAAAGTACTGCACCATTTAATGGTGATGTTTGCAGGTGCTATTAGAGCTAGTTCCCATTTTGTGAACCTAGCTGAGGAAACATGTCTGGTTTGGGCAGAATTCAGCAAAGTAGATAGAGCATGAGGTGTATAAACAATCATATCATGGCCCAGTACTACATCCTCACTCTTACTGACCAACAGAGCAGTTGCTACTACACTTCTTAAACACGTTGGGAGTGATCTTGCCACGGTGTCCAATTGTGCACTGTAGTATGCTACGGGCCTACTGGAATCACCATGTTTTTGTGTGAGGACACCTGCTGCACAACCATCAGCTTCCATACAATACAAATCAAAAGGTTTTTCATAATCAGGTATTCCCAATGCAGGTGCTATTGTCAGACTATCCTTAAGGTTAAGGAAAGCCTGCTCTGTTTCCTCTGTGTGTATGACACGATTGGGCTTTGAGGAAGAGACTAAGGCCCTCATTCAGAGGCGCTCGCAAAATGCGAGCGCTCGTTCTGAATGTGGGTGGCCACTTGCCTTTTGAAGTGCGGCCTACTGGTCACTAGCTAAGCTGTGGGTTACCACCCACAGCTTTAGCGACCAACCAGGTTGATGGTCACGATGGTCTAGACCATTGCAACAATTGGGGCTTGCGACAAGAACCTAAGGTTGGGTCTCGGCAACCGCAAGCTCCAGGGAGCTTCCTGCTCTGATCAAGCAGGAAGATCCCCGCTGACATCACTGCTGATGTCAGTGCAGCCGCCCACAAAATGGCAAGCGTTCCTTAAGGAACACATCCATTTGTGAAACCACCAACCCACCATGCCTACAAAATGGGGCAAGCTGTCGATCACCATCAACAGCCGCCCCATTTGTAGTGAGCTCTGGAGCGAGAGAATTTCTCTCTCGCTGCGGGGCTTGCGCATGCACAGTGCAGCCATTGCATGTGCGCAGGGCCTAAACATCAACCCGCTTGCGAGCGCTCAGTGCTTGTGAGCTGGTCTGAGGTCCTAAGTCCTGTAATGGCAAGGTCAAAATAGAAAAACCTGAGATCCACATTCTGCAGTATCCACACATTCCCAAGAAGGTATGGATTTGCTGTTGGTTCTGCGGCAGTGTCATGGTCTGTATGGCTTGGATTCTGTCAGTGGTCAGATGTCATAACCCCTGGGTTAGGCAATGTCCCAAGTATTTAACCCTGGACTGGCATGGCTGTAGTTTGTCCTTAGCAACCTTGTGTCCTGTTTGTGAGAGATGAAGCAATAAAAGTTTAGAATCATTTAAACATGACATAAACGAATCAGAACACAACAATAAATTGTCCACATATTGTATTAGAACAGAGCCATTGGCAGGTTGAAAAGATTGTAAACAGTTGTGTAAGGCCTGGGAGAAGATACTGAGGCTGTCTATGAAGCCCTGGGGCAATCGTGTCCATGTGTATTTTACACCCCTGTATGTAAAAGCGAATAGGTATTAACAGTCAGGATGAAGAGGTACAGAGAAGAAAGAAGAACAGAGGTCAATGACAGTAAAATGGGTCGCATTTGGTGGGATCTGCATAAGAATGACAGCTGGATTCGGCACTACGGGAAATTGGCTCTCCACTACCTTATTAACCCCTCTAAGGTCTTGTACCAACCTATAACCCCTCCCACCACTTTTCTTCACAGGAAAGATGGGACTGTTGGCTACACTCGCTGTACAGACTAAAATTTCCTGTTGTAATAATCGCTCAATTATGGGATAAACCCCTATCTCTACCTCCTGTTTTAATGGGTACTGGGGAATTTTTGGAGCTTGCCTACCACTTTTTAGATTTACCATTACGGGAGCTACATTTGCCATCAATCCAGTGTCCTGTCCATCTTTGGTCCACAGTGAACCTGGAATTTGGGATAACATTTGATCTACCTGAGATGGATTTTTACCTGAACCAGTAGAGTAATACATTAACCTTTGAGGAGTGTCCAATATATCCCTTACCTTGTGTGCCACTCTCTCAGGGGTATCTAAGAATATACCATCAGGGATACAATATATGATACATCCCATCTTACATAACAAATCCCTTCCCAATAGGTTAGTAGAAGTCGCTGCTGCCAGAAGAAAAGAGTGCCTAGTATGCAAAGGCCCGATAGTAACCTCTGTGAATTTGGTTAAAGGATAATGTTGCACTTTACCCATCACACCCATTGCTGGTACTGTCTTGCTGGTCACCTGTAAATTAGCTGGGGATTTTATCACTGATCTGGTCACCCCTGTCTAAAAGAAAAGGATGTTAGTACCAGCTACATCAACCATCATTACCGGTTCTTCCCTAGTACTTCCAGTTAACCTGCCTAGCTGTAGACTACAGGTATGATCTGACCCCTAGCGTTGGCTCTCACTCTCCAATACAGCATTTAAGGCCACAATTGGAGCAGGTGACTGTGGTAAATTTCCTGCATTCTGCATATATGTGGATATCTAGGTACTCCCTGGTTCGGGGGTCCTACCTTCTTCACCTTACAGTTCCTAATTACATGTCCCATTTGGTTGCAGTTAAAGCACCTTCATGAGTGGGGTGGGAGGGAAAAGGTTGTTGTGTGGGTTGGGCGGTAGAGAAAGATTGAGAGTGTGGATAGGGATTTTGAGGGTAATATGGTGGCTGTGGTTAGTATGTGTTTTGTGGCTGTGTGTGATAAGTGGGGAAGGGCTGTGTTTGTGGCTGTGCAGGATTTGTGAGGGCATTTAGCTGTGCAGGTGTATGTGTCTGGTGGCTGTGGTGTTATATTCATTCCTTCTAGAGCTTGGATGCTAACAGCCATTAGCTTCTCGCTCTGGGTCTCTCTCTTCTTGAGGATGTTTTTATTGTGTTCAATAGCGGACTCTCTGAGTGTGTCTACAGTAACTCCCCTCCAGCCAGGTAGAAAGGTCTGGACTCAGGTCTTTAGATTGTCTTTAAGACCATCCATAAGTACCATGATGACCATTTCCCTTTAATGAGTGCTATCTTTAATATCTTCTATCCCAGTGTACTGGGTGATAGCCTGCATAGCTCGGGTACAGTAATCTTCTGCAGATTCACTCTCTTTTTGTTTTATGGTGAAAATTTTAGTCCAGTTAACTACTACCGGAAAATATACACCCAATTGAGTTATTATGCGGGTAATGTTACCTTGGTTATCCTCGTCTGTTAAGGGACCTTCTCCCTCCAATACGCAATCTGTGATAAACTTTTTCACATCAGTATTGTGTGGAAGACATGCTCTTAACACCACTCACCAATCTTTATTGGTTGGCTTGTGAGCATTACCCAAATTTTTCACAAATCTTTGGCATTTTGCTAATTCCTCCTTAGGATCAAGGAAGTCTGTCATTATGGAATTTAGCTCAGCTCTTGTCCAAGGACAATGCATTTCTACATTCCTTGTGGGCACCACACCATTTGCATCTGGATTCCCATTGGGAACAGTTATTGTCCGGATGGGATGGAGACCATCCACACTGCTACCTTTGGCTTTGTTACCTGGCTGGAGATTCAGTCTATTACTGCTACGTATAGGATTAACTTCCTCTATGGGTACAGTGGATGTTAACTCTTCCTGTACTACCACTGATGAGGATGGGCCACCTCCCGTGCTCGTTGTAATGGAACATCTAACATTTGTATGGCATGGGAAATGGCAGACATAACAATAGGTTCATCATCCGCATTATAAACATTTTCCTTGTAATTACTCAAGAGAGGGTACAGGTTACATTTTTATGAGTTTTTACATTGACTGTACCTTCACCCCTATCCGCATAGGGTGGTGGTGGTGCACGTGAACCACTGACATTACCTTCCGCAACACTACCTTGCTGTGCATGCGGGCTACTTTGCAATGCGTGCGCAATGCTGTTTAGTGCTGCATGCACATTCCCCTGCATCGTGCCGCGACGCTGGTTTGCGTCGCGTGCACACCCTTAAACCACATATCCCCCTCGTGCTGCCACAACTTTAAACAATCGTTATACTTTGTCTTTTTCCTTCAAGAGTGCATCATACAGATGCTGTCTCGGCCATTGGCCCTCATTCAGACCCACTTGCGAGTGGCTGTCCGCTCGCAAGTGGGTCGATGGTCCCCACTGCGCATGCGCATGACGGAGGGAGCTCAGTCGTGCGTACGCGCGAGACCCGACGAGCGAAGGACTTTCCTTCGCTCGGAGTGTCTCTTCAAAGGAGGCGTGCTGTCGATGGTGACTGACAGCACGCCCCCTTTGGTGGGCATGCCGGGGGCGTGCCTGCCAGACGTAGGCGTTCCCAAGGGAACGCCTACCATCTGAAGCCGGCCCCACTGACATCACTAGTGATGTCAGTGGGAGTGATTTTGGCTCTGATAGAGCCAAAATCATTCCTGACCTTGCGGTTGAAAAACCCAACTGCAGGCTTTTGCTCGCAGTTTCGATGGTCGCGATGGTCAAGACCATCGCGACCATCATCCTGCACGCTCGTATATGCTGTGGGTGGTGACCCACAGCTATACGAGCGTCCAGGAGGACGCTCCATATTAATGGAGGTGGGCCCTGATTCAGAGCGAGCGCTCTGGTCAGAGCGTCCGGCTCTGAATCAGGGCCATTGTTCAATACCTCCTTATCAAAGCTGCCAATTCTGGGAAACTGTTTCACACTCATTCTCGTCATTTTAAACCATACATCACAGTACATAGTTGCATACGCACTGTACTTAGTATGCATAATATGTCATGCCGACTCAATCGGTGCTTCCAAGAGCAGCACATCATATAACATCTCTACCGTTTGCCTGTCTCCCATCTTGGGAAAATAACACTAAACTTTTCAATAGAGATTTAAATCGGTGAAAGAATGGCTACTTTTACTTACCTGTGGACGATATTAACAGGCCACGCCCACACACCTATGGAAGAATAACCAGGCTGCTTCCACGCACCTAAGCCCTTTTTGAGTACTTTGCACTGCTAGCATGTAGGCATTCCAATAACACTTACCCTTTTCAGTGATTTCGTCCACCACTACTCAGTTAATAATCACAATATACCGCAACTGTGCGGTTCAATCACAATGCCCAATAACCTTAACTGATCACTGGATGCTGCGATCACACTGAGAGCCGATACCTAACACAAAACAACAACTACACCTGCTGTGTGTATAGACTTCTGTATCTACTACCGAGCCACTAGGCCGACACCAGGCGCCTGGCCCCTAAAGGTCTTACGATACCCCTAGCTAGGGAACATGTTACCCCTACCAGTACCAACACACATTCACTGTTACACACCCTTTTCCTGCGCAGAAAAATAAATGTTTTCCCAGATTATGGCAACACTGACTAAGATATTTACAACAATGCTATCACGCTATCAATATCACAATGCAATCTCAACGGCTTTGTTTAAACATGCAGCAGCAATACAGGAAATACTAATACGCTATTGTGCGACTAGTCGCATACACAATAATGCGACTGCTACACAAAACGTATTATTAGCCTTATGCTATTATGTGACTTCCCCTTTTAACATGAAATTTTATCAACAAAAGGAAAACAAACTTTTTCTTTCTTGTTCCTGGATTCTAATCAGCACTCCTTGAACTCACACAATAACAGGTAGTGGTCTCTCAGCAACAAAGTGGTAGCAGGTATTCGAAGGCACAATGCATTCTTTCCTGCATATGGCGCCTCCACCCTTTGCTGAGAGATCGATAACCATGTGTTACCGTATGAATGGTAGCGTGATTTCACTCTATGAGCCCCCAACTATTGATTCCTACCTATCTATGCACTCTAAAATGTCGTTATTTAGCGTAATTAGTCGCACAAGAAATAATTGCTTTCCAAACTTTGATTGTGGTTCCAAAGCACAAAAAGATATTGTTCACCACAATGCAGATAGTTACATGCTGTGATCTAAATACAATTAGCGCAAACAAATTATACAATCACTAGGTACAGTCGTTACATACGCATGCACTCTGGATCCCGGCATCAAAGATGAAACCTCTGTCACAAAGAAGAAGATGACTGACTAGCTAGATTCAGAGAGCTTGCATATATACCCTTACAGAGATAGGCAATACAATAGACATGAGCTGGCATAATCCCATTGGTTCTTCCTTGTGGATCTTCTGTTACGATTTAGTTCATTGGTCCATTTGTACAGCAGTAGCTCATCCCTCCAACGGCTCTTTGTGTGTATCTTCCCGCTGAATAACTAATGAATGGACCGTACATACAAAGTACATTATATCACTAAATTCTCCATAATTCATAACGTGCAGACGCATGTTGCGATTTCCTTGCCGATGGAACCGGAAATCTGCAAATACACAGTGGTTTAGAATGACACCAAACACTGTCTGCTTATCATGTACTGAACCTTAGATATCAAATAACATGTATTTCACAACATTACTGATAATGAATAAAACCTTAAATATTAACCTTAAATGCTACGGAACCTTTTAGTGTAATTGTGTTAATGTGTAAGTATAGGGATATTAAGAAAATATGCTAGTTAGCGTTGTGCGTCTACATGTTTGTGAAGTACACCGTGGTATGTGTTTTGCAGGGTTGGTCATATTATATGTTCTAGTAAAGGTATGTATTTATATAATGAGGACTTTTAACATTGTTCTATTGCATGGGAATCTCACATTGCTAAATAATAGCATCGCCGTATGTACTTATAATGTGTGAGTTTCGCTAAAATGGTGCCGAGCGGTCATTTGCAAAATGGCGTCTTGTTGCCATTCGCAAAATGGCGTCGTGCAGATATTAATTTTAACAGATTCTGTCTTAACCAATTATCCAGCTTCGACAGAATCCATCTTAAAGTATGCCACGTATACATAGAAAGTACATGCAAAGGACAGGAGGGAGTTAATTCATTGTACAGAGACTGTCACATATTCACAGAACAGAAAAGCATATGTACATATATGGTAAGGAATGCAATTTCAAATGTTTAGCCAGCACTATAGTTTTTTCTGAAAATAATGAAATACAGATGTGTTTTCCAAGTGTGTGTATATATATATATATATACACACACACCTACTCTTGCATCATTAAGCAGAGATTGATTTTACATTGCACGAGGCAACAGTGTGGTGTTATTTTCTCTCCTATATAATTATTTAGCATATGCTTAAGCAGAGAAAGCCATGAGGGTCATCTGTACTCAAGTACTTTAGCCATAGCTCATGCACAGAATTAACAGTATGAATAAATCTGGTATGCTGAGAGCCGGCTCTTGGGGCGTTCTACCAGTGTAATTTGTTATTGTCTATTTTTTTGCTGGACTCTTTCTGCTTTGCTTTTCACTATATTTAATAGTATCAGCTTTTATGTGCTTTTATGCCTGCAATAATTATATTATTTCATCTCTATTGAGCGTTGTTGTCAATTGGTATTGAAGTTTTTTTTATTGTGAATGTAATCAATTATTTATAGATTGTCTCTTTGTGAATCTGTAGAAAATTGCAGCATATATTTTTAATGTCATTATTTTAGGGATTCTTTTTGACCAGCGCTATTAGTTTTCCTTTTGTGTAATCATTGTGCTTTATGGGAGCATTGATAAGTGCCCCATAATGTAAAAGCAGCAGAACTTTATTAGCCCATATCTAATATAAGTGCTGAAGTAAACCGTCTCGTGCAGGATACACCTACACAATAAGAGTGAACTGCCAAATAGATTCATCTAGACACATGCAAATGGACGCTAGCCAATTACATTGATATATTTGCTAATATATTGGGTCTGCTTTGTTTTCCAAGGTATGAGGAAATTACTTTCACCATTACACGGACACTGGATTGGGAGATTTTGGGTATGATTTACGGTACTAAAGAGTGGTTTTATCAAACCACTTTTTTTGTGATTTGATGCATGGTTTGTAAACCATGAAATTTACTAAAGGCCAAACAACATTTCAAACAGTGGCCCTGATTCAGAGCCGGACGCAAGTGGCTGCTCGGTCGCTCCGAACGATGTTTGCCCAACTGCGCATGCGTACGGATCGTAATACGCATGCGCGAACCACTCAGTGCGGCCGAAATTCATGTGTCCGCAAAATAGTGAATGCCTGATAATTTGAGTGACAGAAAGAGGCGTTTGTGGGTGGTAACAGGGGAAGGTGCTTGAAAACGGGGAGTGGAGATCCGATCGCAGGCGTGCTTAAAGGTCAAAACGGGCGTTTTATGGGTGTGCTTAATTAATACAGCAGCGTCATTGACCACGTCACTGGGTTATTTTATAGCCAGAACTGCTCGCAAAATTGTGGTAGCAAAAACCAACCACAAGAATAGCGAGCAGTTCATACCCTGGTCGATGTACTCGATTAATCTAATAAATAGCGGACATGACGTAGGATGCGAGCAGCCAGGGGGCGTATTTTTCCAAAAAACGAACGCAAGTTTTGTTCGCTCGTTCAGACCTAGAGGCGTCAACAGACCGCAAACAGCGAACGGTTCATTTGAATAGCCACCCCTTGTTTTAGAACGAACGACCGCAAATAGCGAGTGGCTCTGAATGAGGGCCAGTGTTTGTAAAAACTGATTGACTTAAAATTTTCATTCTTGTTTTTTTCAATTGCAAAGCATAGACATTGGGCAATGTATTAAAAAGTTGTTTGACAAACCACATGGAAAATACCTATTAAATGGAAAATAAAATAGCAAATCACAAGTTCTTGGAGGGTTCTACAGTGGATTGTCAGAAGGATAAAAAAAAAATATATATATATATATATATATATATACACACACATACACACATATATATATATATACACACATATATATATATATATATATATATATATACATACATACACACATATATACATACACACACACACATTCCCCTTACAATCCTTTTTGCAGAAAACGACCAATATAGTCTCCATTCTGGAGATAGGGCCTGATTCAGTAAAGATCACTAATGCGTACACAGCTGTGATTATGCATGGAATGCAGCAGCCTAAATATTAATTTACATCAGGTCTGACCAGCCGCAGAAACTGCAAGTCTCTTCGCATGCAAGTTGCATATGCAATCACAGTGGCTAATTTATGCACACCCTTGAAACAGCGTTTTTTTTACCACTCCCCAGTCACCACCCCGAAATGCTCACAGCCTGTCACTCACTCTGCGATGGCTTCCTCAGTGTGTCCATAATTGCAGTGCAGGTGCAGTGTGGTGCATACGCATGTGCAGTGGTGAACAATCGGTCGATCTGCGTATGTAATTGCAATTACGTACACTGCTGAATCAGGCCCATAGAATCAATTCTCAAAAAAATATGTGCTGTATATTTTCTTCTTCCCCAAAATGTACCTTCCAAGACTTCCCATGAAAAAAAAAAAAAGACATCCAACATGTTGTATCAGCCATAACCTGGCAGATTGCAGCTTCCTGAAACAACTCCTTGCTCAGTCAAGATTCTGATACATGAGCGCATTAAAGGGGGTGTGGGCTTGTGCCTGTGAGACCACGTTCTGATGTGTGTCATTTTGAGGGCTTGACCGTGTCTCACACCCATTCTCATCCTACTGGGGGCAGCCTTTCCGAACACTGGCGGGGTGTGGATGACGCGTACAGGGTTTTGTCTTATAAATGATTGTCCCTTTAAAACATTGGGTAGACTCACCTGGAACTTCCCTATGTTTGCAAGTAGAAGGCTATTACCTTTACCCCATTGTGTATTTCTATCAGCTTCAGTGATTATGCAAATTACTGCTGAATAAAAGGAGTTGTGCAAGCCACAAAACTTAGAATAAAGTGAAGTTGCTTGAAAATAGTTTTTTTATTGCTTATTAACCAATGTGTGTTTGATAATGTTTTAGACACAGATGTTTGTTTTTTTGTAACATATTCCAATAAAATATTATCTCCCGAGGTCTCCACATGTGGGATGTGACAATCTGGTTATATACACAGTCTGAGTACGTAACTCTCCAGGCATTGAAATCACTGTTTTTTGGTGGAGCTACAGGCTGAACTCCCAATTTATCAAGACAAAGACCAATGTACACATCTTCTAGGTGTACCCATCTAATAATTGGGGAGATGTTGACTATCTTATGTGCCAGATCTCCAGAGAACACATAGCCAGTCCCAGAACAAAATGGGGGATATTTACTCTCTGGGTAAACATCTGGAGGCATATACCATTTGCTGTTTGTGTCACGTATGGGTTGAGCATTTATTATTGCATATCCTGTGAAATAGTTAGTTCTTAGGGGCTGATCTGGTTTCAGAAGCTTGTTCACTAAATATTCTGTATTAACAATCATGTCACTGTCTGTCTTCATTACATACAAGGCATGTGGACAGTACGTGATTACCCAGATCAAACCCATCATTACCTTAATGGTTAGGTTGTTGTAGGTGTCTAAATAATCCTGTTGGATAATGTCATGATATTCCTGACTTTCATTCTTCAGAGCCTGTTCAGCATCAATAGTTATCTTCTTGTCATGACCTAATAAAAATAGCCTTAATATCTTGACCCCAGATACAAAATCTTCTTTTCCCCATGTTTGTCTTATAGCTTGACGAGCCTGTTGCTGCCATCTTTCCACAGTCACAAGCAGAATAAGGAATGGATCATGTTCTTTACATTTATTAGGCTCATTGATTATATACTTGTATCTATGGGGTATTTTAGGAGGATCTTCAGATGAAATATTTTCTAGCACCTCAACTGTAGTAAATGAAGAACTTGTAGATCCATTAAGTGATTTTATAAGGTAAGGGTTATCTAGCTTTAGAGACTTGTTTGTTTTAACTTTCAGAACAGGATAAATGCTGCGTACAGAATTGCCTAAACTAACTAATCTCAAGGGAAGCCAGGTGTAATTACTTAGGATCAACAATATCAAAGTAAGAAGAACCGAGAACAGGAACAATACATGGTTGGTATTCTTCTTTGCATACAAATAACAGTTTGACTTTTTCAACAAGATCATGATGAAATTGGTCAGAAGTGCTTCACAGTTCTACAAATGTCATTAATTGTTGTAATGTTTGTTTCTAGTGGAGTCCATACAGAACTTGCATCCGTCACTGCTAATCTTGGAAATGTCACCTAAAAGCATAGCAGAAAGAAAAATACATATAAGCACAGTACGTAGAGGGACATTCCTTTGTTCTCAAAGTCCTACTCCTTATTATCATTAACTTTTTATACAGCACTGGTATATATCTTTACACTTGACCATTGCTCTCTCTTTGTTCAAGACATCACACCATGAAATAGCAGATACATATATATATGCTCATATGAGCCTCTTTATTTTACAGCAGTAGGTGTTCATCCCAAAGCACACAACATGGTCACCATAATGATGTAAGTGGCATATCAAAGCATTCAGAGGCACAGGAAGGAAAAGCCTGAAATTTGGAATTGTATGAAACTACTTTATTACAATATGCACGAGACTCCAGAATTCCCAGAGGCCATTACTTTGCTGTTCTAATATATTTTTTATTACACAATAGACTAATACTTACATTCAATCTGGATTTAATATCTAGTGGCTAAATTGCTGAACACTCACAGGCTATTCCATTTACCCCTATGACTTGTTGAGACACTAAAGAAGAACAACAAGCGGAAGCAAGAGGTACAGAAAATGAAGCAGCCAAACAAATAACCAGATAGATAACAGGAATTTTTCATGCAAAGTTTTTTTAAAGTAAATGCAGAAAAATTGAAGAATGACATTACCTCAGATTTTGCACACCTTATAACAGTAGCTTAACACAAAGAGCTGCATTTATTATGTTACATGTTATAGTATACAATAATATTTACATTATCCAGTTTCTAATTAAATAGAACAATGGTGTAAATGTATTTTTTTGGTTTTTAGGTTGGTCATGCATGCGCAATGGCAAACAATCTCTTGATTTGTGTAATTATTGGCCTTGTGTAAATCTTTATATCATGCCCTGTGCATTCACCCAGTTCCATCACTTCAGCATTGATTTCAATGTTGATTTATGTTTGGAAGATATAGCAGCCTTTAAAAATGTAAATAAGAGGTTAGTGGTGCTCAGGTTAACTGACCCATCAACTTTCAGTGACAAAACAGTATCTTGACATGTTGGTGTAGGATAAGAAATAGGAAGAGTAACCACTCAGGAAGGATCATGAATATGTTGAGCATAATCAGAATTTAAATTGGATAGGGCAGCCATAGGACCAAAACAAATGTACCAGAGGTACAACTTTGTTCTTGTCTTCACACCTTTAATACCCAAATTTGCAAATAGAGCAGGGAAATGCATTAAAATTACAGATAAGTGGTTTAGTTTCCCTGGAATCTGAACACACCCATACTTAAGGGTTATGAGTGTATCAGAGTCCCAACTCGGGTCTTCCTGCCAAGTTCGGATCCCAGAATGAAGCAAAACACCATCTTTTGGAGTTGAATCTTGTGTGTTTTGGATTGTATATAAAAGTCCACCTTTGTGATCGGGTACCATTTCACACAGGAGAGTGGAGAGAGAGGGTGTGGGACTGTGGGCTTGAGCACTGTGTTGAAAAAAAACACCATTAGGGTGCCATTAGTAGTAGGAAGAGTAGGTACTGTAGGAGTGCAAATAGTTTTTAAGTGGTAGCTGAAGTAGGTGCCTGGAGGAAAGGGGCAGGGTGACTCAGGCATTCCCATTGTCAGTGTGTTTCTTTAATTTGTTATACACACTGATACACACAATTCTTTTAATAAAACTGCATGGTAAAGATAACACCCCCTCCTTTCACTCGCTCTTTATTTGTTGTATATTCACTTGGTGTGGTGGCAGATAAGTTGAACAACAGTAGCTTCACTCCTGTTCTGGTATAAAATAAAATTAGAGCTATTGGGGTGGGGGGTACGGCCTTCAGTGTCACAGTACTTATATATGGATACACTGGGGTACGGCACAAATAAAAAACAACTATAACTTTTTTTTAAACATTTTTCTTTTTTTTAAACTTTTTTTTTTTAACATTTGTAAATTTTTTTATTTTTTTTTAAGTACTGGAGTGGATGGACACTGGACAGGTGCTTCGGCAGCACTGGAGCGGATGGACACCAGACAGGTGCATTGGCAGCACTGGAGCGGATGGACACCGGACAGGAGAGTCAGCTGTACGGGTGCAGGTGGACACTGGACAGATGCGTCGGCAGCACAAGAGTGGATAGACACAGCACAGCACTGAGCACAGCAAAGCCTCTGGATGGAAACAGCACAGCCCCTGGATGGATACAGCACAGCCCATACAACACAGCCGGAGTGAAGCATGGCATCAATCACCACGAGTAGGGACTTGTATACAATCCAAAGCCTACAGGAATCCAACACAGGAATGATGACATTTAGCCACATTTTTAGATCTGAGTCAGGCTGGCAGACCCAAGCCCAACTCTGATCCAGTTTGTATTTGTAATTTCCCTCTCATCTTTAAATAAAACCAATCATGGGTCAGTCGATAGAAGAGTATGAGCAGCAACCTCTAGGGCTATGGCTGCTGCCAGTCATAGTACTTCAGCATCTACTAAATGATGTTAATTAAGGTGGTCAAATTAAGCTTCATTTAGTATAAAATTTAGCAGTCATTTTCATACATGAAAACAATAACGAAAACACACAAGACAAAATATTATTATTTTGCTTATTAAGCCTACTGGTGAAATATTTCCTTAAAAGAAACACTCATTAAATTGAATGCACATTAACAGCAGGTTTTTAGTGGTCAAGCACATTATCAGATAGTGAATCAATTAATCCTTTACCTGGCTTCCAGTAAATAGTACTCCACCTCCATTTACCTGTGCTGACCTCAGGCCTTTGATTTAGTTCTTGATTAATAAAAACATTCTATAGTATCGTATAGCTTATATTTAAACCACCATCTGTCTGCCACTGCTGTAGATGTGCTACAGTATATTTTTTTTAAACAGGTTCCATGGGTGAAAACAATATTGTGAGATGTGAGGTGGTCAAACTAGACTGGAAATGAACATTATTGAGGTTAATAATACTGTAGAAACACAAACATGCCCAAATTACATGATTTTAGCTGTTTTTATCAATTTTTAAAGAAATTCAGATCCAAAAGCAAAACAATTGACAGCTGCTGCAAGGTAAGTGTGTGTAATGTATGTGTGGCGTATATATATATATATATATATATATATTTATTATATATACACACACACATACATACACACACATATATACATACATACATACACATGTACACACACATATACATACACACATGTGTGTGTGGAAACCCTCATGTAAAAATCTTGTGTTTGCCCCTGATAGTGGCTTAGTCATGAATTTCCAATGCAGTCTTTTTTCCTCTGTTATGAATTTTCAGAGATTTCCCATTCCCACCAAAGGATTTTATGAAGACCTGCACTTAAAAAGCCTTTTTCAAACCCCCATCCTAGTTAGACCAATGATGAGATTTGAATTTCTCTTTTGCAGATGGGCTACATGATCATCCCAAGTCTGATTTTCATTTTACAGTATATTGAATGTTTTCTCAAACTCTGTCACTTAACACACTTGTACTCAAGCTAGATGATCTGGAAAACATGCGCTGTTAAGGACACATGAAGATAGGGTTGGAGCAATCTCTAAAACAGATATTCAAGATCATCCCAAAGTGAAGTGGGATGATCTAATTCAGGGGTAGACAACCTGATCTAGTTAAAAAGTTTGTTGAGGATTGGGAAAACATCTGTGAATATATCACAAGCAGTTCAAAGTTATATCATCTCTCATAGATTACATAAAATATCATCTTCTACCTCTACTACTGTAGGTGAGGCTGGTCCTCTGCAGGTTACCTTCTACATATTTTGTGGGAATCACCCAAATTAATAAATTAAGTTCTGTAAAAAGGTCAAGAACATTCTCATGTTAATCATATTGTTTGATGTTTTCCTTAACACAAAATGGATTTTTGCTTTGACTTCCTATCTCCTCTATCACTAAACATCAATATAAGCTCATTAGGCACATTGGCCCTCATTCAGAGCCGTACGCTCTGAGCAGAGCGCACGCTCTGAATGAGGGCCGCCCTCCATAATTATGGAGCGTCCTCCTGGACGCTCGTATAGCTGTGGGTCACCACCCACAGCCTATACGAGCGTGCAGTTTGATGGCCGCGATGGTCTTGACCATCGCGACCATCGAAACTGCGAGCCGGAGCCTGTGGTTGTGGTTTTCAACCGCAAGGCCCGGAGTGATTTTGGCTCTATCAGAGCCAAAGTCACTCCCACTGACATCACTAGTGCTGTCAGTGGGCCGGCTTCTGACGGTAGGCGTTCCCTTGGGAACGCCCCCGTCAGGGAGGCACGCCCCCAGCACGCCCACCAAAGGGGGCGTGCTGTCAATCAACATCGACAGCACGCCCCCTTTGATCAGACACAACGAGCGAAGGAAAGTCCTTCGCTCGTTGCGTCTGGCGCATGCGCACGACGGAGCTCCCGCCGTCGTGCGCATGCGCAGTGCACAACATCGACCCACTTGCGAGCGGACAGCCGCTTGTGAGTGGGTCTGAATCAGGCCCATTATTCCTGCAACCATCTGCTAACTGCCAGCTGACTAGCTTTTCATGTTCTAAATAGCAACTGGTATGCACTAGTCAGAGAACTATAATCACCAGTTAAAGAACTCTGTTACAGCCAAGACAATTATCTGGTCCTTAACTGCGCTTCTGGCAAAGCAGTGACCAAGGTATAGGTCTCTCCGGTTTTTTCGCAGTCTTACAAAATACACACTTTTTGGTGAATACAATGCAGGAGCAGTTATGGTTGACTTACATTCAAGCCCAAAGGCAGCAGGTCCCATTCAGAGTTTGGCTCAGGAAAGTCTGATTGTGCGCATTGTAAAACACAAGGACATTTTAATTCAAAGAAGAAAGATTACCCTGATTATAGGGAGTCTTGGGACACCTTCAAATTAAAATCACTTACAATTTTCTTAGGCAAATTTATGTGGTCAGCTGTTTAATATACGAGTCCCAGCAGACTAGATTCTACAATTCAGTGCTAACAGTTTATGTGGCACCAGTCAATTAGGATGCAAAGTGTGACCAGGGGAAGATAGCTCCTTTGGGGGACTTGGTATTGAGTGTTATGGTGCTTTGCAAACCCACATGTCTACATTTAAGTACTATGTAAACAGCCAATACATATACATAAATGGTACCTTAGTGGGCCAAATGGTTAGAACAGCCTTGATGCAGCATGTATATTGTAGTCACTTATGACATGGGATAGTATCCATAATATCCTGCTTCACATTCATGATCGGTAAACAACAAAAGCTTGTGTTCAATGTTACTTTTCTAGTCTAAATAGCAACTGGTATGCACTAGCCAGAGAGCTATAATCACCCGTTAAAGAACTCTGTTACAGCCAAGTCAATTATCTGGTCCTTAACTGCTCTTCTGGCAAGATGTAGGTGCAATATTTTTAGTAAGAGGATTTTCTCCCATTCTCCATCATTTGGTCTATAGCAACCTTGCTCATCCAGGTATTTGTGGTGAAGTAGTATATTTAAGACTTTACCACTGGCACACCCGACTTCCATAGCCCTACTTACAGACAACTGGAAAAATACACACCACATTCTTGATTTGGCATGTCTGGTGGTATCCAGAAAATATGGCAGTTTTTATTTCCAGTGGAAATCTCAGCAGGTTAGTCACACAGAGAATCAGAAACACACCATAAAAGAATGAGGGCCTGAGATAGATGCAAACCCAATATTTTCGCAGTTGGCTGATGTTTTAATTACTACGCATGGGTCAGAGTCACATGGTGCATGCATCCTGATGGATTACCATTGTCACTCGCAGTGATGATTTATACGCAAAGTGATTGACAGACAGGGACCATGTATGGGCAACAACGGGGGGATGACAACTGAAATGCTGGCATGTCATGTATGATTTCTGGCCGTGTCTTAGCCTGCAATTGCGATTCCATGCGCAGTTGCACAGGCTCCAGCATCTCAGTTCTGGCAGCCAGTCAGGCTACAGTTATGACAGCCATAATGTTACTCAGAAGTTCAATAATCAACTGATCTACGTCCAATAATAAGACTTTCTTTGTAATCGCTTGGTTTTGCAAAGATGCCTGTGGAAGTCTCAATACAAATCTATGAAGCTGCTACATTTGCATATTTCGTACAGAGATGTACTCATGACAAGATTTGCATCCATTGCTTAATCAGAGGCTGTGACTAACAGCACCTGCTCTCAGATGCATCAGAGACTCACTATCAGGCTAAAACCATCTCACTTGCCTGTGCCATTGTTCCTACTTCATGAGCAAGTCTTAGTGGACACATCAACTTCTCTCTTAGCACCTCATTGTATTCTTAGAACTCTATAAAACAAAAACCATCGCTATATAAAAGGAAAGAGATGGACGGTGCAATAACACAATATAACACAATTTATTAAAACCAACAATTGTATGAATGATGTCAATATAAAAAGTCCATAACAGAACTAAGTAAAAAGTCTATGCCTGTAATAAATGACTGGACCTAGGACAAACTCCTATCCATCCCAACTTGAAAAAATGGATTGTTAGTGAATAAGCACTTGGTTTACCATGCGGTGGTGTGACAGTCACCCTCACAGTCCTTTTAGCATCAAAGACGCAGAGTTATCGGCTGTGGATATATAATGTCTTTAATAGATAGGCACTTGGTTTACCATGCGATGGTGTAGCAATCACCCACACAGTCCTTTTGGCATCCAAGACGCAATTGTATTGGCTGTGTAAGGAGTCCACATGGAAAGTTCCAAATTGTAGCAACAAGTCCTGGGGAGGAGTATGGCAGGGTCCAAACAATGGTCCAGTAATGGAATAGGCAGACAGGTCTCAATGCATTTCACTGGATAATGTTAACACCCAGCTTCTTCAGGAGTATGAAGCAAAGATGCCTGTGGAAGTCTCAATACAAATCTATGAAGCTGCTACATTTGCATATTTTGTACAGAGATGTACTCATGACAGGATTTGCATCCATTGCTTAATCAGAGGCTGAGACTCTAACAGCACCTGCTCTCAGATGCATCAGAGACTCACTATCAGGCTAAAACCATCTCACTTGCCTGTGCCATTGTTCCTGCTTCATGAGCAAGTCTTAGTGGACACACCAACTTCTCCCTTAGCACCTCATTGTATTCTTAGAACTCTGGCTTTCAAATACATAAATTCCTACAGGACTCTCCCTTTTGGTACAGTCACACTGACATGCACTTGTCACACATAGATTTAGCCATACATTGTTCTGATAGGGTACTGAATAATAACAGCTGTACCACCAAAACAAAAGTTGAACTTGAAACCCAAAACAAAATTTAGGGCTACACAGTGAAGTACAGTAATAACCTGTTATTCAGATGCTTTGTGGTAGCAATTTTTTAGATAGCAATTTATAGAAAAGAAAAAATAACACTGTACTAAAAAATAGTTATGAATAAATTCAAAATGAGATCATTAACACTATATTTCCACGGAAATTGTGGCAATATTAAAAAACAAACAAAAAACTATTCAAATCTTAAATGTTTAATTCTCCTCAAATCACTCAATAAGAATATATCAAAGTCCTTAAAATAAGAATGTATTAGCATATGGCATCTAAAATAGCTGTAAAAAACATAACACGATGAATAAAGCTCAGATCCTAATTAAACACATCTTAAAGAATAAATAATTGCTTTATCACCATGTTACTCTGCCTACAGACACTGGGCCTGGTAAAAAGGTTGATCATGCATTGCATGCACAAAACTAATGTGTATATTTGTCCACATGCATCCAACCCTAGCCATACGCTTGCATTTATAGCCATCCTTATCAGTGTACACTTGCACGATCCCTGACCATGTAGCAAAAGATCCATCTAAAAACAAGCATAATTCTCCATATATAAAAAAGAGATAGCGCTGCACAAAGTAAATAGACTGGAATTCAATAATTAACAACCCTCAAGGGTTTATTGAAAAAGTTTAAACAATAATTGAATACACATAAAATATGGGATGTAGTCAAAATACTGATGGCCGGGAAGCCATCTGACGAAATCCAGATGTCTAAATTGTGATTAAAGATAGGCGTCTAAATTCCGACGCCTATCTTTAACCTGATGACGAAATCCCAAAAGACAGCTTCCTGTACAAAGGTAAGCCAGCTATTGTTAGCTCTTAGCCACGGGGGAGTTTAGGTTTAGGCACCCCAGGGGGGGACTTAAGGTTAGTTACCCCCCAAGGGAGGGTTAGACTGTGGAGAGGGGTTGTTAGGGTTAAGCAGCACTAGGGGGAGGTTAGGGTTAGACACCATTCCGGGAGGGTTAGGTTTAGGTTGCGGGGAAGGGGGGGTTAGGTTTAGGCACCCCCAGGGGCACTTAGGGTTAGGCACCAAAAGGGAGGGTTCGGGATCTTCTTGTTTTGGCTTCAGACGTCTGTATTTCATACACAACCCATTAAGTACACCTCATAAAAATAAGATACATATAATAATTAAATAATAAATGTATATAAAAGATAAATCCACATAATAACTATGCTCACCAGCTGGGAGATGGATACATACATTGTATCCTATGCTTGGTTCTAAGTTATCTGTATCCCTGGAAACAATATGTCCATAGTAAATATAGTAGCAGTTCAGTGGATGCCAGTGATAGATAACGGTTTAAGGGGCATATATATCAAAGCTGGGAGAGAGATAAAATTGTAACAAATAAATCACTAACCACTCAGCTCCTATCATTTTTTAAACAGTTTACAAAATGTAAATAGGAAGCTGATTGGTTAGTACTTTATCTCTCACAATTTTATCTCTCGGGCTCCCGTCAGCGGCAGCCCGACATGAGCAGAGTTCGGAGTAGCGGAAGCCCGACAGCATTGGAAATCCCAATCGTGGATAGGTGAGTATCTACTAACCTAACCCCCCTACCCCTAACCCTCCTTAGGGGTGCCAAACCCTAACTTCCCCCCCAAGTGCCTAACCCTAATCCCCCCTCTAAGTGCCTAACCCTAATCCCCCCTCTAAGTGCCTAACCCTAACCACCCCCTTCCCCACTGCCTAACCCTAAGTACCCCCTGGGGGTGCCTAACCCTAACCCTCCCTCCCCCGAGCCTAACCCTAACCCTCCCGGGGGGGTGCCAAACCCTATGTCCCCCCGGGAGCCCTATACCTAACCCTCCCCCCCGCGGCTGTCCGCTCGCGGCGCCCGGCATCGCTACGATCAGGATGCTGGGCGCCGGTCTCCCGGCGTCGGGGAAATGCGGGCGTCTACATCTAGACGCCCGGCATTTCACCCTTGCCGGGATATGAAGCCGGCTGCCGGTATTTAGGCTGTCGGCTTCCCGATTGCATACACTCTCAGCTTTGATACATATGCCCCTAAAACCGAATGGATCCGGGAGCAGTAAGTATCCAAAGCTGTTGGATGACAAATAAAGTGCAGTCTGCTCATCCATCTTATTGTCAGGGGCCGCCTGACAGTCTCCACGCTGCTCGTGAAATTATCATGGTCTACTCATAAGTGGGAGGCTCAGCAGCATAGGTAACATGCCCAGGATTCTAGTATGGAGACAGTGATCACCGAGGTCTGTATCTCCGTGCTGGAGTTTGGTCAGGCTGCACATAGGTAGTGCAGTGGGACCGCTGCTCCTACTAGCATGCAGCGCGCTCTAGCAGGTTGTTGAAGGGGTAAATACTGCTCCTGTAAGTGTAGAAACAGAGTCCGTGCTGTACATCAGGGGGCTTACCAGTGTCAGGTGGCTGTATCACTGGGCTGGGTTCAGAAGCAGGTAATGCTCTGTAGTTAGGATTATCTATAATTACAACCTTGCTTAGTTGATACACCATCTCTAATCTTTGCTTAAGAGAACACCCAATTGGGGCCCAGTTATACCCCCTTCACTCCATGTTTTGTTTGCATATGACTCTGTATTACCCCTAGTTGCATATGCTTGGTCCAGTTGTATGCGCAGAGCACACAACATACACGCCACAATTGTGATCAACTCTACAGTACATCAGCCCCAATGTGAGTGAGGGGCACAGCAATACTATGTAATGATGAGAATAATTCCAGGGGCAAAGCAGTAAGAGATAGGGCAAAATCTAAAATGTAATTAATATATTTTCTTCATCTTTATCTAAGTTCCAAAACAAAACTTTATCTGTTAAAATGTGAATATCAAGAATTCTAGGAAGTAGATCCCTGTATACAGGGGTGGATTTACCGCTAGGCATCACAGGCAGCTGCTTAGGGCCTGGCGGGTCCCAGGGGGCCCACTGACAGGGCTATGTAATGGAGGCTTGTATCATAAATTACCAGCCCGGCCGACTGTCAGCACATTGGACAGCAGCCGGATGCCACTCTCTGGTGGCTCACTCTTCTTTCCTCTCTTCTGCACTGTGTGCTGTGCATGACGTCTTACGGACAGAGGAGAGGAGCCGGATGCCACTCTCTGGTGGCTCACTCTTCTTTCCTCTCTTCTGCACTGTGTGCTGTGCGTGACGTCTTATGCACAGAGGAGAGGAGCAGAGCCGAGAAGTAGCAGCTAGAAGGCAAGGTGCAGACCCAGAGAGGATGCATTGCAAAAATAGAAGGCAAGTTCACGGTCCAGTACAAGACAGAGTCCTATGCCATCACCACCACCCCCTCTGGAGTAGGGTTAGGGGGTAGTGTAGTATGTGAAGGGAGCCGGGTTAGGGGTAGTTAACTGTGAGTGGGAGCATGATTTGGGTAGTGTAGTGTGAGGAGGGAGCCAGAGCAGGGACAGTGGTAGTACAGCGTGTGCGGGGAGCGGAAGCAGGTTTAGTGGTAGTGTAGTGTATGGAGTGAGCGGGAGCAGCTCTGGTGGTAGTGTAGTGTGTGGTGGGAGTAGGGGTAGAGGTAGTACAGTCTGTGCAGAGAGCAGGAGCAGGGTTAGTGGTAGTGTAGTGAGTGTGAGGAGTGGGTCTTACCAAGAACTATGTAAGATGTGACCCATCCTTCTTGCTGGGTAATAATCTTATTGTTCAGCATGCAGTCACTGGGAGATTGTGTAATGAGGAAATCACTGCAAAGAGAATTTGTATTGAATTTTGTCTGCCTTTGTTATTGGTAACTAGCAGCAAAAAGCCATGTTGTACTTTCATTATATGTTATGATTTAAAAGTGAAAAGCTTATTAAAAATGCTACTTGGAAACACTATGTAGCTTTCACACTTTGTCAGAGGCCCTCGTTCAGCAGTGCACATGTCCTGCGTGATCGTATTCAGAGCGTCAGTAGACTGTCAATGATTGACAGTCTGCTGGTCTTTGGGGGCATAACATGAATGGGCACTACTGTGTGGTAGAAAGTGAATAAAGGACACTACTGTGTGGTATAATGTGACTACGGGGCACTACAGCATGGTGGAATGTAAGGGGCACTAATGCATGGCATAATTTTAATTGGTGGTACTATTGTGTGGTCACACCCATTCCCAGCGAGACCACACCTGTTATTTTTCAGCACATGGCTTTGGCGCACGCTCTCCCTACTTCCATTGTGGATGAGGACACCAATGCTCTTTATGTACACAGGGATCTGCTTTAGTGTGCACAGATGTGTCCTCCTCTGTGTTCAGCACTCCCTACCTTACAAAAATCCTACAGTGAACACTAGCTAATTCTCTACAATTGCTAAACTAGGGCTTGGTCAATTGGGAACATTTTTTAAAAGCTGAGTATAAGGAGGAAAGATAACATATTGTAAAGGGAATAAATCAGAAACGAAAATATAGTATATATAAATTTGAGGAAGGGGGGCCCCAAATCGATGTCTTGCTTAGGGCCCCATGAGGTCTAAATCTGCCTCTGATTGTATGTTATACACATTTTGAAAGAATTCCTTAATTGAACCCAAGTTGAATTATGGGAAAACTAGCATGTGCATGAGGATCACATTTTAAAGGAATCTTATTTTGTTCAACTTGAAATATTTATTCAAATAAATGGGGGAGTTGCATCAAAGCTTGGAGATATAAAGTAGAGCATGATAAAGAACTAACCCATCAGCTTCTCACTGTCATTTTATAGGCTATGTTTGAAAAATGACAGTTAGGAGCTTATTAGTTGGTATTTTATCTCTAAACTTTCTCTCTCTCCAAGCTTTGATAAATCTCCCCCAATGTATTTCTACTGAAACAAAACAATAAACTAGATGTTACCTTGACCTGTATAACTGTGCTTGCTCTGCATCAAATGCAAACATTACTCCCACTAACTATTGTTTATGCCGATTGAGACTACACACCTGTTCTGCTTATATTTGACTTTGATAATTCTATAAATCACCACAGTAATTTTATTGCTCAAGTTGTGTTTATTCATTTGTGTGTATGAATGTTAGGTACAAACGCTCATGCAATAAACTATAAATAAATCAATAAACAGCTCTGCGGATAAGAAATACTTACAACTGCAAATGTGTTCAATAAAATACACAATTTATTTCACATGTAAACATACATTTCATTTAGAGATAAAGAAAGCGATGCATCTGTGACACAGCAATGTGGCTTGTATCAATATAATACATAAAAAGTGTCAACAGTAGCATTCAGTGTAATAATACGCTCACTGAGAATTTAGCTGGAAAAAAAAATAACATGTAGAAGAAATTTGTATATCCCAAGCACAAATAAAACTTCATAGGGTGACTAGATGCATACATCAAAGTCCATATGAAAAACTCAGCAGAGAATGTAACAGCCGCGTCCAGCTAAGGGTTTCAATCTTAATTGAAGTCCAGTAACAGGTTAAATTGCTAGCTCCATATGAAAAAGTCCTTATATAAACATGCTCATAGTCAGGCTAAGTCAATTTAAATATGCCAATTGCAAGCCTCCGCTCTCTGTTAAGCAGCCCATCCACTGTTGCTCACTACTTCAGAGTGGGCACAAACCTTAATAGGCTGTCAGTACCCGCAGTCCAATGCTGTGTCTCCTGTACAGCATCAGCTTTGATTAGAGGTCGGTGCCTGCTGTTAAATGAGGGATCGGTCCCATCACAAGTGTATGGGCCGGAGTGTGGCGATTACCCACTCCACGGTCCACCGGGAGCTCTGGATCTCCTTCCTGGAGCGGAGACCGCATATATCGGCTGTGGATAACAGGTGGATTTTAGGATGCAGGGTAAATAGCGGTGTCAGTCCTTTGGCAAGTTATCTGGACAAAACTAAAAGTTGTGCTGAGGGATATGAGAGATCATCAATGCACTAACGCGTTTCTTCCCATTGGGGATTTCCTCAGAGGGGTGTGTTTGTTGAGAGACACAATAAATGTATGCCCATTGAGACTACACACCTGTTCTGCTTATAATTGACTTTGATAATTCTATAAAACATCACAGTAATTTTATTGCTCAAGTTGTGATTTATTCATCTGTGTGTATGAATGTCAGGTACAGAAATACATGCAGTTGCCCCAGTGACATATAGCACAATGACTAACTTAATTTATAACTTTTTAAAAGTAATTTTTTTTATTATTTTTTTTCTTAGACTCATAACGCACAAGCAATACACTCATTTTTTTCCAGCATTAAAGTCAATTTAAATTGTAACAGTGATTTGTTCATGCAGAAAGCTGAGATCCTGCGAGACCTGGAGGGCAGTCATGGATACATCAACTAGACAAGTGCATATTGTTGTAACATGGGAGTATTGATAAGGCAAGACTAACTACCAGGGAAGGTAAGGGCATTGGGCAAAATGACAAAAGGGTACAAAGAGACATTGGGCCAAATGTAATAGGGTGAGAGTTTAGAAAATGTGTGAGTTTTCTCACACATTTAAACTCGCCCAATGTAATAGAATCTGAGAACATGCAAACTCTCATGTTTCTAAGGGCCTATGAGACATATGTATCAAAGCTTGATGTGAGATAAATTTGTGAGATGTATATGACCAACCAATCAGCTTCTAACTTACATTTTGAAGGCTGTGTTTAAAAAAATGATAGTTAGCAGTGTTCGCAAATATGCGCTATAACGCATATTTTACCCGCAAATGAGAACCAGGGACTAAATTTTGCATAATGGATGGGTCCCCTGGGATGCGCTCAGCTGCGGACATTACTTGATTGATGTCTCCCCTAGCCCGGCTGCAGGGAGGTCTGTAAAATGGAGGTGAAGCAAGTTATTTGGTGCCTTTCTTTGATGCAGTGGCCCCCCAACACCTGGTGTGAAGACTACTCTTGTACCTGCCCTGGCCCCCGGCATGATGGCAGCCCTGGTACCCGCGTGAGCATGGCCCCCGGCATGAAGGAAGCCCTGGTCCCCGCACGTGGGTCCGGCCCCCGGTATGATGACAGCGCTGGCCCCCTGGCA
Source organism: Taudactylus pleione (assembly GCA_031769625.1). Lineage (NCBI taxonomy): Eukaryota > Metazoa > Chordata > Amphibia > Anura > Myobatrachidae > Taudactylus > Taudactylus pleione. Next base: position 4,205,976 of record JAUIMM010000601.1, read on the forward strand.
TGAAGACATCCCTGGTCCCCGCACATGAGTCCGGGCCTCGGTGTGATGAAAGCGCCACCCCCCACTATGAAAACAGCCCTGGCCCCCACGTGAGCCCAGCCTGTAGACTGCCCCAGCTTCCGCATGTAGGCTGCCACGGCCCCTTGCCTGCAGACAGCCTCAGCTTCCGCATGAAGGGTGCTGTGGCCCCCGGCATAAAGATTTCAGCAGACCCCGGCATAAGGACTGCTCCGGCCCCCACATGAAGGCTGCCGCAGCCACCGCATGAGGACTGTTGCTGCCCTCCGGCCCCTGCGTGAAGACTGCCACAGCACCCGGCACCCTGTATTCAGAAGACAGACCGGGCAAGACACTGCAAGGAGGAGTGACAGATAAGTGTAAAGTGGGTAGCGCTGTGGGTGGGAGTTACATAGGTGCAGTGGGGGTTTGTTAGGTGTGATGAGTTTTGGTGTGGTTATATTGGTTATATTAATGTGTGCTGCTAATAATACAAATGGTGGGGACTAGGGGTTCCGTAGAGGCTAACACACTGCATCAGTCTTGCAGGCGGGGGAGGGAGGGTTCCTCAGGGTAGTCCACAGGACTGTCATTTTATTGTTGTTCATCATTCATCACCTCCTTACCCCCTCCCTACCCCCAACCTGGCTGCCTGTAACCATCTCCTTGCCCCTCAGTACTATCCCAACACCTTATGTACACTTAATCCCCCCCTTGCTACCCTAACTGCCACATGCCTTTACCCCCTCCCTGCCCAACTGCTCCCTGCTTCAACCCCCAGCTCCACCCCAACTGCTGCCTGTGCTTACCCCCCTCTATCCCAACTGTTACACACACCCCAGCAGTCTCATCTGCTGTCTTCACTTAATCCCCTCTACCCCAACTGCTACCTGCCCCCAGCACTAGCCATGCTGCCACCTGACCCTAGCACTGTTCCAATTGCTGCCTGTCCTCAGCACTGCACCTGTTGGCTATGTAAGATCATGGCATGTAATTATAAGCATTATCTGTACTGTAATGAGAGTTTGACTTTGTATGTGTAAGGCATGTGGGGTGGTCTGATGCTTTATGGGGAGCTCAAAAGCATAATATGTGATGGGACCCAGAATCAGTGGAGAAGGACCTACATTTTTTAGAGTTAGGGGTCCCTGGGACCTACAATTTTTTTTGCTGAGCATGATCACTGGTTAGGAGCTCATTGGTTAGTGATATATATCTCACATCAAGCTTTGATACATATGCCCCTAAGTATCAAAGCTGTGAGAGTGATAAAATTGTGAGAGATAAAGTGCTAACCAATCAGCTCCTAACTAATTTTTTAAACAGTCTGCAAACTGTAAATTGGAAGCCGATTGGTTAGTGCTTTATCTCTCACAATTTTATCACTCATAGCTTTAATACATAGGCCCCTTAGACTCAAAAAACGCTCATCCAGATTTTTTTCCATTTTGAAAATAAAACTCGACCAACGTGAGTTTACTGCTAAAGTTTGATAGCATTTGTTTACAACTTTACAGTCATTAAATGATTTTGAAATTGTGTGGAATGTTATTATTATTATTACTATTTATTTATAGGACACCACAAGTTCTCTGCTGTGCTGCACATGGAGTATACAGACAGCACATAGCACCTTGGATGTGTCATGTGACTAGGAAGTGCATTGCAGTGATCGGAGCTCAGTCAGCAGAAGCAAGAGAAGACACAGTGATGCTGGTAGGAGAATCAATGGACACTGAAGCTTAGTGTAGTGAGGAGAGAGTTACAGTGAGTAGGGGGTGTTACAGCCTCCCAGCACAGTACTGTGCTTCCCCAGCCATTGACCTGAACACATATCACTGAGTGCAAGGGGTATATTCAGCGAAGGCTGAAACTTGTACCCATTAGCGTGGGTGTAACTAACCGGTTTAGTGCTGATGAAAAGAGGAGCAAAAGCAACAAAGGAGTGGAGTATGGAGGCAAAGTTCTATGGAGGAGGTGTAGAGTGTTGCTGGTGTGCAAGGGAACTAAGATGACAGAACATGAGGGAGGGGGTCACTGCACATTGGGGGCTGAAACTCTAGAGGAAAGTCATCAACATCCACCAGAAAAATCAGAGGCCAAGTGGGAGATTCCAACAGGCTTTAGGAGAGTCTGAAGGAAAGGAACCATGTGACCAAGATGGCAGTGGTCCCACGGTCCTAGCACTTCACAGCCCTAGCAGGAGAAAAGCAGGATCCAGTTGGCAGTATCCGCCAGAGACAGAAACTCTAAATTTTAAAAAATTCTTGGCAACAGAAGTTACAACTCTCCTTTTCATGTAAGACTAGAGAAATTGCTAAAATACGCTCACAGAAATCATAAATGCACAAGCAATGCAAGAAAGCACTTACCAACCAGTGTCAAAAGTGATTCTGCAATTAGCCATTCGGAAGCAGTTTGCTTCTAAAGATGCCAGCATCACAGTGTCTACGCTGATAAGTTGGATCTTACTTCTACTAACACTGCATGCCCTGATATCCTGTGTCCTCTGGATCATGCAGTTCAATAAGAATTATTTTATTTCCTGGAATACTCCAAGAAAGATACTATAACAAGTGATCAGCAGTTAAACATTGCTATATACTGGCAAAGCTTTTTACTATAATTTTAATAGCAATACATTACAATAGTTTTCATGTACCCATGATAATGCATTTCCAATTCATGTGAATAACAAAAATAACTATGTTCCTCCAATGTCAAAATTTTCTGATTTAGAAATTAGAAATAGACCTTATCTTCAAACTGTTACTATATAAACACTCCACTAGATGATATATCCTAGAATTGATACAGAAAACCATTATTTTTGGGGGGGGCGGGCATGGCCTTGCAATTTGGGACGGACGTGCAGCATCAGGGATCCTGGCCATTATATGTAAAGCTCACACTATCTCTCTCTGTCCATGCCCTGAGACTCAAAGTGCCATGTTTGGATTCTACACCAAGCGCATAGCGGGTGGTAGTGTCTGCGAAGCCAGGGGTTACCCACTGACCCCCTGCAAGTTGTAGCCTACCATCCCTATCCAAGCCGGATGTGGATTTCTGCAGAGGCCCTGACACCATAGTCTACAACTCTGTCTGTGCCCACCATGATCCCTGGCTGCCCAGCTGATCTGCAGCACCCGGTTCAGTAGACCCAGCACTTACCACTCAGTCACTCTGACTCCTGCCCTGGATTCTGTGCCCTGGGTCTGAAGATGCTGGCCTCCAGAAACAGATGCCTGCCATCTGGGATTACCCTGCTCCAGACAGGCATGGTATCTGAGGTGGGGTATACTCCTAGGGTGCAGCAGCTGCAGGCTGGACTGTGACTACTGCTCCATATCCATGCCTTGGGATCAGAGGAAACTCTTCCCCTTCTCCTTCCCTGTGTGGCAGCAGTAGGTCTCAGTGAGGCAAATACACCCCCCTTGTATTCTGGACACTCCCTGTCCATTGGATGTGTACCCTATTCCTTAATTTACTGCCTGCATTACCTGCCTCCCCTATTTAAGGCTACAGCTGTTGGCCCAGGAGCTAGGCATTAGAAGGGACTATATGTATCCTGACTTGTTATTTTTAATACCACTACATGGGTGAAGTGGCTTAATAGGATTTCAAGTATTTTTTTTTTAAATTAAGCTCCCACTTGTGTCTCTTAATTGTAATCACACTATACATTAGCAGCCTTCAGTATCTCCCTGACAGTATTATTTACATTACCTGCTGATAGTATTAACTTGATTACAGCTAGAAAGCTTAATATTTATGTTGTTCCACAGTAAATCAAACGGGACCCAATTATACTTTTTACATTCCAGACTTTATTACTACTATTCCTGGTTTTACTAAACCCCGACTGCTTAAATCCAATGTCACATTATCAGGCAGCCACCAATCCCCTGGGTGACCTCACCTCAACAAATCCCCCCGATGTGCACACCATAACATAACTACTCTACCCCATCTCTACCTCACTCTCCCCCAGATAAAACTACTAGCTCTGTTTGTTCCATCTCTGGCTGTTCACACATGCAGAAATCTACTGCCAAGGCTCCTAAACAAGGGGGAGGTGACATCTCGTAAAACTTTACCAGAGGTACAAAATCTTCTCAACTATGTTTTTTCCCAGTGCCATGGAAAAGGATGGTTCTCAATCACCCACTCTACCAAAGAGTACATCTTAGCTCTTCATTCTCTTATGATGGAGTTCAAGGACTCTCTTGAATCTAAACTTGACAAAACAGTTGCTACCATCAAAGCTGAAGTTTCAACCCTTGCTGCGAGAACCGCTAAAAAATCATGATAAGATTGTCTCCAGAAAGCCCTCAATGAAACCAGTAGATATTTGGATCACATTGTTACTGAACTTTCCAATCTCTGCACTAAGGGCCTGATTCAGTATGGATTGCAACTGCGATCGCAGCTGCGTAATCGCACGCAATTAATCAGTGAAAATATGCTAATGTCTTCCACCGCTCAGCCCGCATAGAGATGCCCACTATTGCCTTCTCACATCAGTAATATATCACAGTCCTGCATATACTTCTGTAATATTGAAGAAAACCGGCCCCTCACGCACAATTACAGCAGGCCTGACCTGACTCAGAATTTGCAAGTCTCGTCACACACAGTGAATACTCTGGCAGCATAGGGAATAACAGTGGCCAATTTATGCACGCCCATGCAACGGCATTCAAATGGACAGGCTACTATTTAGACACTGTTTTTTCCTACTAGGTTTCTATTTACTACATATGAAGTGTTTTAAAGTCTAAAAAGTATGGCAGCAAATTTTCTTCTATTTTTCCCCACTATAGATGCGTTCCCTCAAACTACACTCGCTTCCTCCCTCTTTCTATGTAACGTCACTTTAGTGAGCTCATTTTTAAGGTTGTCTAGGAGTCTGGACTAGGAGTTTTGCTCATGGAGAGTGAACAAGTTAAGGGGAAACTCAATGGCTGCAACTCATTCATTTTACCATCTCCAATGTATTATATTTCCCTATCTCCTCCTACCCCACACTTCCCTCCTCTATTTTGGTTACTCTCTTTCTAGCACCTTAACTTCCTCCTTTTTCTTTTTTTCCCTCTTTTCTTTACATCATTTTTGTCCAGTCCCCATTACACCCAGGAGATGCTACTTCTACCAGACAGCTCCATTTCCTTTTCTTACTCTCCATCCTCCTCTCTCTTAATTGTGATGCTGTCAGCATAATTATTTTTGTTTTCCTTCTCTCCCTAGAGGTTTCTTAGGCTTTTTAGCTTAGACCTCCCTGGACAAGTGCGTCCCAATCTGTGTCATGCCTTTTACTATAGCTTCAACGATCAATCAATAATCTTAGCACTCCACAGAAACAATCACACTTGTTCCATTCAATTCAATTAATAAAAGGCAAATATAGTGATTTGGCAGGAAACCCATTTTCGTTAACCCGGTCACCCTACTCTGCTCCACAGATGCTTCTCCACCATGTTCTACTCTTCCAACAGATCTAATCATAACGGGGTAGCCATTCTCATTAATAAACAACCTTTTATTCAAGAATCTGTTCCTACTTATGAGGATGGTCAGGACATTATCCTAACTGGTAGGCTTAGACACACAGAGGTCACTATCGCCACAGTATATGCCCGTAATGTAGGCCATTACTGTTTTTTTAATTCCTTCTTTAATATATTACACAAATGCTGTATAGGTCACCTGTTTCTCGGTGGTGACTTCAACTCTGTTCTAGACCCAATTCTAGATAAATATGTTCCCAGGAACCACCCTTCTACTTGTTCTATATCTAGAGCTCTCAATAAACATATGAAAGTAGCCAGTCTTTTTGATACTTGGTGTTCTCTTAATCCCTCTTTTAGGGATCAGACCTTCTATTCTAACACCCATCACATTTATTCCAGAATTTACTTTATTCTCTGCAGTCTTCCCATTTCCAAACACCTCATATTTCCAAATATTACCCCTAATTCCTGGTCTTACCACCCCATCCTAACCTCCTCCTTTGACCTTCCGGATGCTCTGGTCACCAGACCCTCTTGGCGGCTCAATGAGACCCTTCTGAAAATCCCTCAATTTCAGACTATAAAAAAATTAAAAAAAAAGTCTTAAAAGATCACTTCTCCCTTAATGTCTCCAGCCCCGGAATTTCCCCACTTGTTTGAGAGGCTCACAAGTCCGCCCTCCGAGGGCATATCATTAGTTTTGCTTGACATAGAAAACAAGGAACAAAAAAAGTATTCCCTTATGGATCAGGTCCACTGTTTAAAATCTCTCCACTGATGCTCTATACAAGCAGCTCTGCAAAATCAGCACTAAACTTCATTCTTTCTGAAAAGATAGACAAATCTCTCCGGTGGTTAAACCAGTGATTCTATGAAATGAACAAGGCAGAGACTCTCCTTGCCAATTGCCTGAAGGCTCGTAAGGCTACTCTGGCAATTCCTGCGCTTAAGGACCACTCCAGCTCTCGTCAATGCAAACCCTCCACAATCAACTCTATTATTAAATAAATTATTATTCTTATCTTTATAACCTTCAAGATCATGCTCCTTCCCAACCCTTTCCTTCAACTACCATTACTGATAACCTGTCTTCCTGTGCTCTACCTAAAATCGACTCCTCTACTTCTGAGACACTTAAGCTCCCTATAAACTGAGGAAGAGGTGTCTAATGCTGTCCAACTACAAAAGCCTTCAAAAGGTATCTGGTCCGGATGGTCTTCCCTTCTCCTACTATAAAACCTTTCAGAACTTTCTGATCCACCACTTGACTTCCTCCTTTAACCAAATCTTCAAGGGCAGCTTCACTAGAGCCAAATCTATTTAAACTGCTTTCTCTCTATGGGCAATTATTTGGTTATAAAGTTAACAACGATAAATCATAAGCCTTACCCCTACATATCCTGAAGCCATATAAGCGAGATTAAAATTAACATGCTTCCCAAACTTCTTTATCTATTCCAGGCTCTTCCTGTAGCAGTTTCCTTCAGTGTTCTCTCTTTTCTACAGTTTCTCTATGGTAAATTTGGAACAATAGAAGACCCCACATACGCAGAGATATCCTCTTCAAGAGTACTACAGATAGAGATCTTGGTCTCCCATCATTATCTAAAATTTACCAAGCCTCTAGATCAGCCAATTGATTGCTTGGCACTCTCCCAAAGGCACCAAATGATGGGTTGATCTTGAATCTGCACTCAGGAAGGACTCCTCAGCTTCTAACCTTCTGTGGCTGCCACAGAAACAGAGGGCCTGATTCTGACCCGCTCGCGAGCGCTGAGCGCTCGCAAGCGGGTCAATGGTGCCCAAGTGCACATGCGCACGACGGAGGAAGCTCTATCATGCGCATGTGCAAGACCCGAATAACAACGGCCAAGACATCATTATGGGTCTCGCACCAAAGGGGGCGTGCTGTCGATGGTGGTTGACAGCACGCCCCCTTTGGTGGGTGTGCCGGGGGCGTGGCTGTCCAGACAGAGGCATTCCCATGGGAACGCCTACCATCTGGGGCCGGCCCCACTGACATCACTAGTGATGTCAGTGGGAGTGCTTTTGGCTCAGATAGAGCCAAAAGCACTCCTGGGCTTGCGGCAGTGAGACCCTACCGCAGGGTCTCATCGCAAGCCCGATGATCGCGATGGTCTTGACCATCGCAACCATTTTGGCCACTCGCTATAGCTGTGGGTGGTCACCCACAGCTATGCGAGCGGCCAGGAGGCCACTCCAAAAAGGAGCAGGGACGGCCCTGATTCAGAGCGAGCGCTCTGACAGAGCGTCCGGCTCTGAATCAGGGTCAGACTCCTTTAACGTAATTGCTTCATCTCTTCCATCTATTTATAATTCTATTCTGGTCCAGGACACTCCGCCCCTGGAGACCATGAACAATGCTGGGAATCAGACTTGGGTACCTCTCTAGAAAAAGACATGTGAGAAGCAATTCGCCTCAACATATCAAAATGCTCTATTAGTGTATCCATCAAAGAAACCTCACTGGTACCTTGTCCCAGAGCATTTACATCAAATATACCCTAACACCTCTAACTTCTGTTGGAGACACTGTGGACAAATCTGATTTATTCCATGTCTGGTGGACTTGTCTACTTATTACCCCTTACTGGCCAATGGTCCAATCTCTAAAATCTTCACTAGTTTCCCTTGATTTTCCCTTTACCCCAGCCTTGATGCTACGGTGCACACCAGCCTACCAATTATCCAAACACAAGAATAAATAAATTATACACATCTCTTGTACTGCTAAATCAACAGCACCCTCCATCAACAGCTTCTCAACTGCTTCTGGTTTGTGGCCAAAATGAACTATATAACAAGCCTCCAAAACAACATGGTAGACAAGTTTAATGCAGTCTGGTCTCCAGGGTATAGGACTCAGGGTATAACTCCTCCTGGACTTTCCTAGACCACTCATTCTCTGCTACCACTATTCTCTCTCTGATCTACTCCCTCTTTTGCTTCTCTTTGTCCCCTTCTCTCTCTCTCCTTGTCTCAGCTCACTCCCCCGCATCCCATATCCATTTTTTTTATAACTTCTATATATTCTACTATTCTCTTTATATTTTTTGGTTGATACCCAATTTTTTTTATTTTCCTTTTTAGATTTCTCTTTTTCTTGATTTCACCTTTTTTACCCCATATGGATTTTTGAGGATTCCGCACAATAATTTATGTGCCAACATTTAATGGTTAGTTTAATGGTTAGGTGCTATAAAGGACCTCTGATGTCTCAACCATGTGACCTGTGGCAAAAGGGGGAGGTTCAGGCTTGAGAATGGGGCCCAAAAGTGTGCCCTGGTGGGCTCATTTTGCTTGCCATGCTTTGGGCACAATGGCTCGCTTTGCTCTCCGCAGGTTTATATTTCCCCTCTATGCCCATGTGAATAGTAACACTGTTAGCTGACCAGGCCTGCTGAAGTGGTTACATGGTTGTGACATCAGAGGTCCTTTCTCCAACTTGGATCTAGCAACAACCTCTGTTCATTTTTGATAGGTCAATAAAAATTATATGAAGAAAAAAAAACATTTGACAGACTTTGTTACTTTGTTTAGCACACCCGTACATGGTCATGTTGAAATGGAAAAGGGCTTTCCCCAAACTGTTCCTTAACCTAAAACAAACTTGGAGGCACACAGGGGGGAGATGTATGATGTGGCTGGCCTCCAGGAATAATTTGTGTGGACCTGTTTCGCACCCGTGTTGTGCAGCAATGATAGCTGCAGCTGTCGTACATTGGCTGCCCACTTCGGCACCCTAGCTTGAAGATAGGAGCAGTGGCATAACTAGGGTATTTGGAGCCCAGGGCAAGTTGGACCCCCTCCCCCGCCCCACTTGTGAACGTGCGCCTTAGGCACGCACTGAAAAAGTGGTCATGGACACATGCCACAAGGGGCATGGACACTGGAAAATAGGCCGTGTCAACATGACATCACCATTTCTCAGAACTCTGGGAACATTCCTTTCAATTCCATATGCACCTTAATGACCCCAGTAGTAGTGCCTCTCTTGCAATGCCAACTGTAGTAGTCCCCCTTATGCAATGTTCCCAGAAACAGTGCCCCTTATGCAGTGCCCCCATAGTAGTGCCCCCAGTAATGCCCCTTTTGCAGTGCCCCTTTACAGTGCCCCCAGTAGTACCACTTATACAGTGCTGCTAGTTGTGTTCCCCCGTATGCAGTGCCCCTTATACAGTGCCTCCATTAGTCATCCCCCTATGCAATGCTCCTTATACAACACCCCCAGTAGTGGTCACCCCTATGCAGTGCCTCTTATATACTGCCCCCAGTAGTAGTCCCCCCTTTGCAGTGCCCCCAATAGTGGTTCCCAATATGCAGTGCCCCCAATAGTGCCCCTTATACAGTGCCCCAATAGTGGTCCCCCTATGCAGTGCCCCAGTAGTGCACCCTTATTCAGTGTCCCTTATACAGTGCCCCCAATAATAATCTCCCCTATGCAGTGTCCACAAATAATGGTCACCCCATACAGTGCCCCCCCTCTGCAATGGCCCTTATATAGTGCCCCAGTAGTAGCCCCCCTATGCAGTGCCCCCAGTAATGGTCCCCCTATGCAGTGCCCCCAATAGTAGTCACCCCTATGCAGTGCCCACAAATAGTGGTCACCCCTTGCAGTGCCCTCAGTAGTTCCCTTTATATAGTGCCCCCAGTAGTATCCCCCCTTATGCAGTACCCCCAGTAGTGGCAACCCCTATGCAGTGCCCCTTACATATATAGGATAAAGACACACACAAAAAACACTTACCTGAATACCCACTCCTGTGCCCACCACTGTCCGCTCCTCTGTCCTCCTGGGCCGCACTGCACTATGGGAGAGATGTCTCTCCCATCACCCACTGCGGGAGCCAGAAGGTGGAGCTCATGAGTGGGATCTAGCCCGGCTCTGGCTGTGGGTACAGCAGCCAGTGAAAGTCTGTCTGACTCTTTGGCTGCCAAAACAAACACACCGTCGCCGGGAAGTACAAGTGTATTACCTGGCACTGGTGGAGGTGTTTCTTACTGTGTAGTGTGGACTGCACTACAGTCCAATGGTGGTGTTTGAAGCAGCCCTAATGGTGAGGATCTGGTGAGGGGGTGGGTCTGTTGAGGAGGGCAGGATACTCCCTCCTCTTAGGGCCTGGAGGGACTTTTGCAAGCAACTGAGAGGAGCAGGGCCGGCAACATAAATCTTGATCAATGATACACTCTTTTTGCGACCCCCCCATCCCTCTGCACTAGGTACAGGCAGGAAAGGACAGACCTGATTGCAACTGGAAAGCTGTACATTTTTCATGCACCTCCCAGTGCCTCTCTCCACCTTCCCTCTCCCCTTACTTCACATCGAGCTGGAGGTAAGGCAAGTGGGCAAGATTTTATACTCCAGTCTGTGCCATTCAGGGTGCCTGGCACACTACACACCCGCATACGATGCTTAATGGTCAGAACGGCACTTGGTACAGGCAAGTTTAAAAGTAGTTTCTTACCTATATGGTGGTTTCTCTGCAACGGGGAACCTTTGAAGAATTTTGAGCCTCACTAGGCAGCGTCTTCAGCTGGTATTCACTAGTCATGTAGGAAATCACATTGTCTGGAAGATGCATGTTTATGTAAACATATAACCAATGTTATCATCATAACCAGATAATATATAGTAACAGAAGTTTTTGTGCAGGGCAAAATGTGAATTTCCCTGATCAAAAATTTCTTTGTCTCTGCAGGCCCCCATGTATTAATCCAGACCCCCCTATGTCTCTCCATCCCAAGGAGCCCCTGCGTCTCTCCATCCCAAGGAGCCCCTGCGTCTCTCCATCCCAAGGAGCCCCTGCGTCTCTCCATCCCAAGGAGCCCCTGCGTCTCTCCATCCCAAGGAGCCCCTGCGTCTCTCCATCCCAAGGAGCCCCTGCGTCTCTCCATCCCAAGGAGCCCCTGCGTCTCTCCATCCCAAGGAGCCCCTGCGTCTCTCCATCCCAAGGAGCCCCTGCGTCTCTCCATCCCAAGGAGCCCCTGCGTCTCTCCATCCCAAGGAGCCCCTGCGTCTCTCCATCCCAAGGAGCCCCTGCGTCTCTCCATCCCAAGGAGCCCCTGCGTCTCTCCATCCCAAGGAGCCCCTGCGTCTCTCCATCCCAAGGAGCCCCTGCGTCTCTCCATCCCAAGGAGCCCCTGCGTCTCTCCATCCCAAGGAGCCCCTGCGTCTCTCCATCCCAAGGAGCCCCTGCGTCTCTCCATCCCAAGGAGCCCCTGCGTCTCTCCATCCCAAGGACCACCTGTGGCTCTCTCACTCCCCCAGCCCCATTGTGTATGTGTCTCAGCCCCATTCCCCCAGTCCCAGTGTGTGTTTCTCTCAGCCCCATTCCCCAGACCCAGTGTGTGTGTGTCTCGCAGCCCCATTCCAACAAACCCAGTGTGTGTGTCTCTCAGACCCATTCTCCAGTGTATCTCAGCCCTATTCCCCAGCTCCAGTGTATATCCCCATTACCCTGTGTGTGTCTCTCGGCCCCAGACCCAGTGTATGTGTGTATCTCAGCCTCATTCCCCAGACCCAGTGTGTGTGTGTGTGCATGTGTATGTGTGTCTCAACCCCATTCCCCAGACCCAACAAACCTGACCCAACAAACCTGATTCCAACAAACCCAGTGTGTGTGTGTGTGTGTCCCTCAGCCCCATTCCCCAGCTCCAGTGTGTCTCTCAGCCTCATTCTTCAACCCCAGTGTGTCCCTCAGCCACATTCCCTAGCCCCTGGGTGTCAGTCCCAGCCCCAGGGTGTCAGTCCGGTGTCATCAGCTTTAACCTCCATCCCAGCCCTGTGTTGTCAGCTCCAACCTCCCCCCAGCCATGTGTCATCAGCTCCAACCTCCCCCCCCCAGCTGCCACCAACACTTACCTGCTGCTCTGCTGTTTGGTTGCCCGCTGTCTGACTGTGGCTGGCCCGGCAACATCATGCAGGCTGCTTCCTGTTGTTGCAGTATGCATGGAGATTGTCCTGGAGGCGGGGCTGGGCCACAGAGGGGCAGGAGGCAGAGCCATCAATGGTGACTGACAGGCTCCGCAAAGGCTTGTGGGAGGAGCTGCTGTGGCTGGGCATGCGCAGCAACTCCCCCATCGGCCATTTCTTTAATACTTTTAGCAAGGTTCTGCACAGAAGCTGTAAAGCTGCTAGATGGAGCTGAGCTCCAATCACGGCAGTGGGCATGGGTGAGTGGAGGGTGGCCACCGGCCACTGTAGGGACCAGCCGAGCGGGAACCGGCCAGGTGTCTCGGCAGCCCAATCCGCCCGTGTTTCATAAATTAAACAATGTGCTGTTCCTAAGTAATGAAGAATACATATACATATTTTCATATCTGCAGTAAGTACTGTTATGTCTCTCTGCATATGATTCAAATTGGCCTGAGCATTGTAGACTGTACATGCAGAGGCTGGTGGTGAGGCTCAGGCTAATAACTGCTTTCAACCTTTGCATACTGCTTGTGTCTGAAGCATCAGACATGTTAGGCCACTGGGGTAGATGTATTATAGCGGCACTTAACGTGCCGCTATAACGCTTCCCGCTTCGCCTCTTTACCGAGGCGAAGCAGGAAGCACTACCGATGAGATGTATAAACATCTCATTGGCCGGAGAGGGGGACCGTTAACTCCCCCCTCCGGTGCTGCCCGCTAGAGACAGCAGCGCATCAGCCTAGTGCTGATGCGCTGTGTCTCTGTCCTGGCCGGCTCCAGTGAGCATGCGCGGGATCTCGCAAGTATCGCGAGATCCCCGCGTGCAGCCAGGAGCCGGTAGCCGCCGCAGCAGGGACAGCGCTGTCCCTGCTGTGGGGATAGGCTAGCGCCAGGCTGTAGCTGTCGCTAACGACAGCTACAGCCAGCCGAACGGTCAGACGATCTGACCGTTCATACATAGCCCAGGCTATCGGCGCTGCTATCTTGTAGATAGCAGCGCCGATAATGACAGGGGTGCATAGCGCCCCTGTCCTTTACCGCCCAGCCCCCCGATCATACATCGGGGAGAAGCGGTATCAGCGCACATAACGTGTGATGATACCGTTTCTGGGCGTCATACATCTTCCCCATTGTGTGTTCTAAAAAAGTAAAGTTTAGCATTATAGAACAAGCCATATGCCATTAAGAGGATGATAACTGAATTAATTACCTTTTCTCTGGGTACTGTATGCGTATTGAGAGTGAGGCAGGGGATGCACCTAACAAAGAAGTTGTATCTGTCCTTTGAACAAGGATAGTAGTTTTCTTTAGAGAAAATGTAGGTGCTAAGAATATTACTATACTAACATAGGGCCTGATTCAGACCCACTCGCAAGTGGGTCGATTTTATGCACTGAGCATGTGCACGACGGAGGGAGCTCCGTCGTGCGCATGCGCCAGACGCGACGAGCGAAGGAAAGTCCTTCGCTCGTTGTGTCCGATCAAAGGGGGCGTGCTGTCAATGTTGATTGACAGCACGCCCCCTTTGGTGGGCGTGCCGGGGGCGTGCCTCCCTGACGGGGGCGTTCCCACGGGAACGCCTCCCGTCAGAAGCCGGCCCACTGACATCACTAGTGATGTCAGTGGGAGTGATTTTGGCTCTGATAGAGCCAAAATCACTCCGGAGCTTGCGGTTGAAAACCTCAACCGCAGGCTCCGGCTCGCAATTTCGATGGTCGCGATGGTCTCGACCATCGCGGCCATCACAAAGCACGCTCGTATAGCCTGTGGGTGGTGACCCACAGCTATACGAGCGTCCAGGAGGACGCTCCATGAAAATGGAGCCCGGCCCTCATTCAGAGCGTGCGCTCTGCTCAGAGCGTACGGCTCTGAATGAGGGCCATAGTAGTTATTTATACTGTAAACTAAAAGAGGATTCTTGTTTGGTGTGAGTGTATATTTTAGGGCAATCTGCATCACTATCCAGCCTCCAACCAGCTCTCCCTCCTGGTCATCAATACCGGTCAACTAGTTATGCGAAAAAGGTGACGACTCCAAAGAGGAAGAGAGCTCACCACCGGTCCCCCTCCCATGACATGGCACTGTCAAAAGTTATCTTTCAGACATCCCTCTAAACTTGCCCACCTGCTAACATGAGATATGCTAAAAACCTCTAATGATTGCAAAATTGTATTGCACATTGTATTTATATATAATCAGTAATTTGGAGTTGTGCACCTGTGATTTGTCTGTTTCTGTGCCTGCAATAAGTCTTAACAGGTAGCACCACCCACTATATATATTCAGGGTGTGCAGTCCAGGAATCTTTCCTATACACTCCATTTAATGTGCTTTATTGCACACCTGAAGGAAAGGAGACGCCTTCAGCCTGGAATAGCACCCCTCCCTTATTGGTTTAAAAGCATGGAGTCTGGTATTGTATATGCACAATTTTAGGTAAGTCCTACAAGTTATATACTGTAGTGCAACTTTGGGTTGATTTATGGGGTGTGGGTCCCCTGGATTGCTTCGAGTGGTCTGCTTCAGGGCACCGCAATATAACACATTCTTTCTTTTTTTGCACAATTTTAACATTTTACTGTTTGTTTTTATTATATTTGTATTTTCACCTATCTATGCAGCCATAACTGCTCTTATCTTTCTTACTTCACATTTCACTTTGTTCATTATAGCGATGCCCTGAGGTGGCTCATCTGCACATATTTAGTGGTGTCCTGTGCTCTAGATTTGAAGCCTAGTATGTTAGGGACCAACCCTACAGAGGTTACCTGGATATGGACGCATTTCGTCCACTCCCTTGATGAAGTCCTAAGTGGATGAAATGCATTGGAGCCTGTGCATCCTGCTACATTAACTATTTAACTTTTTAATCAGATAAGCAGCTCCTTTTTGTATTCTTGTATATACTATTTGTGTGTATCAGACTATGTTTTATACTATGTGGATTGCCTTCTTCATGTTTTTACTCTATTAAATATTTTTTTGTATATTTGATTCATTTATCATTACTGTCCTCCACTATTATCGATATTACATCGCTTTATTACTATTTAGGCACAGCACTTGCACTTTATTTAGTATATATTTTGTATTATCACGGTACTTATACATATGTACATAATTTTACTGTGTTTTTCTTGAGTTAAATTATTGCACGGCACTAGTAAATATATATTTATATTTTCAACCCATTTAGTTTCTCTGTAGTCAATTTCCTATATCAATAAATATTTACTTATTTATAATGTAGTACAGATATAGCTATATAATAATAGCAAAATAATCTGGCCTGTCTCCTCAATGTGTGCACAGTTGAAGTCTGGGCATGCACCCCAATGGCCCCACTGCGATGGAGATGGGAAAGACATAGAAGAGTAGGACCAGCACTGGGATAAGTATTGAAGCGTGCACATCTGTAATGAATCAATGGGGTTGTCAGAACAGAGCATGGGGGGGGGAGGGGGTCAGGAAAGAGCCATGACAAAGAGAGTGTAAGGGGAGGAAAAGCAGAGAGGGGATTTGGCCGACTAGAGCAGAGTGGAAGAGTCTGAGGTGACCCTGCATGTATCAAGGGAAGATTTATATGCCCCAGGTTCCTAGCTTGTGCCTGGTAGGCAGTTAGCTAATTAGGAACCACCTGTGAGAGGCTGATAAAAGGTGGGTCAGTTTCAATAATCTGTCTCTGGGGAGCAGATTGAGGTTTGCAGAGAAAGAGAGACCTATGATTGTACATGTAAAGTGCTGTGATAAATGCTGTTTCAGTAAGTTGGACACGATACTTGTACTAGGGCCCTGGGCTAGTGTACTACTAATTGGCTGCTGTGCGCAAGACGCCCTGCTTTCCCCAGGAAACAGCACCCTAACCTGATCTTGTGACATACTGTGGGGAATTCAAATAATGCACTTAAATTGCAGCAATAAAAATCTTAATTAAAAAAAAATTAAAGTGACAGACAATTTTTTTTAAAAATACTGTTTATATGGTGAACGTCTTGGTGGTGTCATCATCAGATGCTTAGGGAAGCCAAATTCAGCTTCCCACCTGCACCAAGAGATAACATGGAAGACATAGTGAAGGGCTGCTACAGTGGTTCAGCAGGAAGCTACCAGGATACAGCAATTGGCCATTGAGGAGGCCTGGCAGCAACAGCAATTGGATGTTGAGAAGATCCACAGGTAACCGAAATTGGCCATAGATCAACTCCAGAAACAACAGAACCAAGACTGCAAACAGTGCAAAGCCTTGAAAGAGGTGGTGCAGAATCTAACAGCCCCGTCTGGAAATTCTTTAATAGATATCAAAACTAGCTCTAGCTCCATATGGGCTAGTCATATTCTGCAAAAGATGACAATGTGATGTAGTTGAAGCCTATTTAAAAAAATGTTTGAAAGAACTGCTGAGAGAGAGAGAGAAAGTTAGCCAAAAGGTCAGTGGGCAGGCTTTTTTGCACCCTTCCTGGCAGGGGAACTGTAAGACATTTTGACTTGAGCCTTCCTGATGCCAAGGTCTATGACAAACTAACAAATGAAATGTTAACTCATTTGTGTGTCACATGGTCTGTTTGAGCACAATAAGTTTATTGCTGGGGAAACCAAGTGGATAAACCTCCCTGCACTCAAATGCATGACCTCATCCATCTTACCAAGAAGTAGCTACAGAGGCTGTAACAGGGCCAAGGATCAAAAAAGGTAATTATGGGCCAATGTATATAGCCCCTATCTACATTTCTGTGCAAGTGGGTAAGCCAAAGGGACCCTTATGTAAATGGTGGAGAGGTATGCGGTGACAAAGGAACTTTGGATTGTACCCCAATGGCCCCTAGTCAAAACAGCAATCTCCAGTGACTTCGGATAAGACTGTTCTGGTGAAAATGGTGCAGGGTGGTGGAATGAACTTAAACATCTAGAGATTGTAGGCTTGGAACCTGGAAATTGGCCAGCTGTGCCCAGAAGGTTCCTGCCTCTTATAAGACTTGATAAAAATATGATCTGATGTTTTAGATGGGGTGGTTTGGACCATGTTGCTGCTAATTGTCCACTTACCTCTGAATATTTGCAATGCAATACTGCTTAAGTAAATTGCAGAGTATCTTTCTTTCCTCAGCTAGCCTGCACTGTAGACTGACAGACTGAGCCAGATAAAGATAGAGGGCAATCAGGAAGAGGCTCTGTTAGATTCAAGTAGCCTGGGTACTCTTGTAAAAGGTGGAGTCGGCGAGCCCCTTAAAATGTCAGGAAAAACTGTTCATGTAACCCAGTGGTTCTCAAACTCGGTCCTCAGGACCTCACACAGGTCACATTTTCCAGGTCATCCAGCAGGTACACAGGAGTTTTCCTAGAGCAGCAGTGTGCAGCAGAATGATGTACCTCCTACTAAAGTAGGAAATGTTGTTGAATCAGTTGACTGTTGCCTGATCTTGAAGTAAAAAAAAAAAAAAAAAACACAACATATTTGCCTCAGAACAGAGGAGTGTGCTACTGTACAAACTCCATGTTCTTCCAGGGAGGCTTCATTCCCTTTTCCAAGATGGCTGCTGACCTATATATTGCCATCTTGTAATTTGTGTTAAAGTGTCACAGTGGGATACAGTAGTCTTTCACTTAGCTCTAGTGAGACCTGCAATTACTTGCATCCAAAATGTTTACAGCATACTGCACCACTACCTGCAAGCTGCATATACACACACCGGATGGTGAGTTGTGCGACATCCTGCTCTGCTCCATGACCAGAGTGTATAACAGTGAGTATGGCTGCACATTGTGTAACACCAATAAATTACTCTACTGGTGAATTAACTGGGTTGTTCATAGTTGTAAGGCATCCGCTGGTGTGTAAAGAAACTCTACGATATCCCCAAGCCCGTACCCACATTTTCAATAACAAGATCCTACTCTGGTAAAGGCTGAGAGAATGAATAAGTGGTTGATTGAAACCCAGTAGAGCCTAATATTAGGTTGTTATACCCTCACATGGTTGTGCGTCAAGATTTGTTGTACATGTACCAAGTGTCCAAAAAAGGAGAAGTTATTATGGAACAATTGAGGCATATAGAAGAATGGTGTTAGACTTTGCTCGTGGTCACATAACTGCATGACATCTAGGGGGTAGAAGAAGCTTCTGAGAGAATTGTGCAGTGTTTTTCTAGCCAGGGGTCCATAAAAATGTATCTGAATACTGTGCATCCTGCTCTGAGTGTCAACACTTGCTCCCAGGCCACATTATAAAAGTCTGCTTGCTCCATACCAATTATTGAGGTCCTGTTTGAGAGAATACTGTAGCTATGGATTTGGTTGGACCTTTAATAAAGTCTGCCCAGGGTCGTCAGTAAATTTTGGTGGTAATGAACTACGCTACCAGATACCTAGAAGCAATATTATTGCACAATACATCAGGTAATGTAGAATATGGCAGCGCCAAATACCCAGTGATGTACAGTCAGGTGAGGCAGAGCCTTTCCAGTCATGCTTCAGTATACCTTAGTATAATGCCCACATGAAACCCTGGGTGCATATATGTATATGTAAATCTGGCTCTGATACTAGCCAGCACCTCCAAAGCCATTTACCTCACCGCACATCACTGCAAATACCTGAACCAGACAGAAGAATGACACTTCAATCCGTATGTACATTGCATAAATTAAACAGTTACAATAAAATATAACCCAATTGGCCAAAGAAATGTAGATATATAGAATAAAAATGAGCATAAAATAGAAAAATTGCATAAATAAACAACATCGATAATAGCTTGTGAACTAGTACATGAAAAGAATAGCTCACAGTGGTGCAGATAGTGAGAGCATTTAGAACACGCACAACAAGAGTGAACAGCCTTAATGTCCCTTTGCTCCTAGGGACAGAGTGCTTATTTTCGTTCTCACTGTATAAAGTACATTTTTGGGCAAGTGTTAAGGACCAGGGCTGTCAAGATGATCGATGGGCCTGGGTGTCCTCGGGGGCATGGCCAAATCATGTAAAGGGAGTGGATTTGTCCACCTCAGCTGGCAGACAGATCCAGGGAGGGGGAGGGGCAATCAGTGTGATCACCCACCCCTGTAACACATGCATGGAGATAAAAGAGGCTGCTGACTTGGGCAACTGCGAGGACACATCAGCTGGCCCTGGCCTAATTAAGTATTACCCTCTCCTCCCATTTGAAGTAATAGAAAAAGTGGATGAGGTTAATTATGAGGTGTACCAGCTTGGTAAAAAACCCAAACAGATCTACCATGTAATCTTACAAAACCTTGGAACGACAGAACAACTGTAATAACTGCCTCACCTGCATGACAAAAAAGTTCACTTATTAATGCTACCAATCTTGCACATATAAGCAGGGCCGCCATCAGGGGGGACTGTCGGGACTACTGTCCCGGGCACTCCGCCAAACAAGGAGGGCCCGGCCCGCTCCTACCACCCACCAGCAAGGCAAAGGGGCCTCCTGTTTGATGCCTGCCCATCGCAAATGAATGGTGACCCCCCCGACGCTACTGCCTTGCCCGGCATGTAATCAGTGCCTGTCCGGATAATAAATTTTTATTATCCGGCACGCGCGACGTCATGACGTCACCGCGCCACTAAAGAGGAGAGAGAGAGGAGCCGCAGCACCCTTCTAGACAACCATGGAGTAGAAGCCTGGACCTAACCTGGAATAAAAAGTAAATTCATATGCTGCCTGGCTGGGGAAGAAGGGGACAGGCTGGACCGACACTGTGTGCAGGCTGCAGTGAGGCAGAAAAGGGCCTGGAAACGTCAGATTAGTCACATAGGCTATATAGAATTAGTAAAAAAAAAATGTGTGTCTGATGGCGGCTCTGCCCCTGTTGTATGAATACATTACAGGCGGTAACCTAAAAGGTTCTCTTATAAGAGTGTGCGAAATACCTGCATAGAGGAAGGTGGCCTTCGTATATATATATATATATATATATATATATATATATATATATATACACATATATATACACATATATATATATAGTGTGTGTACATCGTGTGTGTGTGTATATGTGTATATATATACACACACACACACACACACACACACACACATATATATATATATATATATATATATATAACTAAAAATGGGTTTTTATTTATCTGTTTGGAGACATAACATCGGCATCTAGCAGCAGCAAACCAGGAACAAGCTGCATTTCTATATACAGGGTGTAAGGAGGGTGTAGTAGCCGAACCTGTCGTCAGTTGCAGCCCGCGCCCTTCTCCGCCTAACGGTTTTAGTAATGTATGGGAAGGGGGTGGGCCCTGCCTGTTTTGACAGTCCCGGGCCCCACAATTTCTGATGACAGCCCTGCATCTAAGTATATGAATATGCATGACTAACACATGTTTTTACTTCAAAATGGGGGACGGGGTTGGATCCCTGCATCAAATAATATTTAAATCCCAAGTTTACATCAGCAAGTTACAAAGCTAGGGCTTACCACCATGGACTCAGCAAGCTGAGGAAGATGACAAAGTAACCTTAAAAAACAGAAACAAACATTCTCTAGATCACTCCAACACATGCCTAGTCCAAATAACCATACCCATTCATTTACTGCAATTAGCAAATTAATTGTGTGAGCTCACCTCCGATATAGCCTCACCACTGCCCAAATGTAACATTTCCTACTGTCTTGTTTATTTGGCCTAACTACTTCAATGAAGAAAGACCTTTACAAATGAAAAAATAGTGCATATGATGAGAACAATTGCAACCACTGTTGCTACTTAACATTAACAAGAATTTTAAAGTAAAGTAAGTAAAGTAATAAATAAAATGTAGGCCTACTGCAATCAAAGGATTGTTTTTTGTCTTTTTGAAATAATGCATTTCATATCTCTGAAGTTCATAGCATAACCTTGTTTTTTTGTGTATATATAACAATGTTTAGGATAGGATAGTTTTAGACTTAGAACAAGTAACAGCATCAGTGTGCTATGCTATATGGTTATTTTTCTCAAGGCTCAAGAGATTTGACAATACTGTTCATAATACACATACCAGGTGAAGGATGACACAGGTTTAGCTCACATGACACTCATTATTCTGGATAATGCTCTAAATATAGAGAAAATAAAAACAATGTGAATAAGCTTTTTCTATAAAAAAAAACCTTAAAGTCATGATCATTGAATTCTGAATAAACACTTACGTACATAATGAAGAATGTTACGATGAACATGTCTTTGGAATGCATTCCTGCCAATGTATCCTCTCACGTCCAGTGTGAGTTCCCTGTTGACCTTGAGAATGGTGGCGTGGCTCCTCCTCATCCCTCCTGGCCTTCTTCTCCACATTCTTTACCACATTTAAAAATGTATTTAAAAATATTTTTTTAAAAGGTTTTCCAAGCTTTAATTGCGATTTCAGCAATCTCACCTGCCACAGTCTTTCTGGTGGATTTTTCTGTAGTTTGTGAAACCACAGTTCAATAAAGCTAATACTTTGTATTATTAATATGTAAAAAAAATATATATAAATAAAAAAAATTAGGAAGATGGTTTGTAGTAAATTTTAAAATAGCACTTTTACAGTCATTTTCTTGTGGTCTTGTCTGTAATAAAATATGACTCTTAAAATCACCCATAAAACTACTAAAATTCATAGTTTTGGCAGAACTGTTGCTTGGTAAATCTGCCCCTTAGACTGTGCTTACTAGATAAACAATTTATTAAATTTTTGACCATCCAGTAGTAAATTTTGTATAATACATTATATTATACTAGTTGGGATACTCATTGTTACCCGTGTTGATGACTGGATCTTGAACTATACCTGCAGTCTTCATGTGCAGTACAGGTCAAACGCATGCGCAAATTCCCGTCTATTGAGAATGTAAGCAACCCTTGTCACTGCGTCCATAGCTGAATCACTAGCTGAAATCACTCTGCAGACCAACATTGAAGACCATGACTAGCAGGGCTGCCAACAGGGGGGAAATTCTGGGACTGGAGTCCCATTCCAAGACTGAAGGGGGCCCGCCCGCACTGGCACTGTGTGGCTGCAATTAATCTCTGCTGCTGTTTGTAATCACCAAATGCTAAGCTTTGCCAGGATCAAAGATTGTGGATTGATTATGCTGTTTGCCACAGTCTGAATGCATTGAGTGCTGAGCTGCTCATGTGCCTACTAGGCACTTTGCCAAGACCCCCGGGGCAGCTGCTATAATATGAGACAGCGAGTGAAATTGTAATAATGACACTATTTAATGTCAAAGTACATCATGCAAACACAGAGGGTTTGCTAGCTCTGTATTTCATGTATGCGGCGGTAGAAAATAGAGATATAACACAGCACTTTGGAAGAGATGAAAGTGTGAGTGTGTGTATGAAGCCAGCCCCTCAGCCCCAGAACCTGTGTAATTTAAGAGAGTGTCCCCATTTTATGGGATTTTGTGACAGTGTGTGGTCCTGATGAAGTTCAAACCTAGGCACTAACCTAATCCTGGTTAAACTACACCTCCATGACAAATTTGGTGCAGCTAGGTACAAAACTCTGGCCGTGCATAAAAGGCAAACAGAGAGATAGAGATACACACTTTCTTACTTAGATATATATATATCCAAGTTGAACTTGTTGCTTTAACTTGCTTTAAATGTATAGAATTCTAATACACTAAAATGCAATCTTTTGTTACCACTCTTACCTGCAGTATGTGATAATCCAGGCTACCCCCTGGACCCAAATACAAATTAAAAGGTGTAGCTCTCTGAAATTGGACATTTCTTTCCATTAGTCAACATCTAACAAATACCCTGCATTAGACAAAAAAACAGATCAAGCACTTTTGTCCTCTCCCTTCTGTACTAGAACAACATCTTCCCCTTTTGAGAAATTCTGTCTATGAACTCCCTTATGGAGGTGAATATTACTGGACATATTAACAGTAGCTCATAGAAGACATGAACATACAGTAAATGGGAATCTAACCTTAATCCTCCTCCTGTAAAAGACTTTTAATAAATATTAGAGATAGAATAGCCCAAATGTCCATTTGTACTATGATAAAGGAGACAGTTTACCAAATATACCTCCAGTGGTATTTTAGTCCTGATAAACCCTGTAAGATGCATGCTACATCTCATCTGACTTGTTGGAAAAACTATGACCAGGGAGGATTTTTTTAATAATATATGGTGATCTACCTGAGTATTTTCCTTTTCTTTGATAAGGTTCATAGACTCTTTCATTCCTTGTAGGAAGCACCAATAGCTACAGATCCATTAATTGTCTTCCTCGCTTATTATCCTGAAAATGTAATAACACATTATATAAAGCTGGCATATTGTACCATTATTAATTAAAATTCACCATTAGGAAATATAGCCCCAAGTGTATACAATCATGTCATCCATCTTCATTGACGTTCATGGGTATGAAATACAGTAGGTTCAAAGTTCTGAAAATGGTGATACCATATTCCAGCAATAGAGGATATAAAATGGATATACAAAATGCACACACTGATCCCAAATAACAGAAGTAGGACACTTCCTGAAATACACCACAAAAATAAGCTGAATGTACAAAATTATCACTTGAACATATTCACCAACTCGCCCCAATCCAACAGTAGTACTCATTTCATATGACTCTACAATAGCATTTACTATTATGTGAAAAACACTAGATTGTGATTAACATAACATATTATAGCAACTGTCTATTTATTGGATCATTTTTTTATTGACAATATAATTTTATTTTGTACTAATTTTACTCATCTGATTGAATGAAGAAAAAAAAAAAAAAAAAAAAATAATAATATATATATATATATATATATATATATATATATATTATTCAATATATTATATTCAATAGACTTCATGAATAAGTGTTCTTTATGATGCACTATTGTGCTGCAAATTTTTCCAAAATAAGGTAACTATTCTTTTACTTTCTACTTTAGAATTGTAGGTCTCTTTGTATAGGTTTTTAAGGGATTTGTGCTTTATTGTTATGAGACCTGTATTGTGATGCACTGTGACTCCCATACCACCAGAGGGCGAAACAGAGTACCAGCTATCAGATCAAATGAACTCAGCAGCACAACATAAGAGATCAGGTTTTGTAATTCCAATTTTCAGCTGCTATCAACAGAAATGCCATACTCAGGGAAGGAAGGGACTGAAAGCTCATATATCAGTAAAGACCAAACTATACAGTTTCTGCTTTGTACTAATAACTACTTTGTTTTCACTTACATATTACAGCTTTTATACAGTATTGTGTTTCCTTGACTTGCATGTGCACTGAGGGCAATTTGAAGTATTTGGATATGAAGTATTATAATCAATTTAGAGTACTTAAGCTGGGTACACACTATACAATATATTGTACAATATGTAATTCTGATGCAGATAGGAATGATATATTGTACACTTCGTATAGTGTGTACACTCAGAACATCGTTCACAATGGTCGTTCATCGCATTGCAATGAACGATGCAATGAATGACTCAGTTCTGTTACATGCAGCATGTAATGACACATTGCGCCATTGTACACTGGATGTACGGTGCACACAATGTATCGTTATATTGTATCATTGTTGGGTCTCCCCATCGTATGATGTGTACCCAGCTTTAGACATACAGGGACAATTTAGAGTTGAAAACAAGTGAACTTTGCAGATGAATCTGGTGTTTTCACACTGCACTTGCACAGGAGTAGAGTCGCATTCCTCTCATAGCTGGGTAGTAAAGGGGTGTTCACATATAGTATGATGTTAGTGAGGGCATGGTAAGGGAATTGTGAGCTATGCAGAGTTGTCGGTTTTCAAAAAAAATTTGGGAGCAGGTGTATGGCTGCTGCTAACGTGCACTGATTAGAACAGCTAATTGAACAAGTGTATGGATAGGGGCAATGCGGTCTCATAGACGCTTACAGCTCTACATACTGACGAATAACATTTAATTCCTTGCAATGCTGGTGTAATTATGGCGGACTTGTGTTCACTTCTGCATTAGCCCCAAAAAGGAAATCTCCTACTGTTAGGGACCTCAATAAGTATCCCTGACATGGGTGCAGTGACTATGGCCAGAGCACCATTATGGTGAATACATAGAAAATACAATGCTTGATTTTACTGCCAAAACAGTACAGATCAACACTCAGAAAATCCATGCTGGGGGCACAGAAGTAGTTATGGAACAGTCCTTTTATCAGTTTCAATCCCAGAGTCTGAATTCAGAGCAAAAGCTGCCAATGCATTTTATCAGCAGATCATCACAAAAAGGATGATCTTATCGAAGTCTCTGCTGACTGATGGATATTTTAGCTACAATAGGGTCTATGTATCAAGCAGTGAAAAGCGTGGAAAAGTGGACCTATTGGAGAAGATGCCCATAGCAACCAATCAGCTTTGAAGTAGAATTTCTCAAGTACAGTCTATAAAATAGGAGCTGATTGGTTGCTATGGGCAACTTCTCCACTGATCCACTTCTCCATGGCAGAAAGTAAATGTCCATTATTAATTTCACTCTGCAACCTCAACCTCTCTTGCAGGTGAACTTTCTCCACGTATGGGTACGCCATTATCCTGATGCTCGATATCATTTTTGAAACGTGCGTGGACCAGTCTCTCCTTAGGAAGGGCTACCCAGGCGAGACCATGTTGCTTGTATCATGCTATCAGCGCCTCATTCTTGTGGCTTGTAAGCAGATGTCATTTCTCTGCAGTTACTTTGCCAAATAAAAAAAGATAGAAAAGAAAAAATACAAGAGAAGGGGGGGGGGGGGGGGGCTATTGCTTGCATGTATGACTTAGTAAATGTAGCCCTTAGTGCTTTTAAATGGTTACTAAGGTGAGAGATTTTAGAAGTGAATATGTTGCCCAAGCACCTTCTAGAAGAGAATAGCTAGAATCTGGTTGCTATGGGTAACATCTCCACTTCTAAAAACTCAGTTTAGTAAATTTACCCCCAAGTCTCTTTCATATAATCAGTTTGTGTCAGATATAATTCCTAAGCCTCACACTTATATGCTCCAGAAAATAAAAAGCCCTCTTATCCCACAAGCTATAAACTAATGTCAGGGACATCAGCAAGTATCCCTGACATTGGTGCACTCTGACTATGGCAGAGCACCATAATTTGAATACCTAGATGAAACAATGCTTCCTTTTACTGTCACCACCTGACAAGAGGCCACAGTCCCCTCACTCTAGAACACAATTATGCAGGCTCAGCAACACAACTCCCACTCAGTTATTTGATCACCCCCTGCTTCTAGCAACTAATAGATATAGCATAGCTCTATTGGTCTAATTGTCTACTCACAGACTAGGTTTTGGAGCATACAGTATATGAAATAAATTGAGAATACTTTATTTACAAAAAGAGTACAATGCTTAGGTATAAAAAAAATGTTACAAAGGAAATGGTTACAAGGTACATACTTGTGTTGCAATTTTCAATAAAAAAAAAAGGTATAAACTTACAGATCAACAGTCAGAAAATCTGTGCTGGAGACATAGCAGAAGTCATGAAACAGTCTCTTAATCAGATTGAACATCAGAGTATGAACCCATTTTATCAGCAGAGCATCACACCTAGAATTCTATCATCCAAGACTCTGCTGACTGGTTGATTAGTTAATTAGACCTGGGACACTCCCCAAACTGCTCCAGTCACATTTAACTTAAAATCAAATATTTCTTCATAACCTCCCATTTGGAATGATTACCTAAAATATGACAAAACCAAATAAAATTATTTGAACTAGGCACAAATATGGATAAAATCTAACTAATTATATATTAAGATCAAAGCAGCCTCCCAATAAGTAACTCTGAATTACCAATTGCAGCTATAGAAAAAGGATGCTAGACATGTTATAGCAATGGTGGCACATATATTGTTAAATAGACACAAATAAAAACAAAAAATATTTTATTACACAAAATTAATACTAATATATATACATATATATATATATATATATATATATATATATATATATAATAAAAAGCCAATTTATGCTTCAAAAAGACACACCACCTGAATGTATCAACCTCCGATAGGGGAAATGATGAAACAATTTATCAACAGAAATACTGCAGGCTCCGTTTAGGGATATGTAGATAAAAGTTCCTCTATATATAGGCATATGATTTGCTTTAGCTGAAATAAAAGGGAGTTTTTAATTACCCTTCCACATATAGGTAGAGTCTGTGTGATTAGCACTAAAAGTATTAGACCCACATCCAGATTAGTTGGATTGCAGAGCATGTTGGCAAAAAAGCTTTCCAATCCTGTTTAAGACCAAATAGCCAGCAGCACTATTGTGAGCATTAAGTATCCCGGTATATTTACCCAGCCTCCTCCTGACAGATCAGATTGGAGAATACTGGTCCAGTCTTTATCCTCTGCTTCACAGGTTACACTGGAACTGGTGCATGACCAGTGGCGGTTCTAGTGGTGGGCTAACAGGGCATTACTACTGGGGGCATGACTATAAGGGGGCATTACTACTGTGGGCACTACTATTGGGGGAATTACTATAGGGGACTTTACCAATGGGGGCATTAACACTGTGGGCATTACCAGTGGGGTCACTACTAATGAGGGCACTGCATGGGGGGGACCACTACTGGGGCCATTGTATAAGGGGCACCACTGCTATGAGCATTCTATAAGGGGCACCACTACTGTGGGCATTGTATTAGGGGCACTACTACTATGGACCTTGTGTATTAGGGGCACTAATTTGGGCATTGTGTAAAAGGGGCACCACTGTGTGTCATAACATGAATAAGGGACTAATGTGTGGCGTAATTTGAATTGGGGATACTGTATTATAAAGGGAATTACTGTGTGTGGCACAATGTATTATACAGGGTATTACCGCATGTGGCATTATGTATTATACAGGGCATTTCTTTGTGCAGCATAATGTGTTATAAAGGCCATTACTGCTTGTGGCATAATGTGTTATACAGGGCATTACTGCATGTGGCCTAATGTGTTTATAAAAGGGCATTACTGTGTAAGGCGCATTACTGTACATGACAATTATTCGCCACAAGGGGAGAGCTTGGGGGAAGCCCAGCACCTTCATAAGTGCTGGGCACACCCCATAATGTGATGAATTGGGGGGGTGTTCCGCAAGGACACGCCCCCTTTCCGGAAGTGCGTGCGCTTTCAGCATACGCAGAGGAATGCCATCTAGAAATGTTAATTTTATTTTTATTTTATTTTTTGGGGGGGGGGGCGCAACTGTGAACTTTCGCCCTGAGCTCCACAATGTCTAGAACCGGCCCTGTGCACAACCTTTACACTCACTGTTGCTGCAGTTTAAAATCCTCAGGCAGCACCAGAAGTCAGTAAGCCATCCTTACAAGTAGGTTTAAATGATGCAAGTTCTTTTTAGCACCAGGGTCTATTAGTGCATTCCAGAAGACTCCGTAATCAGTATCATTGTGGTGTATCAAAAAGAAGCATCCATCCTTACCTAAAATATGCAATGTCCATATTGTTCTCTGCTATTTTAGCTACAGTACAATATGCCTATAAATTAGAGATGTGCTTGTTCAGTTCGGGTAAATAAATAAAAAAAAATAAAAAAAAAAGACTTGGGGGATACCTGTAGTTCTGGCTCATGTCTTCCTGACAAGTTTGGATCTCGGAACAAGGCAAAACATGGTTTTCTCGGAAATCTCAGATCTTGCATGTTTTGTATTGTGATCAGGTGACATCTAACACTGGAGAGCAGAGGGAGAGGGTGTGGGCTATGTAAACAAGGGCCCTGATTCAGAGCCGGACGCTCTGACCAGAGCGCTTGCTCTGAATCAGGGCCCTCCTCCCTCCTCAGTCACCATCGACAGCACGCCCCCTTTGATGAGACACTCTGAGCGAAGGAAAGTCCTTCGCTCGCCGGGTCTCGCGCATGCGCACGACGGAGCTCCCTCCATCGTGCGCATGCGCAGTGGGGAACATTGACCCACTTGCGAGCGTACTGCCGCTTGCGAGTGGGTCTGAATGACCCCCAAAATGCCATTAGGATGGGCAAAGAAAGGTCCCAAATAAATATTTTTTTTGGGGGGGAAGGGGGGGGGGTAGGGAGTCTCTCCCAGCTCCTGGTAAAGTGGACAAATCTCCCGCATCCAGCTGGCTGACTGTGAAATGGACAGGGTGCGGGTGATGATGTGATTGGCTGTGGATTGCATCATTGTTAAAAAGACTAACAATAACAAACCATTAGGGGGCGGAACTGTGATTATGTGATCCATGTTATTCAGCCCCATTCTGCCCACTCAAAGCCAGGAATACTGGCAAATCATCAAGGTGTTGGGGCTGTGATGACAAGCGTAATGGTGCTCCTCCTCCATCCCACCCACCTGCCCCAGATTACGATTTGCCAAATGAAGTATGGAAGGATGACATCCTCTAACTGTGAGGATAATTAACAACACTATTAGCTTAGTTTAAACAAACCACCAAGACGTTTTCCTTTGTGGGGGCCCATAGAAACCAAGCAATTCAGCCATAAAAGTGGTAGTTCCTGTCACTGAAGTGCTTCATTTTTTAAACTATGCATATCCTTTTCAATATACATTAGGGTGGATGGGATGGCCCAAGGACAGTTCCATATTGCACTATTCATTATGGGCTGTACTCTTCTTTTCACACATTTTTGTGTGTGATGGGCTGGAAGTATACAATAAATAATAACTGTATAACTAGGGCTATTTTTCTGGAAAAATAGGTCCAGGAACTGTGGGTGCAGCTAAAGCAAAACACACATATATATATATATATATTGTATAATGAAGTGGCACTCTGAGACTGAAAGCAGGTAACGAATGTTGTTTATTCCATGAGCTGGAAAAGCGACCAACGTTTCGGGGCCACACCGCCCCTTTGTCAAGGTGAGTAGACTACTCACCTTGACAAAGGGGCGGTGTGGCCCCGAAACGTTGGTCGCTTTTCCAGCTCATGGAATAAACAACATTCGTTACCTGCTTTCAGTCTCAGAGTGCCACTTCATTATACAATATATTTTCCTTCATTAGGAGGCACCTGAGAATCGTTTTGATGGTGGATTTATTAGAGTGCCGGACTATTTGTACAGATATATATATATATATATATATATATATATATATATAATAAAAAAATTTTAGAAAAAAAAGGCACTTTAAAGTAACACTTACTTTAGGGAAAATACATTTTGGACCAGAACATTAAGGGTCTATTTACTAAGCAGTGTTAGGAGACAGAGTGAAAAGTGATAAGAAAGTGATAAGGTGCCAGCCAATCAGCTCCCAACTGTCATTTTTCAAACTCAGCCTGTGAGATGGCAGTTAGGAGCGGTTTGGCTGACACCTTATCACTTTTCACTCTGTCTCCTAACACAGCTTAGTAAATAGACCCCTAAGCCATAGTTAGAAGAGGTTCAGGAACCGAGTTCCTGCTGAAAAATAGCAATGTTTATAATATTGTATTTTGGGACATTGTTGACAGCCTTCTGACTCTTGCAAGGCCAGCCATCACCAGATCATCCTTCTTCTCCTGTCTTGTATGTTCTTGACAGGTAGTGTATAATAAATTATAATAATTGTATAATAATACTGTATTTTGGGGCCTCAATTATGGTCTACTGTCTCTTACAATGCCATTTGAATCTCTTGTATTGGCCTGACTCCTGTGATTTGCTGCATGGATTCGTTTGCAATTGTATTAGAAAAGTCACATTTGCATACTTATTTTTTTTAAGAGTTTGTTTCATGTCTCAAATTTTATTTACTTTATAATTATGATGGTTAGTAATAAATCAATGCTTTACCTGGCTTCCACTACATAAATACTCAACTCAATTTTCCTGTGCTGGGTCCAAACACATCTCTACTGTAAATAGGAAGCTGTGTGATGTGGTATTGGGGCAGTACATCATACCTTGGAAATTATATGTCTGAGTTATTTCTAAATTGCGCCTAACCTGCATCTATATTTCATATATATCTCTGATTTTGTACTGTCCCAGCTATCATACACATATCCATTTTATGTTGTAAACCATATTAAATATGATGTGTCGACATAGCTGTGTGAGCTTGAATACACTTTGGTCGTTTTATTACCCCATACTGTGCTGGCTTCCTCTGGCTGCTGACAGAGAAAGGCTGTGTGTCTCTTAATATACTGTCAGGTAATCACATTAGGGCAACTGAATTACACGCAAAGGATGAGAGTTGCCATTGCAATGGCATCGCATTTCGCATGCCTCGTAGCCGGCTCAGAGACCGAATTTGCATAATTTTGCTCTGAGCCCTATGGGGCTGCAAGCACCTTTATGCAAATTCTGGCTGCCGTCAAGTGTGCCTATTGTTGAGATGACTCACACCCATGAGTACATCACGTGTAATTGGACTGACCCCATTGTCTGCTGACAAAGTTACCCTAACAATGTACAGTTCACTTGGACATACTGGTGCCAGGATGTCTTCAGAGATGCATTCTAATGACCTATATATGAATCTCTTCATATGAGTGGAATTAACATGCTAACATCAAACCTTCCATCGGCAAACAAGGGCCTTTTCCCTGACTGTTAATTAGCAAAACTAGAACACAGGGCCTGATTCAGACCCGCTCGCTAGCGCTATCCGGTCGCAAGCGGGTCGATTGTTAGGCAGTGCATGCGCACTGCGCATGCCCCGGAGTGAGAGCAAAAAGCACCCGCACCGGCGCTCGCATCCAAAAGGGGCGGCTGTCGATGTTGATCGACAGCTCGCCCCGTTTGGAAGGTGGGGCGGGGGGTGGCTGGAAAAAAGGAGGCATTCCTGCAGGAACGCCTGCTGTTTGTGGGCGGCCCTACTGACATCACTCGTGATGTCAGTAAGTGGACTTCCTGCTCTATTAGAACAGGAAGTCCACTGGGGCTTGTGGCAACGAGACCCTACCACAAAGGTCTCGTCGCAAGCCCGATGGTCGTGATGGTCTTGACCATCGTAACCATCACTTGGCCGCTCGCATAATGTGTGGGTGGTAACCCACAGCTATGCGAGTAGCCAGGAGGCCGCAACTAAAAAAAACAGGCGGCCGCCCTGATTCAGAGCGAGCGCTCGCTTTTTGCGAGCGCCTCTAAATCAGGCCCACAATACCATCAGTCAGTCATAGGTCCCCTCACTCTATTGACAAGTGTGCGGCAGATTTCTAACTCATATTGACAAGAAACCTTCTATCGATATTTTTTACACCTACAGACTCCTGGACTTTATTAAAGTGTTTTAGAACTCATATTGCAAATACATTTAATTATATGCTGCTGACAACCATTGTTTACATAATTATACATACTCTATTTTGCCATTATTATCATAATAATCCTTATACAATTATTTTCCTTAAAATATTATATTAGATAATTGCTGTATGAAAGGTCTTAACTTCAATATGAAATCCCACCCCTCATGCTTAATTAGCACATCCAAGGGTGACCACTTGAAGTATATGCATCTGTTTTTTGTACCCTGGGATCACTTTTATCACCCACCATCACAATGAAGCAATAATAAAGCAAAATACTGGCAAATATTTTAGGAAAATTGATAGCACAAGCCACCAACATTCCCAACTGTCCTTTAATTTTAAAATTTTGATCCGTCACTCCAAACAGACAAACAGCCCAGTTAACATGGATTTCGCAAACCACCAACCTTTTTATAAGCCATATAAGGTTGCTAAACTAATTTCTCCATGAACACCCAAATACTTTGGTCAATATTGACCTTAAAAACCACCAACTATTCAATAACCCACTAAGGGGTCAATTCAATTTGCTGCAAATCCATCACTGGTACGAGTGAATGCTGCAATAGCCACACTTTACTGCAGCCTAAATTTGCTTAACACTGCTCACAGCCACAGTGGACTGTGAGCAAAAATGGGTGACTTTGGGTAAAAGTGGGCCACATGGGGTGAGAGATGCAGTGGTGTTGCCAGCGTTTTAATGCTGTGGCATCAGCAAATCGGATTGACCCCTAGGTGTTACAACCCAAATGTTCATCCACCATTACCGCTAAACACACACTCTTATAACAGTTAAAAAATACAGATTAGTCAATTTTCATAATTCCATTTTACTTATAGAATTATGTTGCATCACTTTTGAAACGATCTTAATATACAGCAGCTTGACGGAACATTTCTGTGATGAATGCATGGCCTTATGTACCACAAAAGGAAAGACTTATATCCTATAGTTTTATTGAATATGTTAGTGTGGATTGTTATGACATTTGACCACTGTTAGCATGTTTAACCAGTATTTCCATGTGTGTTGCATGGTATACAGTGGTCTCCCAAAGGAAGGCGTTGGGACACATCTAACACCCCTCAAAAACATAACCCTGATCGGCAGCTGCAGCTGCAGCACCATGCAATCAGGCATCCAGAAGAGAATGTGTAACTACAGCTCTTCTGAAAAACACATCACAGGAGTGACTGGTGACAGCACCTAAGTAATGCCAGTGAACAAGCCCTCTGGCAGGATAGATGCCCCATTAGGGTGGTCCAAAAAATAAAACATTGTCTTTCTCCACAAGGTTATTTTTATTCCTTAGTACATAAATGGGTAGAACACCAAAACATTTTCCAGACAAACAATATTTAGAAGTCGCCCTATACTTAACTTTTCTGACTTAGAGCTGCATCCTCAGATAGTTGAATAAGTCGTGGAAAGTCAGGTAGCTGTGGACCTTTCAGATTTTTTACCATTTTTTCTTTGGTTTTCGTACACTCGATTGTGAAAAAATGCTAAAGCTACTAAGTGTTCAGAAGAAACCAGAGGTGTCTGGTAAAAGCAATGTAAGCTTTCTTACAATTGTTACATCGGGATAGATTTTTATGAGACTTAAGAGCTCGATGTCATTATATGGTGCTCTAATTCCCAATGGAGCTTCATTCCAATACTTTACATAAACCAGACTTACAAACAAAGCCAAATTCACCATGTTGTTTGCCTCTCTAGGTGTTAACTGGAACTGATTTAGAAAGAGACACTTTCAGAGCGTAAATACCTTTACCCATCCATCAAGCGTGGTGAGTAGGACCAGGAGCACTAAATGTTTCCCTGCTATTTCCACCACCAACAAATAAAAGAGATAAATGCAAAAGCTCTCGATAATCGTCTCTTGGTTGCTGTTTTTCTAGCGCATTTGGTAAATTCTAACATTTCCTGTCGTAATCTATTTAATACAGGATCTTGGAAGAGGGCAATATCCACTGCACTATAAACATTTTTATCAGTACTTCTCCATTCTTTCTAAAAGCAGTTGAAAATTCCAACTTCTGGGCCCCAATTAGAACCAAATATAAATAAGACATTTGAAAGCATAATCTCCATTTGTGTCAGCTTCCAGAAAGTAAACTTCTTGGCGACCACTAAACTACAGTGTACAAAGCTAAAGTTTGGTACACAAGTTACTACATTATAATAGACTATATTTGTCTATGTGGAGGCATGATTCAAGCATCTTTGTTTTTGACAATGTTAAAGTGGACCATCCTAATGCCCCAAGGTGTTTCCTAGCAAGTCCCCCATTGGCTGCACCTCCTACAACAGCAGGGGACACTCAGAGACAGGATCGATGCCCCATGGTGTGTATGAACAACACTACAAGTGGCAGCATCTCCTGAACAGCAGAGGTATCCCAGACACAAGTCACAGAGGACCTATACTTCAGAGGGAATCAGCAACACCACTGTGGCAGCATCTCCCAGTCACCCCTGGCAAATTAATTTGGGAACCAAGCCAAAAAACGAAAACTGTATCAGGACCCATCCACGGAAAGAGCCCAGCACATAGAGACGCAGGGCACAGCTCTCTACTGTACTTCAAACATTGCATAACCTGCCACATCAAACATCAGTGGTATTACCACATATGCCTACAAGTGCACCCATGCAGAAACTTTCTTCATTTCCCCACCAATTGTGGGGGACTATTAAACTTCCATATACCTGTATACAGTATTGTGACTACATTACTACACATATTGCACCTTGACATCCTGCGTATATTGTACTTTAGCCTGGCATCCAGCCTCTTGATTACTGCACAGCACCACACCAATCAGACTCCAGAACAACATGTAGGTAGTACAACAGATGGATTACACTATCTGCATCACACCCAGATATAGGGACTTGGCGCTACATCTCTTTATATCTTAGGAGGTCGGGCAACCTCTGCGAGTACCAGCAGCACAACCAGAGACACTAGATAACACACCTTAGTGCGCAGGGAACCCTTATTCTAATAATGTCAACAAGACCTAAGTCAACCTGGTTACGCCTGCATTTGGAGATCAGCAAGTGTGAAGTGTTCCTAAATGCAATTTATGTGCGCCAGCACTACAATTGTAAACATGATCATTAGTCATCATATTAACAGTTGTACTGCAGCGCCCGTGAAATTCTTTACCACATCGACATTCCACGGTCCACATACTGCTTGTCGATACTGAATGTCAACAAGGCATAAGTAACACATATTGTACATGGCATAAACTTCACCAAGATTTAAATATGTTAAGCTTTTCAATTTGACTAAACTGCAGTGTTTACCATATTTATTTTAGTATGAGGTTCCTGTAGATAGAGTATTACATTGTATATGCTTGCAAATTGAAAAACAAGGTCTTCACCCAATCTACATAGAAGAGCAAATAATAATGAAGGATTTATTAATAAAGTTCAGGGAAAACTAATCTTTGGGGATGCCATCCACAGGGGAGTAGCATGTAGCCAGGGCACCCGAAGCATGTGCATGCTATGGCGCCCCCCCTCCCCCCTCAAGTGTTCCAGGGAGGAGACGGGTCCATATGGGATTAAAGGGAAGTAAAGATAAAGAATAGGGGCAGCCCCCTGTAGTGGTGCCCATATGCAATGCCCCCTGTAGTGGTGCCCATATGCAATGCCCCTTAAAGTAGTGGCCCCCCATGCTGTGCCCCCAGTAGTAGTGCCCATAAGCAATGCCTCTTGTAGTGGTGCCCATATATGCAGTGCCCCTGTATAGGCACCCCTTATAGTATTGCCCTCCCTGTAGTTCTGTTCCCCCCCTATAGTTCTGTTTCCCCCCCTTGTAGTTCTGTTTCCCCCCCTTGTAGCTCTGCCCCTGTAGTTCTGTTTCCCCTCCTGTAGTTCTGTTTCTCCCCCTTGTAGCTCTGCCCCTGTAGTTCTGTTTCTCCCCACTTTAGTTCTGTCCCCCCCCCTCCCAGCACTTACCTCATCCATCGAGGCTGTTGTCCGGGCTGTCATTGCCACTGCCGCCCTGACTGGATCTAACTAGATCCAGCAGGTGTGGCTGCGTAGGGTGACATCATGCACTGCATCACTGGGAATGCTGGCCTCTGAAGCGATCAGAGGCTTCCTTAGCCTCCGATCACTTCAGGAGGCCAGCGTTCACAGGGCAATTTTGACACCCGGCAGACTGTCAGCTTAGACAGCTGCCAGGTACACAGCGTGCGGCACCTACAGACAAATTCGGCACCTGGAGCTTGCGCTCCATTGGAACCACCCTTCCTACACCCCTGGCCATCCGCATTGATTTATGCAAGGGCATAGACTTATGGTGGGTAGACACCTGGCTGACATCTAAAAATTGGTAAGTGTTTAGACACTTACCAATCATCTGCCTGATTTGTGTGCACTAACGTCACAACTGGGCAGGCATTTCAATTTCCCTGGCTGTGGATTGACAGCCAGGCCACTTACAGCCAATTAGCAGTTGGTTACTATAGTAGCAGCTGTTAAATGGTTAGCAGCCCCCCAAGTGCAGGAAACCTCGTGGGTCCTGTTACTTGCGGAAAAGAGCTGTGTATGTATACACATGCAGCTTTTCTGTGTTCGGTTGGATTGGGATTGCATTTTTTTTATTTTTAATGGCTACTGGTGAAGAGGACCGACCTGCGGCAAGGGTCAGGTGAGTCTGTTATTTTTTTTTAGCCATATAGCAGGATTCTACTAGAGAAGAGGACCTATCAGCACCGGGGACAAGATGAGTACAGTGTGTGTATGTATATACCGTTTATTTTAAAAACAATTTCTACAGTATGAGTACTATTTTAATATTTCCTTTACAGGAGGACTATAGGTACCAGCGCCCCCCTAATGCCCCACATGCTGGTACTTGTGGCTCTCCAAGTACTGGCATGTGAGGAGGCTTGCTGGGACCTATAGTGCCCATGTAAAGGACAATATTAATTAAAATCTAACTTTAAAAAAAACTATCAATCCCAAACCCACAGCCCAGGGGTGTGGTGGATAGCCCTGGGCTTCAGCCCTGGCCTGGGGTTAGCTGGAGAGGGGGGACCTCTTTATTGGGTGATTCCCCACATCCCAGGTATCCCTGTCCTGTAATGACTAGTTAGGAGGGGGGATTAATGCTTTGGCCATGGGACCCCATCCAGAGCCAGCCCTAGGCATAGACAAATTAGGTAAATGCCTGGGGGCATGCATTCCAAGCCTAGAGCCAACTCAGCTTGACAGCCAGCAATGATGGGACCGGGACAGGTGGACGCACCTCTGCTCTTGCTGTCCTAACGCGATTGGATCTCTTAGCTCAGCTCTGATCAGGCGGCAGCTCTTACAGCTGGCAGAAGCGGCACTGGGGAGCAGAGACTGTGGGGGCACCGGGCAGTAACAAAAATTGACACTGAAGGAGGGCTGCTGGGCATGCCCAGCCACAACAGCTCCCCCTCCCATGGACCTTTGCAGAGTCCAGTAGCCTGGGCCTGCCTGCAGGGAGCCAAAGGGGGTTGGGTACGCCAATGCTCTTGCTGGCACAGGGCACTGAAATTTCTAGTTACAGCTCTGTGGATGAGGATTACAAACGGGTGAGGGGTTGATGGATGTTGCTGGCTGCTGCTGTGATCTGTACTGCTGTGCTTGGAGAGGGGTGCTGGGTCAGAGGCGGAACTAGCGATGGTGCTAGGGGGCACCACCCAAAATGTTGCCTAGGGCTTTAAACTGGTTAGGGCCGGCTCTGACCCCATCCAGTGTGTCCCCTGGCTGTGGCAGTACCCCCTGCAAGTTACTGGTGCTGGTTCTAAAAATAAAGGGGATACCTATGTAATTGTTGCCCCATATTTTTAGAACCAGGGCCAGCTCCAAGAACTCCATGCTGGTTCATTAATTATGGTGGACCCCTACCAGAGGTCAGGTGAGGCAGAGCCTTTCCTGTCATACTTCAGTATACTCCAGAGTTTTGACTATAAAAATTATAAGTTAAATTGAAAGACAATATTATAAATATCTTCTTTGTATTATTCTAATCACTTTTATAGTCAAGGAGAGGAGGAGGAGGTGTGATGTGTGGTCTTTAAGTTAAAACACCGCACACTACACCTCCTCCTTTGCCGTGCAGTGCAGGGGCTGTGCAGCCCTTTTGTAAAGCACAGCCCCCGACCATCAGCAGCCGTTGCTACAGTGGCAAGTCTCTGTGCTGGCTTCGCGCTGTGCACGCAGGTAAGAGCGAGAGAGGGGACTGAGGAGTGCGGCAGAACAATTTTATGTTGCCCCTCCATCATGAAATCATTCCGACACCCCTGGAGCCTAGCATTATAGGACTGTTAAAGTTAGTGTCAGCACAGAAGGTATAACTGGTCAAATACGATCTTACCCAAACATGAAATATGGGCTGCAAATGGCAAATAAGGGATGACCAAACAAAAAAATGCTAAACAATAATCAAATGATTTATTAGTTAGATTAATGGCATTATATTAAAACTTACTACAGGTTGATATCACAAGAAATTAAATTGCAGATGCACTATGCTATCATTACAGTTTAAATTTAAATGCATTTTGTAATTTAATATAATTTCAGAGGTAGTTAGCAGATCAGTGGCCAATTATACGGGCCTGCCCACCAGCGTCCAAGTCACCTCGTCGAGCAGGTCCCTAACACTCGGGTTCACATCTGGAAAAAGACAGCCCAGCATGAAAGGACCTATTAGGGTGTGCAGTCTAGAGCCCCCCCCCCAAAAATTTTTTTTCCAAAATACAGACTTTATTTTTAGCATGACTGAGATAGTGACACCTTTGCTTTCTGATGGTTCAATGTACACAAACTTTATTTAAGACACAAAATTATTAAATATATTGTATATGTGGTACCCCCAAGTTTGTTCCCAAATAGGTGTCCCCCAATTTTTTTTTATATAGAGAGATATCAGCCCCATTCACATAGTACAGTGAACTTTGACTGACCCTGCTCTCCCTGAACCCCACTGAGCATGTGCAAACAGGGAGGTAGAAAGTGCCCCTTGGTCAGCGATCCATTTAAGAGGGAAAATCCTGCCCCATTGATTGGTAGCCTGGGTGTCCAGGCAGAGATCCCTGTAGGCGGCCTGTTGCTGGGGTCCCCCTGTCCACTCATAGATCCCAGACTGACAGGGAGGAGAGTGAGAAAGAGTTTATAAAATACCCTCCCCAGGGCTGTCAGTGCTGAGTCTCGGAGGAATTTCTGAAAAAAAGGATTGTCTGTGAGGCGTTTCTGTATAGTGTCCCTGGATCTGTACAAATAGGGGTGCAGTAACCCCTCTCATTTACCCTGGATTCCAAATACTGCATCTGGCGCTGTCTGTAAGGAATTTCAGTGGAGTATCCTTGGAGCTGTAAAAATAAGAATGTTATAACTCTTATGTTTGCCCTAGATTACAATTACCAGACTTTACATTAACCCGGAAGGCTATCTATCCAATCTGCGAGGAGAGGTGCTCTGATGCTGGATGTGAGTCCCTGGAGGAAGCTTGCCCTGGGACTTGCATAGAGGACCCTGCTTTGGAAGAAGCCCCCTCTGAATAAAGGACTGCCTTCCTAAGTGCCTGTTATCAGGAGGTGCCGCATGTGGAAGTCTGCACATGCTGGGAGAGAAGAGGAGCTGGCCGGGAAGGAGGTCTCATCGCTCCATCGTTGCGGATGAAGCCCCAGTTGAGGAAAAGGTCCCGCCAGTGATGAAAACACTGCTGGCACCCGCATGGGCAGAAGAAAAGACAGTCCCAGAGGAAGAGTGCTTCAGGACCCCTCCCGCTGCTGTGTTTGTTTGCTGGACAGAGCCCCTGTGGAAAGGGATTTTGCACCCGTTGCCCTTTGTAAAATACCTGCCAGAGGTCTGCAGCTGGGAGCTCCGGTGTGGTGCCTAGCATCCCGGAGTTTCCCTGGACATCGTGGGGGGGCTGAGCAGCCACAGCCAGGGGTAAGAACACCAGACCTCCCTCTGCTAAGCTCTTGCCTCCTTTCTTCCCCTGAGTGCAGCTCTTGCCTTTAGTTAGTATCACCCAGCTGGGACACCCCCTCACCCTCTTCCCATAGTGCCTTTTAGTGGGTTCCTTCTCCCCTCCTAGGAGCTGCGGCCGTGCACTTGTACCCAGTACCTACTCTTAGGCCCACACAGGGGGTTTATCAGTTTATACTAGCCTGCCATATAAACTCTCATTGACAGTGTCTTTAAATTAGGTAACGTGTTGAAATAGGGGGGGGAAGTGAAAGATAGGTCACCTCTTCTGTCCCCCAAGACTTGTATTGGTGGATTTTTCTCTCCTGTGAACCACTGGCTCATGTCCAGGAGGGGACGTGATTTATGGGTGTCGGCTCATGTCCAATGCCACTGTGGGTGATGTATAAAGTATTTTAGGTCTTTCTTTAAACTAAATGTAATGCCATGTGATATGTATTTGGCTCTGTTTACTGTTTGACTCGTGTGTTAGCTAAAGTGGTTGATAGTAGCCCTCCGTGGCCCTTTATCTGTTATAACACTCTGTAAAGCTGTTCACTGCTTGCTGTGTTATTGTTGTCAATGCTGATTATTATTTTGCTTGCCATGAAATGTTTGATCACTTGCTGGTATTGGTGTTAATGTAAAGTGACTTTTATACACTGCTTGTTGCGGGTATCCATTTTAAAGTACATTCATGCTGATGTAATGTATACTACCTTTGCTGTCATCTCTTCGCACAAGGTGCATGTCAGCTGTGATTTTCCACCCTTGTTAATTTCTATGGTGTAATGTATACTAATTGTTTATTTAGCCCTGTGTAACCCCGGCTGGCAATTCTGGTGGTAGTAATTTGCGGCATAGGCAGTTAGGAAGACTGTTGTCCTTATTTTCTCAAGGCTCAAAGACTGTGTTACATTATTGCAAGTTGCTGGTGAACTACTGCTATCAGCATAGCCTCAATGATGTCCTTATTTTTCTCAAGGCTCAAAGATTGTTTAAATTATTGCAAATTGCCGGTGAACTACTGTTATCAGCACAAACTGTATTTCAAAGCTATAGGCTGCTGATACAAGCCTAACCTACATGTGTTTTTCGATGTTTTTCTCAGCAAAAGGAAGCGTAGCACAGACTGTATTTTAAAGCTATAAGCTGCCGGTGCATTATTGATACAAGCTCGACCAGCAGGTTTCATGTTTAGGTCTCGCATTTGTTTTAGGTAAAGTAAAGTTCTGCAGGAATTGTGGTTCTTGTTGGTTTCACATGCTTGCCAGCTGGGGTCACCGGTAGAGGACGGGGAGGTAATAAATACCTTGACATTGAAAAGTGTAATTCATGTCATCTAATCTGTGAATGGTAAACATTTCCTGTATCAATTGTTATTCTTTGATTGGCAGCAATAAAATTGCGTTGCACCTTTCCCTCCTGACTGGTCATTGTGTCTGCAAAAGGGGAATACAGGCTTGCCTCTCTGTCACGGTGTGTCCTATCTTAGCTACGGGGAAATAGTCTACCAAAGCATTCCGAACACCTGAACCTGGTGCTAGTAGTGCACCAGTCGGTACATCACATATAGAATAATATTCAGGCTTTGTGTATAAGGTGTATGTGAAACAAATGAATTTCATGTATGTACACAAACATATTAAACATATTGTATAAAATTACCTTCATATACAAGTTGTATATGAAACATAAATGCATTCTGTGTTTAGGCTTGGGTCCCATTCCAAACATCTCTCATTATGGTATGCAAATATTCCAAAATACGGAATATTCCGATAACCAAAATAATTCTGGTCTCAAGCATTTTGGATTTGGGAGACTCAACTTGTATTGTAATGGATAAATGAAATTTAAAAATAACAAAACTGTTTTCACTATTTTAAAACAATAATGGTTAAAGAATCAGGCTTAAAAAAGAAAGCATAAAAGGATAATTAAATTCTCACTTAAAAGTGCAATGCATTTCACAGCACCTGGCCACTTCCCAAGGCACCGTTGTTCTTCTTAGGACACAGATATTGGGTACCCGTTGCCGCCGCCCCTACATTCATTTTTATATTTAAATTTCCCTGCCCAGTTGAGATGCCCGTTACCAGCGGTCCCTGCAGCAGGTGTATGGACAGCCAAACGTGCCGATATATCTGCAAGATATCTGCATGAGCTTTGCTGCAGGGCAGATGCAATAGGTTTGTGAATGACATCATTTACAAATGCAGAACTTTTCACCGACTGATGGAAGGATGTTTCTTTCAAAGTATGGGGTAGAAACACCTATACACTTAGCTTTATGAAGCAGTACAACAATTAGATTTCAGAGATAAATAAATAAGATGCACATTAAGGGTAGACAGTGGGAATTTTAGGTGTGTTTCTGTGCAATCAGATATATTGTAATTTCTTAAGGGCCCCACACGTCAGCAATTGATTGCAGCAATCATGCAATTTGCAAACGATTGTGTATAAATTTTTTTCCTTTTTTCAATCGATTGCAAATTGCACGATTGCTGCAATCAATTGCTGATGTATGGGGGCCTTTACCCGCAAAATAAATTGATTTCCAGAAAAGCTGTAAACTAAAGCTGGTTACACATCATGCGATGATGCAACCCAGCGATGATGCGATGCCAGTCGCACGTTCATTGCATCATCCCAACTCCTGTTCAGAACAGTAGATGGGACGATGCGGTGAATGACGGATTGGACGAAGACACCATATGACATGTATGATATATCATCCCAATCTGCATCGGAACGATAGATCGTATACTATACCGTATAGTGGGTAGTGTAGCTAGCTTAAGAGAGATCTGGTTTTATCTTAAGCCTTAAATGGGATGCATCTTGCATTTTCCACTTGCATTTTGGCAGAAAAGAGCATTTGCAGGAAGACTTTGCTCAGTCTAAAAGCAAGCATCAAATAAACCAAATATGTAATGGAGACTCAATATGCCCTTTCACGTTCACAATTAATTTACATTAAACCAAACAAAATTTTAGGAGAAAAATATTAGAGGTAATGATTAGGATGTTTAAAACAATTGCAAACAAAAGAAAAACAATATTGGCCCTATGAGATGGGGGTTTATATTTTTGCAATGATTCTCAATATTTTTAAAAGAGCAATGTAATTTTTTTTGTTTTTTATTAGCAGAAAATG
The DNA here is from genome assembly GCA_031769625.1 of Taudactylus pleione. Classification (NCBI taxonomy): domain Eukaryota; kingdom Metazoa; phylum Chordata; class Amphibia; order Anura; family Myobatrachidae; genus Taudactylus; species Taudactylus pleione. The sequence continues at coordinate 4,249,822 of JAUIMM010000601.1, forward strand.
TATTATTTTCGTAGATTAGTTTCAGATGCTATTAAATAGAACAGTTAGATAATTAGGTGTTTATAATAAACAACACTCATATTTTTAGATTTTGTACAAAGGGTTTACAAAACATGTTTCATAATTTTTTTAAAAGTATGATAGTTCATAGGTTAGGAAACATCATACACTTTGCATTTGTATGTGGATATATTACATACATATCGGTATATCTCTGTATCATTAGAATTCATTAACTACTACTGTTTGAATATATGCTTAGTGATTCAGGATATCTTTAATTAAAAAAAAAAAAAAAAAACTATGTTCTACTAAATTAATTAATGTTTACTTACCAGGATTACTGAGAACTCTACACAGAAGCTGGTTATATGTAATGTGTAGCCAAGAGGCATGAGAGTTATATGTACTGTATAGCCAAGAGGAATGAGATAAAGGAGCAGCCCAGTGGAGCTACACCACTCACAGTTGTTTAACCCTTTTTTACATTTCAAGAAAACTTTTAATTGTTAAAAGGGACTGCAGCTGCACATTTATATAACATACCTCCCAACATGACCCTCTCCAGGAGGGACAAAATGCTCTGTTCCTGGACTTCCCACTTCATTTATGAATGCAGTCACTAGGTAATTGATAAGAAAGGTGTTTCACCACAGGTGATGGCAATCATAAATTACCAGGGAAGTCCAGGAGCAGAGAATGTTGTCCCTCCTGGAGAGGGTCATGTTGGGAGGTATGTTATAACAAGAATATATGCTGTGGTAAAATAGCTGGTGTTTCAGAACTGTTATAGAACAAATGTAAAGAACAATCTTGGGGTTATTGAGAAAAGATAAAGGCAGAGTTTATAAAATGTATGTTTTTATTACTGTTCCCTTTGGTTTTACCTGCTGGTACAGGAATTTATAATTTACTAATTAATTGAGCCTGTTATTTGATTTGTTTGTTATAAACTGCATATTGCCATGTTAACATCAGTGCAAGACTTACATGAGAACACATTATTCTGTATTATTACATAAAACACAAATGACATTTATTTCTGCTCACTTCATTTACCTCTGTGTGTAAAGCTAGCCACACACTAGACCAGGGGTCTTCAACCTTGGCCCTCCAGCTGCTGTGGAACTACACATCCCAGCATGCACTGCCATAGTTTTAGCATGCTGTTATATCAAAAAGGTGGCAGTGCATGCTGGGATGTGTAGTTCCACGGCAGCTGGAGGGCCAAGGTTGAAGACCCCTGCACTAGACCAACTTACATCCAACCAGCCAACTAGTTGATTGGTTGGAATGAAAATCTGGTAACGTATGGGAGTAAATGATGATCAGCAATTTGCTCCTAAATGCCTGAAAACAGATGAAAATGGTCGTCAGACAAGTTTGTTAAATGTTTGATCTAAACTATTTGTTCATACAACAGTTTTGGTCCATTTTTCAGCGTCTGGGAGCAAGTTGCTGATTGTATTCCTTACCAGATTTTCATTCCAACCAATCTACTAGTTGGCTGGTTGGACAGATAATCTTTAGATGTGTGGCCAGCTTAAGCCTGATGCCTACATGGTATACAGGCTGCAGGTCATTTAAAAAGTCCACATGGCAGACCAACTTGGATTTGCACCAGTGAATCTCTGGATGGCCTGCCTAGAGCCCTTCAAGCAACACATCTACCTACTTTCAGCTCTCAGAGATATTTCAGCAAACTATGCGGCTTATGCAGGGTTCTAGGCAATACAAAACAATAGGAGCAAATTTCCATGTTGGCAAAATTACTTTTCACAGCAGGGAGGAGATTGTCATAAAGCTCTTTAATTTGGGACACATGAATTATGCAGGTTCTATGGCTGATTAAAAACAAGGTGAAAGGGAGACGTGATGACAACCAGCCACAGAATTTGTGTTATTCATGTGTCCAAAATTAAAGGGATGATATAACAAGCCTATTTATAATGTATAGAGAGATTAATGGTGCATACACAAGGTCTGATTTTTCTTCAGATCTGAACGATAACGATTTTAAAAATCGTTCAATTGTTCATATCTGAAAGAAAAATCTGACATGTGGGCAACAATGAACGATGAACGATGAGCGTTCCGGTTTGTCAGATAACAAAATCTGACTTCTTATGTGTTTGCAGTCAGTTTTGTACGATTTCCATTAATTTTAATACAGGCTGAAATCGTTCAATCGCTTGCAGATCGTTCAATCATCCAGTCGTGCAATCATTCATCTGACATATCTGACCGTGTGTATGCACCTTTAGAATTTGGATAGGTGTGTCTTAACAAATTACAGTGTACAACAGTGGTGTCAAACTCTGGCCCTCCAGCTGCTGTGGAACTACACATCCCAGCATGCAGTGCCACAGTTTTGCTATTAGGGCATGCTAAGACTGTGGCAGGGCATGCTGGGATATGTAGTCCCACAAAAGCTGAAGGGCCTGAGTTTGACACAACTGGTGTACAACTAAAGCTGTCAAGCATTGGCTAATGCGAAAACAGTAAGCATTTTACCTGCATACAAAAATAAATAAATGCTTTTGAACCCCTTGCATTGCAACATTGTTTATCCAGAATCAGAGTTGAGCCTTTTTTTGTTGCTCAGCTCCTGAATACCAACTGTGCTTCAGTTTGGGCTACCACATTTTCAATTTTAGATTCACAGATGGAGGCGTGGACAAAACTACAGTAGGGTTGCAACCATTTTATTTCTCAGATTTCAGCTCATCAATGCTCCATTTTATGCCATTTGCCCAACAGGCACTTTATATCCCTCAGAACCTCTTCATGCCCCCCCCCATTATAATGCATCATAGCCCCTCATACCCCTTTGCATGCCTCAGAGTCCCCTCAAGCACCTTTATATGGGGTGGCAACATTCCTTTGGTCACCTTGAAAATCGACTGCTGGCAGCTATCGGCACAACACCAAAGTGGTAAAGAAAATAGATGTATGGAAAAATATGTGTGCAGGGACCATAGAAAACAGAAGAGAGGTCTGAAAGGTTTCTTATTTCATCTATACCCTGCACTACATCACTGCTTTTTAACCTTAACCACTATGGGGCATATTCAATTTAAAGCGAAAAGTCAGTTGCCAGATTTTTCGCCGTCATCGGAGGTTTTCAGGTCGAAACTTATCACGCTCATCCTCGTTATTCCCCGTATTCAATTTCAAATTGGTGAAAACGCGACCTGGCGAAAAGGATTTCAGTGACAAGTCTTGTAATTTTTGGGGAAATCAGCCTGACACCCCCAAAAGATGCTCTGACATGGGGGTTCACTATGTGCAGGGCAGCCAAGAGCCAAGGCGGGCCCCGGTAATAGGGGGCATGGCCTAATCTCGGGAGGCATGGCCATGCCCCCTTGCCAAAAAATAAATAAATAAAGATTTGCAGCGCCGCTTCGCGGCACTGCGCGCCGGGGAGGGGGGCGCTCTGAGCCCCCTCAGCCCGACGCAAAGCCAGGGGGGGCGCAATCAGTGTGATCGCTCCCCCGCACAGGCATAGGAGACTGCTGTGGCTGCTGCTCAGCAGCCACGAGCAGTCTCCAACTGCAGCTCAGCAGCCACGAGCAGTCTCCAACTGCAGCTCAGCACACGCTGTGTGCTGGGCTGCTGTGAGGGAGGGGGGGGCGGCGTCGGACGGGTAATCTGTACCCGCTCCCCCCCTCGGCACCCCTGACTATGTGTACCACCGAATAGCCCTGCAAAAGGTATTTGGGGTCTTTGAATGGTCTCAATAGGTGCTATTTAGTGTCTTTGGGACAGTGGTGAAGAATAGCATTTAGCCACTTTTTTGGGGGAAAATAAGTAGTCCCTTCAAATTTGGGGCACCTGAAAATGGGTGCAAGCATATTTTTAAGTGACTAAAGTGAACTTGTAAAAATCGAGAAAAATCCACCTGTCGCAAGGACCTGCAATCAAAAAAACACATGGGGCATACTTGGCGACCCCCCCTGAGTCTATTTCCCTAGTTTAAAAGTTTGTCCTTTAACTTTTTTTTGCCCCCAAAATGAAAGTACCTTTTTTTTTCAATTTTTTTTGACACAGAATAACTTTGGGGGACTGTCCAAGGGGTGCAGGGTGGTTTTTGGAAGTCTGTACCCCAAAACCCCAATTCTGCACTTTTTTATGCCACCTATTCAAAGGTGATACTTTATCGCAGTATCTGATACATTTACTTTTCGCACCGGCGAAAAGTCACACAAATTGAATATGGGGATAACTCAAATCAGCGAAAATTATGTTTTCGGCGCAAAATTGAATATGCTCCATACACTGCACTACATATTCACTACATATTCATACTACTTCTCTGCACTACCTTGCTGACACCTCTATTCCCTGCTGAACTACATCACTGACTCCTCTTACATCCTGCCCTAGATTGCACTTCAACACTGACATCTCTATACCTTGCAATACATCAAAGAACCTCTACACCAGGTCTGGCCAACCTGTGGTTCTCCAGATGTTGTGATACTACAAGTCCCAGCATGCCCTCTCACTGATCAGCTGGTAAAGCATGTTGGGACTTGCAGTTTCACAACAGCTGGAGAGCCACATGTTGGCCAGGCCTGCTCTATACTCTGCATTTCCTAACGACGTTACATATCTATATTACTTCACTAACTCCTATATAAAGTACACAGCACAACTTTTCAACCCTACAATGCTGTACAACATTTCACATTTAGAACTAGAAATGAAGAGCATTCCATAGGGTGCACTAGGATTGCTTAAAATAATATATCCTTATTAGTGTGCATTAAAAAGATATCTCCTTTTGATAAGGTGAAAATATATTAGTGTGCATTAAAAAGATATCTCCTTTTGATAAGGTGGAATTGGACATGGAAATATAGGAGGACAGGATCAGGAGAACAATAACATTGATACAGTAAGACTGGTGCGGGATTGTGTCTTTTTGGGGGTTTGAATGCTGCACAACATCCCCACACTACATTTCTTCACTATCACATTTATTAAACAATATTTGTGGGGTACTGAGAGCCTGCAGTAGATATCTCTGATATCTCCCTCCATTTCTGACAACAGAGTAGCCCCTATAGGTTTCTATGTTGTATACTTTGCTTTTAGATTTACCAAGCTCTGGAATGCAAAACACTCTGAAGATTGACCCCATCTGCTAACGCCTCAGCTGACAATGTGTATGCACATAAGTCATGGAAGGCCAAAACCAGGAAGTAGAACGATAGCATAAGCTACCACTCTGCTTCCAGCACTTTGGCACTACAGGATCTTATCGGAGCCCATCTCACATCAATAGGATACTACTAAATGCCTGGATTTAGGCCTTAAGACTTCTATATGCTGCACTACAGCATTGACCCTTCTAAATAAACCAGAACATCCCTGTATCCTTTTAGGGGACAACTTTGACTGTGGAAAGTACCAAGTCCAGTAAAGGAGGGTCAGCAAAAGGCGCAATCATGAACCCCAGCTGAACTTCCTTCATCACTTTTCCAGAACAACCTGGTGTATATCAATCACGAAGCCTTAATTAGGAGCCCCAGCATCTGCAGACTTAGCAATCTAGGAAGGTCCTGCTGTCTTGGAACATTCCTTGGCCTGGTGAGAAGCTCCATATCACATGCAGAGGTGTCAAAAACGACACCTGGACCTGGACGTACAATTGCCATTGTTATAGACATAACAACAGCCTCTATTCCTGGATGCCCTGGGGGCTGAAAAAGTAGGCTGCAATGACTAAGGGAAATGCCATCACATACTGTAGAGTCAACTCTAACCAAATCTGAACAACCTTTTGACTTAGAGCCAGTGTATGTATGCACTCATCATAACTCCTCCAAACTGCATCACTGGATGACCGATAGAGATTATGAATAAGATGCAGGTAACGCACCACATTTATAGCCTCTGCTGACCTTATCTCAAGGCAACAGGTGGTGAAAACATAAAATCCATGCAGCCAATTTAAATATGAACTGTAAACATCTTTACTCACACCATCCTTTTTCTTGCTTGCCACCAAAGATTTCTGCTCTTTGGAGGTTAGGGAAAACACGTCCACATATTTTCCCCTATTAATGCGCTCGTGCATCCACAGAGACAAACCTTGCAGAACTAAAATATTAGCACAGGTCACATCCTCACCTAGGATAATCAACTCGCTTTCACTGCTACTATCTCGTTGGCAGTGACTATAGTAATGCAAATGCTTGCAATAGTGCCCCCTCCTTACATGCTTTGGCTTATGCCATTGTGTGACTCCTGAACTACTACTCAAGGATGACATGAAGGCAAGCACCTCACACATCACCCAATCGATCATCTGATGAGGAGTCAGATACAGGCCAAGCTAAAGCAGCAGCAACCATCTCTTCAGCATCAACATTCAACACAGCACCCTGGTCACTGGCCCCTGAAAGATTAAAAGGAGATGCAGGGGACATCTGGGGCCTGATACTGGCTGTGTGCTATGAGGACATGGAGACATAGACAGCAGAGGAAGTGGAAGAGAAAGGAGACTAGGAAGACACCGCAGGGGTGCCACACAATGAACTAAGCTGCACAACTATAGGTGAAATAGATACTCCCAGGTTAGAAGCATCCATTGTGGTGGAGCATTCCGCAGCACCTTGTGACTGCTTCTTCAGAAGAAGGGTAAGTGCACCCACTAAGGAGACTAACAAACCAGGCACTGCCTGCCCATCAAAGGGGGTAGTAAGTGGTGCACTGTGAGCTACAGGACATTGGGAGCTGCTAGGAGACTGAGTAAAAAGGGGTTCCTGATGATGACATCCCCTAAACTCCAATTACCACCTTCAGAGATACGGGCTGTCCACTGGCGGAGCTGAGAATCTTGCTGACGGGAGGAACCAAAATCTGCAGGCACCAGTGCACAACCAGTGGAGAGCTCACCACTGTGACCTCGGCTAGTACCAGAAAAAGCCCAGGAGCTGCCACCATGTCAGTGATGTCATGCCCCCACCGTACCCAGAGCTAGGAGTAGACAAAATGTGACAAAATGTGAAAGTCCCAAGAGAAGCTGAATTAGGTGCTGGTGGTGCAGGCTGAGCAACCCTCGCAGCAGCCAGCTGAAAGTAGACATGACCACGGGAATCTGATGTCAGGCAGGATGATGCACGATGACAGCTGTCATAGGCCTCATTGCCTACATCCACATACCAGGCAATGGGCATACCGTGGGGTGGGGCCTGGACATGGCTGGTTTATTATGGTTTATGATTAAGCGCCTGATTCAGAGCCGCTCGCTATTTGCGGTCGTTCGTTCAAAAAAAAGGGGTGGCTATTCAAATGAACCGTTCACTCTTTGCGGTCTGTTCACGCCTCAATGTCTGAACGAGCGAGCAAAACTTGCGGTCGAAATTTTGAAAAATACGCCCCCTTGCCGCTTGCACCATACGTCATGTCCGCTATTTATTTGATTAATCGAGTACATCGAACGGCGTATGAACTGCTCGCTATTCTTGTGGTTGGTTTTTCCTACCACTATATTGCGAGCAGTTCTGACTATAAAACAACCAGGTGACGTGGTCGATGACGCTGCTGTAATAATTATGCACACCCTTAAAACGCCCGTTTTGACCTACAAGCACGCCTGCGTTCTGAATTCCACTCCCCGTTTTCAAGCACCTTCCCCTGTTACCACCCACATACGCCTTTTCCTGTCACTCAAAATAGCAGGCATTCGCTATTTAGTGAACTAACGTTTTTTGGCCGCACTGACTGGTTCGCGCATGCGTATTACAAACCGTATGCATGCGCAGATATGCGAACATCGCTCGGAACGAACGAGCGGCCACTTACAAGCGGCTCTGAGATAACAGGACTTTAGTCAATTATGTTTAAACCAACAGACATCAGAAGTATAATTGAATGTCCAAGGTGAATAACGCATTAAAGAGTGAGTATGAGGTTGAGACCTTTTCATCTCCTACTCCCTGTATCTCCTAGCCATTACTGTAAACCTGTATTTCCCCCTCTGACACCTATTCTCCTGCTGCCCTTCCCCCCTGCCCCAGAGGTCGCAATGATGGTGGTGTTGGGGTCTTTCTATCCTCCAGCTACTCCTACCAACCATACCCTCAGAAACATCCCTTACATTTTCTACATTTGAGGTTCATGCCATACGCCTATTCCAACCAGTACACCTGCGAGTAGCTGTCATTTAACATTCCCCTGGCTCTCCTTCCAAATTTCTTGACAACTTTGCTTCATGCTCCCTCACTTTCTCTCTTCAGACCTTCCCTCTATTATCTTAGGTGACTTCAATTTCCCAATCAATGTCCCTACAGAATCCTCTGCCTCTAAACTCCTTACCCCTACATCTTCATTTGGTCTCTCCCAATGTACCTCCTCACCCTCCCATGTGAGTGGCCACTCTCTTGATCTGATATTCACTCACCATTGTGATATTACTGATTACTCCAACTCCCCATTTCAACTCTCTGACCATCACCTTCTCTCTTTTAACCTATCACTCTCTCCTTTTTTGCCTCTGCCTCCAAAGGCTCCCATTACTAAGCATAACATTGACGTTATCAACACAGTTTCCTTATCCTCTCTACTCGACTCCTTTCTCTTCCCTATTCTCTCTCTCTCCTGCCCTGAACAAGCAGCTTTCCTATGCAATGCCTCCCTTACTTCTGCTCTGGACTCTATACTCTGGCAATCACTACCCTCACAGATCCACACCTTAACTCCTGCTCTCCAAATACAAACAGATACCTGCAAAAGTGTCCACAAACTGACGAGCGACAGTGGAGGAAATCACACTCTAAGGCTGACTTCTTCCATTTCAAATGTATGCTCTCATCCTACAATGCTGCCCTTTCCCTCTATAAACAGTCATATTTCAAGAACCTCATCTCCTCCCAGTCCTCTAACCACCAGCATCTCTTTGCCACTTTCATCTCCCTTCTCTGTTGGCCCCATCCTCATCCTCCCTCCACACTCTCTGCCCTTGACTTTGCCACCTACTTTACATCTAACATTGAATTCATATATCTGGACATCATGTCCCACCAAACTACCAGCATTCCACACCCTCCTCTCCCTGATCATTTCTCCACATCCATCTCACCAACTCTGACATTTTTCTCCCCTGTATTAGGAGGGAAAGTCATGGCCCTCATCTGGTCCTTCCCCCTTCCACCTCTCCCCTTGACCCTATCCCCTCCCACCTCCTCCACTACCTCTCTCCTTCTGCCTTCTCCCATCTTACCCACCTCCTTAATCTCTCCCTCTCATCAGGCACTGTCCCTTCTGCATTCAAGCATGCCCTTGTCTCCTCCATTCTTAAAAAACCTACCCTTGATCCTAACACTCTCTCCAACTACCAACCCATCTCACTCCTTTCTTTTGCCTCCAAGCTCCTTTAGCGTATTGTCTACAACCACCTTACCATCTTTATTTCCTCCCTCCCTGCTTGACCCATTTCAGTCAGGCTTCTGTTCTCTCCACTCCGCTGAAACTGCCCTTACAAACATCAGCAATGACCTTCTTGCTGCCAAATCCAAGGGTCACTACTCTCTGCTCATTCTGTTTGACCTCTCTGCTACTTTTGACACTGTGGACCACCCTCTACTCATGCAGATCCTTCACTCCCTTCATCTATGTCAGTGGTTCTCAAACTCGGTCCTCAGGACCCCACACAGTTCACGTTTTCCAGGTCACCCAGCAGGTGCACAGGTGTATTCATTACTCACTGACACCTTTTAAAAATTCCACAGATGGAGCTAATTATTTCACTTGTGATTCTGTGAGAAGACCTGGAAAACATGCACTCTTTGAGGTCATGAGGAGCGAGTTTGAGAACCTGTGGTCTATGTGATTCTGCCCTCTCCTGCTCTCCTCCTACCTCTCTGACCATTCCTTCTCTGTCTCCTCTTCCCCCCCATTACCAGTAACTGTAGGTGTTCCCCAAGGTTCTGTTCTTGGACCTCTCCTATTCTCCCTCTATACATCTTCATTAGCTGAACTCATCAGCTCTTTTGTCCTCCAATATCATCTCTATGCTGATGATACTCAGATCTACCTTTCCGCCCCTGACCTTGTATCTCTAACTGTCTCTCTGCTATCTCTTCCTGGAAGTCCCAGCACTTTCTTAAACTTAACATGTCTAATACTGAGCTGATCATCTTACTACTCACTCACATAACCTCACTTCCCACAATTTCATTATCTATTAATGGCAATACTATCTCCTCTAGCCCCCAATTGCACTTTCCTTAAAACCACACATTCAGTACCTCTCACAGTCCTTCCACTTACATCTCAAAATATTTCCAGGATCAGACCCTTTATCACCCTGGAGGCAACTTAGACCCTCATCCACTCACTGGTCATCTCCTGATTGGACTATTGTAACCTCTTATCTGGTCTCCCTGACTCCCACCTCTCTCCACTCCAATCTGTCCTCAATGCTGCTGCTTGGCTCATCGTCCTCTCCTCCAAACATTCTACATCTGCCTTCCCTGTCCTATAAGTACTTCACTGGCTCCCCTTCCCCTTCAGAGCCGAATACAAGGTTCTTACACTCACTTACAAAGCCCTCACCAAATTCTCTCCCATTTACATCTTGGATCATCTCACTTCACACTCCTGCATGCCCACTTTGCTTAACAAATGCATTCCCCCTCTCTTGCCAACTGATTACTTCTTTCCACTTCCACCTGCAAAATTTTGCCCAGGCGGCTCCCTACCTCTGGAACTCTCTCCCTATCAGACTCTCCACCTCTCTACAAATCTTCAAATGGGCTCTCAAGACCCACTACTTCATCAAAGCCTTCCAGGTCTCATCCTAACTCACTGCTCTATGCTTCTTCCTAACTGTCTACCCCATCTGGGTCACCCCTGTCTGATGCCCCGCCCCTTTAGAATGTAAGCTCTCACAAGCAGGGTCCTCTTCCCTCATGTGCTTCTCCTTCCCTCACTTATACGATCATCTACTCCAAACTCACCACAAGGGCACCTAACACTTGGTTTTTGCTGCCCTGCTGTTTTTTTTTAGTTTTATTATCACTATTACAGCAATGTTTATAAACTATGTCTTTGTCCTGCATTGTTTTGTACTGTAAGTAACTGTTTTCTTGTTTGCTCATTTGCTTATGTGCTTTGCAAGGTGCTATGGAACACCTGTGGTGCCATATAAATAAAAGATAATAATAATTATTTATTTGGTCCTATTCACCATATTTCACAGTAGCCACTATGTTGTTGTTTCTGTAACCCTTTCTGAAAATCCTGTGGAACACCTACCAGAAGATTTGATAGCACCCAGTGTAATCTACAATCCCCAGCAGGTAAAAGTGCAATATTAAAAGGTAAAAGGTTCGACTACACTAAAAAATCAGCAAAGGTTGGAGAAGCGAAGGAACTCCCCCCCCCACCCTTTGATCAGGCTACAGAAGATGCCTGACTGTGTTTGGTCTTGAATTCTGCATTAAGCATTCTAGTGCATGAATCCGCAGTAGCAGGACCACCACTCAGAAAGAAAGGTCATGGTCTGAGCCTTTCCTTGCCACTTCATGTGGTGTATAGCATGTTTGCAATTTTACATATTTTTGCCATAGATTTTCCATTTGTAGTTGGAGTTGTTTTTTAGAAGATTGTGAAATACTGTTTAGTTTTGAGGTACCTTTTCTTATACCTTTTTCCCCTTGACCTCCTTTAGTAGATGTTGAAGAAGTACTATAACTGGCAGCACTAGTACTGGGTTGCTGCTGCTCTACTGTTGACTGATCCATGATTGGTTCTATTTTTTACACCAGGAAAAAAGTAAAGCTACTGTAGTTTAACTTAACTGCCACCATATCAAGTGAACATACAATGAGATAAGGAAATGAGGGAATGTTACCTTTTACCACGATGTTTTTTTTTTATTAAAAGACTTTAAATGTATTTTGACAACAAACAATAATGGGATTTTTGTACTTATTATTTTTGGGGTGCAGCTGACGGGAACATGACCACACCCAGTTTTCACAGTAATATATGCTGGCTATCCAAAACACACACACACACACATACACTTTTTACCTTTACATGTAGTTTTATTAAAAGACTGGAGATTTATGTTGACACCAAAAAAATAAAATGCCTGGTTTCCACTTATTTATTTTTGGCATGTGGCTATCACAGATACTTCTAGTCTACACACACCCACTAAGCACAGTAATATACTCTGCCTTTAGGAAACACACACTCCTGAAAAAAGCACAATTTTTATTGAATTAATATAGAAACAATGAAATAGTTTTAAAACACAAGAAAAAAAAGAGTGTGTATATATATATATATATATACTTATGTATAATATATATACTGTATATATATTGCAACTATTGTTTTGTGGTACAGTCATTTAGACTAATGCAGCACAGTCATTTTTGGACAAAAATCACACTCTCTCTGCCCTCATACACAAGTGACTGACACTATATAAATATATGCATATTTCTGACAGTAAGTAAATTACAAATTTTGTGGTATAAGTGACAGGGTAATTGATAGTATATTTTTTTACTCAAGTGTGGATGGTTAAAGAAATCACCAACCAACATAGAACTACAAGTTAAGCACCCCAAACATCTGTAACAGCCTAGTCTTGGGGGAACAAAATTATTTGCCCCAGTGCATTCTATCCAAAATCATCTCACATAATATTTAAGATATATAGATGATCTGCTCATAATTTGAATGGAAGCAGAGGCACATCTAAAATCCTCCACTATCCATTTTTTAGATGTTAATATCAATTTAACTGCTAGAGGCCTGGATACATCTATTTATGACTTTTTGTGGAAGGGCTAGAAAGGTTTGTCTCTTATTGATGCACAGATTTTAAAGTATAACTTTTGATATTATAAGGGCAAAGTCGTGCCCTTATATTAAGGTTGAATTGAAAGAAACGGAAATCTCCATAGAGAATTCTGGATGGGGTGCATGGTGTTTAAGGGGCTACACCTCAAAAGATATTGAAGGTACCAAGCTGAAATTTGGCAAGGGTAGGTAGAACTGTTGCTCAGTGTTACATGCCAAATTTCAGAGCTAAAAAAATAAAACACGAGGATTTGGAAGTAATCTAAAGTTCCAACTGTCAGTTTTTTCTGACACTCTCAGATAGGACCACTTTTCTGCTGTTCTCTAAGGGGGATTTTTGGGAGGGCATAACTCAGGGTAGGGGCAAATTTAGACTTGGGTTCATTTTATTAGGTAGCTATTGTTCCAGGGTAGGGCCTTTTGGGGTTCAGGTAATTGAGAAACATACAAATTTTAAACTATTACCTCACACTTGCACCATTATAGCCTCAGTAGGAGCCTTCTGCAGGTGTGCTCACTGTGGCTTCACTTGGGTGTATCAAGATGGCTGTCTTCTGTGGATAGTAGCGGGGGCTGGGACTGGGTTGAAGGAAGCCAGCATTTGCTGTGGCCAGGACTCAGGGGGAGGTAGCGAGCATTAGCAGCGGCTGAGCCCCGGGGGAGATTGCAGTCGGCGGTGACAGTGGTGTGGCCGTTAGCAGGCTAGGCAGGATGAGTGGTGGGCAGTAGGACCCGGGGGAGGTAGCCAGCATCAATGGCAGATGCAAGGCTCCTGATGTCTGCATCTGTGTGTGAAAAAAATTTAACTTGTGTAAAAAAAACCAGCGTGGCCCCCCCCAAAAGAGCAACCAGCACCAGGCTTTTAGTGACCCAGTGCTGGCTGTGCAAAATATGGGGAACAAATGATGTAGGGGTCCCCCATATTCAGCGCAACCAGCACTAGGCTCTGAGCCAATCCTGGTTCTGGAAATACAGGGGACAAAAATGAGTAGGGTTCCCCTGTATTTTCTAGAGCCAGCACCGGACTTTTTTTAGTGAGGGGCTAATGCCATAGCCAGGGGAGCCCTTTCACCTGGCCCCCCAGCCAAAGCATCAACCCTGAGTACTAGTCAGCCCAGGCCCGGATCCCTGGGAAGCTGGGAACCCCCCTAATAAAGGGTTCTGCCTTTCCAGGGCACCCCAGGCCTAGGCTGATAGCCCAGGGCTATCCCCGGCACCCTTTGGACGATGGGTGCTGGGTTGATAGTGTAAATGTGTTGTGCAAAAATAAGAATTGTTAATATTGTTTTTAGCTGTGTTACTACACATCCCAGCAAGCCTCCCCCGCATGCTGGTACTTGGAGAACCACAAGTACCTGCATGCAGGGCATTACGGGCCACACACATGCACAAGTACACACATGTACACATACTCACCTCACCTATGTACACATACTCACCTATGTATCCTTGTAGCCAACGGTCCCCTTCTCCAGTAGATTATCCATAGGGTACCTGAAAAAAAACAAAATATACTCACCTTCTCCTATGCGTGGATTGGTCCCCTTTGGTCCAAAGTAGGCAATACCCGGGCTTGGTAAAACAAAAAAAAGTGATATGCGACCCATGGACATGCCGAATGAGAACTTAGCGGCGGGATTTCCCTATGGAAACCCTGCTGCTGAGTGCTCATTGGCTGAGAGAGGTGAGCCTTCCGCCTCTCAGCCAATGAGTGGTTCTCACCATTGACTTCAATGGTGAGAACTGCACATGGCCTTTTAAAAAATGGTGCCTCAGAAAGGTGTGTATTCCAATGAGCACACAATTCTGTGAATTAGCAGCTCCACCATTTTGTGAGTGACAGCAATATCACTCTGTGAGAGTGCTGAATCTGCAGTTAACCACATGGTGTACCATATCTGTATTATACAGAGAACACATCCATTAAGGTGTCAGCCTTAATGATCATAATTACATTGCTTTTTGAAGTTTGAGTGGCAGAAATTCAATAGGTTTTGTGAGATTTCAGATCATGTCTAAGAAGCCTTAATGAAACGTGAAACAGTAAGGTTTTTTGTCTATGGAATTATCATTAAAATATGTATAATGAATTACAGTCTGTGACATTTTTAAAAAAAGAATAAGAATATAGAAAATTAGAAATATAGAAAGTATAACTTGAAGTTAAAGAATAGTGTTAAAAATTGTTTTCAAATGTATATATCTATGCCTATATGGGTCCATTTGTTCACTATATATGTGAATCTCTAAATTCTTATAACAATTGTACATTTTATTATGTATTACAGTCAATAAATGCTATTGTAATCCTGTACTTCAGATCAGTGTTTTAATTTGTTTGTTTGTTATCAATATATATGTATCTCTTGGTTTGTGTATAAATCCACAAGTTCCCACTTGAATATCTGTCCAAAAACTGTATAAATTGATTGTTTGGGCTGGGTGTGATCAAGCTAGATTGCACCATGTTAAATATTATTCCCCATAATAGACTCTGGGGTCTATTTACTAAGCAGTGCTAGGAGACAAAATTAGATAAGGTACCAGCCAATCAGCTCCCAACTGTCATTTTTCAAACACAGCTTGTGACATGGCAGTTAGGAGCTGCTTGGCTGGTACCTTACCTCATTTTACTTTGTCTCCTAACACTGCTTAGTAAATAGACTCCTCTGTATCTAAATGTGGTTACAATGTTGCAGTTCACACACTTCTCAGGGAGTCTGAAAACTCCTGTTTAATATAAAACTGCAGATTGTAAACATGTAGAATTTTGTCTGTTCCTTATGGTGCATGCACACGGTCAGATCAGATAAGGGTAAATATATCGTTGTCTGATCATCCTGCATGTGCTGGATGATCGTTATCGAACATCCAGCACAGCACCAACCCCCAAACGACTAAACAACCTGCGATCAACAATCGCGGGTCCCTATAGTAACCTGGTAAATATCGACCAGGTTGGACTGCATGCATGGGCAATGGTGGTTATCGTTATGAACCATCCATGCCTGTGCATCGACTGTCATTTGGGGGTTGAAAGAGGCTAAAAAATGGACGATAGAAACAATCTAATGATAAACGATATCGTTATTGTTTATATCATCCTGCTAAATCTGACCGTGTGTATGCACCATTAGTTTTTCTTCACAATAATTGATATGGATGTGATACTGAGCTTTCATTTGTGAATTTCACTGTCTTATCTCAGATAAATGGTTAATCATGTATTCCCAGTTGTTAATGTAAGCAAACCCTGTGTATTGTTAGTATTATACCAAAACAGCAGGGGAGTATCTATAATGGGTGCAGGGTGTGCGGGGCACATGGGCCCCTGGGTCCAGGGGGCCCCATACCGCACACTCTGCACCCATAGCATACTTACCTCTCCGGAGTCCCACGTCGGAGCGGGGGTCCGGCCCTCTAAAAACGACTGGAAAATGGCCACCGCAGCCATTTTCCCGTCATTTGCGCATGCACAGTACAGGAAAAATAGCCACTGCGGCCATTTTCCCGGTGACCTGTGCATACTCTATATAACTCCGGCGCTGGCCATGCACAGCTCAGTGCGCTGACGGCTGCTGGACAGAGAGGAGGGGGCCCATGTCGGAGACTGCACACGGCCCCCTCCTCTCTAGAAACACCCCTGCAAAACAGTATGTATATATTGTATGCTTATCCACAGATCTTAGTTGGATCCTGAATAAGATTATAAAAATACTGTTAATTTTGGTTTCCTGTTAATGGGAGAACAGTATATGGATCTATTCCACTATTTATATATATGTATACTGGATCAATATTCTTTACTGTAGTCCCCATCAAGTAGCCTAAAAGGTGTGGACTAGGATTGTAATTTGTCATTGCCACAGTGTCAGCACAATTATATTCACACTGTGTAGATATTATACTGTATCAAACGGCCACTGAGCTTGCCGTGTTCTCCCAATAGAATCTTAGATTGCATCTCTGATGTAATGCAGTGGTGCTGTTATTATATATAGCTGTCTGTTCATTGGTCTTTGAGAAGGTGGAATACAATATTTGATCACTGTGACTCAGTAGACAGGTGGGGTCTAATTAGGGTTGTGGCATATTAGTTGTTAACAATAGCTAATCCTTTACAGAGAATAGGATTATTATTTGTTACAATTGCCAAGATGTATTACATACAAATGCCACCTTCTCACTAGAAGTGATTCATACCCCTCATATGTTTCTATCAGTAAATTAGTATAGTAAGTACTAATATAGTTGTTATATACGGGCTATATTAGTGGAATATTAAATTACCATATTGCTATATGGTTTATTCCTTACAAGTTATGGCCACTGTCAAGTTGTTCCTATTCTGCATAATTGTATATTCCAACCTTACAAAGGGAACTAGGATAATCATATCACTGATTTTCAGTGTATTCGGAGTGTGTTACATATATCTAATTTTATTATTGAAAGTGCTTTCTGCAGATTAAGCCCACCTTCCTCTAATGCACTGGTATAGTGGATATTGTGGTCGCTACAGCATGTGTACATACAGGTAATGACTGTAGCAGTCAGTATATCCAAAATATGCTGTGTAAATGCGTCTTCTTATTAACTGTGTTTACTGCGTCTGATAGTGAACTGATGCAGTGGACAGTGAAAAAAAAATGACAGCATATGTTCAGAGCGTACGGGGTAATTGCTCTTATTTCATTTATAGATATCTATCTAAATATATCTACCCCTCGCAGACTGACTAACTAGCTATTGCTGCTCTGAGTTTTACATGTCAGGTTAGCATTTAAACGGACTTTAAATGGACTTCATACGGTCAGTACAAGCCGACGTACGTTTCACAGATGACTGCTTTTTGCACAAGTACCGTGCAATAATCTGCATGGTACAGATTATTGCATCCCTCTCTTGTTTTTAATACATCTATTTATGTCAAACCGACAGATAGAAATATCAGTCTTAGAAATGATAGTTTCCATCCCTTACCTCTCCGTAAGGGTTTACCTTACTCTCGATTTCTATGTATAAGACATATCACCAGTGATGAACAAATTTTGAACAGATGGTAAACAAATTTGTTATTATAGGATATGATAAAAGTTCTTTAGAGAAGATCAAACAAAAGGTTTTACTAACCCCCCCGTATAGACACACATCCCACAAGAACAGGAAACTTACCATCTCTTACCATACCTTTGTTTAATACCTTCACAAAGAGGAGTAAATCAGTAGTTAAAAAGGCTAAACAGTTTTGGCCTTTAATTAACACAGACACTGAACTCCCATTGTTATTAAATTTGAAGATTATGCCTAGTTATAAGGCTGTACCCACTGTGTTTACATAAGTACTGTTACACAAAAGGTAATTTTCCACTTTGTACACATAAGTACTGTGTTTATATAAGTACTGTGACTCCACAGGCCATACCCCACTGTGTTCATAGAAGTACTGTGACTCTGCAGGCTGTACCCCACTTTGTTCACATAATATATAAGTATTGTGACTCCACAGACTGTATCCCACTGTGTTCACATAAGTACTGTGACTCTGCAGGCCGTACTCCACTGTAGTTGCTTTTGTACAGGAGCAGGAGAAGCAATCAGCTACTAGTGCTGCAGCTGCTGCTACCAGTCATGATGATACTAGTCCCTCAACATAATCTACTAACACCGATGCACAAGGGAATAGAGGGTAATAGTCAGGGCATCTGAAAGAAAAATACAATAATTTTCAGTAGTGATAAAATCTAATAAAGGGAAAGTTTAATGCAGAAAAACATAAAATTGCCAACATGCCGTGCACCACACGCAGTGGCAAGAAAAGGCTCAGACCATGGCCTTTATTTATGAGTGGTGGTTCTGCATCTGTCAGTGAGGCATTTTCTTCTGCCTCTTATGACAATGCAAGCCCTTATCACTCATAGGGGTAAATTTACTAAGCTCCATATTTGGCCAAATTTACGTTTACATGAGTATTTTGGCATTTTTACAAACACTGGAATTTATTATGGCAAAAAACGGGGCTATTTTCCATCCTTACGGAGTTGAACTCGGGAGTTTTGGGACTTCAAATGCGGCTGTAAACAGTAATAGAAATTAATACACCATCAACTCAACAGGGCAGTACTTTCCATAGACATTTGCAGAACATGTGAATTTACCATCAATTGTGTTTTCAAAATCATAAACGTGTTAAACATGGTGTTGAAATAGAAGTTACAAATGTTCCACCTTTTGGACAGAAATTTGGATATGCAATTGCTTTTGGAACATCCTTTTTCACATGTGTATCCATTTGAAAGCATTCTGCAAACAATTATGATGCCTATTAAAGGGCAAAAAGCTGCAGCATACCTTTCTCTGTTTCCAAGATGGCAGAATATGTTTATTCTGGTTTGATGCAGGGTGCTTTAGATTCCTGAGACTCTACCAACAGGCTGAAAGTACCCAGGAGCAAGAAACTGAACAAGGTCAGCAGGTTATGCAGGTCCCATGAAGGCTGCACAAGCCTTGTTTTTTTAGAGGGCGTTTGAACCTGAATGCATTGGTCAATGGTGAGGTCATACTGATGTTCCAGCTCAATCGTAACAACTTACTTCATCTGTATGACCTAGTTAAACTTGTCATAGACCCTGACACAGCATGCTCATGCTCTGTTTTAGGCCTGCATAAACACATGGCTGTGTTGCACTTTCTGGCTACTGGGTATTTTCAGTCTGTCACTGGTAGAGTTATTGGGATCTCACAGTCCACCTTCTCTTGGTTTCTCACCCAGGTGATAGCTGCATTCCAGCTTCTAATTGTCAACTCTATCTGCTTCCTAAGCCAGGAGTCACAGTGGCATGCAGGGTAGCTTTTGATCATATAGCAGACATGCCAAATGTTCTGGATGCAATTGACTGCACACACATTGAGCTGAGACCACCTAGGGTGCATGCACATGTTTATCTAAATAGGCACCATGCACACTCCACTAATGTGCAGTTGGTTTGTGATGCAAACCTGAAAGCAATAATGTTGTGGTGAGTTACCCTGGCTCATGTCATGACTCGTTTTGTCCTCAGTCAGCCCTTCATGATCAATTTGAGGCCAGACAAATGCTGGAGGGTTGGCTACAGGGTGAGTAATTACATCATTGGCCCTTTAAGGCCAACACACATGTCTCTATGTAAATGTTTTTTAAATGATTTTTCTCTTTTGTTTAGGTGATACGTCTGTTTCTCCTGGCTACTGACTCCGTTGTTGCTTCCAGTTTCCCCTGCTGAGCACAGGCATAATGATGTGCATAAGGCCACTAGAGAGGTGGAAGAAATATTTCTTTGACTACTGAAATCGTGGTTCCGCTGTCTGGACAGCTTGGGTGGCATTTTGTTGTACAGTCCATCTAAAATTTCTGACATTGTGCTAAGCTGTGGTCTTTAAATAATCTGTGTTTGCAGCAAGGTGCTAGCCATGATTACGTATTAGACAGTCAGCAGGCAGGGGATTCTGTTGTATCAGGCAACAATCTGACATCTGACAGTTGTCACGTCTGAGGGTTTGTTTTGGGTTGGAATAGGCATAAACTTAGGTAGTTTGAGCTAGGACCTCCTCATGTGTAGATGTGAGGAGGTAGAGATATGGCAGTGGATGATGGGCCTGAAGGTGAGAACAGGAATAGAAAGTCTTTATTGAACAGCATATTGGAATGGAACTGAATATATAATACTGAATGAATGAGCAGAATCGGATTGGGACGGATAATGCTAGATTGAGAGCTGGATCAGTTTGAGACCAATGTTGATGATTTCAAGAACTTGATGGAATTTAATCTGATGTTGAAGAATTGATGAACTTGATCTGTTTGAGACAGATGTTGAAGAATTGAAGGACTTAATTGATATAAGTCCGATGTTGATGAATTGATGAACTTGATTGGTTGGACTGATGTGGATGAATTGAGGAACTTCATTTATAAGAGTCCGATGTTGGAAGCATTGGATGAGACTAATGGTTGGAGGTATCAGCTGGAACCAATGGTTGCTGTAAGAACAAGTCTCAGTGGTAAAACCAGACTGGTGTGCAAGATGGTATAGGAGACTTGTTTACCAGATCTAGGAACTGGATAAAATGGACTGGGGGCCTGATTCAGCTTCAGACAGAATTGCAAAGCTTCTCACAAGCAGCTTTGCAATTCTGTCTTTGCAGATATGGTAATGCATCACGCCTCCTGCTGCGTTACATATCCGAGCTGCATTGTCAGCTGACAGAGATTTCCTGGCTTCTTTCCTCCCCCCAAAGGCAGAGACAAACCTCCATTTTGGGAAACAGAGGGTATTGCCACCCCCTCCCTGCCCACAAATGACGGCAGACTGTCAATCACTGACAGTCTGCTGCCAGTTTCCTTGTGGGATCGCAGACCCATTCTGCACATCTGCAGAACGGGTCATGCACCTGCGCAGTTTCCTGATCATCGGGAATCTGCTTACAGCAGTGCACTAGTGTGCACTGCTGAATAAGGCCCTGGGACCATTCAGATACAGAGTACCTGGGAGCTTAGTACTGAGCTGTAACTTCAGCAAGAAGAGACATTGTACTGGCACTGAGGGCTAGTCAGGGAATGGAATTTATAGGGGTGGATCCCCAGGGATTGGATGCTGCAATCAGCTGGTCTGAGAGCAGCGCTCTGAGTGGAGGAAGAGTGTCAGGTGACCGAGTCCAACATGGGACAGAACATACTGTTGTTCTGGAGGGAACTCTGGCATGTAGTTTGTATACCATCATACAGGATGCGAGCAAGTGACTGTGGAGAGCCATCTTCATGCTCAATGACAGGACACTGACTAGACGGGGCAGGAGTAGACCTCAGCACAAGCCAGGAGTGATGTGCAGCGTGAGTGGACCTCTGTGCTCTCCAGGAGTGATGCACAGCATGAGCGGACCTCAGAGCTAGCCAGGACAGACAACGGAGAGGTACAGAGGGTAGTTTTAAGTGTCCTGAGTGTGACAACAGTGGGAGGCAGATAAGGCAGGAGCTCATTGAACACCATTTTACCAGTATGTGTTTGTTTTCATAAAATAATAACACTAATTACATGTTTTTTTGTGTTAATATATATCTGACGCGTGGGTAGTATAATGATAACCATTCTACTTGACTACATCTTAATATTTAAGTATGTTGTGTTTGCATAATATTTTATTAAAATAAATATATATACATATATAAAGTATATGTAATTTGTCCTAGAATCACATTATTGCCAGTAGTCCTTAAACATGTTCAGTGTACATGTTTTTTTTGGCTATATTGAGGGCTTTAAAAAAATCTTAATTAACAATATATACATATATATTTTTTAGGCCTGGATATTAATCTGTCATAATGAAAATAATCATAATGTGTTTGTGTATAACAGAGTGATGAGAAACCACATTATTGACATCATTTTTCTACAACATACAACATAATAACCTGAAATTAATAAATACAATTATATGTTTCAAATGTTGTTTCTTTTTGAACTTTCAAAAACTATGACCACTGTACTCAGACAAATGTATAGGTGTAACCTAAATTATTGGTCCATAATTTAAAATTGAATGTTCTCTCTGGCACAGGGCACCAAAAGGTCTAGTTACGGCTTTGCTGATTGGTTAGTGCTTTATCTCTCAATATGTTCTCTCTCTCCAGTCTTTGACAAATACTCCCCTAAGTGTACTATGAAAACATTTTGTATACAACAGTACATGGCATAATAAATGACTAGCTTATTTTTTGTGAGACACATGACTCCAACAACGGGATTGTCCTCTTTGTGGAGTATCAGCTGAGTTTCTATTGTGCAATCTGCACGGTACTGGAGAGCCCATTGGTGTTGTATGTGGGGTGGTATCCCTTCAAGTGCTGCTACCATCATTTGTTAATTTATGATTTATTTGTTTGCCTACATTGTTTAGGCTATTATTTAAGTCCCTGGTAGCACTATTATGTGATTCCATCATATTAATAACTGATTGCTGATGTGCTAAATTAGCTTCCAGCATATGTAGGTAAGCCTGATGAAATTTATGGCTGTCCTCCATTAAGTGCACAAATGAATCATGGAATCTCTTGTTGTCAGTGCGCATTTCTTCTAGTTACCTACTCTTGTCAACTCAGTGGTTAAGTGGCTGACATTTTGGACATACAATGGGTATGTCTTGTCTGTGTGCTTATTTTTTTACTTGTTTTTGGAGATTTTCAAGCTGTTTGTTTTGGTGTTGACCCCAGGTCTCCCAAAACTTTTCCTCATCAATGTCACGTGGCATTTTTGTGGATGCTGGTGTGTGTGGCGTGCTTGGGGTGTTGGCAGGAATACTTGGTGAGCTGCACGCAGCATTGGTGATGTGGCAGGCTCAATAACAGCTGTTAGGTGTAATGTAAATGTGTATTCTTCCACATTAGGTTGTGACATTTTTGGTTGCTGATCACCCTGACTGTTGTCCTCCTGTGAGACTGGCATTGAGAAATGTGTAAGTATTTTTGTTCAATTACAAATACTTTTAACTTTTACATTCTGAAAAATGAATAAATAATAAATAATGTGCTCCTATATTGCACACTATAAACATATTGAGGACCCAAAATTTGTTCCAAAATCGAGAAGTAATATTAATTTTGACTAAAAATTTACAACTATTTCTAATGTACCAAGTAGTACATTACACTTGCAAAAACAAACTCATCAGACAAATAATATAAATGAAACACATTGTCCATTTTTTTTAACAACATATGTTATGATATTGCACAACACAGTAATTGACTGTGGTGATGTGCACATTGTTGTTTTTCTGTATTTTCAAAAAAATTAACTAATTGTATTAACATCCTCATAAGCATTAAAATGTTTTAGGCCCAGGGTTAAACAAACACACTTCCTGCGTGCATAACTTTAAAAAATATTTCATGATGTAATGTACTATTGCTTATGTACCTAAAAAACAATGTGCTTCACTTTAATATGTCAACATATATACAGGCTAGATATATGTTTAGTGTTATTTTTGGGATGTTTTGTCTGCTTATATTATAAGGGGACCTGGAAGTTGGAAGAGATACTAATATTGGAGGGTTTTTGATTAAATGGTTTTTGATGATGGAATTTTTTCGTTTATATTTGTAGTTGTCCCGAGAAAGAGGGACAACTACAAATATATGAAAAAATTCCATCATCAAAAACCATTTAATCAAAAACCTCCAATATTAGTATATCTCTTCCAACTTCCCAGTCCCGTTATAATATACCTCTATCCTCAAAATACTCTCAAATATCACCACAGAACCAATACACTGCTCACAAACTCACTATACTTAACCCCTTGCAATTTCATCTATCAACCAATTACTCACCAGTCATCTACTGATTCATACCAAAACTTTATCCTACTTCTAATAATTTACACCACCAGATCAGATTTTGACAGCAGTAACCCCAAATTAACATATATTAGACACCTAATACATATATGTATGAAAATATGCATATACATATGTACCTAATTAATTAATTACATGACCCATATTAATGCCACCAGGCCTGAATTCACTTATTCCAGGTCATGCAGGCAAGCAACCAAACTATCAGTCATATAACCATTGTATATAGATTGACAGAATGACTATCATATGCGCATTTGTAATATAATATATTTACTATATCAATACCGTTAATGGTATATAATTATGGATGGAAACATCATTACTCAAACAAAAGGAATCACAAAAGACACCAATTACTTCAATAAACCTCAGGCTGGCTTCCATTAAGCAATTAAGGAATCAATCAAGCCCCTAATAATAGAAAGCTCACAAGCTCTACACCAACACAGCCCTGACGAAGCCTGCACTAATTTCAGCAGGTGAAACGCGTTCTCAACACCCCCTTCTACATTCTAGAACTGCCGGACGTACCCCAGTCATCATATCGGTGGTGAGGCACAGTGCACACTCACTGTTGGAGCGCCGCAAGCAGCATCCCCCACCCCCATTGCAGGCAGCGTAAAAGGAGGCCTCCTTTACATCACGGCACACGTTTGTGCCACACCAGCAGCAAACTACCAAAACGACACTACAGGTTGAGGTAGGGGGTGAATGCACCCATGTACAGACACTCGCAATACTGCACCATATGCAGCATCCAGTAGCCACCGCTACCAACTTTAAATAACAATTATAGCACCCTATGCAGCATTGCATTAGGACTTTGCTCTACTAGACAAGACATTCCCAAACAAATTGTTACAATTGTCTCTATTTATACATGCATTGTCTGTACTAGAATCAGCTGTATCCACCATTGGTTATATTGTAGTACAATTTTAATCACACTGTACTACTTTTTCATATGTCATTTCTTATCCTATTTGTTATCTGTTTGCTCTATGACTAGTGAGGCTTGGTTTTTACCCTGCTGATCACTCCACCTTGCTAGCTACTGTGCATTGCTTTGTATTGCCTGGCTTTAAGTGCTTTATCCTGCTCTATTTCCTGTGTTCTATCCTGCTTTTTGTGGTGATGGATCCCTGCTGTTATAGAGCACTGCTGTCCTATGCTGTGGTCAAGCTGAGTGAGGAGAGGGAGAGGACCCAGCATAGGAGGAGGCAGGGGCTGGCTGGCAACTTTCAGCCTGGGGGGCAACACAAGCAAGTGGCCCAGGCTTTCTAAAAAAAAAAGAATAATGCAATTGTCCAGACAAATGAGTGTCTCCCTCTAGATGTCTAGGTGGGGGAGGGAAGATGTGTAGGGGGTAGGACAGTAGATGTGTATGGGTCAGGAGGGTAGATGTGTGTGTAGATGTGTAGTGAGAGTAGTTGTGTAGGAGGGTAGATGTGCATGGAGAGGATGTATTGCGGGAGGAGGGTTAATGTGTAGGGAGAGGGTAGATATGTGAAATCTGTATGGTTAGAATCCCGACAGTGGCTGCCCGACATGGATGAAAATCCTGATCGTCTTAAGGTAAGTATTCACTAACCTAATTCCCCCCCTACCCCTCCTTAGGGGTGCCTAACCCTAACCTTCTCCCCCAGTGCCTAACCCTAATCCCCCCTCTAAGTGCCTAAACCTAACCCCCCCTTTCCCGCCACCTAAACCTAAGTCCCCGGGGGGGTGCCTAACCCTAAGTCCCCCCCGGGAGCCCTACACCTAACCTTTACCCTCCCCCCGCGGCTGTCCGTGTTCGGCGCCTGGCATCACTTCGATCGGGATGCCGGGCACCGGTCTCCCGGTGTCGGTAAAATTACAGGCATCTAGATTTAGACGCCTGTCATTTAACCCTCGCTGGGATAAAACAGTCAGGAAGCCAGCCGTCGGGATTGCTATTGCCGGGTTCCTGACTGCATACCAGATATGTAGGGGGGAAGAGGGTATATATGTATTGAGGAAGATGTGTAAGAGCAAGGGAGGATGTGTATGGGAGGAGGGTAGATGTGTATGGGAGAGGATGTGTAGGGGGGAAGAGGGTGGATTTGTAGTGGGGAGGTGGGAGCATGTGTGGGGTGGAGGAAAGGGATTTGTAGGGGGGAGATGGAAAATGTGTAAGGTAGGAAGGTGGATATGTAGAGGGGGAATAGATATGGCTGGGAAGAGATAGGATTGACAGGAAAGGAGGAGAAAAGAAGGGGATAATAGAGGAGACCGAAAAAGGAGGAACATTGACAGAAGCATGAAGAAGAGAGCGAGGAAAGGAAGAAGACGAGGGGGCAGGTGGGACAAGAATGTCAAGGTGATTTGTAGGGGTTAGAGATGGAGCGGTAGTGAGACAGGAGCAGACAGGCAGAGGTGAGACAGGAAAGGGCTGCAGTGTTAGATTATGGGTATAGGGAAACCATCTCGACCCCCATTTCATTTATCACAAAATGTATACATATATATATATATATATATATATATTGCACTCACAGTCAAATGGCTAACAGCAGGGGTGCACTCAACATATGTGTGCTTAATCCATGGGGGGGAGAGAGAGGTAGGTAGGTAAAAATACACTGTCACTTACCACACATAGCTGACTGTCACTGATGATGCAGGCAGTGTCGCTCAGGGTCCTCTCTTCTACTTCTTCTGTCTCATGGGTGGGGAGTGTAGTAGGTGCCAGGCCCCGTGGTACTGCTGTAATTGATGTGCAAAGTGGGCAATGCTGCATGTTGCTGCTTGTGCCCGGTTACTTTTACCCTCGCCTCCACCTGCTCCTCTTAGGTAACCATGGTTACAGAGGGGCAGCCGCAGCAGTCAATTCCGGCTTCGGGGTGCTGCGCTGAGGTCCCGATTATCTCATGGCCCCTCTGAATCTTTAAGCGCCTGGGCCAATCACTAGACTGTGACATCGGAGCCCCGGCAATTAGCTGCGTCAGGGAGGAGGAGCTTAAGTGGAGGGGAGGAAGCAGGAGGGGTCACCTTCCTCTGCTATATCTGGACCGTCTCCTCCTGCTGCTTAGTTACAGCCTGCGGCCAGCAGCTGCGTATGAATCAGCCAGACTCATTATTAGTAATGCACGTCAATGCCACTGCAGGCCACTTCAGTGCCCCGCTGACGCTATAGTCTGTTTAGGGTTAAAAAAAGTGCAGATACTTCCCCCTCTGGATCCGCCACTGCTCCCTGGTGCCTAACACAACTGGCGGCCCTATAACAGTGAAAGCATACCGGCCCGGGGGGCAGATGGCACCCTGCCCCCTGGCCCAGCCCACCACTGGGAGGAGGATGAGGTCCTGCTGGACCAAGGATTGGCTGCTGGAGAGAGAGAGTCAATCCTACATGCCCCCCGATGACTACTACAACTTCCTGCGGAAGGATGACACCACCTTCCAGGAATTGCTGCGCCTGGTGACCCCCTATAACCGGAAGCAGGACTCCAAGTTTCGGATAGCCATCATGGCTGAGGAGTGGCTCGTGGCTATGCTGAGGTACCTGGCTATGGGACACTCCTTTGAAGACCTAAAGTTTGGGACCCGCATCTCGGCTCAAGCTTTGGGATACATTATCCCTGAGACCTGCAAGGCTATCATGAAGGTGCTGCAGTTCCATTATTGTAAGGTAAGATAAAACACACACCACACTTTTTTATAGTTAAACCAGGAAAAAGTTTTATTTAAACTTTCTATAATTTGTTAGTTATTAGTATATTAAATACTCAATAAAACTGTATTTTGGGGTTTTTTTTTGTTATTTTGTGGCCAACATGGCCTATAAAATGTCTAAAACATAAATATTTATTTAAAATATTATATATATATATATATATAAATAGATTTATAAAATGCAAAAAGTATCTTCAAGCTACCTAAACCCTGATAAGTATGGTGCGGTATGAGCTATGGTGTTGGTGGCACAGATTTCAGGGGTACAAACACATGCTGCAAGTGCAAACTCAGTGGTTCCGGCCCCTTTGAGATACACTTCCAGCATGTGTTCATTAACCCACCTGAGTCTGTGTCACAAACACCATGCTGCATACAGCACCATACTTATCAGGAGTATGAAACTTCCTCATTACTGTGCTAAACTATGCCAACATGGTGGATTTTTGGTAGTAAACAACTGTATAAAATGCAAAAAGTATCATTATCGAGGGGGACCCACATCACAATTGTGCAAAAGCGGCATTTTCCTCATCAGCTTCAAATAATGCTGAGAAAATATTGGGCTGGGAGGGTGGAAAACTGGATTGATAGGAGGAGGTGGATGGGGAATATGTTGGAAGGAGGAGGTGGGTGGGGGAGCAGGATGGTAGGAGGAGGTAGATGGTGAAGGAGTTTGTAAAGAGGAGGTGGTTGCGGGAGGAATTTGTAAGGAGGAGGTGGGTGGGGATGGAGGTTGGCAGGAGGAGGTTGATGGGGGAGGAGTTTGGAAGGACGTAGTGGGTGGGGGAGGAGCTTGGAAGGAGGTGGTGGGTGGGGGAGGAGGTTGGAAGGAGGAGGTGAGTGGGGGAGCAAGATGGTAGGGTGGGTAGTTGGCCATTGGTGGAAGGTATGTTTGTGTTGAATAGTAGGTGGGTGGCAGTGTGGTGAGTGTATCAGGGGTAGGAACTGGGGGCCAGGTTACAATGGTTGTATCAGATGTGAGTAGAGAGTTCTGATCTTTGAATATCAGTGATGTCAGTCTTTCAAACTGAATCCTTTGGTATTGGACCATTGCATTCAGCACTGTGCTCACAGGCAGAAAAGTGGTCTTATTCATCTGGTGGCTGTAATAGGGCTTCTCTGGCCTGTCGAAGTAGTGGGTCCTCCCCCTCCTGTGTATGTTTTGGGGTTCTTTGGATGCAGGGGGGTGGGGGTTGTTGGAAGCACCACAGTTTCATCTGCACTGGCAAAAGGTCTGGGGTGCTGGGGATGTCAGAAGTCTGTTAACAGAGAAAAATAAAATCAATTTCATATAGTAATTCTTTCACAGTTCCCTACAAGCACGACAGAGTGGATAGCCATTGGGGATGAATTTGAGAGCCGTTGGCAGTTCCCTAACTGTGGTGGAGCTATGGACAGCAAGCATATTCAGATTACCCCACCTGCCAACAGCGGGTTGTACTACTACAACTATAAGGGGTACTTCAGCATTGTTCTGATGGCGGTGGTGAATGCCAACTATGAGTTCCTGTTCATAGATGTGGGGAAAAATGGCCATGTTTCCGATGGTGGCTTGTTTAAGAACACAGCATTCTACGAACGGCTCACCATTTCAGGCAACGAAACATGGCCTGAACTATGTATTCATAGCTGATGAGGCTTTCACCCTTCATGAGAATGTCATGAAGCCATTCCCACAGAGAGCACTCAATCATGACAAGTGGGTCTTCAATTACCAGTTATCTCGGCAAAGGCGAATTGTAGAGAACGCCTTCAGGATCTTGAGCAACCAATTCCAGGTTTTGCATACACCAATTAATTTAAAGGTGGAGAAGATTGACTGGGTGGTCACCACTTGCTGTGTCCTGCACAACTTCCTGTACAGGAAAGCCACCCAGCAAAGGATATTGGGCACAGCTGCAGTGGAAGACTAGACCATCCAGAAGAGGTTGCTCAGTTCCCCTCAGTGGCTGTACCATCAGTGATGGAAACCAGACGTGCTCCAGCCAAAAAGGTCAGAGAGGAATATATGGCCTACTTTATCGGGGACCGATCAGTGCTGTGGCAGGAGGAGTATATCTGAAAAAGTGGTAGGGACACTGTATTTCTAATTGCTGACATTCCACATTACTGGGTCTCTACTTACCGAAGATGTGTTAGGATCTGCAGTTAAGCTGATCATATTGTTTTTAGCTTCCAGCCTTAGTTGCTACTGAGGCACCGCACTAATTACTGCCTGTCTGTGTGCAGCATTAGGTACACACTAATTGATTCTCCTGTTTGTACACAGCCAGAGTGCACACTAGTTTGTCATTAAGGGAGGCTTGCTCTGGTTGGGCCCTGTGCTGTTAAATTCCAGCCAGCCCTTCACTCCATGCTGGTGATAGAGTTTCTCGTACTTCCGGTTGTTCCAGTCTCCTGTACTCCAGTTGAGTTCCAGAGCCAGTCTAACTGTGTTTTTCTACTGCCGTTTGTCCCATCCAGGCTACCCAGTCTGCATTCCACCTGCTCATACTGCTTGTGTCATCTAGGCGGCACGGTGCGCTTCCTCCACCTGAAGCACCAGTCTATGTCCGGTGGCTTGTTTCAACCCAGCAACATTGGCCACAACTCTGCGTCCCGAGTGTGCGATCTAGTGCATCATCGCCAGTGTCAACCCGGCGACATTGGCTCTAACTCAGCGGTCCAAGTGCGCAATCCAGCGCACCATCGCCAGTGTCCTCCCAGCAGCACTGGTAGCAACTCAGCGTCCCAAGTGCAAAATCCAGTGCACCATCGCCAGTGTCAACCCGGCAGCACTGGTAGCAACTTAGCGTCCCAAGTGCGCAACCCGACACACCACTGCCAGTGTCAACCCGATGACATTGGTAGCATCTCTATGCCTTTGTACCCATTCTGTCAAAGACTCTTCAGCCCAAAGGCTGCATCAAACCCTGGGGCCCTAGGTCACAACTAGCCAAGGCAAATCAGTCCTCAAGGCTGCTTCAACAGCCCATTGGCTGCATATCATCATTAGCCTCTTGGCCACAACTGGTCAATGCAAATCAGCCCTCAGGGCCGCTCTAACAGCCCAAAGGCTGCATTTCACCGTTAGTCTCTTGGCTTCAACTAGTCCATGCAAATCAGCCTTGAAGGCTGCTTCACAGTCTAAAGACTGCATCCCACCCTTATCCCAGGGGCCACGACTAGTCAATTTAAACCAGCCCCAAGGCTGTCTTCAAACCAGGTCTAGCTAAACTAACCCTGTGTTTTAACATTATCACTGGCCATAAACTAGAGATTAGTCATGGAACCCGGACAGAATCCAGTGCAAATTCTGGCCCCCCAGATTCAGGTGGTAACCCAGAAGTCCCAGGAACTTTCCCTCAAGTTGGATGAAACACGGGCAGGGCCCATTCACCCCATGGTTCGCGAGCCCAAGCTCAATCTGCCCGACCGTTTTTTTGGGAGTCGTAACGACTTTGTAAACTTTAAGGAGAGCTGTAAGCTTTATTTCAAGCTTAGGGGGTAAAATTTATTAAAGGTCATTTTGAGTGATTTGAGGTGCAATTTGCAACAGTAAAAAAAAAAGTTTGTGTTTAAATCAACCACTACCCCAGATTATGCAATAGACAGTGAGCAAGCAGGTGTGTTGTTACCCTGAAATGACTGTGAGTTCAGAAAGTGGAATGCAGATTAAGGCTTTCCTTATTTCAAACTATTTCAGGTGTTAGTATATTTCACTTTGGCTTTTGTTACAAATAACCATAGTATATAATCAATAATATATGTGTATGTTTGAACATATGAATTTTGTGTGTTGTAATGTTTTTTTTAATAATTTGGGTTCAAACGAATGATCTAAACCTATTTGTATTTGTTGCTAATGTTGTTTTCATTTTTGACGTGTTGGATACTGTTTGGTTTTTAAATTGCAAAACACACAAGACACGCTTACATTATACTTTGTAGCCACTTACACAGTGAAAAGAGTGAAGGTGCGATACTTTTCACCTACACGGAAACTTGACCAGTGAATTGAGTTTCTGCTTTGGTGAAAAGAGTGAAGGTGCAATACTTTTTCGCCTACACGGAAACTTACAGAACATTAAACTTATAATACAAGTTGACATATTTAATAAACAAATAATAGCTGAATCATTTTTATTAAGCAATTACTTTAAATAGCAAAACACACAAAACACTCTTACATTATACTTTGTAGCCACTTACACAGTGAAATGAGATTCCGCTTAGGCGAAAAGAGTGAAGGTGCGATACCTTTTCATCTACACAGAAACTTAACCAGTGAAATGAGTTTCCGCTTAGGTGAAAAGATTGAAGGCGCGATACTTTTTCACCTACACAGAAACTTACAGAACATTAAACTTATAATACAAGTTTACATATTTAATAAACAAACAATAGCTGAATCATTATTTTTATTAAGCAATTACTTTGCAAAACACTTTATAGAAATGAACCAACACAAAATAAGTCCACAATAACTGTATACTTGTTTAATAAACAAACACAATACAAACATATTCCAAACCAATCTAGATTAATAAACAAATGCACATGAAACTTTGACTCCTTATTAGCATAAATAAGTACAAGTAAAGATATTCAAAACAAACTTTAGTGTGGCTTGAAATGAGAAATGACATACAATGAAAACATTGCCATAATAGAATGAAAACACAAGCAAAGTACAAATTAATTAAAATAAACACAACAATAAAAATCCAAAAAATTATCTTTTTCTTTTAGGATATTTAACAGAGAGTGGAATATCCACATTCCTGTCTGTTATCCCTCCTTGGGTTCTAAGGCCAGACCTGGGTTGGACAATTGTTTCTTTACTTGTTGGGGTACTGCAAATGGATGTAGAAGGTAATGTTTCAGGAAATCTAGTTAAAATGCGGTCAGCTAGTGTACTGATACTTTGGATTAAATCAACTATAGCATTAGTGTGGCCCTGCTGAATGTCACTAATATTATTAAATAATGTTTGTTGTGTTGAGAGGAACCCACTGACTAATGCCTGGTGTTGTGTGTAGATTTCTGCTGTTTGACTTTGAACGGCTGAGGCTATATTGTGCATATTTGAATTTATTTTGTCTAAGGTAACATTAATACTGTTTAATGCATTACAGGTTGGGTCTCCCATGTCCAAAATGCTTGGGGCCAGGGGTATTTTGGATAACGGAATATTCCGTATTTTGGAATAATTCCATATCATAATGAAATATCTTGGGAATAGGCCCCAAATATATACACACACAATGCATTTATGTGTTATATACACCTTAAAAACACAGCCTGCATGTAATTTTAAACAATATTTTCAATAAATTTGTGGCTCAAACAAAGTTTGTGTACATACATGAAATTCATTTATGTTTCATATACACCTTATACACACAGCCTGAAGGTAAATGTATACAATATTTTTTAGAATTTGTGCCTTAGACAAAGTTTGTGTACATTGAACCATCAAAAATCAAAGGTTTCATTATTTGAGTCATGCCAAAAAAATTCCGTATTTCGGAATATTCCATATTTCAGAATATTGGATATGGGAGACTCATTGGATATGGTGCATCAGAGTCATGCACATTCACCTCTGCAACAAGTTCTATAGGGATTAATTATTTCACTTTCTCTTCATACTCGTTAAATGTGATATCTTGTGGTGAACCACCACCAGTTCCTTTCTTCTTCCATATTTTGCTTCACTAATCATTTAATATCTGAAAATCTTTTAAAACAATTGTTTTTGTCTTTTAAAAATGCCAACAGAATTTACAGCATCAACAGGAATTTGCCACATGGCACGCTTCCGTGATGCCAAAGTTTTTCTGGCACTCATCCCTAATAAACAATTAAAATTTGGAATCAAAGCATCCACTAATGCACAATTCTCCGCAAAACTAAACCTAACATTTCTTCCAGATCTCGTTTTGCCAGGTTGCAGAACAAGCACAGCATCTGTATCCTCACTCCCCTCCCAGTTCCTGCTGCAGTCCAGGAGGAGCCGATGCAGTTGGGGGTTTACCGTCTTCCAGCTGAGGAGAAATGGAGGAGGCGCACACTGAGACTATGCATGTACTGCGGAGGTAAAGGGTATGTGGCCCAACACTATCCTGTCTTGTTGGGAAAAGATAGAATCTAGATGGTTGTGGAGAGTTACATCTAGGCCTTGCATCCATCTCTCCAAAAAATTCAGTAATTTTACCTACCTTGCTCACATATTCAGATGGTCAGGTTCCTGTCTTGGCCTTTATCGATAGTGGGTCCGTGGAAAATTTTATGGACCACACATTCTTTGAGACCTTGAGTCTACTTCCTGAACCTCTGGATAATCCAGTCACTGTCGTTGGCCTAGATGGGAGAAGTCTTTCTCCAGTTCCTATTAATTTCTGGATGCCTCCTATACAGTTGACCAGGGTGCTCTGCATCAAGAGGAGCTCTCATTTCTTCTCCTCCAGTGTCTGATGGCTCCAGTTGTATTAGGCTTATGAAGCACAACCCTGTTATCCAGTGGCAGACTGGGGAGATTCTCCAGTGGAGTCCTTCTTGTTTTGTTCATTTTTTGTCTCATCCAGTTTGTCTTGCCGCAGTCATTCCAGTGGACACTCCCAAGGTTCCTGCTCCATACCGTGATCTGGTGGAGGTTTTCTCTAAAAAAAAGCTGACATTTTGCCACCTCATTGCCCCTTCGATTGTGCCACTGACCTGATACCTGGTGCCAAACTTCCTAACAGTAGGCTGTATGCCTTGTCAGTTCCTAAGGATAAGGTGATGCAGCAATACACCCAAGAGGCTCTTGAAAATGGATTAATTCAGCCATCCAGATCTCCGGTAGGTGCTGGTTTCTTCTTCTTCCAAAAGAAGGATGGGTCCCTCCGGCCCTGCATTGACTTTCATGGACTTAATAAAATTACAGTGAAAAATGCCTACCCTTTGCCTTTCATCTCAGTTCTATTTGACCAATTATGGGAGGCATCTATCTTCTCACAGATTGACTTGCATGGAGCTTACAATATCATCCGCATCAGTAAAGGAGATGAGTGAAAGACAGCCTTCAACATCCACTCTGTGCATTTTGAGTATTTGGTAATGCCATTTGGTCTGTCCAATGCCCCTGCTATCTCCCAAGACTTTATTAATGAGATCCTGATAGATTTCCTGGGGAGCTTTGCTGTGGTGTACTATATGTAGGGGTGTGCACCGGCCACTTTTCGTGTTTTGTGTTTTGGTTTTGGATCTGGATCTTTCTTCGTGTTTTGGATCTGGATTGGTTTTGCCAAAACCACCCTTCCGTGTTTTGGGTTCTGGGTTTTGTGTTTTGGATCTGTATTTTTTTGAAAAAAAGCATAAAAACAGCTAAAATCACAGAATTTGTAGGTTTTTCTGCTCCTATGCTATTATTAACCTCAATAACCTTAATTTCCACTCATTTCCAGTCTATTCTGAACACCTCACACCTCACAATAGTGTTTTTATGTCCAAAAGGTTGCACCGAGGTAGCTGGATGACTATGCTAAGCGACACGAGTGGGCGGCACAAACACGTGACCCATCTAGGAGTGACACTGCAGTGGCAGGCAGGATGGCAGTTAGAAAAACTAGGCCCCAAACTGTACATAATGCAAAGAAAAAAAGAGGTGCAAGATGGAATTGTCCTTGGGCCCTCCCACCCACCCTTATGTTGTATAAACAGGACATGCACACTTTAACAAATCAATCATTTCAGCGCCAGGGTCTGCCACACAACTGTGGCTGAAATGATTGGTTCGTTTTGGCCCCCACAAAACAAGCTGGCAATTAATGTGTCCCTGCACAAACTGGCTCTACGGAGGCAAGATGTCATCCTCATCCTCCTCATCCACCGATTCCTCACCCTCTTCAGTGTGTACATCCTCATCCTCACAAAGTATTAACTCGTCCCCACTTGAATCCACCACCACAGGTCCCTCTGTACCTTCTGGAGGCTGGTCTCCCTGGAAGAGCTGATAATTCATTTTGATGAACATCATCTTCTCCACATTCTGTGGAAGCAACCTCCTACGCCTTTCGCTGACAAGGTTCCCGGCTGCACTAAACACTCTTTCGGAGTACACACTGGAGGGGGGGCAACTCAGGTAAAATAGAGCCAGTTTGTACAGGGGCCTCCAAATTGCCTCTTTTTCCTGCCAGTACAGGTATGGACTGTCTGACATGCCTACTTGGATGCTGTCACCGATGTAATCCTCCACCATTCTGTCAATGGTGACAGTATCATATGCAGTGACAGTAGACATGTCAGAAATTGTTGCCAGGTCCTTCAGTCCGGACCAGATGTCCAAACTTGGTCCTGCCTGCCCTGCATCACCGCCAGCGGGTTGCTTAGGATACCTAAGTTTTTTCCTGGCAGCCCCAGTTGCGGGAGAAAATGAAGAAGGAGCCGTTGACGTGTCACGTTCCGCTTCAGCTGACAGTGTGTTCACCAGCAGGTCTTTGCACCTCTGCAGGCTTGTGTCGGCCGGAAAGAGAGACACCACATAGGCTTTAAACCTAGGATCGAGCACGGTGGCCAAAATGTATTGGTCTGATTTCAACAGATTGACCACCCTGGAATCCTGGCAAAGCGAATGAAGGGCTTCATCCACAAGTCCCACATGCCGAGCGGAATCGCTCCGTCTTAGCTCCTCCTTCACTTTCTCCAGCTGCTTCTGCAAAAGCCTGATGAGGGGAATGACCTGACTCAAGCTGGCAGTGTCTGAACTGACTTCACGTGTGGCAAGTTCGAAGGGCTGAAGAACCTTGCACAACACGGAAATCATTCTCCACTGCGCTTGAGTCAGGTGCATACCCCCTCCTTTGCCTATGTCATAGGTGGATGTATAGGCTTGTATGGCCTTTTGCTGCTCCTCCATCCTCTGAAGCATATAGAGGGTTGAGTTCCACCGCGTCACAACCTCTTGCTTCAGGTGATGGCGGGGCAGGTTCAAGAGTGTTTGCTGGCGCTCCAGTCTTCGGCACGCAGTCGCTGAATGGCGAAAGTGGCCAGAAATTTTTCGGGCCACCCAAAGCGTCTCCTGCACGCCCCTGTCGCTTTTCAGAAAATTCTGCACCACCAAGTTTATTGTGTGAGCAAAACATGGGACGTGCTGGAATTTGCCCAGATGTAATGCCCGCACAATATTGGTGGCGTTGTCAGATATCACAAATCCCCAGGAGAGTCTAAGTGGGGTAAGCCACTGGGCGATGATTTCCCTCAGTTTCTCTAAGAGGTTGTCGGCGGTGTGCCTCTTACTGAAACCGGTGATACACAGCGTAGCCTGCCTTGTAACGAGCTGGCGTTTCTGAGATGCTGCTACTGGTGACGCTGCTGCTGTTGCTGCGTAAGGTGATACATCTACCCAGTGGGCTGTCACAGTCATATAGTCCTTAGTCTGCCCTGTTCCACTTGTCCACATGTCCGTGGTTAAGTGGACATTGTGAACAACGGCATTTTTCAGGACACTGAGGACACTTTTTCTGACGTTTCTGTACAGTCTCGGTATCGCCTGCCTAGTGAAGTGGAATCTAGACGGGATTTGGAACCGGGGACACACTACCTCCATCAATTGTCTAAATCCGACTGCACTAATGGCGGATACCGGACGCACGTCTAACACCAACATAGCAGTCAAGGCCTCAGTTATACGTTTTGCTTCAGGATGACTGCTGTCGTACTTCATCCTCCTCGCTAAGGACTGTTGGAGGGTCAATTGTTTAGTAAAAGTAGTGGTGTTCCTACTTCCTCTCTGGGATGATGAACGACTCCCAGCAGCAGCAGCAACAGCAGCAGCGGCAGCAGTAGGCGTAGCAATGCAGGATCCTCCGGAGGAATCCCGGATAGGAGAGTCAGTCATGCCAGTGATATGGCCTGCAGGACTACTTCCGATCCTGACTAAGGAGGAAATTGACGAGGAGGGAGTTGACGGTGTGGTTTGCAGGCGCTTGGATACAACAGGACAACGGGATTTAGGTGTCCCTGGACTGCTTACGGTCTTAGCCAAAGTTTCTGAACTTGACAGTAACTTTTTATGAACGCGCTGCAGGTGCCGTATAAGGGAGGATGTTCCTAGGTGGTTGACGTCCCTACCCCTACTTATTTCACCTTTACATATGGTACATATGGCAAGACAGTTGTTGTCCGGATTTGGATAGAAATATTGCCAGACCAAAGAGGTGGAATGTTTGGTCTTCTGCCCAGGCATGACCGTGATGGGCTTTTTCATCCCACGGACAACAACTGTCTCCCCCGGAGCCTGATTTAAACAAACCACATCACCATCAGAATCCTCCTCGCCAACTTCCTCCTCAGCGCCAGCTACACCAGTATCCTCATCCTGTTGTACTTCAACAGTGACATCTTCAATTTGCATATCAGCAAGTGGACTGTGGGTGCTCCTTTCAGCACTTGCAGGGGGCGTGCAAATGGTGGAAAGAGCCACCTCTTCCCGTCCAGTGCTGGGAAGGTCAGGCATCGCAACCACCACCACACTTGGACTCTCTTTGGGGATTTGTGATATCTTCTTAGAAAGCACAGTTCTTCGCTGTGCTTTTGCCAGCTTAACTCTTTTGATTTTTTTAGTGGGAGGAGTGCTTCCATCGTCATGTGAAGCTGAACCACTAGTCATGAACATACTAGGGATCGACCTTAGCCGTTCCTTGCCACTCCGTGTCGTAAATGGCATATTGGCAAGTTTACGTTTCTCTTCAGCTGATTTAAATGTCTTTTTCAAGGTCATTTTCCTGAACTTTGCCATTTGGGATTGTATGTGCCCTCTACTATGACATTGGGCATCGGCCTTGGCAGACGACGTTGATGGCATGTTATCGTCTATGTCATGACTAGTGGCAGCAGCTTCAGCACTAGGAGGAAGTGGTTCTTGATCTTTCTCTATTTTATTTTTATCAGAGAAAGTTTGGTCCTCCATTTATGTTATATCGATTTGATATATACGTGCGGCTAAACACAGAAAATAAATTTTTTTTTGGTTCGGACTGGAGTGTACTTTGTGGGTTACAGCACCCTTTAATGGTCAAGCCAGCCGGCCCTTTACTTATGACACAGGCGCACTCTTGGCACTACTTTGTTGATGCACGTGCGGCTACTGCGCACACAATTCACAAACACAGAAAATAATTTTTTTTTGGTTTGGACTGGAGTGTACTTTGGGGGTTACAGCACCCTTTAACGGTCAAGCCAGCCGGCCCTTTACTTATGACACAGGCGCACGCTTGGCACTACTTTGTTGATGCACGTGCGGCTACTGCGCACACAATTCACAAACACAGAAAATAATTTTTTTTTGGTTTGGACTGGAGTGTACTTTCGGGGGTTACAGCACCCTTAACGGTCAAGCCAGCCGGCCCTTTACTTATGACACAGGCGCACGCTTGGCACTACTTTGTTGATGCACGTGCGGCTACTGCGCACACAATTCACAAACACAGAAAATAATTTTTTTTTGGTTTGGACTGGAGTGTACTTTCGGGGGTTACAGCACCCTTTAACGGTCAAGCCAGCCGGCCCTTTACTTATGACACAGGCGCACGCTTGGCACTACTTTGTTGATGCACGTGCGGCTACTGCGCACACAATTCACAAACACAGAAAATAATTTTTTTTTAGGTTTGGACTGGAGTGTACTTTCGGGGGTTACAGCACCCTTAACGGTCAAGCCAGCCGGCCCTTTACTTATGACACAGGCGCACGCTTGGCACTACTTTGTTGATGCACGTGCGGCTACTGCGCACACAATTCACAAACACAGAAAATAATTTTTTTTTGGTTTGGACTGGAGTGTACTTTCGGGGGTTACAGCACCCTTTAACGGTCAAGCCAGCCGGCCCTTTACTTATGACACAGGCGCACGCTTGGCACTACTTTGTTGATGCACGTGCGGCTACTGCGCACACAATTCACAAACACAGAAAATAATTTTTTTTTAGGTTTGGACTGGAGTGTACTTTCGGGGGTTACAGCACCCTTAACGGTCAAGCCAGCCGGCCCTTTACTTATGACACAGGCGCACGCTTGGCACTACTTTGTTGATGCACGTGCGGCTACTGCGCACACAATTCACAAACACAGAAAATATATTATTTTTTTAGCACTTGGGGGGAGCACCCCTGATGGACAGAGCACCCCCTGGACAACACTACAGCACCCCTTTAGGACTGGGACACTGCACAGGACTTTGGAGTGGACACAGCCCCTATGGAGAACTGACTGCACAACACAGTCCAGCCAGCCCCTATGGACTTTGAAGTAGTGGACACAGCCCCTATTAACAACAGCAGCACAGCACAACACAGCCAGCCCCTATGGACTTTGAAGTAGTGGACAACAGCAGCACTACACTACACTACACTACACAGCACTAACTCCCACCCTCCCTCTTCACTGTCCACAGCCGAGTGAGAAAATGGCGCCGACGCGGGTACCTTATATAGGATCCAAAACCCGCGAGACTCGGAAGGCGGGATGATGACGTTTTGCCTCGATGTCAGATCCGAGTCAGGCGGGAAAAGTCGAGCCTGACTCGGATCGGACTCGGATCGGGGGGGCTCGGGGGGGTTCGGATTTCAGAAATCCGAACCCGCTCACCCCTAACTATATGATATCCTCATCTCCTCTAAATCCTTGGAGCAACATCAACAGCACGTTAGGCAGGTGTGGAAAGACTCTTGGACAACAATTTTTATGCCAAATTGAAGAAGTGTGAATTCAAGGTGAAGGATTTACCCCAGTCCCTCAAGATCAATAAAACTTTCCACTGTTCTTTCTGAAGCCAGTTTTCCTCTCCTCCAGATACTTTCTCAAATGTTCAATCAGACCACCACCAGTTCTTGTTCAGGGATGGCAAGAGTTTGTTGTGGAAAAAATCCTGGAATCTAGAATTTCTAGAGGCTGTCTCCAGTTTCTCGTTCACTGTAAAAGATACGGTCCGGAGGAGCGCTCTTTGATTTCAGAAAGGTCATTACATGCTTCTATCCTGAGGAGATTTATTGAGGACTTTCTAGACAAACTAGGGTTTAGGGGTTCCTTAACTCCTCATCAAGGGGGGGTACTGTTAGGATCTGCAGTTAAGCAGATCATATTATTTTCAGTTTCCAACCTTAGTTGCTACTGAGGCACTAATTGATTCTCCTGTGTACAGCCCAGGTGCACACTAGTCTATCATTAAGCAAGGCTTGCTCTGTTTGAGCCCTGTGCTGTTAAATTCCAGCCAGCCCTTCACTCCATGCTGGTGATAGTTTCTCATACCTCCAGTTGTTCCAGTCTCCTGTTTTCCAGTCAAGTTCCAGAGTCAGTCTGTGTTTTTCTACTGCCGTTTGTCCTATCCAGGCAGCCCAGTCTGCATTCCACCTGCTTGTGCTGCTTGTGTCATCTAGGCGGCACGGTGCGCTTCCTCCACCTGAAGAGCCAATCTACGTCTGGCGGCTTGTGTCAACCTGGCGACATTGACCACAACTCTGTGTCCCTAGTGCACAAACCAGCGCACCGTCGCCAGTGTCAACCCAGCAACATTGGCCGCAACTCAACGGTCCAAGTGCACAATCCAGCACACCATTGCCAGTGTCATCCCAGCAGCACTGGTAGTAACTCAGCATCCCACATGCACAATCCAGTGCACTGTTGCCAGTGTCATCCCAGTGGCACCAGTTGCAACTCTGCATCCTCAGTGCACAATCCACCACACCATCGCCAGTGTCAACCTGGTGGCATTGGTAGCAACTCAGCATCCCAAGTGCGCAACCCGATGCACCAATGCCAGTGTCAACCCGGTGACATTGGTAGCAGCTCTACACCTTTGTACCCACTCCATCAAAGACTCTTCATCCCAAAGGCTGCATCAAACCCTGGGGCCCCAAGTCACAACTACCCAAGGCAAATCAGTTCTCAAGGCTGCTTCAACAGCCCATTGACTGCATCTCATCATTAGCCACAGGTCACAACTAGCCAAGGCAAATCAGCTTTCAAGGCTGCTTCAACAGCTCATTGGCTGCATCTCATCATTAGCCCCTTGGCCACAACTAGTCCATGCAAATCAGCCCTCTAGTCTGCTCCAACAGCACAAAGGCTGCATCTCACCTTTAGCCTCTTGGCTATAACTAGTACCTGCAAATCAGCCCCGAAGGCTGCTTCACAGTCCAAAGACTGCATCTCACCCTTATCCCAGGGGCAATGACTAGTTAATTTAAACCAGCCCTAAGGCTGTCTTCAAACCAGGTCTAGCTAAACTAACCCTGTGTTCATAACAAGATGCCTCTGCTGATTCCCCCACATCCTCTTGCTGCACTCTGCACTCCTCTGTCTCTGCCATAACCTGCACAGATGGACGGATAGGATCCTGCTGCACCAAGAACATGATCTGCTCATAACACCACAGCTTGCTTTTCTATATGGTGTTGGCCCCAGCTCCCAATCGTTTTGAATTTTCCACATGTTTGTATTCTTTGATGAAGGAAGTCAGGAGATTTTGAATCTTACAGTGCACCCAATCTATGGATGTAGCATCGTGGTATGGTTTACTGTAGTCAGCCAGCTCCGCATATGCCTGGTACCATTTCTGTTTGTTGCTCTACATTTTGGACTTTGTGCGCCACAGACACGCATGGTGCCTGTATAGCTTCATGAAGTCAGTTCTAAAATCTGGTTCACTATCCAGAGACATTCCTATAAAAAAAAATGGACATTTTAAAATAATGGACTTCTTCGGCCACCCCTAACAATGGGGGTGGGCGTTGAACTGCATAATTGTGGCCCCCAAATAACAGGGGCCTTACTGGACTTATTCAGGCCACCCCCAACAATGGGGGTAGCCGTTGAACTGCATAATTGTGGCCCCCAAATAATGGGGGCCTTACTGGACTTTGGTTCACTTGTGGGTCAAATGTTCACTTGTTAATAAAGTTGAAATGGTTACACACATGTCACTTATTTTAGATGCATATAATTGCTTATGTATAGGAGGGGGAGAAAAAAAAAATAATTGACACAATGATGTTTCTTTTATTTAATTAAAAATCATTATACAATTCCATTTTTTATATAAAAGACCATTGTGTGAAGGAAATTCATACTTAATAGCTTAATGGCATATAGTACACAATTACAACATTATTTTGGGGTACACTGGGTGGTAAATCACATTTGCACAGCAGCAGGCTAATAAACACATTATAACAGATCTGATTCTTCCCATATACATTGGTGGACATTACAGGTAAATAACCAAATGTGGACATTGGAATATTTGCACACAGCACATTTTTTCTGTGGACACTATATGCATATAGTAAAACTTTGGTGGGCAGTTGGCATTGCTGGGCAAACATTGGTGGGCAGTATGTTTGTGTAAACATTGGCGATCAGTGTCTGCAGGGCCCAAAACAACCCCCACTATGCATATAGAAAACATTGGTGGGCAGTGGGCATTGCTGGACAAACATGAGTGGGCAGTGGGCATTGCTGGGC
Organism: Taudactylus pleione; assembly: GCA_031769625.1. NCBI lineage: Eukaryota > Metazoa > Chordata > Amphibia > Anura > Myobatrachidae > Taudactylus > Taudactylus pleione. The sequence continues at coordinate 4,293,233 of JAUIMM010000601.1, forward strand.
TAACATTGCTGTGCAGCGGGTATTGCTGGGCAAACATTGGTGGGCAGTATGTTTGTGCAAACATTGGTGATCAGTGTCTGCAGGGCCCAAAACAACCCCCACTATGCATATAGAAACATTGGTGGGCAGTGGGCATTGCTAGGCAAACAGTGGTGGGCAGTGGCCATTGCTTGGAAAACATTGGTGGGCAGTGTGTTTGTGCAAACATTGGTGATCAGTGTCTGCAGGGCCAAAAACAACCCTCAATATGCATATAAAAAACATTGGTGAGCAGTGGGCATTGCTGGGCAAATATTGGTGGGCAGTGGGCATTGGTGGGCAACAAATATACATACCAAAATGCTGTTGAGTCACCACCCAATTGTGTCTGCTGCTCCTCTCTGCTCACGGTGCCACTGGAGCTTGGGCGTGTACAGGAAAATGTGACTCAAATGACGCCGCTCGGACGGTCGAACGCAGGATGCATCACAAAAACACAGCACGATCTGCATACGATCATGCCGGATTATACGGGCTGCACATCTGATCATAAGATACGATAGAACAGCAGCAGGAACGTGCATCGGGTTGTATCCCTACCTAAATACTACACGATTTTCACACAATTCGTCTAACGACCCGAAATCATGCTAATGTATGGCCAGCATTAGATATTGGTTAAAGAAACAAAGACCTGCACTTTGCACCAATTTAAACAAATCCACATGATGACTACAATACATTCAATACATTACACATCACTATAAAACAAACCAAATACAATGGGCCAAATGTAATAGGGTGAGAGTTTAGAAAATGTGAGAAAAAACTCTCACATTTTTAAAGTCAGCCAATGTAATAAAGTCACAGAACATGCAAACTTGCATGTTTTTCAGACTCAAAAAACCCTCAAGGTTTAAGGGTATATTTAAAAAGGTTCGATTTTCGATTTTCATTTGTTTTTGCATTTGGAGATTTACTAAAGGCAAAATCGAATGTAAAATTAAAAATAAAACCGAACTTCACTTAAATCCCATTCAAAATTGAACATCGGAAAAACATTGGTTCTTTTACATAGACCAACACACAAATCCCTTATTTACTATTAATCGATTTGAAATCGAGCACAAAATCTAACTTCAAATCCCCAAATCAATAGACCTGCTTTATGCTTTCGATTTTAGCATGAGCAGTTTGTGTTCACACAGATACATGCATACACCAGTGAGATGCATGCATATATCTTACTGTAAAAAGCTTAGAGTTAAAGTTAAAAAAAAAATTACATGGGTTCCGATCCTAAATACACAGCCAGACCCGGACTTTTCATAGTCAGTCCTGGTTGTGTAAGTACAGGGAAAAAATTGGGTAGGGGGAGCTATAATAAATAACATAATGGGTGTATATACGCTTATGTCCCTAGTCAGCCATTGATAACTGTTCTCTTTGAGGAGTACATTCATTTTAAGCACTTTTGAAATATCCCAGCACAGCCAGTAGTGCATTGAATAAGTTAGTGATGACTTGGAAACACATGAAAATTAATCTAATTAATGACAATGTGTAGTACAGGCAATTAACTGTTAAACAATCGTTTACAAGGGCAAACAAGTATGACAGCAATCACCCATTTGCACAGCAGATTACTGATGCCATGCTGGTATTAGATGTGCATCCAGTATCCGCCATTACTGCAGTGGGTTTTCAACAGTTAATTAAGGTCCTGTGTCCTCGCTACCAGATCCCTTCTAGATTCCACTTCACTAGAACTGCAATTCCAAGTCTGTACAAGGACATTAAAAAAAACCTTATTAATGTCCTCAGCAATGCCATTGTACCCACTGTCCACTTGACCACTGATATGTGGACAAGTGGGACAGGGCAAACTAAGGATTATATGACTGTGACAGCCCACTGGGTAGGTGTATTGCCTACAACAGCAACAGCAGCAGCAACATCTACCAAAAGACAGCTGTTACAGAGGCAGGCTACTCTTTGTATAACTGGTTTCACTAAGAGGCATACCACTGAGAACCTCTGAGGGAAAGCATTGCTAAATGGCTTACCCCACTTGGACTCTCCTCGGGATTTGTGATTTTGGACAATGCCACCAATATTGTGAGAGCATTACATGTGGGTGAATTCCAACACATCCCATGTGTTTTGCTCACACAATAAATTTGGTGGTGCAACGTTTTTTAAAAACTGACGTGGTTGTGCAGGAGATGATCTCGGTGGCCCGTAAAATATCTGGACATTTTAGACATTTGGCGACCGCTTGTCTAAGATTGCATGATCAGCAGGTACTGTTAAATTTGCCCTTCCATCAGCTGAAGCAAGAGGTAGTAACTCGGTGGAATTCTACCCTCTATATGCTTCAGTGGATGGAGGAACAGCAAAAGGTCATCCAGGGCTATACAACGGACTATGACATAAGCCGTGGAGGGGGAATGCACCTTACTCAAGCGCATTGGAGAATAATTTCTGTGTTGTGCAAGGTTCTCAAACCCTTTGAACTTGCCACACGTGAAGTTAGTTCAGACACTGCCAGCATGAGTCAGGTCATTCCCCTCATCAGACTTTTGCAAAAACAGCTGGAGAAGCTGAAGGAGGAGGTGAAACAGAGCAATTGCGCAAAGTATGTCTGACTGGTGGATCAAGCCCTTGATTCACTTCAGCAGGATCCAAGAGTCGTCAATCTAAAAGAAATCTGAAAAATATATTTTGGCGATCCTAAATATTTGGATCCTAGGTTTTAGTCCTACCTTGTAAGTTTTTTTTCCAACAGACCTAAATCTAAAATTGTGCAAAGAGCTGTTGGTAAAAAAATTGTCAGCTGCAGCCACACATGAAACGCCATCATCTCCTCCTTCAGTTTCTGCAGCTGCCAGGAAAAAACTAAACTTTCCTTACAGAATGCCTGCTGGTTATGCAGATTGTTCACCAAAAAATGACAGCTGGTCGGGCCTGAGAGAACTGCCTACTAGTGACATGTCTTCTACCGTGACTATGTGTGATATGGTCTCCATTCACAGAATGGTGGAGGACTATTTCATAGATAACATCCTAGTATGCATGTCAGACAGTCCCTTTCAGTACTAGCAGGAAAAAGAGGCAATTTAGAGTCCTATACACAAACTGGCTTTGCATTACTTAAGTTGCCCACCCTCCAGTGTGTACTTCGAAAGAGTTCAGTGCAGCTGGCAATTTTGTCAGTGATCAGCGTAGGAGGTTACTTCCTCAAAATGTGGAAAAGATGATGTTCGTTAAAATGAATTACAAATTCCACAAGGTAGACCTCTACCAACAATTACATCAAAAAATTACAGAGGCGCCTATGGTGGATTGCAGCGGGGACAAATTAATATTGTGTGAAGGAGAGGATGTACACACTGATGGGGATGACAAGGACGAGGACAACTTGTAATGTAAAGACAGTTTGTATATGGGATCATTTTCATTTCCATGTCCAATGCACATCGGCAGCTTGTTTTATGGGGGTCCAAACAAACCAATCATTTCAGCCACAATTGGCAGTCCTTGTCGCTAAAATAATTGGTTTGTTAAACTGTCCTGTTTTGTATACAACATAAGGGTGGGTGGGAGGGCCCAAGGACTATTCCATCTTGCACCTTTTTCCTTTCCATTATGTGCTGATTGGGGCATTGCTCCCTGACATTTTAAATTAATGTTATGGTTGGTTTAGGATCCAATGATTTATTTTTAATTAATTTATTATCAATTTTACAGCCAGGGGCTGCACCCAATGAATTGTTTTTTAATTAATTTATTATCAATTTAACAGCCAGGGGCTGTACCAATGAATTGCTTTTTAATTAATTTATTATCAATTTTACAGCCATGGGCTGCACCAATGAATTGTTTTTTAATTAATTTATTATCAATTTTACAGCCAGGGGCTGCACCAACTATAAATTTTTCAATCCTCAAGGGTATCCCAACCATTATCTTTGCACAGTCCTCAACTCTATTAATAATTATATCAATCAGTTTTGAGCCAGCAAGCTGGATGCAACCTTTTGGCCCTATAACTAGATGAAAAAAAAATCAATATTATAAGCTGTGAGGTGGTCAAAATTGACTGGAAACGAGTGGAAATAAATGTTATTGAGGTTATTAATACTTTAAGAACAAAAAAAGGCCCAATTTATGTGATTTTAGCTGTTTTTTTATTTTTTAAGAAAAAATCCAGATCCGAAACCAAAATGCGAAAACAAAACACGGAGGTGAGGTTTTGGCAAAACCAATCCAGATCCAAAACCAGGGGGGATCCAGATCTAAAACCAAAACCAAAACACGGGGGTCAGCGCACATCTCTACTACACACTAAGCGATATTTTACACGATCCGCCCGATTCCGATGCATCGGAATGAGAGATCATGTAAAATATGTCCTAATCATGAGTGTACACTCACCATCATGCTGCCGATGTGTTTACCCTACTGGTCGTACATCGCATCTTCAGATCTTGCCTGCTGCAGGCAAGATCTGACAAGCTCAGTCACCATGCACTGGAAATAGTTAGGATGCACGATAGATCTTGGGTCAATTTGGATAGTTTTTAACACCAAATCATGCCCACAACTGCTGGGGAGAGTTCAAGGGGAAATCGGACATGATATCGCATCGTGACCACAACGCCTAGTGTGTAGGCACCTTTACAACATCACTGAAACACGGAAGACTTTTGACAGCTGAAACACTACAATTTACCAAGAATCGTGTTTTGCTGAATTGTGTTTTTTGATGGTGTATGTTTTCGTGTTTCTCCCAGAGTTCCCTGTGTGTGACCACAGCCAAACACACCAAACATGCAGCCTGCACATATCACTGCGATATGTGCAGGCTGCATGTGTGTATTCTGTTAAAAAAAATGGCATGGAGTTCCCCCTCAAAAGCATAACCAGCCCCGGGTTCTGGAAGCCAATCCTGGTTCCAAAAATGCGTAGTGGTCCCCTGAATTTTATGAACCAGCATTGGGCTCTATGAGCCGAAACTGGTTTTAAAAATATGGGGAAAAAATGGTGTGGGGTTTCCCATTTACTCAAACTAGCTAGAGTGAAATGCCAAAGCCAGGAGACCCTTTCAATGGGTCCCGTGGCCAAAGCATTAACATCCCAAACCTGTCAGCCCAGTCTGGCAATCCCAGGGGAGGTAGGGACCCCCCTATAAAAGCCCCCCTCTCCAGACCACCCCAGGTTTGGGCTGAAACCAGGGGCACTTCCCTGCACCCCTGGCTGGTGGGTGAAGTGGCAATAGTGGCAATAGTGATAAGAATAGATGTATACTATTGTTTTTTATTGTGGTACTACAGGTGCCAGCATGCCTGCCCTTTGGCACTTGTGGAAAGACAAGTGCCAGTAGGTGGCCGGCACCGGTACCCCAACTGTATTTACAGGCAGAAACATAAACAGATCTCCCTTATATGTGTATGTTTCTGCAATACATGCAGCTCAGGAGGTAGTCTATTAAAACTTCTATTTAGGAACGAGTTTGCTAAAATTACACCCATGATTATAATCATGATTCTTGGTAAATTCCAGTGTTGTATTTCTGTCTATGGAAAGTACCTGGTTTGGTTAATGGTGTATTTATTTCAATTTGTGTTTTTGCCGTGTTTTACAGAGAGTTTAATGATTTCTCACCCGAGTTTGCCTTTAGTAAATTTGCGAGTGGTAAACAATGGCAAAACACACCCGTGATTGACAACTCGATTCTTAAGGGCCCCATACACAGTGTTGCGATGCACAATCCGACGGCCGACATTTTGGGTGGTCCCCACACATGGAGCAATCCACTGCCTGACCACCATATGTGCCGGCCCCCTCCTCCCCCCCTGCATAGACTAGCATGAGATTGTCCGTCAACTTTCTAGATCTCTTGTGCAGACAGAAAGATCTGTAGGAGCGACAGACTACCTCATGGGAGCACGCAGTAGCCGATATCATGCCCACACATATAGCTGCGATATCATTCCAATACGTCGGATCGGCCACTATATCGCTCCATGTATGGGGGCCTTACGTAAATCTACCCCTAAATTTATCATGCAATAAAATCATGACTCATCATTTGCAAAGTTAGTGCTACATCTGTATACATTATGTAGACACTGATGGGAAAAACTAAATGTGTTGAGTGTCCAAATAATTTCTGTAACTGACCTTTTCTGAGTAATAAACACTAGGGAAGGGTTAGATTATTTATGAAGACTGGAAGAGAAAGGATGAATGTGCCTGCAGTAGTGAAGCAATAAATATTGAATGCAAATATATTTTCAGAAGTGATATCACTTGGGGTCTGGCAGTGAAAGAGCACAAAAGTTTTCATTTTCAAACTATCTATAATCAGCTTGTATTTCCAACCTGAAAACATTTTTAGCAATCTAATTGTCTGCAAAGTTTGTGTATTAGGTTAGGGCTCCCTCTTGTGGCCAAGCACTAACAGTAAACAGCTTTCATGAAGTCCAAGATTAAGCATACAACTTGGTTTTATTTTCCATAAGATGTTAAATTCGCACAGCACATTTGCATGTAGATGTTCAGTTATACATTTATGCATATTGTGGTTTTGCATGTACTTTCACATGGAGGAGCATACAGTAAGGGCACATCCGAAGATACTTGAAAATTGGTGTCAAAATACACAATAATGATAATGATGACTATCAGCAGCAATATCTAATTCTCTAAGGGGAAGACTTTTCAAGCCTTCTAGAGAGGTAAAGTGGAGAAACTTCCCAAAGCAACCAGTCATCTTCCGTCTTTTATCTAGCACAGTCAATTAAATGACAGTTAAGCGACTGGTTGCTTTGGATGACATTTTCACTTTATCTCTCTCCAAGGCTTGATATGTCACCACCTAAGATATTGGCAGTTATTTTGATCTCCTACAGTCTCATTATGCTGTGTTTTCTATGTGTAACCCTTCCTTACTTGCTCCCAGGTTGGGTTACGCTCTCTTGGTAGTAGGTCCCATTGGCTGATGAACAGTGCCTCCGCCCAATTTCTCAATCCACCAGGGGCTAGTTTGTGTCTCTTTAGCAATAATTAGACACAAGCAGCAAATTGACAGGAAACACTAACTGTCAGGATGCGGCCTGGGATCAGCCACTACTCACCTCCGTGCCAGCGTCCTTGGGCTCAGGTGTTCAGTAGCTGGGAGTGGAGGTGAGTGGTGACTGAGTATTCTCCCAAGTGTCTGCAAGGGCTTCCGTGCGTGCATCCTGGTTTGCTGGGTTGCTGAGCATGGGCGCAGCCATGTTGGTCCATATCACCTGACTAGTCTCTCCCAAGGTAGTCCTGTGGTCACTCAGCTGATCCTCTGATCCAATGACCAGCTACCTAAGGGTATTTAAGTCTGACTCCAGGAACTGGAAGCTGCTGTTCAACTTTGCTGTTCCAGTGACTGTGATACTCACCAGTGTTTCTCCGTGTTAATTGCTCAGTGTGTTACTTCAGCCTTCTCGCTGTTCTCAAGTGTTATTTGCATCAGCCCCCAGCTGACTTCCAGTATGTCATTTCAGTTCTCTCACTGAACTCCAGTTCTTTTCATAACAGCTCTTGTGTTGTTATTATTGTGCTGTTCAGTTCCCCAGCTGCCTCCCTGTGATACTGATGTTTGCTTTCATGCTAATTGCTAGTTAGCTGTCAGCTGGATCCTTAACAATACTCAGTGCTTTCCTGTGTTACATTTCTGTGTGTTCTCAGTGCAAGTCAGTGACTGGTTCCTTTACAATTCTCAGTGCATTTCTGTGTTACATTTCCCTGTTTTCAAGTATTCAGTATACATGCTGAACTCCTGTGTTCAAGTATTCAGTTCACATGCTGATCTCCTGTGTTCAAGTATTCAGTTCACATGCTGATCTCCTTTGTTCAAGTATTCAGTTCATATGCTGATCTCCTGAGTTTAAATATTAATTTCACATGCAGATCTCCTGTATTTAAGTATTCAGTTCATACGCTGATCTCCTGTGTTCAAGTATTCAGTTCACACACTAATCTCCTGTATTCAGTTTACACGCTGATCTCTTGTGTTCAAGTATTCAGTTCATATGCTGATCTCCTGTGTTTAAATATTCAGTTCATATGCTGATCTCCTGTGTTCAAGTATTCAATTCAGAAGCTGATCTTCTGTGTTCCAGTATTCAGTTCACATGCTGATATCCTGTGTTCAAGTATTTAGTTCATATGCTGATTTCCTGTTTTCAAGTATTCAGTTCATACACTGATCTCCTATGTTCAAGTATTCAGTTCACATACTGATTTCTTGTGTTCAAGTACTCAATTCATACACTGATCTCCTGTGGTCTAGTATTCAGCTCCCACACTGATCTCCTGTGTTTAAGTATTCAGTTCATATGCTGATCTCCTGTGTTCAAGTATTTTGTTTACATGCTGATCTCCTGTGTTCAAGTACTCAGTTCATACACTGATCTCCTGTGGTCAAATATTCAGCTCACTATCTAATCTCTTGTGTCCTATTTATTTAATTCTTAAGCTTGCCTCTAGTGTTATACCTTTATTGTCTCTATGCTGGTTTCCTGTGAATTAACTCTCATAAATATAATTACTGGTCTTCCTGCCACTCCCAGGTACCTGTTCAGAGGGCCATGACCTGCTCACTTGGTGCAGCAAAACCCATATACTATTTGAAGTGGTCACTGGTGAAGATCACCAAGTGAGTTACACTCTGTGTCTCTTGGCAGGTCTAGCCAAACCAGGGTTTGGCCACAATAGGGAGACCTAGTACTGTCACTCTCCTGCTTGTTCCCTAGCCACCCTAACCACCTGGCATCTATCCTCAAGTATTATTCAGTTCACATGCTGATCTCCTGTGTTCAAGTAGTCAGTTCATATGCTGATCTCCTGTATTTAAATATTCAGTTCACACGCTGATCTCCTGTGTTTAAATATTCAGTTCACACACTGATCTCCTGTGTTCTAGTATTCCGTTCACACACTGATCTCCTGTATTCAGTTCACACGATGATCTCCTGTGTTCAAGTATTCAGTTCACATGCTGATCTCCTGTATTCAGTTCACACACTGATCTCCTGTGTTCAAGTATTCAGTTCACATGCTGATCTCCTGTGTTCAGTTCACACGCTGATCTCCTGTGTTAAAGCATTTAATTCATATGCTGATCTACTGTGTTCAAGTATTCAGTGCATATGCTGATCTCCGGTGTTCAAGTATTCAGTTCATATGCTGATCTCCTGTGTTCAAGTATTTAGTTCACATGCTGATCTCCTGTGTTCAAATATTCAGTTCATATGCTGATCTTCTGTGTTCAAGTATTCAGTTCACACACTGATCTCCTGTGTTCAAGTATTGAGTTCATACACTGATCTCCTGTGTTCAAGTATTCAGTTCATACACTGATCTCCTGTGTTCAAGTATTCAGTTCATACGCTGATCTCCTGTGTTCAAGTATTCAGTTCACACACTGATCTCCTGTGTTCAAGTACTCAATTCATATGCTGATCTCCTGTGGTCAAGTATTCAGCTCACACACTGATCTTCTGCTTTCAAGTATTCAGTTTATACATTGTTCTCCTGTGTTCAAGTATTCAGTTCATATGGTGATCTCCTGTGGTCAAATATTCATCTCACTATCTGATCTCTTGTGTCCTATTTATTTAATTCTTATGCTGGACCTTAGTGTTATACCTTTTTTTGTCTCCATGCTGGTTTCCTGTGAATTAACTCTCATAAATATAATTACCGGTCTTGCTGCCACTCCCAGGTACATGTCCAGAGGGCTGCGACCTGCTCACTTGGGCCCTCATTCAGACCCTCTAACAAGCACTATGCGCTTGCAAGCGGATTGATGGTGAGGGCCTGTGCATGCACAGCGCTCGCAGTGCGCATGTGCAAGCCCGGGAGTGAGTGACAAATTCACTCACTCTGGGGCTCGCTACAAACGGGGTGGCTGTCAATGTTGATCGACAGCTCGCCCTGTTTTGTAGGCGGGGTGGGGGGGTGGCTGAAGGAACGCCTGCCATTTGTAGGCAGCCCTACTGACATCACCAGTGATGTTAGTAGGGAGCTTCCTGCTCTGTTAGAGCAGGAAGCTACCTGGGGCTTGTGGTAGATGAGACCCTACCGCAAGGGTCTCGTTGCAAGCCCCGATGGTCGCAATGGTCTCTGTGCAGGTATAGGCAAACCTGGATTTGACCACAATAGGGAGACCTAGTATTGTCACTCTCCTGCTTGTTCCCTAGCCACCATAACCCCCTGGCTTCTATCCTGACCTGAAAAACTTCCCATACGGTTGCTGACACTAACAGAGTTTCATTGTACAGGTACAGGTTTTGTTGTTCAGGAAGTACAAAGTATGTAGCCTGACAATTTTACTGGCATAACTGTTGTCCAAAATCTTCAAAGATGATAATACATTTTATTATAATGTTCTATGCACAAGCATCAATTGGAATAACCTCCTTCTACAGGCCCCATATAACAGCAACTTTTACTATTCACTAAACAACCCTAAAGTGCACTAATCCCATGCCTCAAACACACATACACACACTATAATTATAAGAGAGCTACATCTATTACAATAACATACAGCACATTGATGTTATATATTAATTCCTCTATGCAACAGTTTATTATTCTACTAGCAGCATAAGAGCGGGATTAAGGGGGGCACAGGCATGCCCCTCTCTCATGCCTGTGCCCCCCTGTGAGTCCCCTCTCTCATGCCTCTGCCCCATGGCCAGAGCACACTGCTGCACTGTGCATTTTCCAAGGACTGTACGAGTAAGGGCGAGCTGGATGATGAGTGTGAGTGGGACAGATAATGAATGGGACAGTACTGACATAAGGGGAGGGCCAGAGGAGTGGGTCTGGGCCCCCTGACTTAAGTTCCCCATTGAAGGCTTAATCTGGCCCTGCTAGCAGATAAATCCTTCTTTAAATCGAATGTTGTTAGTGCACATATAAGTATATATTTGTTGATCTGAACCAAGATTTTGCTTTGTAGTATATAATAATGATAAAATACAGTGATTTGTCTTTTCCTTAGTACTGTTGCAGATAACCTCAAGAAAGTAGGCACGGTCCACAGGCAAGGTTGAGCATACTGCTTTGGTATATAGATGTGTCCTAATACACTATTGTTGTAGTCATGCCAAACAGCCTCTCTTGGCGCCTCTGCTTGTGGTGAGCATCTTTTTATGTCTTTTTCACCTGAAAATGCATCTCAGTCTCAATGCAATGCAACTACTGTAAGATGCACTTGTATGTCTGTGTGCAAATGAGTCTGAATCTATATATGAAGTGCTATGATGCAGCAGCCACAGCTATTTTCCATGCCAAGTACCATTGTGATTCATGTACAGGCACAGGGGGGTATCCAATTAGCAGCACTACAGTAGGGCTTCTAACTGATCACTGTGGGGCTATCCAATTAGTCCCAAAGTGCTTCCCGATGCTGGTACTTATCGTGGATATTTTTTGGGACCTGATATGTCCCGAATAATAACCCATTATAAGTGCCATTTTTTTCACCACCTAAATGGCAAAAACACATAGGTCAACAAGCTTATTGCAGATCCTATGTGTTTTCAGGAAAAATATCCTATTATTTCATCTGAAATAATAGGATAGGGGGAAAAAAACATCGGGGATAATCGGCAAAAAAGGACCGAGTTTGCTAAAATTACATACATGATTATAATCACGATTCATAGTAAATTCCGTGTTGTATTCCTGTCTATAGAAAGTACCTGCAAGTACTCCCAAAAATACATCCTGCAGAGGTTACTGTTAATTTTATATTTACTTAATGAAATAATCCTGATCTGAATGTGTGGGCCTAATAAGATGTGAATGCACACACCTCCTGCTTTTCTCTTTCAGGACCCAATATCACAGGACAGCTCCACAGCTTTACTCAGATTTACTCACTCCTTCATTTCAGATGACTGGAAGCCAGTTCCTGTCAATCAGTGCTGCTGATTAAAGAACACACTTGTCCTGCTGCTTAGATTAGGTTTAGGCAATATTTGCTCTGCAGCAGCAGATTGCCTAAGGCTGATCTAGCAGTAGGACTAGTAGTAACGTTATATTTATTCCTAATACAGGAATCATAACTAGGTCGGTGCAGCCAGTGCCACAGCACAGAGCACAGGATGCTCTGAGGAGGAACAGTATCTGCTTAGATGACCTGGTCTGTCACACTGGTAACTAGTTAGCTGAGGGCAGGGGCGTAGGGAGGGCGGTTCCACCGGAGCGCGAGCTCTGGTCGCTGAAGTTACCAGAGGGAGCCCTAAAGTCAGACTCCGGAAGCAGCTGTCAAATAGCTGACAGCCTGCCGAGTCTGTGTCCCGCCTGCCAGGTGCTCTGGATACAGGGCCTGATTCAGGGTTGGGAATAAAGAGAGATATCTCTCTCAACTGATCATCTTGGTGAAACCATGTTGTACTTCAGGTGGGGCAGATTCAAAAAGTGCAGAGAGATTTAGATTTGGGAGGGAGGTGTCCAAACTGACATCTAAACTGTAGAGTAATAATAAAGTTGTGCAGTATTTGTGGGCTACATGTAAAAGCAGCCAGTATTCACCCCACATGCTAAAAAGAAAATGATGTATTTACACCCCTTGCATTGCAACAAGGTTTGTCCAGGTACACAGTTAAGTGATATCTCTCTCTCTATTCCCAACTCTGAATCAGGCCCACAGTCCTGCCTTCTCGCTGCTCTAGTGAGACTCCATGTTCAGAGGAGCATGTGCTGAGCCCTGATTGGTGAAGCTCAGCACATGCTCATCTGACCCCATCTGACCCCAGCAGATGGTGGGGCTACAGCAGCATGTCGACATCAGGGGTATGTGAATTGAATCTATCCTGTAACATGGAGGAAGAAGCTGCCAGGTCCACATAAAAGTGAGAGAGGTACATACCCCAGTTATGTATGTGTGTACCTTCCTGCCTGTATGTGTGACCTTGACTATATGTATATATATATGAATATATTTGTGACCCTACCTGTATGTATGTGTGACCCTGCTTGTATGTATGTTAGACCCTGCCTGTGTATATATATATACATATATATATATATATGTATAGGTTATATTATATAGCTGCTGTGTGTATGTATATACATATTAGGGATGTGCACAGACCCCCGTGTTTTGGTTTTGGATCTGTATCTCCTCGTGTTTTGGATCTGGTTTTTGGTTGTGCCAAAACCTCCCCTTGCGTGTTTTCATTTTGGATCTGTATTTTTTTCTAAGAAAAAAACATAAAACAGCTAAAATCACATAATTTGGGCCTGTTTTTGTTCCTACAGTATTATTAACCTCAATAACATTTATTTCCAGTCATTTCCAGTTAATTTTGACAACCTCACAGCTCATATTGATTTCTTCTAGTTTAGGGCCAAAAGGTTGCATCCAGGTAGCTGGCTGACTAAGCTAAGTGACAGCAGTGGGCTGCACTAACATGTGGTTTTTCAGCTTACAACATGGCACAGAGTGGCAATGCAGTGGTAGACAGGATGGCAGTTTAATATACTATACGAGCCCTAGGAAGTTTAAAATCCAAGAATGTTTCCTTAACTAGGTCAGAGGCCCGATGGATTTGGAATATGTTTCTGGACTGAAGACAGGGAAAGGATGGAAGGAGTGATTCATTTTTAATTTATTTATTTTAATATTTTAATTTGTAAAAAATGTATGAGGGAAAATCAATCTATGATCAAGATCTTCAGTTCCTAAAAGACATCTTTGATTTGGAGGAGGTTTTTACATTTTAATACATCAAATAGAAATGAGGTGGCCTTGCTGGTGGAGGTGCTGCTAGAACACCTGCAGAGTCACAAATACGTGGATGATAAACTGCGGTCTGGCCGGCAGTGTGACCAAACAATAATAGCGCAGCTAACGCACACACACACATAAAAAAATTTATTTTATTAGTGGAATTAGTCGGTTGGAATATCTCTTGCCCTCTATGCCCCAGTTTATTGCTGCCCCTAATGTTTATTTTTATTTCACTTTAATTTATCCCCACTTGCTGGACATGCCTCCTCCCTGGCACACTTGGGGCTGGAGGGTGGGAGGGGGCACCATAGCACGCATGTGCTCCGGGCGCCCTGGCCACATACTACAACTCTGGCTGTGGGTTTCGTATTATGTTTTCAGTCGTTGGCCTAACTGTTTGGCTAGGGTTCTATGTAGTTCTGGTGTTCTAAAATTTACTCTAGGTTTGACTGCAGCAATCTGTTTATTCGTTGGCCTAACTGTTTGGCTAGGGTTCTATGTAGTTCTGGTGTTCTAAAATTTACTCTAGGTTTGACTGCAGCAATCTGTTTATTCTGCATTCCTACATTCTGTAGTTGCATATTTAACAATTTTGTTTTCTGTGTTTCTTCCTGTTTTTTTTATGTTCACCTCAGGTAAAACTGCCCATTCTGCAATTTCATTTTGAGTATAAACTCTCCAGGTGGGGAATTGGGTTTGCAAACTAATTTAATTTGTTCACAAATTCCTCCCACTAGAATTATGATAACTAAAGGTTGATATACCACATTAGTATCAACATCTTCTATGCCAGTGCTGCACTTCATTTCAATAATTGTCCTGTGACCAGGGGCTGGCTGGCAACTATTAGCCTGGGGGGCAAATGCATGCAGGAGGCCCTGGCAGAGGAGTAGCGTGTAGCCAGGGTGCCCGAAAGAACGTGCGTGCTACGGCGCCCCCCCCCTGAAGTGTCCTAGGGAGGAGGCGGGTCCATATGGGATTAATGTTAGGTAAAAATAAAGATTAGGGGCAGCCCCCTGTCGTAGTGCCACCCTGTGCCACAGGAGGACACCCTTATGCAGGCCTCGAGTAGTGCCCCCAGTAGTGATCCCCCCTATGCAGTAGTGCCCCAAGTAGTAAGCCCCTTATATAGTGCCCCCAGTAGTGGTAACCCTTATGCAGTGCCCCTTAAATAGTGGCCCCAGTTGTAGTCTTCCCCCTATGCAGTACCCCCACTATTGCCCTTTATATAGAGCCCCCAGCAGTGGTCCCTCGATGCAGTGCCCCCAGTGGTAGTCCCCTCCCCCCTATGTAGTGCCCCTAGTAGTAGTCCCCTTCCCCCTATGCAATGCCCCTAGTAGTAGTCCCCTCCCCTTGCAGTGCCCCTAGTAGTAGTCCCCCCCAGTAGTAGTACCCCCTTGTAGTGCCCCCAGTAGTATTCCCCCCCTTGTAGTGCCCCCAGTAGTATTCCCCCCTGTAGTGCTCCCAGGAGTGCCCCCCCTTGTAGTGCCCCCAGTAGTATTCCCCCCCTTGTAGTGCTCCCAGTAGTCCCCCCCTTGTAGTGCCCCCAGTAGTATTCACCCCCTTGTAGTGCTCCCAGGAGTCCCCCCTTGTAGTGCTCCCAGTAGTCCCCCCCGCAGTAGAGACATAATAAAAAAATTAAAAAAAACACACTTACCTGACACCCGCTCCTGCTCCTGGTCCCGCCGCCGAGATCAGCTCCTCCATCCGCCGCTTTGCATTATGGGAGTGACGCGTCATGGGAGTGACGCATCACTCCCATTACCCACTGCGGGAGCCGGAAGATGTCCGGCTCTGACAGTGGGAGCAGCAGCCGATGAGAGTCTGTCTGACTCTCATCAGCTGCTAAAGCAAACACACAGCTGCCGGAGCCGGCGTCTGTGTGTTTGTGCTGTGTAGCGCTGACCGAACTCCGTCCGGTCAGCGCTACACATGCGGTGCAGTCTGTGTCACAGTGACACAGACGGCCTGTGGCCCACATGACGCTGCAGCCCGAGGGGCACATGGCACCCTGCCCCCTGGCCCAGCCCGCCACTGCCTGTGACTATAGTCTCCGACTGATTCTGATGTGGTTATTTGATTATGAACAGCTTCTGCCAGTCTACCTTTGTCGGGAATAATTTGTGCAGCTCATCTATTATATTTTTATATTGTCACTGTTCTATTTGTCAATTTTCTGCTCTCTGTCTGTTTTCATGTCTGTCCATGCTCAAGTTCTGTTTACAAACTCTGGTAAGGCCACTTCAGGAAAGACCACCAATCTTTATTGTTGATTGTAAAGTTTCTATAGTTTTAATAAATATGCAGCATGCTGGCAAGTTCTCCCCAGGTTCAGGGAAATCTGGGCCTGATTCAGATCCGGACACTATTTGCGGACAGTCGTTCCAAAAAAGGGGCCGGCTATTTAAATTGAGCTCTCGCTCTTTGCGGTTTGTTGACGCCTCTATGTTTGAGCGAGCAAACTAAAAATGCGCTCGCTATTTTTTAAAGATGCCCCTTTGCTGTTCACATCACACGTCATCTCCGGTATTTATTAGATTAATCGGGTACATTGAAAGGCATCTGAACTGCTCGCAGTGCTTGTGGTAGCTTTTATTTACCGTTATCACTGGGAGCAGTTCAGGCTACAAGACAACCAAGTGACGTGGTCGATGACGCTCCTTTACTAATTATGCACTCCCATTAAATGCCCTTTTGACCGTTTGGCATGCCTGCATTCGGATCTCCACTCCCCCGTTTTCAAGCACCTTCCCCTGTTACCACCCACAAACGGTACATTCTGTCAATCAAATTAGCAGCCTCTCACTGTTTTGCGAGTGCACGATTTCCAACTGCAATAACTGATTTGCGCATGCGCATTACAACCCATATGCACGTGCAGTTGTGCGAACATCGCTCACAGCGAATGAGCGGCCTCTTACGAGCGGCTCTGAATCAGGCCCTCTGTACGAAGTGAGTGTGTCACAACCCTGGCTAGTTTTTCACCTGTTGCCTTGAGACTTACCCCTATCAGCTATCCCGTGGATTTGTGTGTGCAATTCGCCTGGGAGATCTGCTCTAAGTCATACTGGCTGATACACTTCTGTGATTGCATTTGGACTGAGCTCCTTTCCACATTGATTATTCACCTGAGCTCTCCTATGTCTGTGAACACTGGGCCTGATTCAGAGCCGCTCGTAAGCAGCTGCTCGTTTGTTCCGAGCGATGTTCGCACATCTGCGCATGCGTATGGGTTGTAATGGGCATGCGCCAACCAGTCAGTGCGGTTGGAAATCGTGTGCTCGCAAAATAGCGAATGCCTGCTAATTTGAGTGACAGGATGAGGCGTTTGTGGGTGGTAACAGGGGAAGGTGTTTGAAAACGGAGAGTGGAGATCCGAACGCAGGCGTGCCAAATGGTCAAAACTGGCATTTTAAGGGTGTGCATAATTAACAAAGCAGCGTCATCGACCACGTCACTTGGTTGTCTTTTAGCCTGAACTGCTCGCATGATTGCAGTAGGAAAATGCTACCCCAAGAATAGCGAGCAGTTCATACGCCTTTCGATGTACTCGATTAATCTAATAAATAGCGGAGATGATGTATGATGCGAGCGGCCAGGGGGCGTCTTTACAAAATAGCGAGCGCATGTTTCATTCGCTCGTTCTTACATAGAGACGTCAACAGAGCGCAAAGAGCGAGCACTTAATTTAAATATCCGGCCCCTTTTTCAGAATGACCATCCGCAAATAGCGTCTGGCTCTGAATCAGGCCCACTGCTAGGCTTGATTGGAATTGCAGGTGTAGTTCTGACTCTCAGTGATGCAGATATGTTTGCCCTCCACTACTCTGAATGCTACTGCCAGACCATCTGACTGTATCCACCAATTCCTACTAGACCCAGAGTATAAAGATCCTACTCTGATAGCACTCAGTGCCTGAACATCTCATTACTTCTCATGGTGTATTGTTTGTGCTTCGTCCATGTACAAGTGTATTCCAGGCATTTGTTGATTACTATACCTGGCACGTCCGGAACTCCTGCTGGTTCCCAGATTAGTTCTATCAGTAACCCTGCTACACGAATATACCTGGAGCATCCAGAAATCCTACTAGTTCCCAGGCCAGTGCATAATGTCCATTGCTGTTGCATGACTTATGATCCTGAGTTCCCTGTGTGTTACCAGTGCTTCCCAGCACAGCGAACGATACTCCAGTCTGGAGTGATATTCCAAATCCATTCCATGATACTCCAGTCCAGAGTGATATTCCAAGTCCATTCCACGATACTCCAGTCCGGAGTGATATTCCAAGTCCATTCCATGATAATCCAGTCTGCAGTGATATTCCAAGGCCATTCCATGATACTCCAGTCCAGAGAGATATTCCAAGTCCATTCCATGATACTTCAGTCCGGAGTGATATTCCAAGTCCATTCCATGATACTCCAGTCCAGAGTGATATTCCAAATCCATTCCACAAAACTCCAGTCTGGAATGATATTCCAAGTCCATTCCATGATACTCCAGTCTGGAGTGATATTCCAAGTCAATTTACATTGCTCCAGTCCGGAGTCAAGTTCCAAGTTCATCAGATCAATTCACATTGCTCCAGTCCGGAGTCAAGTTCCAAGTTCACTAGTTCAGTTCTCATTACTCCAGTCCGGAGTCAAGTTCCAAGTTCACCATCTCAGTCCATGTTACTTCAGTCCGGAGTCCGTCCTTCAGTCCGATCCTCATTATTCCAGTCCAGAGTCAAGTTCCAAATCCTTCAAGTTCAAACCTCGTTACTCCTGTCCGGAGATCCAGTACCAGTTCTCTTAAGTTTCAAGTCTACAGTTTCTTTTCCAGGTTCAGTGATTATTGGAAGACTCTTTCCTTCAGTCTATTCAGCTAATCTTCCTGCCGGTCCCAGTCTGGTTCCTCCAAGTCACCTACTGATACCTGTCCAGTTCAGCAAGTCGTCCTGCCAGTCCCAGTCCGGTTCCTCCAAGTCTTCTACTGGTTCCACTCCAATGTTAAAAGTTTACTGTTCCTGTCATTTATCACCAAAGGCAGTTCTCACTGCTATACAATTATTTTGCAAATAGAGCTATTTACCTCAACCTTGGTTCCAGTCAAGCCGGTCTCCACTGAATCCACTTCAACACCTGAGTCAGGTAATTCTCAGACTCCAATCGTGACAGTGTGCAGTTCACTTCTGGTCCACGGGACTTCCATGACTGCAGTACGGGTGAGGTTGTCCCGTGTTTCCCTTGCATAGTAAGGACCCTCACTGGCTGCATTTATATTATAGTGCTTCCTTGTTTGGTTGAAGAATCAGTTATGGCTGTTCTTTTCCTTGCTGTTTTGGTCAAAAGAGTGTCTGGAGATCTTAGATGCTTTGTATTTCTTCTTTTTTTCATTTTGTTAGATACTTTTTCCCATTCACTGACATGTTTATCAGTAAATTCCCTAGATGTAGAGGAAGGTGACTCTGATTCTCCAGAGCTTGTGGCAGTAATTTTGTGAGGGATATTCTATTAAAGTTTTTTATATAAACTAAAGCCATTTTAACGAGTCCAGTCCAAAGATATAATAAACACAGTGATACAGTGGCATGGATGGGAAAGTAATACTTTGTGACTAAAACAGTAGAGTATGGTTAGTGGTAATTCTTATCAGGGATATACTTTGATATATATATATATTATATACATATATATATATATATATATATATATATAATAAGTTAATATAGTTAAGATCAATTTATAATGTACTTAAAAAAGTCAGATTATAATTAACAAATTACAAAAATTTATTATTACATTTGATGGAGGTAAAATAGATTAAAACCTCACAATATTCCAACAGATAAAAAAGTGAATAAAAATGGTTTAATGATAAAAGGTGCAATCTCGAAACTCTTATTGAAACCCAAAGGAAACATTGTCTGAAGTTCAAAAATTCTAAATATCTCTCTTGCTTAACTTATTCAGAATGTCACCAACTCTGTCTCCGAATTTCACTAATTCTAGGACTTCCTATAATACCGGATCCATAAGCAGAATGTCCCAGTGTTTATTCAAAGATTTCTTAATCATGTCTGCCTAACAGTTATAGATAGTAATAAAAGGAACAAATTCCTTATTTGTAGTTTTCTCATGTAAATCCACCAGGCCGAACAATTATCACAGGCATTGATTCGCTAGCCTCACACTTGTTAGAGTATATAGATATCGTTTTAAGTAAATATGTTGTTGAGTTGCCATCATACTAGAAGGATACAAACAGTGTACAGAATCTTCTTGGGAATATAGAATGGATGATACATATTTATGGATCACCATTGACGTACAGAGCCTATATACCTGCATTGAACACAAAAGTGGTATTACAGCCTTTAGGAAATACTTGGATAGAGACTCAAATGTATTGGTTTTACACAAGAAAGGAATTTTTGATTTTATTAGATTATTTTTAAGTCATAATTATTTTAAGTTTTTGGATATCTTTTTTATACAAACCTGTGGGACAGCTATGGGGACAATTTTGCCCCAAGCTTTGCCAGTTTGCTAATGAGAAGCTGGGAAGAGGAGTCAATATATTTGTCCAACCCTTTTTATGAACATCTTGTTTTAGATATATTGATGATATCCTCATCATCTGGGAGGGAAGTAATTCCTCCTTTTATAGAATTTTTCCAAGATATCTCTACAAACCGCTTTAATTTAAAGTTCATCAACCACATAATAAAAAAAAAAATTTGGACGGTTATAAAAGGTGAAGAAGGGAAGAATACTACCTGCAATTTTATAAAAGAGGTAGATGCCAACATCTACCTGCGTATTATAAGCTGCCACACCAGAAACTGGAAACTATGGGGGTCATTCAGACCCACTCGCAAGCGGCAGTATGCTCGCAAGTGGGTCGATGTTCCCCACTGTGCATGCGCACGACGGAGGGAGCTCCATCGTGCGCATGCGCGAGACCCGGTGAGCGACGGGCTTTCCATTGCTCGGGGTCTTGCACCAAAGGGGGTGTGCTGTCGATGTTGATTGACAGCAAGCCCCCTTTGGTGGGCGTGCCGGGGGCGTGCATGCCAGATGGAGGCGTTCCCATGGGAACGCCTACCGTCTGAAGCCGGCCCCACTGACATCACTAGTGATGCCAGTGGGAGTGATTTTGGCTCTGATAGAGCCAAAATCACTCCTGGCCTTGCGGCTGGGAAACCCGACCGCATGGTTTCCCTCGCAAGTCCGATGGTCGTGATGGTCAAGTCCTCCCTTTGTAACCAAATATTTTCTTTAGGAAAACTAAGAACCTAAATGAAATACTGCCTCCAAAGTCTCCTTTGGTCAGATACCACATATGTGTTAAACAGCTTGAAGAAATGTCATGGTTGCTATAAATGTGATAGCATAGGTGAAACTAGACAATTGGGTAGCCCCATTTCCAATACCTTGCAAGAACTTATGTTACATTGAAAGTTTTCCATTCTGTTTTATGACCATTAGTGCATCAGTAAAGATTTTTAGCCATATCCCTATTATCAGGTCATCCTTTTTGACTCCTGATTGAGGCGAATGGCCGAGGACCCCAGGAGTTTTAGGATTATGACAGAGTGAAATTAAATTTAGATGCTTTTTTAAGTTACAGGGAATATGAGAGGCTGGGACACTAAGGGCAGGTTACAGCAAGGGTGAGGGCAGGGACACTGAGGGGGAGTTACAGGGAGGGTGAGGGCAGGGACACTGAGGGGCACATACAGTGAGGGTGAGGGAAGGGACACTGAGGGGGCATTACAGGGAGGGTGAGGGCAGGGACATTGAGGGGGAGTTACAGGGAGGTTGAGGGCAGGAACACTGAAGGAGTTGCAGAGAGAGTGAGAGCAGGAACACTGAGGTGGAATTACAGGGAGGGTGAGGGCAGGCACACTGAGGGGGAGTTGCAGAGTGAGAGCAGAGACACTGAGGGAATTATAGGGAGGGTGAGGGCAGGACACTGAGGGGGAGTTACAGGGAGGGTGAGGACAGGCACACTGAGGGTGTGTTACAGGGAGGGTGAGGGCAGGCACTGAGGGGGAGCTACAGGGAGAGTGAGAGCAGGGACACTGAGGGGACAGTTACAGGGAGGGTGAGGGCAGTCTCCCTAAACACTGCCAACACCATATGAATGCCCAGAATGGACACACCAATGCCTATAGCCATGGCACCTCCAGGGTCAGGAACTCTACTGCCACTCTTCTATTTTCACGGTACCATGCTGGCTGTGAGATGGAACTACCATGGGTATATAATCAAATCTTGATCTGGGGAACAAGAATAAACGCAGTTTGACCATAGAATGGTACAACTGCCTTTATTCTTGTTTCCCAGATCAAGATTGGATAATAATAATAAATAAATATATTGTATGACTCTGTGAATGCCGCGAGATAGGAACACATGTTCTTTTGCTGTTTACAAGTTATTTCGGTTCCTGGGTGCACCCCTTCCACAATAATTTAGAGACAGGAATTACTAGGTGAGAGGGAAGAATCATATTAACCATTCAGCAATACAAGTCTGTATGGACATTTTTTTTTTGTTTGTAGGTGTATAATTGCAATATGGTCTCATTATCACCTTATACCTAGTAATAAAAACATAGTGAAGTGACACTCTGTAAATAATACCAGTCGGATACTGGTAAATTAAGTGTAATGTTTGAGAATGAATATATATATATATATGATATATATATATATATATATATATATATATATTTATAATACATATATATTATAAGGGCACAATCGTGTCATTCAGCCAGTTCCTTAGAGAACACTACTAATGTCCATGGGCTTGGGTAATTTTTTTTTTTTTGCCAAGACCCAGGATTTGCCTACTTTGAAGAGGACAGATCTACGCATAGGAGGAGGTGAGTATGGACTTTTTATTACAGGTACACCTCTGGATTACCTACTGGAGAAGAGGACAGATTGGCTTCAGGGATACTAGGTCTCCAAGTGCCAGTATGCGGGGGATGCCTGCTCAGACCTGTAGTACTACTGCAAAAGACAATATTTATATATTCATATGCACCACACAACACAAATCAACCCAGCACCCACCGCCTAGGGGTGCTGGGGATAGCCCTGGGCTATCAGCCTGGGGTTCCCTGAGGAGGGGGACCCCAACTCCCCAGGGATCCCCAGCCTGGGCTGAATAGCAGTCAGGGGTGATGCTGTGGCTGGGGGGCCTGGTGAAAGGGCTCCCCTGGCTGTGGCATCACCCCCCCACTAGAAGGAGTCCAGTCCTGTTTCTGAGAAATACAGGGGGGCTCTATGCATTTTTTCCCCCTGTATTTCCAGAACCAGGACTGGATCAGAACCCTGTGCTGGTTGCGCTAATTACGTGGTAACCCTACATCATTTGTACCCCGTATTTTGGCAACCCGGTCAGGTTCTGAAAAGCCTGGTGCTGGTTGTGCTTAATACGGGGGACCCCTATGTCATTTGTCCCCCTGTATTTAGCACAACTAGTACTGGGAAGCCTGGTGCTGGTTGTCCCCTAGGGGGCAGGGCTATGCTTTTTTTTTACACATTACATTTTTAACCAGATGCATAGTTGGATCTCACTGCTGCATTCGTGCATCTGTGACTTATTGATTTGATTTTCTCATGTGCATATGCACTACCAATGAGCTTTCTGTCACCCACAGATGCCCCCTTTGCACTGCACCACTCCCGCTGCTGCCACTACCCCACATGCCTACAGCCATCTTGCTCTCTGCACCTCCAAAACCAACCTCCTGTGTGCTGTCCCCTGTTCCTCTTGTGTTAGTGTACCATTTTGTTGCCCTTCTCCCATGCAGGTGGCCCGGTTTGCTCATCCAAACCCTGATAGTTAATACATTTTAAAAAAGCTATGAAGTTCTATAGACAAAATACCTTATGGTTTCACATGTCCCATTGAGGCTGCTTAGACATTATTTGAAAATTCACAAAACCTATTGAATTTCTGCCACTCAAACTTCAAAAAGCAATGAAATTACTATCATTAAGGCTGATGCCATAATGGATGTGTTCCTTGTCCAATACAGATGTGGTATGCCATCACATCCTGTGGTTAACTGCAGATTCAGAACTCTCACAGAATGAGATTGCTGTCACTCACAAAATGGTGGAGCTGCTAATTCACATAATTGTGTGCTCATTGAAATACACACATGCAGTCTATGCAACTGAGGTTTGTGCAGTTATGTGGCTCCCACATCCCACTTAGTGCCCACAATCTTCCCATTTGATCACCAAAACAATCTCACTGGTTTCCAACATCCTTCTCACTGCATACATTTATCTAATTTAGAATACATGTTCAGCTCCCTTATTTTTAAAAATATCATACTCTGTCTATGCATGTATACTTTCTTCCCCTATATGCCTCCGTGCTGCTATATATTCCCCCTCTGGGGAATTCCTTCCTCCAGTGCTAGTCTAATTGAAGACCTATGTTATGCTGCTCTTTCCTTAAAGGGGCAGATCGTCTTACCCATGTAGGCAAGACCGCACGGGCATTTAATCAAGCAGATAACATATTTACTAGTGCACCTCAATACATGCTTAATAGGAATTTTAGTGCCCAAGTGAGGATGGGTAAAAAATGCTCCAACTTCTATGTAGCGAACACCATACACCCAGTACATCGGTATGAGCCAGGTTTCTTGGAAAGGAAATGTTGGTAATTTTCAGGTTTATCAGTTACATAATTTTTGACCAAACAATCCCTCAAATTTCTACCCCTTTTGAAACAAGGTAGTAAACGAGAATTTTTTAAGGAAGGGATACTTTTGTCAGAATGAATAAGGGACCAGAATTTTTTGTAAGTATTCTTCACAACTGCACTGACATTTGAATATTCAGTAATCAGGGGAAAGATGAATTCCCTGAGTTTATCTTTCTTTTTCAAACTATCATCCCTCATTATATTTAATGCCCTATATTTGGCTGCCTCTAGTTCTTTAAAAGGATAGCCTCTATCCAAAAATGTATTAAGCATCAGGTCCACCTGTGACCTGGCATCATCTGAATTGCTTGCTATATGCCTTATTCCAAGGAACTGTGAAAAAGAGAGTCCCTTTTTCATAGCTGGGGGTGATAACTGCTGGCATGTAACAGGGTATTTCTGTCAGAAGGTTTAGTAAAGAGACTGGTAGTCAAGCCCGACCCACCTCTACAAATGTTAACATCCAAGTAGTTAGTTGACACATTATCACAACTAAACGTGAATTTAATTGTTTCATCCATTTGATTGATATCATGCATATCTGACTAAAATTGATTCTTATCACCCGCCCACAAGATGAAAATGTTGTCAGTGTAGCGGGTGTAGAACAACAGTTTCTCAGAGAAGGCCCTGTTGGATAAAAACTACTTCGGCTCAACCTGAAACATGTAAGCATTTGCAAAAGCAGGGGCCACATTAGAGCCTATAGCACACCCCTGCGGTTGCAAATAAAATACTCCATCAAAATAGAAGAGGTTGCGTGTCAAGGTCTTCTCCAATAAACACAAAAAGAATGACAAATCAGGACCCCTATAGTCACCATTGTTAAACAATAAGGAAAGAACTGCATCTAAACCCTGTTTATGCAGTATATTAGTATAAAGACTAATTATGTCAATGCAACAGAACAGATAGGACTCTGGTAAATCAGTTAAACCCTGTAATTTAAGTAAAATGTCTGAGATGTCCCTCAGGAACGTCTCCTGTGATTGAATAATGGGCTGTAAAAAAAATCCAGATATTTGGCGATTGTAGAATAGATGGAATTCCTGGTGATAATTATCGGGGGGCCTGGAGGGTTGCTCATGTCCTTGTGTATTTTGGGCGGTACACCTGTCAAACCGTATTGTAGGTGTCCTAAGGCAAGCTCAGAGTGGACAGAAACCTCCCGTAGAGGAGAATGTATCTGAATAAATGTTTACAATCCTGCTCTGTATATAGGAAGTATATAGGATCACATTTCAGTCCCTAATCTACTTTTAAAATAGCAAAGTATTTAGGTGCGCTGTCACTAAAGCAGCCAGACAGAGGTAGTCAGCCTCTAACCCAGTATATATAGAAAATGTAATAACTGGCGCTAAGGACTGATATATATTACAATTGATGGAATATAGTAAAATGAGTAGGAAGCGGAAGTCTAAATGAATAATATAAGCACATTTAATGACAGTTTATACATATGAATACCAATGCAAATATAAACAAAAATAAAATATAATATTAAAAGGAATAATGATAAAATCACTGATATGGGGCATCGATGGTGAGTCAGATAGTTAATCTCTATCTATGGACATCTTGGGTAAAGATGTTAAAATTAATGTCCAGATGAAAAAGTCAAGGAGACAATGTTTAGGGTTCAATTACAGCAGATAATTACCAGCTTGAGATCCTTTGGGATGGCAGTCCAATTAGCAGATAACTGCAAAAAATGATATCGATGGTAAAGACTGGTATTGAATCTTCAGTCGACAGGGATGGTCCCTCAGGATTAGGTCCACTTAGCAGGTCACTGCAATGCTGGTTGTTGGTAGAGGTGTTGGATAGCAGTCTCCTTACACAAAAAGGATAGAGCCTGGTAGATATTGCAAGGCTCACTGGATCCACAATTGGAGATTCCCAATGTCCATAGAGAGACTACAAAGTAGCTTAACGCATTTCGCTGGATGGCAGAACTCCAGCTTCATCAGAAGCATAACTGGACTGACTCTAAAATGCTCCTTATATACCCCTTTAAAGGATACAACAAGAAACACCTGTGTGTATAATCAATAGACTTCCGCTTCACTAAACTCATTACAAACCAGAATATTTGATACATCAATGAAGGCAATCCTTTTCTACATGACAATACTACATATATTTATTTCATACATAAAAAATGAATTCACCAACCTATCTTAGTTGTGCTGTGTACTATTATTTATCGAGCAGTTCCGGATACTCGTCCGCTCACGTGACTCCAGAGTGTCACATGATCAGATTGGAGCCAATAATACTCGTATCATGTTTAAGTTTGTTGCTAGGTAACCAAAAGTGTCATAAATTTCGCCGGTCATATGACCGCATCAAACATCTATAAAAGACTAATGTCATTCCACCAAGTACGATCAGACCTGTTCTAATAGTTGTCACATGGCAGACAATAGCAATATAGACATATATAATGCACAAATAAATCAGATTTAACAACCCATCTCAATTATGCTGCACACTGTTATCCATGGACCAGCTCCGGACACTAGTCCGGTCACGTGACTGCAAAGTATCACATGATCAAATCAAGACCAGCTACACTCGCATCATGTTTAGATAGGTTGCCAAGCAACCGACTGCGTCATAAGTCTCGCCCTTCACGTGACTGCATCAGATGTCTACAAGAGACCAATACCATGCTGGTAACAGTAAACCATGGTTGCTAAGCAACCCTTTGCGTGCCACTGGGTATGAATGGACTTGTTCTCATAATAATTACATAGCATTCAAACATGTAATAGACTCCCCAGTCACATGACCTTATCAGGTGTTGAAAAAAAATCAATGATATATAAATAACATTACACCAGGTTGCTAAGCAACCATATCAAGGTTAAGAAAGCTAATTTACATAACTGTCTAAAGTATAAAGATAATGATTATCTAATGAATAAAATATACTAAATAAATGGTAAGTATCTGAGAATAGCCATCGATTAAATCACGACTTTATAGTTGTCTCATCTTAATTACCAACTAAAAGTGTCAACTTGGCAGATAGATATACCAATACAACATCTAATAAAATTAATTGAATTAACGTATAATACAAAGTTTATATAGATAATAATACATATTAGATATTTAGTATATATCTCTCATCTTAAAAACTATAAACATGTATAGGTTATATTATGATCATATTATATATATACAGTCAGGTCCATAAATATTGAGACATTGACAGAATTTTCAGATTTTGTCCTCTATTCACCACCACAATGGCTATGAAATGAAACAAACAAGATGTGCTTTAACTGCAGACTTTCAGATTTAATTTGAGGGTAATTACATCCAAATCGGGTGAACGGTGTAGGAATTACAACAGTTTCAATATGTGCCTCCCACTTTTTAAGGGGCCAAAAGTAATGGGACTATCAACTCAAAAGCTATTTCATGGACAGGTGTGGGCTATTCCCTAGTTATTTCATTATCAATTAAGCAGGTGAAAGGTCTGGAGTTGATTCTAGGAGTGACATTTGCATTTGGAATCAGTTGCTGTCAACTCTTAATATGAGATCCAAAGAGCTGTCACTATCAGTGAAGCAAGCCATCATTAGGCTGAAAAATCAAAACAAACCCATCAGAGAGATAGCAAAAACATTAGTTGTGGCCAAATCAACTGTTTGGAGCATTCTTAAAAAGAAAGAATGCACCGGAGAGCTCGGCAACACCAAAAGACCCGGAAGACAACAGAAAACAACTGTGGTGGATGACAAAATAATTATTTCCCTGGTGAAGAAAAACCCCTTCACAACAGTTGGCCAAATCAAGAACACTCTCCAGGAGGTAGATGTATATGTGTAAAAGTCAACAATCAAGAGAAGACTTCACAAGAGTGAATATAGAGGGTTCACCACAAGATGCAAACCATTGGTGAGCCACAGAAACAGGAAGACCAGATTAGAGTTTGCCAAACAACATCTAAAAAAGCCATTACAGTTCTGGAACAACATCCTATTGACAGATGAGACAAAGATCAACTTGTACCAGAGTGATGGGAAGAGAAGAGAAGGAAAGGAACTGCTCATGATCCAGAACATACCACCTAATCAGTGAAGCATGGTGGTGGTAGTGTCATGGCGTGGGCATGTATGGCTGCCAATGGAACTGGTTCCCTTGTATTTATTGATGATGTGACTGCTGACAAAAGCAGCAGAATGAATTCTGAAGTGTTTCGGGCAATATTATATGCTCATATTCAGTCAAATGCTTCAGAACTCATTGGACAGCACTTCACAGTGCAGATGGACAATGACCCGAAGCATACTGCAAAAGCAACCAAAGAGTTTTTTAAGGCTAAAAAGTGGAATGTTATGCAATGGCCAAGTCAATTCCCTGACCTGAATCCGATTGAGCATGCATTTCACTTGATGAAGACAAAACTGAAGGGAAAATGCCCCAAGAACAAGCAGGAACTGAAGACATCTGCAGTAGAGGGAAGGGAGAGCATCACCAGGGATGAAACCCAGCGTCTGGTGTTGTCTATGCATTCCAGACTTCAGGCTGTAATTGCCTGCAAAGGATTTGCAACAAAGTATTAAAAAGTGAAAGTTAGATTTAGGATTGTTTAGTTTGTCCCATTACTTTTGGCCCCTTAAAAAGTGGGAGGCACATATAGATACCATTGTAATTCCTACACCGTTCACCTGATTTGGATGTAATTACCCTCAAATTAAATCTGAAAGGCTGCAGTTAAATCACATCTTGTTTGTTTCATTTCAAAACCATTGTGGTGGTGAATAGAGGACAAAATATGAAAATTCTGTCAAGGTCCCAATATTTATGGACCTGACTGTAAGTATAGTCACATTAACTGCCTATTAAATGATATCTAATAATTACATAGCCCCTGTACATGTCATGTTTGGAATATATATCATCTTATTAGCCAATAAAGAAGCACCTCATCATATTTATATATTATTGAATCTGAAGGGATATACATGAAATGTTTTAGATGACAGACTTTAATTCGATTGTTTCGTTCAAACCTGTCGGATGTAGAGAATTAAATTGCAAGGTCCAGTACACCTCTTGGCGACATAATTTATTATATCTGTCTCCTCCTCGTAATGTATGTGGGATTATTTCGATCCCTACAATTGAAAGACAGCTGGGATTACCATCATGTTTCATGGAGTAATGTCTTGAAATGCTATGATAGCATCTCAAGATATTACGCCTATGTTCCATAAATCGCACACGTAATGATCTAATAGTGCAACCAGATATTTTCGATCTGTTTGTGGACCTAAATAGGTTCATTAGAACGTTATGTTGTAAAAGATTTTTTGCTAAGAAACAAAAGGATTCCAATTGTTTTGGACAAAACAGATGATGTTGCTTTATGTTCCCTTGAGGAACTTTGGGAGGAAAACAATACAGTTAATGAAATATCTCCAGTAATGGAGAAAATATTTGATGTTCAGAAGAACCAAAAACAGTTCAAATTAAAATCTGATTTTTTTCCCATCTCTGCTAAAAATAGTAACAGTGGAGCTTTCTATAAAATTACATTACAGGATTTTAAAAACCTATGTTGTAGGAGTCAAATACAACTAAATATAATACCAATCTCTCTAGGGAGGAAAAAAGAGCTATAAAAATCTTAACTGAAGATAAATCGATAATTATCAAAGAGGATGATAAGGGGGTGCCCTGGTAGTTATGAACTGAGTAGATTACATATCTGAGGCCCTAAGTCAATTACAAGATTCAAGATTCTATACCATCCTTAAAAATGACCCTACATCAGAATATCTAACATCTTAAAAAATACTACTGGGGGCAGCGGTGGACTCGGGGGCCATATCCAGGGAGGAACGCAGGTGTCTCTGTCCATCTTTTCCCACTATTCCCACTTTCTATTGTCTTCCTAAAATCCACAAATCCCTTTCTTCACCTCCTGGTTGCCCTATAGTTTCTGGTGTCAATTCTCTTACTTCCAATCTTTCTTTGTATGTTGACTCTTTTCTTCAACCACGGGTGAGCACATTGAGGTCACATCTGAAGGACACCACACATTTTCTTCAATCCATCCGTTCCATTCATTGGAAAGATACATTTGCTTTTCTCACATTAGATGTGTCAGCCCTCTATACACACATCCCTCATTCTCAGGGATGTGATGTTATATTGAGGAGGTTACTTTCGGATGGAGACCTCAGTGATGCTCACCATTCTTTTCTTTTGGATTCAATTTCTTTTATATTATCACACAATTATTTAATTTTTGTCGATCACATGTATTTATAGGTGATGGGAACGGCCATGGGGACCAGATTCGCGCCCAGTTATGCGAACCTATACATGGGCAAATTTGAGAACGCCCATGTGTGTGGGAGAGTGACTGGGCTGTGTCTCTGGTCTTCTATGGCCATTATATAGATGATCTTTATATTATTTGGGACGGGGATCTCTGTTCTGCCACTTTTTTCATTCAATCACTTAATTGTAACACATATAATTTGTCCTTTACTCATTGTTTTCACCCCACCCGCATTAACTTCCTGGATGTGACCCTCGAGATCATTGATAATCAGATTGTGACTTCAAATTACATAAAGGAAGTCAATACATTCTATTAATTACATTTTGACAGTGCACACTATGGCCCTTGGAAACGCAATATCCCGAAGGGCCAACTTATGCGCCTTCAGCGCAATTGCACATATACAGAGACTTTTAAGATACAAGCTCATAGCATGTTAAATTCTTTCAGAAAATGTGGCTACCTGGATGATTTATTACAACAAGCTTTTTCAGAGGTTTTACTAATGGAGAGGGAAAAATTATGTCAACCTAAGACACCGAGGTTTATAGATAATGAGGACAATAAATATCTATCTTTCATTTGCAAGTATAATAACCAAGCTTCGGCTATTAAAGGTATTATTAAACATAATTATCATATATTAAAACAGGACTCTCTACTTAATGCTCTTCTACCTACAAATCCACAGATAATTTATAAGAAAAATAGATCAATTAAAACTACATCCGACAGGTTTGAATGAAACAATCAAATTAAACACTGTCATCTAAAACATTTCATGTATATCCCTTCAGATTCTATAATACATAAATATGATGAGGCGTTTCTTTATTGGCTAATAAGATGATGATATATATTCCAAACATGACATGTACAGGGGCTATGTAATTATTAGATATCATTTAATAGGCAGTTAATGTGACTATACTTATATATATAATATGATCATAATATAACCTATACATATTTATAGTTTTTAAGATGGGAGATATATACTAAATATCTAATATGTATTATTATTATCTATATAAACTTTGTATTATATGTTAATTCCATTAATTTTATTAGATGTTGTATTGGAATATCTATCTGCCAAGTAGACACTTTTAGTTGGCAATTAAGATGAGACAACCATAAAGTCGTGATTTAATCGATGGCTGTTCTCAGATACTTACCATTTATTTATTTAGTATATTTTATTCATTAGATAATCATTATCTTTATAAATTAGACAGTTATGTAAATTAGTTTTCTTAACCTTGATATGGTTGCTTAGCAACCTGGTGTAATGTTATTTATATATCATTGATTTTTTTAGACACCTGATAAGGTCATGTGACTGGGGAGTCTATTACATGTTTGAATGCTATGTAATTATTATGAGAACAAGTCCATTCATACCCAGTGGCACGCAAAGGGTTGCTTAGCAACCATGGTTTACTGTTACCAGCATGGTATTGGTCTCTTGTAGACATCTGATGCAGTCACGTGACCGGCGAGACTTATGACGCAGTTGGTTGCTTGGCAACCTATCTAAACATGATGCGAGTGTAGCTGGTCTTGATTTGATCATGTGATACTTTGCAGTCACGTGACCGGACTAGTGTCCGGAGCTGGTCCATGGATAACAGTGTGCAGCATAATTGAGATGGGTTGTTAAATCTGATTTATTTGTGCATTATATAAGTCTATATTGCTATTGTCTGCCATGTGACAACTATTAGAACAGGTCTGATCGTACTTGGTGGAATGACATTAGTCTTTTATAGATGTTTGATGCGGTCATATGACCGGCGAAATTTATGACACTTTTAGTTACCTAGCAACAAACTTAAACATGATACGAGTATTATTGGCTCCAATCTGATCATGTGACACTCTGGAGTCACGTGAGCGGACGAGTATCCGGAACTGCTCGATAAATAATAGTACACAGCACAACTAAGATAGGTTGGTGAATTCATTTTTTATGTCTGAAATAAAGATATGTAGTATTGTCATGTAGAAAAGGATTGCCTTCATTGATGCATCAAATATTCTGGTTTGTAATGAGTTTAGTGAAGCGGAAGTCTATTGATTATACACACAGGTGTTTCTTGTTGTATCCTTTAAAGGGGTATATAAGGAGCATTTTAGAGTCAGTCCAGTCATGCTTCTGATGAAGCTAGAGTTCTGCCATCCAGCGAAATGCGTTAAGCCACTTTGTAGTCTCTCTATGGACATTGGGAATCTCCAATTGTGGATCCAGTGAGCCTTGCAATATCTACCAGGCTCTATCCTTTTTGTGTAAGGAGACTGCTATCCAACACCTCTACCAACGACCAGCATTGCAGTGACCTGCTAAGTGGACCTAATCCTGAGGGACCATCCCTGTCGACTGAAGATTCAATACCAGTCTTTACCATCAATATCATTTTTTGCAGTTATCTGCTAATTGGACTGCCATCCCAAAGGATCTCAAGCTGGTAATTATCTGCTGTAATTGAACCCTAAACATTGTCTCCTTGACTTTTTCATCTGGACATTAATTTTAACATCTATATCCAAGATGTCCATAGATAGAGATTAACTATCTGACTCACCATCGATGCTCCATATCAGTGATTTTATCATTATTCCTTTTAATATTATATTTTATTTTTATGTTTATATTTGCATTGGTATTCATATGTATAAACTGTCATTAAATGTGCTTATATTATTCATTTAGACTTCCGCTTCCTACTCATTTTACTATATTCCACCAATTGTAATATATATCAGTCCTTAGCGCCAGTCATTACATTTCCTAATCTACTTTTAGTTCACATTCAACTGCATTTTTTCTAAGCTCTTTTTCTGAAAATTCATAAGTTTTGTTCTCTTCTCCTCTCTGCAAGATGTTTCTCTCATGCCATTTTAAAGTTAACAATTATGTTAAAGGATTGTTCTTCCCACTCTAGAATTTAATTGTTACTCTATTACGTAATGCATCATTCAGCCTAGGGTACTGATGAAAGAAAGTTATGAGACAGACTTTTTAATAGATACACAGTATCTATATTGTGTTTTAAAAAAGACAGGGGTAATATTCCAAAAATGTCAAAAGCTTAGAATATTTGAGGAATAATCTGAATTTTTTTGTTCTTACAAGATATTTAATAATGCTCAACTTAAACATGTTCCTACAGCCGGATTTTCTTGATGGGAGATCACAGATGTCATATTTTGAATATATATTTTGAATATAAAAATATCAGCAATGTTTGTTCTAGCTGAAGTTTAATTAGATAATCCTGACTTGGTTCTCTTACTGATGAGAGCTGTTACAGACATATGAAATTTTTTTTTTTTGGTGACAGGATATGCAGTAACTACCACACTCAACGTAGTTAGCTGGATGTACTGTACAGCATTGATTAGAGCAATTGGAAGCATAGGGGTTACCACATAGCTCAGGGAACTCTCATTTTACATGCACAAACAGTTAGAACTGATAGAAGCAATATGTTTACCAAAAATAAGTTGCAGTAATTAAGTGTCAGGCATATACTAGACAGTCTGATATTATTTGCATGGGAAACATATTAGCTGACAGGGTAGTATGAGAGGACATTTTAAGTATATATGATGAGCCAGTTGAGACAATATCAGGAAAATACTTCTCACAATGAGGTCAATGTTTTGAAATTAAAGCAATTTTACAAAAGAGAAGATGGTATTGGGTATTTGAGTGGAATGAAAAATATTATTACCAGCCCTTGCAGAAGGTGTTCATGGGTTAGTACATTTAAAAGCAGACAATATGAATTGCATTGTACAATCTTACTGTATGCTCGAGCCAGAGCCAAATGTGAAGGTTGATAAACAATGCGAAGAAAATGATAAATACTGAAACATTTGCCAAATACCATAGATACTGTAAATTGATTTTATGCAGTAACCAAATAATAAAGGGGATTAAAGTATTTTGTTGACATGTTTTAGATACTGCTGAGTTTATGCTTAGAAAGAGATTTTGGAGGAATTTGTATGTAAGGTATAGTTAACATACTGTAAGTGTTATTGAAAGTAACAGGGGAACTCATGTTACAGGATAAGTTTTAGAAAATGAGTGAAATGATGGGAATAGAATCAAAGTTGCACATGTCATATAAGACTTAATGGTGTTATAAAAAATAGGCTAGTTAAACTTACAAAGGAGACAGGAATGGCATTGTCTGAAGGCCTATCTTTGGTGCTTCATAGTAGAAGAATCTCACCTAAGCCTCATCTCAATCTTTCTACTTATTAACTGTTTTTTGGACTACAATCAAGATATGTTACTAAACCAAAGACTGATTTGAAATTGCAACATGATTTGACTGTTCAATATTTGATACTATTGTCTAAGCAGCTACAAGAAGACCTTTCGGGAAGCTCAACAGGAAATTCAACCTACATCAGCATTTGGTCCAGCAGATGAAATACAGTCTAGAGACTATGATGGTATGATGAGAAGTTTTATTACAGTCTGGTTCCCTTACAGATAAATGGAATGGTCCTTGGCATGGAAAAGTAATGCTGACAACAGATACAGCTATAAAGGTTGCTGAGAAGGACACCTGGATCCATGGCTCGCATTGAAAAAGGGCAGAGAGATCCGAGCTTAAAGGGGCCTAAAGACTCAGACTCAGTGCTGATATAAAGACTGAGATTTAAAGACTGAGATTTAAAGACTGATCTATAAAGACTGAGATATAGAGACTAAGCTGCATTTATGAGAACTATTCAATCAAGATGGAGATCATTGCTTACAATAGACTATTATATAGACTGATGACAAAGAAAACTTTTAATTTCTTAGATGCTTGATGGAAACAATTGTGTTTATTGCAACATTGAGACTTTTTTTTTCTTTGGAGAGAGGTCGAGCAAAGGTTCATGGTATGAGTACACATCCAGTAGTGTGAATGATGGGGTTTATTCTAATAAGTCCTTTCCTTCCTCTTTTCTAAGCAGGGAAAATGATTGGTGTCAGGAAGCTGATTGAAAAGTGAATTTGTGATTTACTGTACTAAACCAGAAGAAAGGTGTATACTATGATATATGGATATTACTCAAAAGAATATCTAATTCTACAAAATTATTCATTGATGGGTAAAGTATTAAATGCTACAGAAGGTGCATACACACAACGATTTTTTGAACAATTATCATTAAACAATATCGTTTAACGATAATCATTTGAAAAAATCGTTCAATTTCTGAGTCAAACGATGAACGATTATTGTTCATGCGCGTTCACGTTTGTAGTTTGGAGTTCAGTCAGACTTGTCAACTCAATGATTTTCATTAAGTTAATATGCAAAAATCATTTGTAGTTCATAAAAATCGTTCATTACATTTAAATGAACATAGGAAATGAACAACTTTAGTAAACGATTTTAGTTCATTTTTTCAAGGTAGAAAATCGTTTACTAAAATCGTTCATTAACTAAATTGTTGTGTGTGTATGCACCTTAACAGTTGAAATTGTGCCAGAACCATTGCTGAGTTGAAATATACTGAAATTACTAAAATAAGTTACTATTGAAACATGTAAGGATTGTGTAATTAAAAGTTGTAAAGAAACAAAAGGGGTTATTGACACTATAACTTGACAAAATCACTAGTAATTGTAATAATTCCATATGTAAGTGAACAAATTCCATTTTGTTTTAACAAGATAGTCTATGAAATGAAGCAGACTACACCTCAGGAGTGTTTACTATTCCAATACTAGAACACTCCATACAAGTAGAAAATTTTAAGTCAGAATGTTGTAATAAGATCATTACTGTGTACAAACCTTCTGTTCCTTGCTGTACTAAACAATGTACAGAAGATTTTAAAAGAGCTGAATGCTTATTATGTACAATAGATTTTTGCAATGAGGCATTTGATTATACACTGCTAGTGATTAGTTCCAATAGTGTTCCAAATAGTGAGACAGATCATATAGTTCAGACATATTAGGAATGATAGTTACTACCGTGGTATTTGGGTTTTATGTTCTTTTCTTGTTACTTTATTATGTGGAAAGTATGCCTACAAATGTTTGCTAATTAATTCTGAAGATATTTTCTATTTAAGCAAACTGATACTACAATTTTATGTTATAACTCATGATAATTTGTGAAAAGTTCTTTTGCAGGATGCCAGACATTTTACAAGAGACATTGTTCCAGTGAATAAAAGATACATTTCCCTGATTGATACTTCAGTGAAACATCGTGTTGGCACTACCTTTGCTGACATCCTTATGTATGATAATTGGGGATATTTGGATAATCAACATAAAATTATTGAACTGGACAAAATTTTATTGACAATGATATTGGACTTTATGATAGATATGTTGGACATTTATTAAAAACATTCCAGAATGAACTGTTACTACAGCACCACCCATAATTGATTGCTTAATTGTGCAGACTGGAGAATATTGTTTAACTTTTTATTCAAATCTTGGAATTCACTGTGGAAATTATTTGACCAATGATACTACAGATAAGAAGCCATTATTATTAATAACATAAATGAGGCTTATACTATACAAGAAGAATTTTAATGAGTACATTATGATAAAGACTCTGAAAATGATTTATGATGGTCATAGTAAGATCTAGTTTTTGTTTTTCAGGATTGGGAAAGTTTTTTAACATATTTTATGTACTGACAAAGTTTATTCTTGAGATCTTAATCCTGGTACTTCTTATCTGTGCATTCTATAGATTTGACCTATGCTGTATTCAGATGGCTACTCTAAAAATGAAAACATAGAATAAATGGAGGTTGATGAACTTTACATTCCAATGTGATCTATGAGATATAGCACATGTAAAATATGTATATCTAAGGGTGGAATTGTTGAAGCTTAATTTATAAGAAACATTATATTTTAAATAATTCCATATTTACATATGCTTTACAGTGAACACAGCTCATGAATTCAATATAGCCTTTGCACAGCCATTTTGCTTAGTAAAATTTAGCAATACTAAGTAATGAGATGAGATGTCTTTAAGGACAACGCCCTATGAAAATGTTTATCTGAAAGAGTGTACAATAGCTTGACTATTTATGTATAAATCTGTGCTAGAGAAATTTACGCACCAAATATAGAGATACCGAGCAATAACCATCTCATGAAGGAAGTAATTGCCATGTTTAAGAAGGGTAGTTTGTTACCTGAAATGTTGGAATAAAGGTCATACTTTTCTCACAATTTGGATATTCTGAGTGCTGCCATCTACATATGTACTCATTACGGATATAGATATATTTATAGATATGTATAATAATCTGTAAATATACATATGCCAATTTTTAGTGTATATATATATATATATTATACATTTTGTTAGAAGCGGCACTCCTCAACATCTTTCAATAAAGCACAAACATATAACAAATAGGTGCCCTCCAAGGTCTCCCACGAGATAACTCGTGTAGCCTGAATATGGTATCCGGTCAGCGGCACTCACAAAGAATGAGACTCTGATGAATGTTTCAATGCTCTATTTTGGCATTTTTTTCAGGGTGCAGGTTTATAAAAAACATATAAGTGCTTACCTAAATACTTGTAGGGCCGTCCATGCCTCCTCCCGCCATCAGCCCGGACGCTAATGTAGGACATCACTGGGAGGCACCGTGCCGGGACACGGAGAAACAATAACATGTGCATAATAACTACAAATAGAAATTAGAACAATGTTGCCATGGTGGTGTATAAACAAAGTGAAAAATATGTGTGCAACAATACAAAACAAGGAAATGTTGAAACATATTAAATGGTACAAAAAAGATTAAGTACTATATCAGACTATAAATGTGCATACATGTTATGTAAAAAGATATATAGTATGTGAAAAAATAAATACTAAGAAATATATGAAATATAAAAAATATAATATAAAAAATATGAGTGTTACTAAGAGAGGCAAATTAATGTGGAAACAGTTTGGTGGAAAATATGCTGGACCTATAAATACATGATAGTCCCAATTTTTAATTTAACCCCTTCGGGGTCAACGTGTCCAGACGAAAAATCCAATGGGTTTGCAGTAACAGCAGGGAGCGATCCCCAGCCCGCATCGGAGGTGGAATATATTCAATAATGCGATAGCGTAAAGTTGCTAAATTGTGCTTAGCTTCATAAAAATGCCGGGCAACAGGTTGATCCCTTGATCCAGATGTAAGGGCCAATTTGATGGATGAGCTGTGTACTGCCATCTGCTCTTTAAACATCCTTTCCATTTTACCAACATAATGTCGCCCACATGGGCAGCTTATGAGGTATACTACAAATGTGGTAGTACAGGAAACACGCTGGCGGATCTTGAATTTCTTGACTGAAAAGGGGTGAAAAAATGAATCGCCGTTGACCATATATGTGCATGTGGCACAATGGACACATTTGAAACAGCCAGGGTGCTGAGAACTCAAAAAATGTGAATTAGCCTTTAACGATTTGTTGGACAAAACATCATTTTTCATTAAAAAATCTTTCAGGTTACGTCCTCTCTGATATGCTGTCATAATATCTTTCCCTTGCAGAAAGGGTAAATGGGAATCGGTGTTAATAATCGGCCAATGCAGTTTAGATATTATGTTGATATCGGTACTCAGGTGGTTATACTTGTTGACCCAAATTAATTTGATGTGATTTTTGTGCTTAGGTGGCCCCTTTAAAATGGTGTCCCTAGATAGACCAAGAACTTTATGTTTGACTTGCAACAGATGCTGCCGATCATAACCTTGTGCACAAAATTTATTGTCCATCGTATTCAAAGCTTCATCAATCTTGGCTGGATCACTAGTGATTTGTCTAACCCGCAACATTTGCGAGTCCATATTTTAATGAAGAAGGATGATGGCTTGATGTCAATAAAAGATTATTTCTATCGGTAGGTTTTGTATATAATGATGTTGAGAATTGATGTTTAGTCATTTCAATCCAGACATCCAAAAAAATTAATCATTTGTGCATCTACTAAAAAGGTAAGCTTGGCAGGTGATGTAGATAAATTATGTTTCTCTATCAGTGTAGACAATGATGCTAGAGAGTCAGTCCCAGAGGAGCAATATATCATCTATATTACGCATATACATTGGGATGTGTATGCTGATAGCTGAGTTGCTGAAAAAAAGATCTTGTTCCACACTGAACACAAAGGAATTGGTGACAGAGGGGGCCACGCAGGAACCCCATGCACAACCGCGTTATTGAAGGTAATGTTTACGTTTAAAGAAAAAATAGTTGCGCTTAAGTGTTAGACTTAACAACAGGAGAAAAAATTAAATTTTTGGTCCAAGATATAGGATTTTCCCTGTAATAAACTTCTGCACAGCACTTAACCCTTGATCGTGGGGGAATGCAAGTGTAGAGTTCTTTTACATCAATGGTGCATAGAAAACTACCAGATGGAATATGTTTAATCTGATCGAGTTTGGAAAGCAGCATGCTGTTATATGTTTGTGCTTTATTGAAAGATATTGAGGAGTGCCGCTTCTAACAAAATTTCTACATTGGTTTGACGAGTTCTCTACTTAGCGGGCATCCTCTGCTAAACATTTATTGACTTGTTCAGGACTGCAAAAACTTCAGCACATTTTTTACTCATTTGCACAGCACAGAAGCACTTTAAGTGTATATTGGATGTTTTGTATCTTAGACACACTATCTTATAATAATAGGCTATATGCCAAGATCAATTTACTGTATAGTCTACACTGGATGTTACCAATACTAATAAATTACAGTCTTCTGTGTGTATGTATATATATATATCCCTTTTCATTATTGTATGATATACCAAGGTATGCATTATGTATAAGATACAGTATATTGTTACATAACATGATATAGTTATTTATTTATAAATAAGATGCAACATGTTTAGCCATTATGGCATATTTAAGGTAATTAATTATTTGACTATTAATTTGCTAATTATACTGTTTCTATTAAAGCATATTAGTTTAGTGGTGTTTAGCCTATAGTATATTTCACTTTTTTGCCTGCTTATGTATAGCTGTTCTTTCTACAAATGTCTTTTTCTGTTTGTTAATGTTACTTGTAGTAACTATGGTGATGGGCACTGAATGACCTGAGTGATGATTTTACCCAGAATGTGCCGCTGGTCTGAGTGAGTAGGCCGGCATCCAGGTACGACGCATGAAACTAGGCACGGGTGTTGCTATTTAAGGTAGGAGTATTATTATTTTACTTTAGCCTGAGGACAGTGGGCCTGATTCAAAGCCGGACGCTATTTGCGGCCGCTCGTTCAGAAAAAGGGGCTGGCTATTTAAATTGAGCGCTCGCTCTTTGCGGTCTGTTGATGCCTCTATGTCTGAACGAGCGAATGAAACATGCGCTCACTATTTTGGATAAAACGCCCCCCTGGCCGTTTGCATCATACGTCATCTCCGCTATTTATTTAATTAATTGAGTACATCGAAAGGTGTCTGAACTGCTCGCAGTGCTTGTGGTTGGATTTTCCTACCGCAATCATGCGAGCAGTTCAGGCTAAAAGACAACCAAGTGACATGGTCGATGACGCTGCTTTGTTAATTATGCACTCCCATTAAACGCCCGTTTTGACCGTTTGGCACGCCTGCGTTCGGATCTCCACTCCCCGTTTTCAAGCACCTTCCCATGTTACCACCCACAAACACCTCATTCTGTCACTCAAATTAGCAGGCATTCGTTATTTTGTGAGCACACGATTTTCGACTGCAATGACTGGTTCGCGCATGCGTACTAAAACCCATACGCATGCGCAGATGTGTGAACATCGCTCGGAGCGAACGAGCGGCCACTTACGAGCGGCTCTGAATCAGGCCCTCTGTCAGTTGAGAGGCACTGAAACTTTGCTGTGTACATTTTCTGGATTAAAACTGAATTCAAGTACCACTAGGCCACATCCGGTC
Source organism: Taudactylus pleione (assembly GCA_031769625.1). Taxonomy (NCBI): domain Eukaryota; kingdom Metazoa; phylum Chordata; class Amphibia; order Anura; family Myobatrachidae; genus Taudactylus; species Taudactylus pleione. The sequence continues at coordinate 4,334,983 of JAUIMM010000601.1, forward strand.
GATTATATATATATATATATATATATATACACACACACATGTATATAAATATATATGCACAAACATTTATATACTGTGTATATATATATATATTTATATAAATTTATATATATATGCGTACATATATATACACATACACACACATATATATATTTATATATATATATATATATACATACCAGGTGATAGATAGTGTAGGACCTGCAGAGAAATGGGGTCCCGTTATGTGGGCTGCAGGCTTAAATGCATTGATCAATCCATGAACCAAAACCCCATTATTTAAGTATTATGGTGAGTGATTTAACAATGGTGAGTGCTGAGTTTTCTGTTTTTATTTATTTAAGCAATGTGGTCACAAGCCACTTGCACCCCAGTCCTGGGAATGGTGAGTGCAGGTTTGCGCCCCACGTTTTGGAGTGGCAAGTGCAGTGGATTTCTGACTCTGTTTATTTGGCTAATTTTTAATTAGCCTTTTTGTGATCACAGCTGTCTCATGCACCCCTGTGCAAGCTCATTTATATTAACCTGTGTCAGCTGCATTTTTGGTAGTATGATAGAAGCTATGTTTGGTGACTGTCTTGCCTTCATAAGCCATAAATGGCAGGTAAGCTTTAAACCAGTTAACAGTTTTTCAGCTTAAACTCTGTGACAGCAGCTACCAGGTTTCCATAAGTATGATAGATAGTGTAGGACCTGCAGAGAAATGGGGTCCTGTGATATTGGCTGCAGGCTTAAATGCATTGATCAATCCATGAACCAAAACCCCATTATTTATTTGTAATTGTGAGTGAAGGTGCAAAGAAGTCTGATCTCACTAATGTTTTATGGAACAACAGGTCCCAGCATAGATTACTCTGTGTAATAGACTTTGTTTTGGAATAAAATTTGTTACTTTTAAATTAATGCACTATGTGGTGCCCCCTGTATTTGTACTTATTTTTGTAGGGATATATATATATATATATATATATATACATACAGTTAGGTGCATAAATATTGGGACATTGACAGAATTTCTATATTTTGGCATCTCTTCACCACCACAATGGATTTGAAATGAAACAAACAAGATGTGCTTTAACTGCAGACTTTCAGATTTAATTTGAGGGTAATTACATCCAAATCAGGTGAACGGTGTAGGAATTACAACGGTTTCTATATGTGCCTCCCACTTTTTAAGGGGCCAAAATTAATGGGACTATCAACTCAAAAGCTATTTCATGGACAGGTGTGGGCTATTCCCTCGTTATTTCATTATCAATTAAGCAGGTAAAAGGTCTGGAGTTGATTCTAGGTGTGACATTTGCTTTTGGAATCAGTTGCTGTCGACTCTCAATATAAGATCCAAAGAGCTGTCACTATTAGTGAAGCAAGCCATCATTAGGCTGAAAAATCAAAACAAACCCATCAGAGAGATAGCAAAAACATTAGGTGTAGCCAAATCAACTGTTTGGAACATTCTTAAAAAGAAAGAACGCACCGGAGAGCTCAGCAACACCAAAAGGCCCGGAAGACCACGGAAAACAACTGTGGTGGATGACAGAAGAATTATTTCCCTGGTGAAGAAAAACCCCTTCACAACAGTTGGCCAAATCAAGAACACTCTCCAGGAGGTAGGTGTATATGTGTCAAAGTCAACAATCAAGAGAAGACTTCACAAGAGTGAATATAGAGGGTTCACCACAAGATGCAAACCATTGGTGAGCCTCAAAAACAGGAAGACCAGATTAGAGTTTGCCAAACAACATCTAAAAAAGCCATTACAGTTCTGGAACAACATCCTATGGACAGATGAGACAAAGATCAACTTGTACCAGAGTGATGGGAAGAGAAGAGTATGGAGAAGGAAAGGAACTGCTCATGATCCAAAACATACCACCTCATCAGTGAAGCATGGTGGTGGTAGTGTCATGGCGTGGGCATGTATGGCTGCCAATGGAACTGGTTCCCTTGTATTTATTGATGATGTGACTGCTGACAAAAGCAGCAGAATGAATTCTGAAGTGTTTCGGGCAATATTATATGCTCCTATTCAGTCAAATGCTTCAGAACTCATTGGACGGCGCTTCACAGTGCAGATGGACAATGACCCGAAGCATACTGCAAAAGCAACCAAAGAGTTTTTTAAGGCTAAAAAGTGGAATGTTATGCAATGGCCAAGTCAATCCTGTGACCTGAATCTGATTGAGCATGCATTTCACTTGATGAAGACAAAACTGAAGGGAAAATACCCCAAGAACAAGCAGGAACTGAAGACATTTGCAGTAGAGGCCTGGCAGAGCATCACCAGGGATGAAACCCAGCATCTGGTGATGTCTATGCATTCCAGACTTCAGGCTGTAATTGCCTGCAAAGGATTTGCAACAAAATATTAAAAAAGTTAGGTTTAGGATTGTTTAGTTTGTCCCATTACTTTTGGCCCCTTAAAAAGTGAGAGGCACATATAGAAACTATTGTAATTCCTACACCGTTCGACTGATTTGGATGTAATTACCCTCAAATTAAATCTGAAAGTCTGCAGTTAAAGCACATCTTGTTTGTTTCATTACAAAGCCATTGTGGTGGTGAATAGAGGCCAAAATCTGAAAATTCTGTCAATGTCCCAATATTTATGCACCTGACTGTGTATATATATATTTATATATATATATATATATATATACATATATTATTCACATTCCCCCAGCCTGCTTATCTCCTCCTAATGTTCTTAAGGAACAGCCTTTGTCCTATAGAGCCCCCCAGTGAAGATAGAGGCCATCAGGCCTGTGTGCTCCCTTGGTGGCTCAGGGGTCAACACAGGATGGGAGGAGGGGCGCAGCTGAGCAATAGCTGGCAGCCAGAGAGCAGGCAGACGAGAAGGACTGTGGAGACGAAGCGGCAGAGTCTGCCGGCTGGTGATGTCACCGGAGCTGCAGTCTGCGGCTCTTCTCTTGGGTCTAGCTGAGTGAAGGGGAGGTTACCTTGTCTGGGGGGGGGCTAGACGGGCACCGATGGTGTTAGCAGTGTTCACCAGGTGTCCTAAGTGGCTTCCATGAGAGGCAACACTTTGTCCCCTCTAGAAGACAGCCTCAGCGGGTCGCCCATCAGGGCCCGACGCCCTTAGGCAGCTGCTTATGGGTGCTTAATGAAAGCACCAACCCTGTATCCAAGGGCTTTATTCATCATGAAAAATTCTCTTTAGTGAAAAATTCTCTTTAGTGAAAGTTTCGAGATCGGCGAAAAGTTTTTACCAGTGACGTAATTTCACCAGGCGAGAACTTTTTCGAGTATTTACTTGTAAAGATTCGCCTCTGAAAGGAGGTGGAAAAAAGTGCAGAATTGGGGGTTTGGGGTGCAAAGTTGCGGGAACACCCCTGCAGCCTTGGGACAGTCCCCCAAAGATAAACTGCATCAAAACATTTTTTAAAAATACTTCGATCACCCCAAAAATTTACTTTCGTATATTTACATACTTTCGACTCCAGGGGGTCCCCCAAGTATGCCCCAGGTATTTTTTGTTTGCAGGTGCTTGCTGATGGTGCGTTTTTAAAAAAAACAAATTTTAACCATGCTTGCACCCATTATCAAGTACCCCAAATTTGCTGGGACTACTTAATTTGCCCCCAAAAAACAGCTAAATGCTATTCTTCACCACTTGTGCAAAGACGCTAAATAGCACCAATTGAGAGCATTAAAGCACTCCAAATACCATCAGCAGGACTAATCGGGGGTATCCATAGTGATCCCCCACATCAGTGCATCTTTTGAGGGATGTCAGGCTGATTTCCCCAAATCTAACAGGAATTTTTGCAGATTTCAGTTTCTCTGGGACGCGTTTCTCGCGTCCTTTGCAATTGATTAGGGCAAATCGCGGTGACTAGCGAGATACTTTTCCAGAGGCAAAACTGGCGATGACAGCAAAAACTCCGGCATGCGAAAAGTGGGACTTTTCGCCAGCAATTGAATACGGGCCAATGTGTCTTTTGGGTTTAGGGACTATTCATCATGACATAATTGTCACTAGTGATAATTATGTTTAAAACTCGCTGCACTTTTAAAAAAATCTTTTGTAGGCATTCATCATGCCTCACTAACAAAAGTATCACTTCCGAAAAGCTGCTATTTTTGCGGAGTCAGCTTTTAAGAAAAGTGATACTGTTCCCCCTTACCACTAAGGTATCCATAAGGATTTTCTGACTGTGTGTCTCTACCCCGCCTCCTCTGCCACATTGTACGTCCCAGTTACCCTTCGCCCCGTGGCCGCCGGTGTCTGTCCCGTTGCCTCCCAAACACTGCTGTTGGTGTGTTTAACTCCCTCCCCGCTGCCAGTGTGCGTCCCAGACCCTCTTCCCCCCACAGCCCCCCTTCCCCTGTGGTGTCTGTCTTAGGGCACAATTCTGGCCCCCAACCCCACCGCAGGTATCCATTCGGGACCCCCGCTGCAGCATTGCAGGTGTCAGATCAGCATCCTAACCCCTCTCCCACTCCCTCTTACCTGGGTGTCTTCTGCTTGTGCCCCAAAGCACTCAGCTATCTGCGGCGCCCAGGAGCTCTCAACTCCCAGGGCTCTGCAGTGCAGACACAGTAGGGAGGGATCTTACTAGAGCCCTCTGCTAGCTGCAGTTACTGGGCTGGCATGGAAATCTTCACAGGCTGCTGTGTTAATTTCAGCCTGAGAAGCTTATCAGGGGCTGTTCGTCATCTCAGGGTGGTGTAGTTTCCCAGTTAAGTTCCGAAGAAAAAAGCATTTTCAGAACTTGATGAATTTCATAATTTCTAGTTTGGAAATTATCGAGGCACATTTGTAACCAGGAGATATCTGCAATTTCTACTTAAGGGGCCATAGGGTATCCACAGGATACCTTGAGGTATAGGTGATGACGTCAGGCACGGACACCACGGTGTAAAATTTTCAGCCTCCCAGGATGCTCTAGGGTCCCTCTCCTATACCCCACCCCCAAGCCAAGGCAATTCAGTTTCATGGGTGTCCGGCCAGAGGTCGGATCACATTCACAGAGGGGACTGTAATAGCCCCAGAAGATTTCTTCAGAGTGCAGCTGTGGCTGCACAAGATGAGCCTTACAGCATGGACAGTCAGTACTGACGTCCATGCTGTCGCTCCTACACCCCGCCGGTACCAGAATGCCGGTACCGATCTGGGGATGCTGGTAGGTAGCTGGGGTCACAGCTAGCTGTGACCCCAGCTACCTGGACTGTGGCTGGATGTACGGGGGACAAGGTAAGTGGCAGGGTCCCGCAGTGGGCACCCGCCGGTAACACAGTCCTTTTTGGTCCCCTGGCAGGGGGCTCCATGGGGACAGGCTGTGCATGGGGCCAGGTACTGATCCTGTGCCTTCCACTAGACCACCAGGGACAGCAGACCGCAGCATGCGCGGTACAACGCGGCGTCCCAGGGGTTAATAGCAGGCCAGGGGAGAACGCCTTCCCTGTCTCACAGCCGGCATCTCCCCCACTGCACAGTGCCATTCCACAGCGGTCTGAGTGGGCTGTGACAGCGCTCCTCCCCCGGGCCCGTCTCCTCTCTGCTCCTCGGTGGCCATTTTCTCTCTGCATGTACTGGGGATGGCAAACGCTGCTGGAAGTTAATACAGGTGCCATTGCGGTCCGGGTCCCCCGCATAACTCTCCTTCAATTAAGGTCAGTGTATGCAGCACTGTTTCCTACCAGGCTCTGGTCTGTGTAGTTGATCGCAGTGCTTGTAATGCAGGATGTTATCTTTGCATTGTATGTGACTTAAATGCTAGTGCTGTTTGCCTGTACTTTCATTTCTGACTGTCAGCCATTTTCCTATCCCTGTTCTTATTCTGCTACAGCCCTTGCGGTGCAGTGTTGCAGGGTGTTTATTACCTCACAGTAAACATGGCTTTTCTGTGTGGGAAGTCACATACGCTCCGTTCACACTCCTCATGTCGGAAAGTGAACGAGGATATCCTCTTCCAGCTATAATGTACTGATATAATGTGCAGTTAGCGGAGGGGGATATGTAGACGCTGAGGGTTTATGGTGGGCATGTTGTATTATATATCACACCCCATTTCTGTCACTGTGCCTGTACAAAAAGGGACCGCCCACGGCTGGCTAAGATGCTTACAGCCCTTGTGGGCAATGCTCCCTTTGTTTCCCCATAGGGGTTATCGCAGCGAGTGGTGGTCTCATCACATGCAGGGGTCCCTGGGCAGTTGATGGTACCCAAGTGTATCCTGTTTTTGGCCCCCCCAGGTCTCGCAGGAGCCTGTGTGGGTGAATTTATTGTCCAAATGGTATAGCACCTGATGAACTTTTACAAGGGGAGTCACCATTTCGGCCTTCTAAACGGCCTTTCAGGTCTCAGATGGCTAAGGATCATGACGTCTGATGACGGTGACATTATTGACTTTTTCAGACACGAGCCCCTTACTGCAGTGGAGGCGTAGTCTGGGTCTAAAGTTTATATACCTGGCCTTATACAGGCAGTCTGTGCGGCTTTGGTTATTACATATCCCCTGAGGCTAAATCCAAATATGCCTTCTTTAAGGATAAGGGTGTTGCCACTGTAATTCCTCTATCTGGTCAGGTGGATCATTTAGAGGAGGTGTGGAAAATCCGGGTGAGCGGTTCCAGCCTCAAAAATGGTTGACCTTTTGCATACCCCTTTGCGGATAATTACTTTTCCAAATGGGAGTTACCTTTACGGGTAGATTCTCATGTTACACGCCTAGTGAGGAGTGCTATGCTGCCCATGCCCTCCAGGTCCTCCTTGAAGGAGGTTACAGATTGCAAGGTGCAAATATATCTAAAATCCAATTATTCCCTTGCTGGAGGGGCATCCAGGCCGGCTATGGCCGTGTGCTGGGGGGCCAGAGCCATGGAGCGCTGGGTAGGTAACTGGATCTCTGCACACTGACTCTCCAGCAGAGCAGGTGAATTGTGGCAAATTCTCAGAGACTTAGCCATGTTCATAATGAGACAGTCTTACATACAGCCTGCTCCTTTCCAGAATCTCCTGGGCAGCAGTAGCAGCTTGGCAGCAGTAGCGGCTCGCCGCTCCCTGTGGGTGCGCTTTTGGAAAAGGACGCAGATTACATTTGGAATGCTTTTCCTTTTATGGGACAGGTCCTGTTTGGCCCTCATCTGGACACAATTGTGGCCCTGCAGGCAGCAGCTACCTCTGCGTGTCTGCCATCGGCTACAGTCCCATCGGGGTCTGGGGCTTCATCTTTTCGGCCCTGTGAGGCCAGGGTAAGTCTAAAATTCAGCTTTCCAAGACAGTCAGTAGCCAGGAAATCTGCTCAACCATTTGAACAGGCTTGGAGTACAAGACGTCCTACTCCCAAGTTGGACTATAAGCCTTCAGCCTCACGGGACGGGCCTCCTCTTGGGGGACCCCAGAGTTGGAGGCCGGCTTCTCCAGTTCACCCAGTGCTGGTGTCTGACCACCATGGACACTGGGGTAAGAGAAGTATTTTCTTGAAGGTATGTCCTCTCCTCCCGGTAAAGGCCCCCCAGCCGGTTTTTCGTTACAGTTCTTCTGTCAATTCAAGACAAGGCCCTGTAATTTTTGAGGGTGTTACACTCTATGTTCCAGGCAGGAGTTATAGTACCTATTCCGTTGCCCCAAAGGGGAACGGGGTATTACTCCATCCTCTTTCTGGTACAGAAACCCAATGGGTCTTACCAGGACATCCTCAACCTCGAATCCTTCAACAAATTCTTAAGGGTTCCTCGGATCAGGAGGGGGACCCTGCATTCCATCATTCAATGGAGTCTGGGAATTTTGTGGTGTCATTGGATATATTCAGGGTGACTTCCTGAATATCCCTATTTTCCAGTGTTTTCCTCAGGTTTGCAGTGGTCAATAAGCATTTCCAGTTTCTGGCATTGCCCCTTGGTCTGGCCTCCACGCCTCATGGTTTACCAGGGTCATGGCAGTTATGGCAGCCCACCTGCGGATGCAGGGGGTCCGCTTGTTACCCTATCCGGGTGACCTCCTGTTGTTACCAGGGTCTCCAGAGATACTTCAGTGCCATCTGCAATGGACAATATCTGTGTTGCTACGTTATGGCTGACTAATAAACCTGGAAATGGTCCTCTCTGATTCCTCACAGAGGATGCTCCATATGCCAACATCTGAGGATCTTTATGATTGAGGAAAAGATCTCTGCATTACAGGCAAAGGTACGCAGTTGCCTGCAGAGTCGCCGAGTGTCTATTCACTCAGCAATGTGGTTCCCGGGTTCCAGGGTGTCATTGTTTGACATGGTGGAGAGTACCCAGTTTCACTCTGAACCAATAGAAAAAAAAAATTGATCCTCTCCGGATGGGATGGGTTGCCCCATAGGATAAAGTCAATAGTGCTGTCCCCAGAGGTTTGTCTCTCTCTGGCCTAGGGGCTGTGGAAATCTCACCTAAACAAGGGGCACCCCATTTGGGATTGCGGACAGGGTCCTTCTGACGAAGGACGCCAGTATCCGTGGCTGGGAAGCAGTGATGGGTCCACACTTGATCCAGGGCAGGTGGACACCAGCAGATTATGCACTTCCCGTAAACATCTGTGAACTCTGAGCAGTATTCAAGGTTCTCCAGCATGCAGGACAGGTCCTCCATGGAAATACCGTGCAGGTACAGTCTGACAACGCCATCATGATGGCTTATGTAAACCACCTAGGAGGTTCCCGAAATCAGGCGACACTAACAGTGGTGTCCCGAATTCTGGCTTGGGTGGAAGGCTATATCCCTGCCATCATCAGCAGTGTTCATTCAGGAATCCTCACATGGAAAGCAGGCTTTCTTAGCCATCAAGACGTGCATTCAGGGAAATGTCCGCTTCATCCGGAGGTGTTCAATCTTCTGGTGAACAAGTGGAGCCTTTCAGAGATGAGACTCTTCTGGTAGATGTACTGATGTGCCCAGCTCTAACGTGGCATCACAGCGTTATCTCTCACGCCACACATGGCGCGCTACACACCACGCCATGAGTCGCGCCACAAAGAAAGTTTAGTAATGAAAAAAGTCATTATGTGTAATACAACATTTTGCCCACCAGATGTCACTTTATCTAAACTACATAGCGCATGCGTCTGATTTCATTACATGTAATACAACATTTTGCCCACCAGGTGTCACTTTTCCTAAACTACATAGCGCATGCATGTGATTTCCAATGTACCGTACGGTATGTTCTGTATCACCGCCCGATGATTGTTTGACAGAAGCGGTGATTCGGTACACTATACAGTATTACAGTGTTTTCCACATGGAATCAGGAATGTACAGTATACTAAAGCGGTAGAAGAATGTCTAATCCAGTTTGAAATCATTAAACTCTGTATTACCCACTGACTGTGCGCTTGAAATCATACTGTGTTTGCGCAAATGTAAATACTGTCGGCACTGTCCCAGACTTAGACATTAGACTTTACAAACTACAGAACTCTAGTAATGGGTGAAGCGTGTGGCCTAGCGGTCTAATGCCTAGTCTCACTGCTTCTCCCCTCTTCTTGTTCCATGTGTTCGAGACCTTGAAAATACAGTATGTTTTTTTAATTTATTTTTAAAATCTTCACTTAAAATATTCAGTATTCAATACAGTACATGTGGAGCGCATGCCTGCCCAGTGCTTCAAACAGCGAAAATAGGATTTTTATTATTGTACATACAGTACTGTACCTTAGAACGCAAACTTGCATCAATGCCGGCGCTGACATAAACGTGGACATTATAGTGATTTATTATGACCATCAAGTGGCAATGGGCCCTGTTAAAGAGACTGGTCTCTGTATAACAAACTGACTGTGCTTTTAAACCGCAAATTTGCGTCAATGTCTACGCATGCCCAGTGGTCGGGTTTCAATCACAATGGAATGTGTGCCACATGTCCAGTGGATCCAAGCCATACATTAAGTAGCGCTATGCCATGGTGCATGCCCAGTTGTCTGTATTGCTACAGTACTGTTGAATTTTCACACTTGTGCCATTCTGCACTGTCCGAGACTTACCGTACAGTATACACAATAGTAAATTCATGACTTCAGAAAGTGCTACAGTAGTGGACTAACAGTAGTTTGGAGGGAAGACTGTGGATTACATACTGTGATGCAGAGCGCAAACTTGCGTCAATGACAATGCTGTCCCAGATTTGGAAACTTTAGTAATTAAATGTGTTCAGTAACTGATAGTTGACTCTGTATAAGAGAGAGGTCCCTGTAGTACAAACTGACTCTGTGTTTAAACTGCAAAATTGCGTCAATGTCTGCACAGTTTGCATTGTGGTGACTTATAGCCAGTTCTGCTTGGTTATTGTACAAATAGGATCTCTGGTGCATGCCCAGTGGCGGGGTTGCAATGCATTGCCAGTGGTGCTGCACCATAGCCATACCCTTGTAGCGCTATGCCATGGCGTACAGTATGGAAGATCATGCTGTACAGTAGCGGGTCATGATTCACACACAGTGAAAGTGTGTTAATATTATTATTACACTGACTGTGTAATAATAATATTAAAAATAAAAAGTGTAACCTTGACTGTCTAATAATAATAAAAAAAAAGTTTAACCTTCCAGGTTTCGAACCCGGAACCGGGTTGTACAGACGTCTGCAATGTAGAAGTTCGATTTCTTACCTCTATGCTACAGACGCCTGAGTACTTCATCGTATGGTACTGTAGATGTCACATAAAGTACTGTAGAGGACTAGGAGAGACTTGTGAGCAAGGGGTTAGGTGATCCGTCTTGCTTACACTTCTCTCCTTATGTTCGAGACCTTGATAATTTAATTTATTTTTTTAATGTTCACTATAGTACTGTAGTTCAGTATTGTTATCCAACCCTTACAAAAATCAATATATTGTACTGTAGATATGCCCAGCTACAGTACTGTAGTTTGTTGCTCCATACGGTACGCCATACAGTATACCGCATTGCTAGTTGCACGCTACACTGTGGCGTATTGAGTCTCATAGCACTGCGCATGCCCAGTTGTCTGTATTATAGTAAGTACAATACGGTAGACATTGTAGTGATTCCATGACTCTAGGAAATACAGTACAGTAGATGCAGTAGTCTAGGGGCTAATGCCTAGCCCTACTGCATCTACCATTTTCTTGTCCCGCTGGTTCGAGACCTTTACAGTAACGGTAATTTTATTTTGTTTTAAATCTTCACTAATACATTATCCAGAAATTCTGGTATTTCTATGCTACAGTACTTTATGACAAAAAAGTGTAACCTTGACTGTGTAATAATAATAAAAAATAAAAAGTGTAACCTTTCAAGTTTCGAACCCGCAAAAGGGTTGTACAGGCAGCGTAATGTATTGGTTTGCTTATTTACCATTACACCACAGCCACCTGCAATACCAAGGTTGCACCTGGCTTGAGTGTTTCCTACAATACTGTACGTCATCGTATCTCAGGTGCATGCCCAGATCTACAGTATACCCATGTAGCGTTTTTTTTTTTTTTTTTTAAAGTCTTCGCTACTTTTGTTCAGTATTGTTATCCAACCCTTACTAAACTCAGTACATTTTATATATTAGGGGGTAAATGTGCTAAGATGGGAGTTCTATTAAGAAGTGATGTTGCCCATAGCAACCAATCAGATTCCAGGTATTACTGTATCTTCTAGAAGGTGCTACTGTAGATAAATGATAAGTAGAATCTGATTGGTTGCTATGGGCAACATACAGTACAGTAACTTCTTAAATAGAACTCCCATCTTAGTAAATTTACCCCTACATGTTTAACTTTTTCCCCCCAATTTTTTTTCTTCCGCCCCCAAAATGAAAGTGAATTTTTAGTGTGTTTTGACTTTTTTTTTTTTTTTAAGTTACGCAGTTTACAGTACCTTTAGGGGACTGTCTTAAGGCTGCACGTTGAAGGCTTCCCGCAATGTTGCACCCCAATTCACCAATTTTTTCCACCTGCTATTCATACAGTAGGCAAAACTTTTTCACATACTGTCTTACTGTACATTGCATTGACTTCCCGCCTACGGTAGGCGGAAAAGCTTTCAAATTGAATACAGCGATAATTTTACGCCTGGCAAAATGACGTAATCTGCAAAACTTTTTTTTAGCCAATCACGTGTTTTTGCTCCAATGGGTGAAAAAGTGCCAACCAATGTGCTCCCAACTGTCATCTCACAGGCTGTGTTTGAAAAATGACAGTTGGGAGCTGATTGACTGACACCTTATCACTTTTTTATCACTTTTCACTCTGTCTCCTAACACTGCTTAGTATAGTAAATAGACCCCTTGGAGTGAAAAGATGAGACCGAATAAAAAAAGTAAATAGACCCCTAAATTGAAAACGGCCCTCAGTGTATACAGTACTGTATGTCTACTGTACTGTATTCTACTGTAAGTGCCGGGCTGCTGTGAAATCACTGGGATGGGCAACAGGGATACTGTACAGTATATGACTCTTGGCGGCAACCCCCATCGGCCGGCGCGCCCCTGGTGATTGAAATCCAGGCCAATAGGATGATACACCCCTGCATCTGTGTGTTATTGACTTTCTGTACCTTTTTAATGACAGATGCACGTGTTGGGTCTCAGGCGCACTTAAAGACTGAATTACAGTACATACAGTACAAACACCAATTGTATAAATTAATGACAATTTTTATTTAACCTACAGTAACATGCTGTACAGAGGGGGGGGGGACTTCTTCAGCTTTCCACCCCCGTAGTCCTCTACTGTCCCACGCTTCTTTCTTCTACCACTGGCATGTCCTGAAATTCCAAGCTGGACACGGACATGACTACTGTACAGTACCTACAGTAGGAGGAAGGAGATGACGTGAGAACAGTCCTTCCTCAATGCCGACCGATACGCCCTACTGGACCGAGGACTACAGTACACAAAAAGATTAGGCTTTTAAGTTAAAATCATCACTGGCACTTTTGGCCTCAGATCCAGAGTTTCACCTATACCAGGTGCAGACTCTACCTTGCATCGGAGTGCAAGGTCCACTGTACGCCCTGAAGAAAGGAGGATAGGCAGAGACAAACAGAGAGTAAAAGACAGACACACAGGTTCTCACCGGAGATGCTCTTGTTCTTCATCCTGCTTGATCCCACACACCCTGTAGTGTAGGAGAGAGAATCCGCTGTGCAGGGCCCTTCCCTGCTCTAACAGTGTCACATTAATCCACTTCTCCACATTAATATACTGTATATGCCCTAACTAACCAGCCTAACAAATGTATTAATAACTAATTTGTATTATAATTAAGCCTGGTGGTGAAATACTGTAAGCAGTGCCCCTAGGCCCACAGCCCATATAACGATAAAAAAAATAAATAAATACATGAAACAAGACAGTATTTGGGTGCCCCAGATGGAGGTGAACACCAGCTGTCATTTTGAGGTCAAAAGTGAAAATAACTCCAACCCCCCCCCCCCTATTGTAGCAGCAGGTGGCCCTGGGTTTCCCAAAGAACAAACTGGCAGGGAGCTAGAAGTATCAGAAGATTCATCTGAATGTGATAACAGAGCACTAACATTAGCGAAAATGATTTTCTCACCTTATCCTGATGTCGAAGGGACCGCCGCTCCAACCATACAGTAGATGTACAGTAGAAGCCTGTCAATGCATGGTGCGCCCACTACTGTACAGTACTGTATGTCTGCAACTATGGATGTGGATGTTGAAGCAGCCACTACTACTGTACTGTATATGAACCAAAGGAACCTGAAAACTTGAAACATCTGCATTACAAACGGCAACATCAAGCGCAGCAGCAGAAACTGGCAGCTGCAGCACAATCTGTGATGATGCCAATGTGTGCCTTGGAACAGGGGGCAATGTACAGTAAAAGTAGGTGTAAGGAAAAGAGGAAAAGTATGAAGTACTGTACATAAGGTACAGTAAGGGAAAGTTATTGTAGATAAAGAGCTTATAAAATAAATTAGGAGAATACTGTATACTGTATAATGTAGGGACAGAAAGCACAACCACAATACTGTACATACAGTATGGACACAGTGTACAGTACTTAGCAGTCCGGATCACAAACTGAAAAGAGGAAGTTAGACCCCTCCTCCACATTACTAATTATATCCAGTGCAGTATAAGCTACATAGCAGTTGCTTGACCGTTTCTTTCGATGACAACTGGTAAGACTCTATGGAGATGATCAATATAATTGTTACACTGGGCACGTGTCAATACTGTTCTCCAAAACTTCATTATCCCATCCAAAAGTTCCTGTTTAGTTGTTGGTTTCACATCAGACCTGATGAACCTCTTCAACTGGGCCCAAACCATTTCAATGGGATTCATGTCCGGTGACCTACAGGAAAGTTAAAAAAAAATCAAATATTCAGTCACACTACTGTACTTTAGTAAAAAGTGTACTAGAATAATTACTGCTCGGTACTGTTCATACTTTTTGGTACAATAAACAGTTAATACAGTACTATAGGACAATACTCACTCTGGTGGTGTGCATTCCCAATTTATCCCTCTCTCTTCCATGAATTTCACTGAAGCCGAATGTTTTGGATCATTATCCTGGAATAATCGATGTCCTGATGGAAAGCATTTTCTCACAAATGGCACCATACAGCAATCTACTATTTTTTCTTGGAAGAAGGTCTTATCCATGATGCCTAAAGAGATGAGAAATTGTCAGTAACAAGCATACACTGTACAGGACTGTAAATAATTTTTACAACAAACATTACTGTACTGCACCTTCAAAAATATAGATTGGTCCTGCACCCCAACGAGATATACCTCCCCATACATGGACCTTTAACGGATGCTTCAGACGTGGTTTAAGTGAGAGATGTGCATGGTGTCAGAAGGACAGTCTTGAGAACCTCTCGAGAGAAACGGAAGTTTCATCTGTGAAAATTAAGTCATTACAATTCTCTCCACTCTCTATCCACTGTCGTGCTTGTTCAACTCTCTTTACTTTATTAACATCCCTTATCATGGGATTTATCCTGTGGAATAAAAACAAGTTTTAGTTTACTGTCATGTAAAATCAGTGCATTATTAATATACAGTATATATATATTTTATGTACAGTACCTTGTAGGGCAAAAAGTCCATCCCAGTTCCTTATGCATCCATTTGATGCTGGAACAGGAGATGTCCGGGTCACATTCTGCTTTTAGAATACGTTTTATTTGTAAAGCTGTACGCTCATCATCCTCACAAGTCAATTTGTGCACAATCTTTTTGATGCTCCTATGGTAGAACACATACAGAGCATAAACTGTAGCAATTATTGGACAGTTAGTGTTGAAATTGGAACACAATGCAGTAGCAATCTAGCAACATACAGTATAATAAAAATAAGGTTGATGTAAAGTACCTACCATGTGCATTTAGAAGGAAATCTATATCTGGTTCGCGTTCTCTCAAATGCATGATAGCACAAAGTCTGTAAACTAACAAGAACACCACACTCTTTCAGCCAGGCCTGGATCTGTCATGTTGTTTTGTGTTCTTTTTTCATGCTTGCAATTATCTTGCTGATGGCTTTGCTGATTTTTGCCATGTTTGACGACAAAATCTGTGGAGAGAACAAGAGAAATACGGTACAGTACTGTTGCTGAGTATACAGACTGAGTACAGTATACAGTACATAATTTAATGTTCAGTATCTTGAAAAACACAGGGGGTATTACATTCTTACTGTACATCAGCCGTAACATGTGTACACCGGTATATACTGTACTGTACAGTATAACCACCTAGTAAATTTCATTTTTGTATTTAATAAATGATAGTTTTGAGCTAATTAGTGATACATATTTCCCAATTTAATCTCACATCAAGCTTTCATACAGTATGCCCCTTAATACGCAAATATGCATCTACCGTATGAAGGAGACAAACATGACAATAAACACAGCAATATTGCGACTGAAACTAAGATGGCCGCCGAGCAAAACAAGATGGCGGCGGGGACAGGACGGTCACTCACGGGAGACTATGAGGGGCAGCGGGAGGCTAGGAAATGATCGGTGTGTGTGTGATAGTTACTCGATACACAAATAAGCGTCTACGGGGATGGGTGAAGGATGGGGCATACCGAGGCAGCGGGACATTAAACACAGCAATATTGCGACTGAAACTAAGATGGCTGCCGAGCAAAACAAAACAGTACCGTATGCATTGAACCCTGGCTACGCAAATCAGCGTCTAGCACAGAAAACTGCAAAATGACCGTAAACCATAACATACTGTAGCAAGCTACCGTACTTACAGTACCAGCGGGTTGATACTGTAGGAAACAGCTGTAGAAGCTCAGGGTACAGCAACAAAGGTGACTCGGAAGTCAGGCAGAGTTGCAGGTGGTAGTAGTAGTAGTAATAGTAGTAGTAGTATCTCAAGGGCTCGTACTGTTGATACGTGCCGATGAGACAATCCGAGCAGCAAGTCCGTACAGTTAAGTAGCAGATTCACAGTTTGGATAGCTAGTCTTGTCTGAGATGCTCTTTTATGCTACCAGAGACAAAAGAATTCCTTCCCGCAGAAAATCTGGGTGCTGATTGGTGTATTTGAAAAATGCACTTCCTTGTGGTCCAATGGCATGGCAGAGTTTCAGCGGCAAGGTTTTCTTTGTCTCTGGTAGCATAAAAGAGCGTCTTAGACCGCACTAGCTATCCATACTGTGAATCTGCTACTTAACTGTACGGACTTGCTGCTCGGATTGTCTCATCGGCACGTATCAACAGTACGAACCCTTGAGATACTACTACTACTACCTGCAACGCTGCCTGACTTCTAAGTCGCTGTTGTTGCTGCTCATTACCGTGATCTACCTCTGCAACTCTGCCTGACTTCCGAGTCACCTTTGTTGCTGTATCCTGAGCTTCTACAGCTGTTTCCTACAGTATCAACCCACTGGTACTGTAAGTACGGTAGCTTGCTATGTAATGGTTCACTGTCATTTTGCAGTTTGCTGTGTTAGACGCTGATTTGCTTAGCGAAGTTTCAATGCATACGGTACCGTTTTTTTTGCTCGGTGGCCATTTTAGTTTCAGTCGCAATATTGCTGTGTTTATCGTCCCGCTGCCTCAGTATGCCCCGTTCTTCACCCATCCCCGTAGATGCTTATTTGTGTATCGAGTAACTATCACACACACACCGATCGTTTCCTAGCCTCCCGCTGCCCCTCATAGTCTCCCGTGAGTAACCGTCCTGTCCCCACCGCCATCTTGTTTTGCTCAGCGGCCATTTTAGTTTCAGTCGCAATATTGCTGTGTTTATCGTGCCGCTGCCTCAGTATGCCCCGTCCTTCACCCATCCCCGTAGATGCTTATTTGTGTATCGAGTAACTATCACACACACACACCGATCATTTCCTAGCCTCCCGTTGCCCCTCATAGTCTGCCGTGAGTGACTGTCCTGTCCCCGCCACCATCTTGTTTTGCTCGGCGGCCATTTTAGTATCAGTCGCAATATTGCTGTGTTTAACGTGTGTTTGCATTATTGCACCACTTTGCACATTTAACTTTTACACTAATGGTTCTAATTGTACTGTACACACTAAGTTTTGATTTATGTTATAAAAATAGCACATTTGGCGCTCTACTTTACAGTACTGTACTGTATATCAGTTCAGATATTCACACATTTTATTACTGATGAGCTGACGCCTACCGTACAGTACTGTACAGTATATAATTAGGGAGTGTTTTTTAGACACCTGTATTTATCATATTTATTATCTTGTGCCTCTATACAATCTCATAATAGTGGTTAGTGCTTTAACAGTTTTAGCGCTGTAATCTCCTATATTTACCTGTATATACTGTATAACACACACGCACAGTCTTTGGAGACAGTGAAACTGTAAGGTACTTTACCAACCAATCAGCTCCCAAATGTAATTATTCAAATGCAACGTTGGGAACTGATTGGTTGGTGCAGTACTGTACGGTACATTACATTACCGTATCTCTTTTCAATGTCTCCTAACACTACTTAGTACTGTGTACAGTACTGTTCCGTACAGTATGTACTACGGTATATTTGATTGAATCTACGGTATATTTACTGTTGAAAAACAACGTTCAAAATTACCAGGTTAAATGTAAGGTCAAAGTGACCCTTTCACACAGTAAAAATCTGATCAGCAAATTACTGCACTAAGTACAGTAAAGTGCTTTACTGTAAATGCTACAGTACTGTAATTTGCTTTTCTGTGTGATAGGGTTATTACTGGAGTTGTATAGAGTACAGTAGCAGCACATTCTTGAAAGTGCAGTATGAGTACTGTAATTGTTTACAGTGATGTAATGTGAAACATTTACTGTATACAGTACATGTATTTCCACTATTTTACTTAACATTCTATTTAGTGTCTTTATACTTGTGTATTTCAGAGTGCACCGAACTGTCAAAATGGTGAAGAGCAAAGGTTTTTACAACGGAAACGAATCTTGCCCACTTCCACTGACCAAAAGGCTGAGTGCACTAGTCCCACAACGGTCTACAAGCAAACCTTCCAAGAAGAAAACTGGTAAGGAAAATGTACAGGTACCTCTTCGAGTCAAGGAAAGGAAGAATGCAA
This sequence comes from Taudactylus pleione, assembly GCA_031769625.1. Classification (NCBI taxonomy): domain Eukaryota; kingdom Metazoa; phylum Chordata; class Amphibia; order Anura; family Myobatrachidae; genus Taudactylus; species Taudactylus pleione. Next base: position 4,353,498 of record JAUIMM010000601.1, read on the forward strand.
AGCCAAAGAACAACACTTTGCAAGTGGACATCGGAGAAAATGGACCAGGGAACGTGGAGCAACCCATGAACGTCCAGAACCAGGAGGAAAGACCAGTCATTTATGGGCCAAAAGAATTGGATACCTTTGAGCCTCTTGTTGAAGATGTATCCCACTCACCAACTCATCGAAAACTGTCATTCCAAGAAGATAACGCATGCACATGTTGCTGTGCTAGGATGGTGAGAGACCTCGTGGGAAAAGTTGGTCAACTGGAAGCGAAAATTGACAACTTGAAAGAAGAGCTGAAGGAAGGGCTGAAGGACACCATTGCAGAAGCAATGAAAGAAGCAATCTGGCAAAGTAAAGAAGAATGGCAAGAGGCCGCTGCCCAGAGTACCAGGAAGAGACATGACCAGGCAATCCAGTATGAAATGGTCACACCGGATGAATTTGAGCCTGAGGAGAACAACGACGATTTCAACTTGGAGACTGACCCATCCTTCCACTTGCTAGATATGGACAATACAGTGGCATCAGAGCACTTGGACATGACACCAATGCCATCATGCAGCCTGCCTCAGTGGGAGAGTACACCAGTGGCATCATATCGCCTGCTTGAATGGTCAGTTGAAGAATCGAGGAACAACAAAGCAAGCATGCCTGTACTTTCACCAGGAACGCCTGTCATGTCGAGCACCCCAGCACCACTAACTGTATTTGGAACACCCTTACCGGATATACTACTGGCTGTAATCAACGTTGACAAGGACAATGAAATTTACAGAGCTGTCAATTGTGAGATGCATCGATATGCGCAAGCAATATTTCTGGAACACGTGCCCTACGACCTGTATTGCATTTGGACGAAGCGTGTGAACTTTGATGGAAGTCGGAAGAAAGTGCCAATCCCCAACAATTTAAGAGAAGATATCCTCTCAAGATGCCGGACAAAATTCAGGATTGGAAAAGAAGAACTTACCCAGATAAAGGACATGCTGAATGGGGTGCTGTGCATGCCAAGGAAACATGCATGGAGGACAGTCACGCAAACAAGTACAGATCTGCAATCAACAAACACGACTTGAAGGGACTTGTCAGAAGACAGGAAGACTCGGCGCCGCCGCTGTCCAGGATGTGGCAGCGGCAGAAGAAAGAAGCTGAGGACAGGAAAGGACTAAAGGGGTGGAAAGCAAAAGAGCTAAAGAAGTCCCCCCTCAAAGCCTCTTCCACCATAACAGATAGGCCCTATGTGAGGCCAACGGATCATTAAACCCAACCTAAAATAGACCAACAGGTCTGAAGAGAGGAAGACCCGTGTGAAGAGAGATGCGGAGGACAGGAGAGGACTACAGGGGTGGAAAGCAAAAGAGCTAAAGAAGTTCCCCCCCTCAAAGCCTCTTCCACCATAACAGATAGGCCCTATGTGAGGCCAACGGAACATTAAACCCAACCTACAGTAGACCAACAGGTCTGAAGAGAGGAAGACCCATGTGAAGAGAGAAGTGGAGGACAGGAGAGGACTACAGGGGTGGAAAGCAAAAGAGCTAAAGAAGTTCCACCCCTCAAAGCCTCTTCCACCATAACAGGTACCGGTAGGCCCTCTGTGAGGCCAACTGTACTGTACATTAATTAATATTGTAGTTTGTTAGGCTGGTGAGATACAATAGGGCTGATATTAATGTTACAGTAGATTAGTGTGACACTATTAGAGCAGGAAGGGCCTTGCATGGCATATTCTCTCTCCTACAGGGACCTCTGTGTGGGATTGAGCGGGACAAAGAACAAGAGTATCTCTGGTGAGTACTATATGCACCATACCTGTGTGTCTGTCTTTTACTGTCTGTTTGTCTCTGCCTATCCTCCTTTCTTCAGGGCGTACAGTGGACCTTGCACTCCGATGCAAGGTAGAGTCTGCACCTGGTTTAGGTGAAACTATGGATCTGAGGCCAAAAGTGCCAGTGATGATTTTAACTTAAAAGCCTAATGTTTTTATATAGTCCTCGGTCCAGTAGGGCGTATTGGTTGGCATTGAGGAAGGACTGTTCTCACGTCATCTCTTTCCTCCTAGGTACTGTACAGTAGTCATGTCCGTGTCCAGCTTGGAACTCCAGGACATGCCAGCGGCAGAAGAAAGAAGCGTGGGACAGTAGAAGACTATGGGGGTGGAAAGCTAAAGAAGTTCCCCCCCTCTGTAAAGCATGTTACTGTAGGTTAAATAAAAATTGTCATTAATTTATACAATTGGTGTTTGTACTGTATGTAATTCAGTCTTTAGTGTGCCTGAGACCCAACACGTGCATCTGTCATTAAAAAGGTACAAAAAGTCAATAACACACAGATGCAGGGGTGTATCGTCCTATTGGCCAGGATTTCACTTACCTGGGGCGCGCCGGCCGATGGGGGTTGCCGCCCAGAGTCATATACTGTACAGTATCCCTGTTGCCTATCCCAGTGATTTCACAGCTGCCCGGCACTTACAGTATAATACAGTACAGTAGACATACAGTACTGTATACACTGAGGGCCATTTTCAATTTAGGGGTGGTCTATTTACTTTTTTTAGCCGGTCTCATCTTTTCACTCCAAGGGGTCTATTTACTGTACTAAGCAGTGTTAGGACACAGAGTGAAAAGTGATAAGGTGTCAGTCAATCAGCTCCCAACTGTCATTTTTCAAACACAGCCTGTGAGATGACAGTTGGGAGCACATTGGTTGGCACTTTTTCACCCATTAGAGCAAAAACACGTGGCTGGCTAAAAAAAAGTTTACTGTTGTCGTGTATTTATTTAGTTAAAGCTTAGACAGAGATAAAATTGTAGATAAATAGCACCAACCAATCAGATCCTAACTGTCACTGTACAGGCTGTGTTTGAAAAATGACAGTTACTGTAGTAGCTAATTGGTTGGTGCTACTGTATTTACAGTTTCTCCAATTTTATCTCTCTCCAAGCTTTATTAAATCACCCCTTAAGAGTGGTGTGCAATTAATAAAAGTACTGAATGGGTGACTTACTGTACTGTATTTTATTACCTTTTAGTTGCTACCGTATCAATAAATTTAAATACAGTATACTGTACTTTATCCACAGAAGCAAGTAAAGACAGAATACATTGTACTGTATAAAACAAATTTTAATAAAAATAAAAAATAAACAAAAATAAAGTAAACAAAAAATTAAAAAATAAATCCACCAGGTGGTGGGCCATCTGGCAATACATGGCCAAAAACAGTATGATTTGTTCTGTAGGGAGAAAAAAAGGGTACAGTATTACAACACTAATATACAATATTGTACAATCTTGACACTACCGGACATATTGTACTCTACCTCGAGTCAGGCGTGGTCCCTGCCTCCCTTGGGGACCCTGAGTGAAGACTGTATTGGAAAAAAATATATTCACATTAACAGTGCTGTATTTACCTTTATATGGTATGTGCTACTGCACATGGTTTGGCTACTGTAGCTCCTAACAAAGTACTGTACAGTACATAAACGAACAAAATAATACAATGGCTACAGTACGGTACAATGCAGGAAAAGTACTGTACAGTCTAAACATTGCTGCACCAAAGGTCATTATATTGACTGAAGCTTCAGGCTGGCAGACAGAGGGATACTTTAGGTGCGGTGTAGATACAGTACAGTAACCTCCCACAATTTAATGACTATTACTGTACAGTATCTGCAAAGCATGTTTGCAAATGCTTGATGACCCTGCACTGAACAACTGCTTGTTCAGAGTAGGCTCATCACATACTGTACTGACAAACGACTGCACGATTACAATGTTGTAATCATGCAGTGGTTGTCATACCGGCATCTTTAAGTGGATGGGCACCTTTAGAGTGATGTCCTTTATAAAAAAAAATAAAAACACAGTGTGTAAGGAGAAGAGGTTGGAGATGCGTCTTTGTAGTACAGAAGAGAGAGAAAGAGACGCTGTGAAAACAAAAAAAGGAGAGAGACAGTACAGAAGAAGACAATGTACTGTACAGTTGTGTAGGGTACAGTACTTACATGGCCTGTGAGGCCTGCTTCGCCCAGGTTCTGGCAACTGGCCAGTGGGGGGTTGTGGCTGTGGCCTTCCACGTTCCCGCACTGGGGGAAAAAAAAAAAATATTCCTGTTACACAAGTACAGAAACAATTAGTGTGTAAGGAGAAGAGGTTGGAGATGGGTCTTTGGAGTACAGGAGGAAGAGAGAGGCACTGTAAAAAGGAGAGCACAATGTACAGTACAGTAGTGCACGGTACTTACTCAGGGTGGCAAGCCGCATTCTAAACGATGAAAATGGTGGTGGTGCCGCCGTTGGTGGAGCCGTCATTGGTGGTGGTGCTGCCGCCGCCGTTGGTGTTGGTAGGACTGTGGAAAAAGAACAGTTTCCATCAAAACCATTTGGAAACAAATAAACTGTGTAATGGTGCGTACACAGTACACAATATACTCCCTGAGTCGTCCACTTTATTGCCCAGTGTGTACGCACCATAAATCTTGAACAGAGCCTCCATAACAACAAAAACAAACACAGACAGAGGGAGAAAAAGAAAGAGGGAGGGGAGAGAGGGAGAGAGAAAGACAGAGAGAAAAAGAAAGAGAGAAAGAAAAAGAGAGAGGGAGGGAGATAAAGACAGAGAGGGAGAGAGAAAGAGAGAGACTGACAAGGGAAAAATAGGAGAGAGATACAGTGCTGTAGAAAAGAATGTGGTGTACTGCACTTACGTGGCATGGAAATGCCACTGGAAGGTGGTGGTGCCGCCATTGGTGGTGCCGCCGTTGGTGGTGGTGGTGGTGCCGCTGCTGCCATTGGTGTTGGTAGGACTGTGGAAAAAGAACAGTTTCCATCAAAACCATTTGGAAACAAATAAACTGTGTAATGGTGCGTACACACTACACGATATGCTCCCTGAGTCGTCCACTTTATCGCCCAGTGTGTACGCACCATAAATCTTGAACAGAGCCTCCATAACAACAAAAACAAATACAGACAGAGGGAGAAAAAGAAAGGGAGGGGGGGAGAGGGAGAGAGAAAGACAGAGAGAAAAAGAGAGAGAGAGAGAGAGAGAGAGGAAGAGAGAGAAAGACAGAGAGGGAGAGAGAAAGAGAGAGACTGACAAGGGAAAAATAGGAGAGAGATACAGTGCTGTAGAAAAGAATGTGGTGTACTGCACTTACGTGGCATGGAAATGCCACTGGAGGGTGGTGGTGCCACCGGTGGTGGTGCCGCCGTTGGTGGTGGTGGTGGTGCCACCGCCGTTGGTGTTGGTAGGACTGTGGAAAAAGAACAGTTTCCATCAAAACCATTAGGAAACAAATAAACTGTGTAATGGTGCGTACACACTACACGATATGCTCCCTGAGTCGTCCACTTTATCGCCCAGTGTGTACGCACCATAAATCTTGAACAGAGCCTCCATAACAACAAAAACAAATACAGACAAGGAGAGAAAAAGAAAGAGGGAGGGGGGGGAGAGGGAGAGAGAAAGACAGAGAGAAAAAGAGAGAGAGAGAGAGAGAGAGAAAAAGAGAGAGGGAGGAAGACAGAGAGGGAGAGAGAAAGAGAGAGACTGACAAGGGAAAAATAGGAGAGAGATACAGTGCTGTAGAAAAGAATGTGGTGTACTGCACTTACGTGGCATGGAAATGCCACTGGAGGGTGGTGGTGCCACCGTTGGTGGTGGTGGTGGTGGTGCCGCCGCCGTTGGTGTTGGTAGGACTGTGGAAAAAGAACAGTTTCCATCAAAACCATTTGGAAACAAATAAACTCTGTAATGGTGCGTACACACTACACAATATGCTCCCTGAGGCGTCCACTTTATCGCCCAGTGTGTACGCACCATAAATCTTGAACAGAGCCTCCATAACAACAAAAACAAATACAGACAGAGGGAGAAAAAGAAAGAGGGAGGGGGGGAGAGGGAGAGAGAAAGACAGAGAGAAAAAGAGAGAGAGAGAGAGAGAGAAAAAGAGAGAGGAAGGGAGAGAAAGACAGAGAGGGAGAGAGAAAGAGAGAGACTGACAAGGGAAAAATTGGAGAGAGATACAGTGTTGTAGAAAAGAATGTGGTGTACTGCACTTACGTGGCATGGAAATGCCACTGGAGGGTGGTGGTGCCGCCGTTGGTGGTGCCGCCGTTGGTGGTGGTGGTGGTGCCACCGCCGTTGGTGTTGGTAGGATTGTGGAAAAAGAACAGTTTCCATCAAAACCATTTGGAAACAAATAAACTGTGTAATGGTGCGTACACACTACACGATATGCTCCCTGAGTCGTCCACTTTATCGCTAAATGTGTACGCACCATAAATCTTGAACAGAGCCTCCATAACAACAAAAACAAATACAGACAGAGAGAGAAAAAGAAAGAGGGAGGGGGGGGAGAGGGAGAGAGAAAGACAGAGAGAAAGAGAGAGAGAGAGAGAGAAAAAGAGAGAGGGAGGGAGAGAAAGACAGAGAGGGAGAGAGAAAGAGAGAGACTGACAAGGGAAAAATAGGAGAGAGATACAGTGCTGTAGAAAAGAATGTGGTGTACTGCACTTACGTGGCATGGAAATGACACTGGAGGGTGGTGGTGCCACCGTTGGTGGTGCCGCCGTTGGTGGTGTTGGTGGTGCCGCCGTTGGTGTTGGTAGGACTGTGGAAAAAGAACAGTTTCCATCAAAACCATTTGGAAACAAATAAACTGTGTAATGGTGCGTACACACTACACAATATGCTCCCTGAGTCGTCCACTTTATCGCAGAGTGTGTACGCACCATAAATCTTGAATAGAGCCTCCATAACAACAAAAACAAACACAGACAGAGGGAGAAAAAGAAAGAGGGAGGGAGGGAGATAGAGAGAGAGAGAAACACAGAGAGAAAAAGAGAGAGAGAGAAAAAGAGAGAGGGAGGGAGAGAAAGACAGAGAGGGAGAGAGAAAGAGAGAGACTGACAAGGGAAAAATAGGAGAGAGATACAGTGCTGTAGAAAAGAATGTGGTTTACTGCACTCACGTGGCATGGAAACACCACTGGAGGGTGGTGGTGCCGCCGTTGGTGGTGCCGCCGCCACCGTTGGTGTTGGTAGGACTGTGGAAAAAGAACAGTTTCCATCAAAACCATTTGGAAACAAATAAACTGTGCAATGGTACATACACACTACACGATATGCTCCCTGAGTCGTCCACTTTATCGCCCAGTGTGTACGCACCATAAATCTTGAATAGAGCCTCCATAACAACAAAAACAAACACAGACAGAGGGAGAAAAAGAAAGAGGGAGGGGAGTAGAGGGAGAGAGAAAGACAGAGAGAAAAAGAGAGAGAGAGAGAGAGAGAGAAAGAGAGAGGGAGGGAGAGAAAGACAGAGAGAGAGAGAGACTGACAAGGGAAAAATAGGAGAGAGATACAGTGCTGTAGAAAAGAATGCGGTGTACTGCACTTACGTGGCATGGAAACGCCACAGGAGGGTGGTGGTGCCGCCTTTGGTGGTGGTGGTGCCGCCATTGGTGGTGCCGCCGTTGGTGGTGGTGGTGCCACCGATGCTGCTGGTGTTGGTAGGACTGTGGAAAAAGAACAGTTTCCATCAAAACCATTTGGAAACAAATAAACTGTGCAATGGTGCGTACACACTACACGATATGCTCCCTGAGTCATCCACTTTATCGCCCAGTGTGTACGCACCATAAATCTTGAACAGAGCCTCCATAACAACAAAAACAAACACAGACAGAGGGAGAAAAAGAAAGAGGGAGGGGGGGAGAGGGAGAGAGAAAGACAGAGAGAAAAAGAGAGAGAGAAAAAGAGAGAGGAAGGGAGAGAAAGACTGAAAGAGAGAGAGAGAGACTGACAAGGGAAAATAGGAGAGAGAGTGCTGTAGAAAAGAATGTGGTGTACTGCACTTACGTGGCATGGAAACGCCACTGGAGGGTGGTGGTGCCGCCGTTGGTGGTGCTGCCGTTGGTGGTGGTGCCGCCGCTGGTTGTGCCGCCTTTGGTGGTGGTGGTGGTGCCGCCACCGCCATTGGTGTTGGTAGGACTGTGGAAAAAGAACAGTTTCCATCAAAATCATTTGGAAACAAATAAACTGTGTAATGGTGTGTACACACTACACGATATGCTCCCTGAGTCGTCCACTTTATCGCCCAGTGTGTACGCACCTTAAATCTTGAACAGAGCCTCCATAACAACAAAAACAAACACAGACAGAGGGAGAAAAAGAAAGAGGGAGAAGGAGAGGGAAATGACAGAGAGAAAAAGAGCGAGAGAGAGAAAAAGAGAGAGGGAGGGAGAGAAAGACAGAGAGGGAGAGAGATAGAGAGAGGGAAAAAGAGAGAGAAAGGGATGGGGGAGGGAGGGAGGGGGAGAGAGAAAGACAGAGAGAGAGAGAGAAAAAGATACAGTACTTGACTTACACGTACAGAGGCCAGGGAGCTGTGGCTCCTGCTGCTCCTGTTTTAATTTTTTGACTGTGTGTTTAAGAAAAAATTATTATACGGTAGAAAAAATAACACCTCCATACTGTACATAACACCAATACAAACACACAAAAAATGAGAATGATACAGTAGAAGACAATTTAGAGTACTGTATACTGTAGTAGTGTAAGGTACAGTACTTACGCAGGCAAAAACCCAAATTTGGGTCAGTGGGGGACTGGCGCTGAGGCTTTCCTTGTTGCAGAACTGTGGGGGGAAAAAACCGGAGAAAGAATTACAGTAGGGCCTGATTCAGATCCGCGCGCAACCGGGTCGATTGTCCGGCAGTGCGCACATGAGCCCGGAGCAAGTGAGATGGGTCTTTGTAGTACGGGAGGGAGAGAGAGACACTGTGAAAGTTAAAAAAAGGAGTGCAATACAGTAGAAGACAATGTACAGTAGTGTACGGTACAGTACTTACAGAAAATGGATTGCCTCCTTTTCCAGTCGTCCCTGGGAGGCTGGTGCCCTTCTGTGCCTTGCACTGTGAGTAAAAAAAATTGTCATTTTGCATGAAAACAATATGGAAAAATGTCAATAATTCAGCCTGACAGTACTATTACTACTGTATTATTACACTTTAATGACAGTATCCACTTACTGTACAGTGTGGGACATGGGCATTAGACCAGGTACTGTATACAGAATATGAGGCGATATTGTTCATCACAGTGATGGCATTGTCAAGTGTACCCTATGCACACTTGCTGATGCTGGCAGCAAAGAAAGACAAGGGGGTGGAAGGGTTAACCATAGATTGACCTGCATGTACAGCCCACTGCGGATATCATTGATGCCTTGGGGGAGCGCACACACACATCCTTGGTGATTTACTGCATACAGTACACACTAGATGATATGAACAACACTGTATAATGTACTGTACTGTATCATTGAACAATATTGTTAGCGTTCATCCAAATCGTCTAGTGTGTATGCACCTAAAGACAGGTCACCGAAACATACTGTACAGTACTGGAAAATAAGAAAAACACAAGGAGAGAAAAAATTAGCGTGTATTGAGAAGAGGTTGGAGATGCATGGATAGAGAGAGAGAGACAGTAAGTATACAGTGGTAGAACAATGTAATGTACAGTACACTACTGTACTTACAGATCGGGGCAGGGCTGCTGCCTGCCTCCACGATAAAGCAGTCATCTGTGTGTCAAAGAAAAACAAATGTTGACAAGTCCAAACATTAATGAAAACACACGAGAGAGAGAGAAAAAAAGAGAAAGAGACAGAGAAAGAAAAAGAGAGAGAGAGAACAATGTACTGTACTTACGCATACTCTCGCTGGGGCTGGCTAGGGGTACGGTCTCTGGAACTGTGGGGAAAAAAAAACATGTAACATGAGAAAGGGAAAAACATGAGAATGAGAGAAAGAGAGGGAGAAAGGGAGGGAGAGAGAGAGGGAGAGACAGAGAGAGAGGGAGGGAGAGAAAAAGAGAGGGAGGGAGAGAAAGAAAGAGAGAGGGAGAAAGAGAGAGAGAAAGAGAGAAAGAGAAAGAATGAGAAATAAAGGAGAGGGAGAGAGAGAGAAAGAAAAAGATAGAGGGGGAGAGAGGGATAGAGAAAGTGAGAGAAAGAAAGGGAGAGTGAAAAAGAAAGAGAGAAAAAAAAAGAGAAAGAGACAGAGAAAGAAAAAGAGAGAGAGAAAAAGAGAGAGAGAGAAAGAAAGAGAGAGAGAGAGAGGGGAGAGGGAGGGGAGAGAGGGGAGAGGGAGGGGGAAAGGGAGGGACAGATAGAGGTAGAGAAAGACAGGGAAAGAGAGGGAGGGAGAAAGAAGGGATGGAGGGAGAGAGAGGGAGATTGGGAGGGAGGGAGAGAGAGAGAAAAAGAGAGAGAGAAAAAAAGAGAGAAAGAGACAGAGAAAGAAAAAGCGAGAGAGAGAGAGAGAAAAGAGAGAGAGTACTGTAGTGTACAGTACTGTACTTACGCAGACTCTCGCTGGGGCCGGCTGGGGGTATGGTCTCTGGAACTGTGGGAAAAAAAACATGTAAAGAGAGAGAAAGAGAGAGAAAAAAAGAGAGAGAGAAAGAGGGAGGGAGAGAGAGAGAAAGGGAGAGAAAGAAAGAAAGAGAGAGAAAGAAAGAGAGGGAGAGAGAAAGAGAGAGACTAGGGAAATAAAGCAGAGAGATACAGTACTGTACTTACATGGCATGGGGAGGCCACTGGTTGGTGATGCTGTTGAAAAAAATGATAGTATGTTACAGAAAAGAGAGAGAGAGAGAAAAAGAAAGAAAGAGAGAGAAAGAAAAAAATACGCTGCTCTCGAGCTCCACAATCACTATATGGAGGTGTTCTGCATAAAGAAAATAATAATACAGTATTGTACAGTACTCAGTGGGAAAGTAGAGGGTAAACATACTCAACTGTAACATTACTACAGTATATACTGTACTGTTTAACAGTATTAATACAAAATGTCCTACAGTATAAAACTGTATACAGTACTTACTTGGCTGGGGATGGGAGTCTTGGTCCTCCTCTTGCCCTGGGGAGGGCTGAGGCACTTCAATGTCTTCAACTAAAATACACAAGGACAGAAACAATTATTGTGTAAGGAGAAGACGTTGGAGATGTTTTTAGAGAGAAAGGGAGAAACAGAGGGAGAGAGGGAGAGAGAAAGAAAGGGAGAAAGAGAAAAAGAGAGAGAGAGAAACAGAGAGAGACAGGGAGAGAAATAGAGAGAGAGAAAAAGAAAGAGAAAAACAGGGAAAGAGCGAAAAAGAGAGAGAGAGGAAAATTAAAGAGAGAGAAAGATAAAGAGAAAGAAAGAGCTAAAGAGAGAAAAACAGAGGGAGAGAGAAAGAGAGAGAGATAAAGAGAGAGAGAGAGCTAAAGAGAGAAAAACAGAGAGAGAAAGAGTGAGAGAGAAAAACAGAGGGAGAGAAAGAGAGAGAGAGATAAAGAGAGAAAAAGAGAGAGAGAAAGAGAGAGAGAAAAACAGAGGGAGGCAGAGAGAGAGATACAGTGCTGTAGAAAAAATGTGGTGGAGTGTACTTACGCGGCCAGATGAGGCCACTGGGCCCGGGAATATAACCCTCACTTGGCGATACTGTTGAAAAAAAATAATGTTACTATTACACTAGTACAGAAAAGAGAGACACTGAGAAAGAGAGAGAGGGATAAAGAGAGAGAGAGAAAGAGATACCGTAGGTAGAGAGAGACTGACAAGGGAAGAAAAGGAGAGATATACAGTGCTGTAGAAAACAATGTGGTGTACTGTACTTACATGGCATGGGGCTTCCTGCAGCCTCCTCATCAATGATGAGTCTGTCTGTGTGTACAGTATAAGAAAAAAAATATTATACAAAAAATCAAAAAGGCAGTAGCATGACACTATTGTGTCCATACTGTAACTGTTGTAATCATTACCACTGTCATTTGAGGAGGCTGCAGAAGTTGGTGGTGCTGGTGGTCGTGGAGGTAGGACTGTGGAAAAAGAACACTGTGCTGTCAGTTTCCCTCAAAACCATTTTTAAACAAATAAACTGTACAAATCTTGACAAGAGTCTCCATAACACCAAAAACAAACACACAAATGAGAGAGAGAGAGAGAGAGAGAAAGAGAACAGTGTACAGTAGTGTGTACTGTACTTACTCTGAAAATTCATCCCGCTGGGCCTGGCTGCTGCCAGTGGTGGGGGTAGTGGCAGTGGTGGTGGTGGCGGCGGTGGCGCTGCCAGGGCAGGGGGTGCTGCTTGCCCTGTGGGGAAAAATATATGTCGTCATTAAGGAGAGGGATCACGGTACAGTGCTGTAGATGGCCTTAGGGAATTAGCTATTGATTAAAATACAAACCAATACAGTATACTGTAGTACAAAAACTACTGTAGTCTGTGAAGCTGGCATTGGGCCCAAAATAAAACAGTATGGTACTGTACTGTATATAAAAAAAATATACAGTCCAGTAAAGTACTGTATGACCAAATGGTGCAACGTCACACATAGGCTGTGTGGGTGGCACTGTCGCCACCCCACGAGCTGTACAAGATGGCACATGCACATGACACTGGAGCCCGAACCCAGCGGAGGACCTAGCTGAGTACTTTGCAAGACCTCGCCGGAGGGGTAAGTACGGTATTAATAAATACAGTACCAGTGGAATTTTCGTTTGTATCACAGTGATACCAAACGAAAATTCCCCTTGGTATTTCCCTTCGTTTGTAAATGGGGCACACAGTGAGAAGTGATAAGATACCAGCCAATCAGCTCCCAAATTTAATTTTTCAAACACAGCCTGTGAGATGACAGTTGGGAGCAGATTGGAGACCCCTGAATCTGTCCATGACGTACTGTAATAATGTCAGACTTAAAGGGGGCAGGCCCAGCACAGAAAAATAGTGTGTACAGTACTGTAAGTTAACATAGATTTGGTCGATAGACATTAGAATGGTGGATCAATCAACTTGCCTTTTGTTACTGTAGGTTTATTAATCAAACAAGCCATGTCGACCAATAGTGTGTAACCCTTTAGTCCATGTACAGTACAGTACTGTAGATTTAATCAGCCTGTCAATCAAATGTCTGCCAGTCATGTCAGTATGTGGTAACAACTGTCAGTCATCGTCAGATACTGTAGTATCCAACACCCTACAGTGCAGTGTACAGTAATGTAGAGTATGTCAGTCGAGCATTGTACTGTATTCGTTATTGTACAGTATACTGTAATTCATGTGATTATACAGCAATGCTGTACTTACTTCGAATTATTCGCCTCCGAATTCACTCTAGACGAGGCCTGTCCCTCCTAAGCAGGTCACTCCACCTGCGCTGGAGTGAGCGTACTCTGTGCCGCACGCCATATAGTAGGGGTAAGCGGGTTCGGATTTCTGAAATCCGAACCCCCCCGAGCCCCCCTGATCCGAGGCAGATCCGAGTCAGGCTCGACTTTTCCCGCCTGACTCGGATCTGAAATCGAGGCAAAACATCATCATCCTGCCTTCCGAGTCTCGCGGGTTTTGGATCCTATATAAGGTACGCACGTCGGCGCCATTTTCTCACTCGGCTGTGGACAGTGAAGAGGGAGGGTGGGAGTTAGGGCTGGCTGGGCTGTGTAGTGTAGTGTAGTGCAGAGTAGTGTTGTGCTGTGCGCCGCTGTGCTGCTGTTGTCCACTACTTCAAAGTCCATAGGGGCTGGCTGTGTTGTGCTGTGCTGCTGTTGTTAATAGGGGCTGTGTCCACTACTTCAAAGTCCATAGGGGCTGGCTGGACTGTGTTGTGCAGTCAGTTCTCCATAGGGGCTGTGTCCACTCCAAAGTCCTATGCAGTGTCCCAGTCCTAAAGGGGTGCTGTAGTGTTGTCCAGGGGGTGCTGATTCCATCAGGGGTGCTCCCCCCAAGTGCTAAAAAAATAATATTTTTTGTGTGTTTGTGAATTGTGTGCACAGTAGCTGCACGTGCATCAACAAAGTAGTGCCAAGCGTGCGCCTGTGTCATAAGTAAAGGGCCGGCTGGCTTGACCGTTAAAGGGTGCTGTAACCCCCAAAGTACACTCCAGTCCAAACCAGAAAAAAAATTATTTTCTGTGTTTGTGAATTGTGTGCGCAGTAGCCGCACGTGCATCAACAAAGTAGTGCCAAGCGTGCGCCTGTGTCATAAGTAAAGGGCCGGCTGGCTTGACCGTTAAAGGGTGCTGTAACCCCCAAAGTACACTACAAACCAAAAAAAAAATTATTTTCTGTGTTTGTGAATTGTGTGCGCTGTGGCTGCACGTGCATCAACAAAGGAGCAGCGCCAAGCGTGCGCCTGTGTCCCATAAGTAAAGAGCCGGCTGGCTCATTTCTTAAAGGGTGGTGTAACCCACAAAGTGCACTACTCTCCAGCAAAAATAAAAAAATATTTTCTGTGTTTGTGTGCGCTTTAGCCGCACGTATATATATCAATATAACATAAATGGAGGACCAAACTTTCTCCGATAAAAATAAAATAGGGAAAGATCAAGAACCACTTCCTCCTAGTGCTGTTGCTGCTGCTGGGAGTTGTTCATCATCCCAGAGAGGAAGTAGGAACATCACTACTTTTACTAAACAATAGACCCTCCAACAGTCCCTAGCGATGAGGATGAAGTACGACAGCAGTCATCCTGAAGCAAAACGTATAACTGAGGCCTTGACTGCTATGTTGGTGTTAGATGTGCGTCCGGTATCCGCCATTAGAGCAGTGGGATTTAGACAATTGATGGAGGTAGTGTGTCCCCGGTTCCAAATCCCGTCTAGATTCCACCTGCATCCTTAAAGCAGCAGCGACAAGCGTGCATCTGTCTGTTAAAGTGTGGTGTAACCCTCAAAGTGCGCTCCACAAACAATAAAAATATTCTTCTTCTTTTTTCTGTCTTTGTGAATTGTGTGGGCTGTAGCCGCACTTGCATCCTCAAAGCAGCAGCGACAAGCGTGCGTCTGTCTGTTAAAGGGTGGTGACACCCTCAAAGTGTGCTACACAAACAATAAAAATATTGTTCTTTTTTTTCTGTCTTTGTGAAATGTGTGGGCTGTAGCCGCACCTGCATCCTTAAAGCAGCAGCGACAAGCGTGCGTCTGTCTGTTAAAGGGTGGTGACACCCTCAAAGTGTGCTACACAAACAATAAAAATATTGTTCTTTTTTTTTCTGTCTTTGTGAATTGTGTGGGCTGTAGCCGCACTTGCATCCTCAAAGCAGCAGCGACAAGCGTGCGTCTGTCTGTTAAAGGGTGGTGACACCCTCAAAGTGTGCTACACAAACAATAAAAATATTGTTCTTTTTTTTCTGTCTTTGTGAAATGTGTGGGCTGTAGCCGCACCTGCATCCTTAAAGCAGCAGCGACAAGCGTGCGTCTGTCTGTTAAAGGGTGGTGACACCCTCAAAGTGTGCTACACAAACAATAAAAATATTCTTCTTTTTTTTTCTGTCTTTGTGAATTGTGTGGGCTGTAGCCGCACTTGCATCCTCAAAGCAGCAGCGACAAGTGTGCGTCTGTCTGTTAAAGGGTGGTGACACCCTCAAAGTGTGCTACACAAACAATAAAAATATTCTTCTTTTTTCTGTCTTTGTGAATTGTGTGGGCTGTAGCCGCACTTGCATCCTCAAAGCAGCAGCGACAAGCGTGCGTCTGTCTGTTAAAGGGTGGTGTAACCCTCAAAGTGCTCCAAAAAATAAAAAACTATTTTTTAATGTGTTTGTGACTTGTGTGCGATGTAGCCGCACGTGCATCAACATAGTAGCAGCGCCAAGCATGCGCCTGTGTCATAAGTCAAGGGCTGGTTTGGACATCTGGTCTGGACTGAAGGCCGTGCCAATAATTTCTGACAAGTCTACTGTCACTGCATATGATACTGTCCTCAAAGCAGCAGCGACAAGCGTGCGTCTGTCTGTTAAAGGGTGGTGTAACCCTCAAAGTGCGCTCCACAAACAATAAAAATATTCTTCTTTTTTTTTCTGTTTTTGTGAATTGTGTGGGCTGTAGCCGCACTTGCATCCTCAAAGCATCAGCGACAAGCGTGCGGCTGTCTGTTAAAGGATTACATCGGTGACAGCATCCAAGTAGGCATGTCAGACAGTCCGTACCTGTACTGGCAGGAAAAAGAAGCAATTTGGAGGTCCCTGTACAAACTGGCTCTATTTTACCTGAGTTGCCCCCCCTCCAGTGTGTACTCCGAAAGAGTGTTTAGTGCAGCCGGGAACCTTGTCAGCGAAAGGCGTAGGAGGTTGTTTCCACAAAATGTGGAGAAGATGATGTTCATAAAATGAATTATCAACTCTTCCAGGGAGACCAGCCTCCAGAACGTACAGAGGGACCTGTGGTTGTGGATTCCAGTGGGGACGAATTAATACTCTGTGAGGATGAGGATGTACACAACACTGAAGAGGGTGAGGAATCGGTGGATGAGGAGGATGAGGACGACATCTTGCCTCCGTAGAGCCAGTTTGTGCAGGGACAGATTAATTGCCAGCTTGTTTTGTGGGGGCCCAAACGAACCAATCATTTCAGCCACAGTCGTGTGGCAGACCCTGGCGCTGAAATGTTTGGTTTGTTAAAGTGTGCATGTCCTGTTTATACAACATAAGGGTGGGTGGGAGGGCCCAAGGACAATTCCATCTTGCACCTCTTTTTTTTCTTTGCATTATGTATAGTTTGGGGCCTAGTTTTTCAAACTGCCATCCTGTCTGCCACTGCAGTGCCACTCCTAGATGGACCACGTGTTTGTGCCGCCCACTCGTATCTCTTAGCATAGTCATCCAGCTACCTCGGTGCAACCTTTTGGACATAAAAACACTATTGTGAGGTGTGAGGTGTTCAGAATAGACTGGAAATGAGTGGAAATTAAGGTTATTGAGGTTAATAATAGCATAGGAGCAGAAAAACCCACAAATTCTGTGATTTTAGCTGTTTTTATTCTTTTTAAAAAAAAAATACAGATCCAAAACACAAAACCCAGAACCCAAAACACAGAAGGGTGGTTTTGGCAAAACCAATCCAGATCCAAAACACGAAGAAAGATCCAGATCCAAAACCAAAACACAAAACACGAAAAGTGGCCGGTGCACACCCCTACCATATAGGCGATATATTTCCTGGCTTGCACTTCTGTAGGTGAGCTCTTTGTCTTGGTTTGTGGCGAACGGTTGGTCCCGCCACTTCACCAAGACAAAGAGCTCGCCGGACGAGTAGTGTCTTGCCCACATAGCAGCCATTTTCACTAGCAAGTGACCGTGCGTACATCGCACGACGCATGACGCACGTCGCATGTCGACACTAATTCACTCGTTACGGCAGGCGTCTGTGGTGCACTGTAATGTAGTCATAACCGTAGTGGCAAAGTAGTGTGGGCATCACGGGATTGAAAAGTTTCTAAAGTCATGAAATCACTATCACAACATTGTCACAAGTTTGTGGTGAAATGCTATACACAGCACCATCAGCCCTGTCTCTCATTCTAGACAGTAGATTCACTACCAGTCTCTGCAGTTATGAAATCACTATTCTGTGGTGCTAAGTTCAACGGCACCGTTAGTTTTTAATATACAGTACAGGCACATTCATAGCGGCACACTAGTTGTCCTAGCAGACGGGGGATGGTGTCCTTGGCAATGGTCACAATTCGTAGCATTTTTCAGGACACTAGGGCAGAGCTGACTGCTTACAGTAAATGGATTAAAAAAGCATCCTTTATTATGGTAATGAGAGGCTCTTGCATGCTTTGGGGGAAGGGACCTGATGTGCACTGTGTATGACTCTCGGCCCACTGGGCATGCGCCAGAAATCCCATCGCAACCCTCCTACTGGGCATGCGCCCACCAGAGATGGAAATTCAACAGCATACAGTACTGTACCGACTGCAGTAATACAGCCAACTGCGCATGCTCAGTGATGGCATAGCGCTATATGGCGTATGGCTTGGCGCCACAGATCCCATTGTACCCCCCTCCAATTCTAATCCATCGCAGATGGCTGACAGCCACCATAGCGCCAACCGTGTAATACAGAGAGCTCTCTCTCATACAGATCCCACTACTACCGTACTTAGTGTGCAAGGTTGGAGCAGCATCACCATTGTCATAAGTTTGCGATGCAACGCTATTTTGCACTTCAAACGCACATTCAGCTTTGAACACAGAGCACTCTCTCACAGTCGGAAACCACTCTCAGACACAGTCCAAGGGACGTAGCCATAGTGTGTAAGGCTGAGACCGCATCTACGTTGTGGCATGTTTGCGTTTTGAGTTTTGGGCACACAGTTTCTGATACAGAGCCCTGTCTCTCATTCTATACATTGAAATACAGAGCCCTCTCTTGGCACTACAGATCCCATTGTAACCCTTCCACTGGGCATGCGCATGAAATCCCATTGCAACCCCTCGAAGCAGACAGCCACCACAGCGCAGACATTGACGAAAGTTTTGCACTATTTAAACACACAATCAGTTTGTAATGTCTTACTTTAAAGCAGCCTTTTAAACAACAACACTACAGTATTACAGTACAGTACAACACTACTAAAGTAGTTTCACTATAGTGTCCAGAGCAGACAGTGACAATAAAAAAAAATATACGGTACGGTATATTCTTTTCCAGGGATCGAACCCAGGACCATAATTCAACCAAAGTGATCACCTAACCACTAGCCCACACGACAGCTACAGTGAACCGCACAGAGTGGCCTCATCCTTGTGCACTCTTCCCGCTGCTGTTTTTAATGAAAAAAAAAAAATTGTCATACTGTAATTCATCCCATCTCAGTGAAAGCTGTGCGTGCATCTCATTAATCTACAGTATCGGTTATACCGTGACAACAACTCGGGCAACTTCTCTACTATTCAGTTACTGCACCGTACCGTATGTACAATACAGTATGTGCAGTGATTTGCATCCTGTTATAAGATCTTACTGTACGGTACAGTACTGTACTGTATGTATTATGTGACATTAAAAATACAGTAAGGGTTGTGCATACATGCAAATGCTGTGAATGTGATATCCATCCAATTTACTGTAAGTTTAACAGTATGGCATTCAGTACAAGGCATTCAGTACAAATTACAACAGTGGAGCACTCGCCACCCAGCGGTTAAGCACTGTATTACATGCAATTACAAAAGTGGAGCACTCGCCACCCAGCGGTTAAGCACTGTATTACATGCCGTAACATATCCTTCGTTGAAGAATACAACGGTATGCCACAAGTCCATGGCGCGACTCAGTGGCCTGCATGCCACAAGTCCATGGCGCAACTCACGCCACGCCATGAGCAACAAAATAGCTGGGCAGATCTGTATGTAGGTCCAGTGGACCTTCCAAGTTGTGTACCTCGTTCCTCCATTATCCTTTCTTCCTCCAGTAATAGCAGGAAGAAGGCATGCTCCTGCTGATAGCTCCAGCGTGGGCCAAACATCACTATTACTCAGATCGTCGGAGCCTCTCAGTTAACACTCCGAAGATGTTGCCTCTACGCCCGGACCTGTTGTCTCAGGATCCTGGCTGATACCCAGACCTGGGTTGTCTGTCCTTGACGGTGTGGCGGTGGAGACTGCCCTCTTAAGGTCTAGGGGTTTTCCAGCTCTATAGTTAACAGGGGCTCTGTCCATGCTAAGAGCTCGGAAACTTTTATCTGCAAGAATTTACCATCAGGTATGGCATACTTTCTTTCAGTTGTGTCGCCCTAGAGGCTATGCTCCTTGGGTATTCCGGATTTCCAGAGTGTTGGCTTTCCTACTGGTGGGCTTAGATAACGGTCTTCACCTTGCTTACCTGAGGGTGCAGGTTTCTGCCCTGTTAGTATGGTTTCATCGTAGGATTGCTACTCTTCCTGAGGTCCGCACCTTTGTGCAATGTGTACATTATATTCAGCATCCCTTTGTTCCACAGGTGGCTCCTTGGGATTTGGCTGTGGTCCTTGGGGCTCTCCGAGGACCACCATTTGATCCACTGGGCTCAGTGGATTTCAAATGACTTACGGCTAGGACTGTATTCCTTCTGGCCATTGATTTGGCCAGTAGGGTCGCAGAATGGGGGGCTCTGTCATGTAGACCTCACTTTTTCTCATCTTTCCTAGGAACAGGGCAGTGCTTCGCACTTGCCCTGGTTTTTTACCTACAGTGGTGTCTAGTTTCCTCATCAATGAGGAAATTATAGTACCGGCCTTTACTTCCCCTGTCTTGTCTGCTGGTGTGGCCTCCTTGGATGTGGTACGGGCTCTACGAATTTAAGTTGACCATACCAGTCCATTTAGGAAATCAGACTCTCGGTTTTGTCCTTTCTGGTTTCCATAAAAAGGGTTGGCCTGCCACTACGATAACTTTGGCAGGATGGATTCACAGGTCTTCCTGTTCCATCCTCTATTAAAGCTCTTCCACTAGGTCTGTGGGTCCTTCATGGGCAGCTCAACGTGGCGCCTCAGTGGTTCAGCGGTGATTGGCAGCCACATGGTCATCTGTCCATATTTTTGTAAGGTATTATGCTGTTGATACCCTCGCCTCTCAGGATGCTTCCTTCGGGTGGCGGATTCTCCTTACATCACAGGAGCATCCCCACCCTTAAAGGATACTGCTTTGGGACATCCCCAAGGAATACTGTGGATACCCTATGGACCCTGAAGTAGAAAATATGAGATATGGTAAGAACTTACCCTTGTTATCTCTATTTCTATGAAGTCCATAGGGTTCCACAGGACTCCCGCCCTGTCGCACCTGTACTGCAGATGGGCTTTGATCTGGTCACCGGTTTCTCCGTCTCCTTCTGGTGAGAATGTGATTCTTGTGTGTTCCAGACTTTCTTCTCTCTCTTTGTTCTCCTCCTCCGGCCTATGGCTTGTTACGAAACTGAATTGCCTTGGCTTGGGGGTGGGGTATAGGAGAGGGACCCTGGTGCATCCTGGGAGGCTGAAAACTTAACTCTGTGGTGTCCGTGCCTGACATCATCACCTATACCCCAAGGTATCCTGTGGAACCCTATGGACTTCGTAGAAATAGAGATAACAAGGGTAAGTTCTTACCATATCTCATATTATCTCCTGTCTTACATGAATGATGAATGGGTTTGACACTTAAATTATACAAAAGTAGGTGAAAATTTTGTTTTTCACTTCCTTTTGTATAAATTATGTGATGAATAGACCCTTTAATGAGAGTTTCGAGATGGCACCTTTTTTATAAAACCTTTTTTATTCACTTCATGTTTTTTATCTGCTGGTTTCTAATGAGTTTTTTATCTATTTTACCTCCTTCCAATTTAATAATATAATTTCTATTTTTTTCATTATGAGCTGAGAATTTTTAATTACATTATAAATTGAGCTTATCTATATTAACTTATGCTATTATTGAGTATTTTCCTTAAGAATTACCACTAACCTTCTCTTTTTAGTCAGAGAGTATTACTTTCCCATCCATGCCACTGTGTTTATTATATCATTGGACTGGACTCATTAAAATGACTTCTTTAGTTTATTTAAATAACTTTAATGGATAAAGGCTGCCGCAAGCTCTGGAGAATGAACAATCTGCATACACAGCCTGGGATCCTACCACCAATAAGATGGCTGCTGTGTGTTCCAGAAATGGAACAAAGATGGCCGCCATGTGGTCCAACAACTGCATGGAGGTGGATTGACAGTATGGACTTGGTATGTGTTTTTATAACCTGCTGAAAATGAGTAAATATGCTGCTATATGTTGAAATGCAAGGTGGTAGTATCGCTATCAGACCATAGTTTCGGCTCCTGTGTTTCATACTTACTGACATACCTGGGCAGCTTTCCGTGAGCAGTAGGAGGGGACCTGCTGCTCCCCTCTTTGGGGGGCAGGGCCAGATGATAGACTGCATTAGTCCCCACCCCCTTTACTGAATACACCCGTGATTCTCGGGTCCATGAGGAGGGGGCGGGGCTAAATTCCAAGATTTGCATAATTTAGCCACGCCCCTTCCCTATGGACCCAAAAATTCCAGGTAAAATCTCCCCATCCTGCCCACTTCACTAGGAAGTGGGCGGGACGCGGGAGATATGCCTACTCTACCAGGGGTTCAGGGGCTTACCCAAAAAATTGTGAGCCTCCCACAGTTCCCAGGAGAGTAGGCATGTATGCTGTTTTTTTAAGCTCTTTTTCTATATATATTTATATTTTATTGTATTATTTATCTATGTGTATATATAATGTGGAAGGTTTTGACTAAGCAGATTTTTTATGCCTTATAAAGTGTTCTTATAAAATAAATATCAGTTTCTCAATTCTGTTGGGCAGGTTCTCCCGGCAGCCCTCAATCTCGGGGTGTCTTCAGAGCAAACATTTCATGCTTAATCATAAATATATTTCCTTATTTAATCCACTTATAACTTTATTATAATGTTATCTAGAGTTCTACTCAAGTGTCCTTAGCCATACATACACCACACAAGCAGTACAATTATTATAGTTCTGTATTTTAAAACAATTTAGATGTTTTATAAAATTCTTGTCAACCACATCAGGAATTAAACTAGTATAAGGACTAGGAAAAATATTAGCTTGCACTAATATTTTAGAGAGGAAATACTGATAATAAATGTACTGTACATGTACAGTATTCATGGTTAATCAATCCTCAATGTTTATTTAATATTTGTTTCATGTGCATAAATAAGCAGAAGCATATTTCTGCTATAGCATGGCAGTTAGCAATAAAAACTGTGTGCTGGTCTCTGGTGTCTATACTGGAATTCTCTCTCTCTCTCTCTTTCTCTTTCTCTCTTTCATCTGTTTGTTCCTAGTTGGTGCAAAAACGACTGACCCGATTTTCATCACTTTGTAGTGGAAACTCCTAGAAATAACCTGCACTTTTTTCATCTCAATCCCTCAAGTTAAAGCTGAGTAATAACAAGAACAACATTTATTAACATAATCAATGCAAGAGATAGGTGTTGCACCATGTGTGCGGCCGGTAAGAGGTGGGGGAGAGGTGCGTTGGGTCCACGTTCACATGAATAGCTTAGGCAGTCTGTGCACAGGGCACACAGTGACATTGGTGCGAGTCGTTAGGTGAAGGCGCTGCTGCCACCAGTCTATATAGCGCTGTTGGTCACATGAGCAACTCCTGTGACAAGGCGTTTAGGCAACACAATACAACTAGAACTCCTCAAATACAAATATGTTGGCTGTAGCAATTTCAATATGGGCAAAGCTGCCGGCAACAGCTAGTATAGCTATCTATCTATCTATCTATCTATCTATCTATCTATCTATCATGCAAAAGTTTTTGGCAGGTGTGAAAAAATTCGGCAAAGTTGGGTACACACTATACAGATATATCTGCAGATGATGGTTGTTTGTACACACTGAACAACCATCATCTGTGTCTGCCCACAGGTCCCAGCAACCAGGGGGCATGTCCCGTTGGGCGGGGGGGTGTCCCACCCACCTCCTTGTGGCTGCCGCTGTGTGTGTGTGGGCGGTCTGCTGACTGCCCGCCCGTACACACCTGCGGATGGACAGATATGTCTGCAGACATATCTGTCCATCGGCTGTGCAGCACAGCCAATGCGATATGTTGGTGAATGCCAACTTTCACCGACATATCAGGGGTACACACTGCCCGGCGGGCAGCAGATACATTGGCTGATCAATTGATCGGCCAATATATCTGTCAGTCTGTACCCAGGTTAAGAATGCTTCCAAAAATAGAAGTGTTATCCATTAACAAAATGCAAAGTGAACGAACAGAAGAGAAATCTAAATCAAATCAATATTTGGTGTGACCACCCTTTGTCTTCAAAACAGCATCAATTCTTCTAGGTACACTTGCACACAGTTTTTGAAGGAACTCGCAGGGAGGTTGTTCCAAACATTTCAGAGAACTAACCACAGATCTTCTGTGGATGTAGGCTTATTCAAATTAGGGGTGAGCGGGTTCGGTTTTACTCGGATTTACTCGGATCTTTAAACGGCATTTTAAGGGTATAGCCTATCATGTGTTTTGGATAGCCAATATAATAAATCCGAATTTGCGGTAAAGTGGCGATAAGAACCGAGTAAATCCGAGTAAAATCGAGCCTGCACATCCCTAATTCAAATCATTCTGTCTCTTCATGTAATCCCAGACAGACTTGATGATGTTGAGATCAGAGCTCTATGGGGACCATATCATCACTTCCAGGACTCCTTGTTCTTCTTTACACTGATGATAGTCTTAATGACATTGGCTTTATGTTTGGGATCATTGTCCTGCTGAATAAAAAATTTGGAGCCAATCAGATGCCTCGCTGATAGCATTGCATGATGGATAAGTACCTGTCTGTATTTCCCAGCATTGAGGACACCATTAATTCTGACCAAATCCCCAACTCCATTTGCTGAAATGCAGCCCCAAACTTGCAAGGAACCTCCACCATGCTTCACTGTTGCCTGCAGACACACATTACTGTACTGCTCTCCAGCCCTTTCAGCGAACAAACTGACAAATATTTAACATTTTTACTCATCAGTCCAGAGCACCTGCTGCCATTTTTATGCACCCCAGTTCCTATGTCATCATGCATAGTTGGTCTTGTTTCCACGTTGAAGGTGAGGCTTATTGGCTGCAATTCTTCCTTGAAGACCACTTCTGGACAGACTTTTCCGAACAGTAGATGGGTGTACCACGGACCCACTGGTTTCTGTCTGTTCTGAGCTGATGGCACTGCTGGACAGCTTCCGATATAGCTTACTCTCTTACTCTTGCATGTTGTTTAAACAGTGAAAGCATCCCTGTTTTTTCATAGGAAGCCACCTGTCACTCTCAGGCACAGATACCACATCAGGCCACATCAACAAATCTTGTAGGTTGGTTCCCCTTCTGTAAGCAGTCAATGTTTTTTTAGGTATATGGTTCTTTAGAATAGGATCAGAGGAAACAATATTGCAATATTTGTTGACTGTTGCACGAATAGCAAAACTCCCTATATTAAAGGTGGTCAGAAAGACAAAATCTTAATTTCTGGTTTCTCGCTGCTAAGAGCAGAGGTTTCCAAAAGCTATCCTCAAGGCACCCTAACAGTCCAGGTTTTAAGGATAGCCATGCTTGTACACAAGAGACTTAAATAGTAGCTCAGTCTTTTGATTTAACCTTCTGTGCACAACCATGAATATCCTTAAAACCTGGACAGTTACGGTGCCTTGAGGACCGAGTTTGGGAACCTCTTGCTTAGAGTATTGCAATTTCTGGCATGCTTTATTAAGGCATCACCACCAGTGGATCATATCATTGTCAAGGAATTTATCCAGTATCTCCAAAATTTGTTCTCTGGTAGCAGGATCAGAGTTGTCCCTAAAAACTTAAACTTGAGATGTAGGCAGCATCTCCTTCCTAAAAAGTCTGTACTCTGCCCTAGGTCAATGGCAAAACAGAAACATCCAAAAAAATTACCTCCTTGCATGACATAGTAAATCTAATAGTTGAATACAAGGTGTTCAGATCATGAAACATTTCAAGTAGTGTATTAACACACACTCACAGATACACCCGCACACACACACACCTATATATATAAAATCAAATGTACTGACTGACTCATCAATGCCCAGCTGAAACCCCTGGACCTAGAAACATGAAAATCAGGTTGTATATGCCATCCATGACGTAGGTGCCCACAAAGAAGGGATTTTTCAAAATTCGGCTCCTAAGAGGGCAAAAAGGGCTAAAATGTTTCCTTCCCCTGTGCAATATCCTGCCTGACTGACTCATCATGGCTGCATCTCAGTTCAGAATTCAAACACCAACTGTCACCCCAAGTGCTGCCAAACATCACTGGCAGTTGGTATGGCTCCCCTATTTGAATAGTGAGGGAAGGGAGTTTGTTACTACAGTGGTGAGAGAGGAAAATGGTGTTACAACATCAGTAAGAGGGGAATGTGTTACTATAGAGGTGAGAGAGTGGAATGTGTTACTACACAGGTGAGGGAGGGGAATGTATTACTACACAGGTGAGGGAGGGGAATGTCAATGTTTTACTATGGGGAGGGGAATGTGTTACCCCTGAGGTGAGGGAGGGGAATGTGTTATTCCAGGGGTGTGGGAGGGGAATAAGTTACTACATGTGTGAGTG
This sequence comes from Taudactylus pleione, assembly GCA_031769625.1. Classification (NCBI taxonomy): domain Eukaryota; kingdom Metazoa; phylum Chordata; class Amphibia; order Anura; family Myobatrachidae; genus Taudactylus; species Taudactylus pleione. The sequence goes on from JAUIMM010000601.1 coordinate 4,379,462, forward strand.
AGGGTATTGTGTTACTACAGGTGTAAGGGAGGGATTGTATTTCCACAATGGTGAGGGAGAGGAATGTCAAATTTGTTACAACATGAGCAAGAGAGGAAAATGTGTTACCACAGAGGTGAGCGAGGATAATGTTACTACAGAGGTGAGGGAGTGCTGATATGGAAATGTAAACAGTATTACCTAAGGTCTACCCGGGTGAAACCGAGTATATCAGCTAGTATATATATATATATTTCAATGGCTTGAGGTATTTAGCTCAGTAGAGGGTGGATTGGTGCAGTGTTTAGGTACTTTATGAGGGGCCACGCACAGTTTTAAATAAATAAATGGAATGGTGCTACACTTTCCGGAATGGAAACCAGGAAACAGAAAATAATAAACAACCTAGCCCCTAGGTTGTCTAACTCACTTCTTGATCCCTGACTATCATGGTGCAGCTAGTCTGCCAATAAAGTCTCTGCCTGCTTCTCTGCAGGTCTATTGCCAGCTCCAGACTGGCTTGGCTTGACTTGGCTGCCACATCTATATAAAACACAATCAGACTTGGTTACCTTCCCTCTCTCCTCCAGGTATAGGCTCTGGTTTCCACAGCCTGCAGCTTAGCTGCTGTTATGTCACACAGTCTTTTGGAGTTTTAGGGTTCTCCCTACCTCCTGTAGGTCTGAACCCAGCTTCCTAGCCACCAGTGGATTCCCAGCCCACTCTGGTCTCCAGAAAATACATTTAACAATCAGAAAAAAGTCTAAAAAATTAAAAGATTTTATATATAAGACAGGTGAGCATCATCACCAATTGGTGTCACGCATGAGTACTTACATAGTGAAATATACACAAAAAATACACAGAAAAAGTAAAATCACACAAAAAAAACTAGAGCTGAGCGGGTCCGGTTCCCAGAGAACCGAACCCGCCCAAACTTCCATATACGAGGTGAGATCTGAGTCCGGCTCGGGTTTTCCCACCTGACTCGGATCTCAAAGCGAGGCAAAATGTCATCATCCCGCTGACGGATTCTCGCAGGTTTTGGATTGTATAAAAGTACCTCCCCACGGTGATCAGCGCCATTTGCTTGCTGAGTCCTGGACTGTCAGGGCTGTGCTTCATCCAAGAGGGGCTGCTGTGTCCATCCAGGAGTTGCTGTGTCCATCAAAGGCAGAGTCTTCTATGTCCTTCCAGGGTCTACTGTGTCCATCCAGGGGTTGCTGTGTCCATCCAGGGGCAGTGGTTTCTGTGTCCATCCACGGGCTGCTGTGTCCATCCAGGGGTTGTGTCCTTCTAGGGCAGGGGCTGCTGTGCCCATCCAAGAGCTGCTGTGTCCATCCAGGGGCTGCTGTGTCAAACAAGTGGTGCTCTGTCCATCCAAGTGTGCCGTGTATAAAAAATGAAAAACTAATACATAATATAATTAATAAAAAAATAATATATTATATTTTTTTTGTGCTGTACTACAGTGTACTATATATATATTTTTTTTTACTGTGATGCTGCCTGTCAGACCACAGTGTAATATTCAAACACGTATTGTTTGTGACACTCTAAGTGGTAGCGCAGTGTATAATAATATTGTCACACTGTAAGTGGAAAATACAGTGTATTCGTAAAAATTATTGTCATACTGTAAGTGGAAAATGCAGTGTATTCATAAAAAATATTGTCACACTGTTAGTGGAAACGCAGTGTGTTCGTAAAAAATATTGTGACACTGTTAATGGAAATACAGTGTATTCGTAAAAAATATTGTCACACTGTTAGCTGTAGCGCAGTGTGTTATTCTTTTCTTATTCATAAAAAAAAATCTTATGACACTGTAGGTCATTGATACTGCAGTGTAATATCTAAAATTGGTACAAATTGACGTGTGTGCTGTACCCCACTTAATTTGTGATGTAGAAATCGAGGATGCTTCTGTGGAATTGCACCAGGAGAATGAGGAGGATATTTCGGTAGTTGGCGCTTACAAGGATGATGAGGATGTTGATTCCGAGGATGTTGTTCAGGCAACAGTTGTTACCCATGGTAGAAAAAAGCCAATTGTTGTCATGCTGGGGCAAAGACAAAAAAAATCCACTTCTCATGTGTGGAATCATTTCTACCCAAAATCCGCACAACAGTTCTCAAGCCATCTGTAATGTTTGCTAGTCCAGTGTCACCCAACTGCTCCTTTTTCTCTGTTAGATCCAAGTGCCTGCAATATTCACCACCAACACCTGCATCATCATCAACATCCTCAATCGTGATCAAAAGTAGTCCTGCATCCAATTTCATAAGAATGACTGACTACTCTCCTCTCCATGATTCCTCAGAAGAATCCTTGAGTGCTATGCCTGTTGCTGCTGCTGCTGTGAGTGTATCTTTATCCCATAAGGGGACCAATAAGAAGACTACTTTTAGTAGTTTAACAAAATAATTGACTGTCAAACCATCCTTTGCAATGGTGAACAAGTATAATAGCAGACAACCAGTTGCACAGCGGATTATTGATGCCATAACAGCTATTCTGGTATTAGATGTGCATCCAGTATCCACCATTAATGCAGTGAGTTTTAGACAGTTATTTGAGGTGTTGTGTCCCTGCTACCATGTCCCATCTAGATTCTGCTTCTCTAGAATAGCAATTCCCAGTCTGTACAAGGACATAAAAAAAACCTTATTAATGTCCTCCAAAATGCTGTTGTGCCCACTGTCCACTTAACAACAGATATGTGGACAAGTGGGACAGTTTAAACTAAAGATTACATGACTGTGACAGCCCACTGGGTAGGTGTGTTCCCTCCAGCAGTGCAAACAGCAACAGCAGCATCTAACAAATGCCAGCTCCTTCAGAGGTAGGCTACTCTGTGTGTCACTGGTTTCAATAAGAGGCATACCACTGAGAACCTCTTAGAAAAACTCAGGGAAATCATTGCAAAATGGCTTACCCCACTTGGACTCTCCTCGGTATTTGTGATTTCTGACAATGCCACCAATATTGTGCGTTCATTACATGTGGGCGAAATCAAACACGTCCCATGTTTTGCTCACACAATTACTTTGGTGGTGCAACATTTTTTAAAAAATGACTGGGGCATGAAGGAAATGCACTCAGTGGCCCGAAAGATTTTGGGACATTTTTGAAATTCAGCATCTGTGTGTTGAAGATTGCAGCACCAGCAAGTGCTGTTTAATTTGCCCTGCCATCAGCTGAAGCAAGAGGTAGTAACTAGGTGGAATTCTACCCTCTATATGCTTCAGCGGATTGAGGAGCTGCAAAACGCCATCCAAGGCTACAAAAACGGCATATGACATAGGAAAGGAGTGGGAATGCACCTTAGTCAAGCGCAGTGGAGAATAATTTCTATGTTGTGCAAGGTTCTCAAACCCTTTGAACTTGCCACATATGAAGTTAGTTCAGACTCTGCCAGCTTGAGTCAGGTCACTCCCCTAATCAGACTTTTGCAAAAGCAGCTGGAGAAACTGAAGGAGCTGAAACAGAGTGAGCCCTTCATTCGCTTTGCCAGGATCCATGGGTCATCAATCTTGAAATCAGATCACTATAGTTTGGCAACCATACTTGATCCTAGGTTTAAATCATACCTTGTGTCTTTCTTTCCAATGGAAATAAATCTGAAAAGATGCAAAGAGCTGTTGGTGAAAAAATTGTCAGCTCAAGTGGCACGTGACATGGCAGCATCTCCTCCTTCAGTTTCTGCGGCTACCAGGAAAAAACTAAATTTTCCTAAGAAATGATGATGCAGATCAGTCAGCAAATTCTAATGACATCTGGTTGGGTCTGAAAGAACTGCCTACAATTAGTGACATGTCTACAGTGACTTTGTCTGATACAGTCACCATTCAGAGAATGGTGGATAATTATTTTAGGAATAGCAACCAAATAGGCATGTCAGACAGTCCTTTTCACTACTGGCTGGAAAAAGAGGCAATTTGGAGACCCTTACACAAACTTGCTTTGCTTTACTTAAGTTGCCCATTCTCCAGTGTGTACACTGAAAGAGTTTTCAGTGCAGCCGGGAACCTTGTCAGTGATCGGCGTAGGAGGTTACTTCCCCAAAATTTGGAAAAGATGATGTTCATCAAAATAAATTACAAACTCCACGAGGAAGACCTTTACTGGCAAATAACTCAAAAAAATACAGAGGCACCTGTAATGGTGGATTCCAGTGGGGACGAGTTAATATTATGTGAAGATGAGGATGTACACACTGATGGGGATGATGATGACGATGACAATGATGACATCTGATCTTACCTATGTTGTAAAGCCAGTTTGTGTATGGGATCATTGCCATTGGCAGCTTGTTTTGTTGGGGGTCCAAACAAAGCAATAATTTCAGCCACAAGTGGCAGTCCCTGTCACTGAAGTGATTGGTTTGTTAAAATGTGAAAGACCTGTTTCATATATACAACATATATTTGGTGGGTTGGAGGGCCCAAGGACCATTCCATCTTACACCTCTTTTCTTTGCATTATGTGCTGTTTGGGGCAATGCTGCCTGACATTTTTAATTTTATGGTTTATGAACGTCCAGAAATTGTAATGGCCACAGACAACATCTTCTGCATGCCCCTTTAAATTTTTTTAAAGAAAATTCTGAACCATAAAATCAATGGGGTGGGCAAATATGAGCAGCAACACAGAGCATCATCCTGCCAGGATGTGGCAATAAAGTGCACTGCAAATATGTTTAATACAAAAATGAGTTGTGTATATTAGTCGTATACAAATATATTTACATGGTACATACAGTTCGTAAAGCAGGTTGAGGTAACCTGAAGGATGCCCTCTGTTGTTGACAAATAACTTCCAGTAGGCCCAGCAAACATCACAGATGCTGGGAGTTCTAATTCAGCTGGAGAACTACAGGCTGCTTTCCTCTGATGTAAACAGCAAGTCTTGGTCCCATTATCCCTAACAACCTCCCTCAGTACAAACTAGTAAATGTCTCCTTACAGAACTGTATGTTCTAGCAGCACCTCCACAAGCAAGGCCACCTCATTTTTTTATTAGATCATGATGTGTAAAAACTTAAAAATCCTCCTCCAGATCAAAGATGTCTTTTAGGAACTGAAGAACTTGATCCTAGATTGATCTTCCCTCAATTTTTTTTAAGAATCAAAACATTAAATTAAGTAAATTAAAAACTAATCAATCCTTCCATCCTTTCCCTGTCTTCAGTCCATAAACATATACCAAAAATGTCAGGCCTCTTACCTAGTTAAGGAAAACATTCTTGGTTTTTAGAATTCCTAGGGGTATAGTTTATTAAACTGCCATCCTGTCTACCACTTCAATGCCACTCTGTGCCATGTTTGAAGCTGAACTGTAACATGGCAGTGGTGCCCACTGCTCTCGCTTAGCTTAGTCAGCGAGCTAGCTGGATGCAACCTTTTGGCCCTAAACTAGATAAAACAATCAATATTGTGAGGTGTGATGTGGTCAAAATTGACTGGAAATAACTGGAAATAAATGTTATTGAGGTTAATAATACTGTAGGAACAAAAACAGTCTCAAATTATGTGATTTTAGCTGTTTTTATGATTTTTAAAAAAAAAATACTGATCCAAAACCAAAAACAATACACACACAAGGAGTAATTTTGGCAACAATCCATATCCAAAACATGAGGAGATACAGATCCAAAACCTAAAACAAAAACAAAACATGGGGGTCGATGCACATCTCTATAAAAAATACACTATGAAAAAAGAAACTACAGAATATTGAACAGATGGCAAATTGTACAGGAAAAAAATATATAAAAAAACATTGATCTAAGAAACCAGTCTAAATTGAGTTCTTAATTTAGCCCTGCTGATGCCAGACAGTTCAAATTATAAATGCAAAGAGCTTCCCTCTCTTTAGGGGGCAATGTGGAATATGCATCACTTTGGCTTCCACATCTGTACTGCTTAATCTTTCCCCCTCTCCATGGCCTTTCTGTCTCCCCATTCACATCACTCTGATCCCATCTATGCAGCTCTATCTTCTGCTCAGACCTCAGTTGCATTGACTGCATGTCTGTATTCCAGTGAGCACACAGTTCTGTGAATTAGCAGCTCCGCCATTTTGTGAGTGACAGCAATGTCACTCTGTGAGAGTGCTGATTCTGCAGTTAACCACAGGGTGTGATGGCATACCATATCTGTATTGCACAAGGAACACATCCATTAAGGCATCAGCCTTAATGATAGGAATTTCATTGCTTTTTTGAGTTTGAGTGGCAGAAATTCAGTTGGTTTTGTGAAATTTCAGATGATGTCTAAGAAACATAAATGGGACATGTGAAACTGTAAGTTTTTTTCAGTCTATGTATCATATATATGCAATGCTCTAGTTTCCTCCCACATTGCAAAAATGTTTTAAATAATTGGGGTACTCACAACATGGACCCTACTGTCTGTATTTTAGATAAATTAGACAATAAGATCCTAAGCTTAATTAAATATTCTCTGTAAGCCAGTGATGAACAACCTGACATACTTCAAGGACTACATGTGCTGCCTGCCAGCTTTCAAAGGACAACATAACCCTTAATTTAAAAAAAGACAAAAAATACACACAATACCTGTTCTGTTATCACCATCTCAGATTGGCAATACAATATCAAAATAATTTAAATACTTTATTCCTTCAATAAAACATGTTTCACTACTGTATATGTTGGTTTGCTACTCTCCAACCTTTAAAGGGTAACATTTACCTTGATTAAATAAATAATAAAATGGACAAAAACCCACAGCAGTACCACTAGTCCCCAAATGCCCCTCATGTTCACATGCAAATTCTGTTACATCCTACCCTCTTTTACCTGCATACAGACATCTTACCTGCATAACAAAAGGTGGATTCTGCAGTAATAAAACCTGTCCATACATTTTTGAAAAAGAATGGTAGTTGCGGTTTTATTGCAGAGATATGCTGTACTGCAAACTGATGTGCCATGAAGCTCAAGCTAAAAAGCATTTTCACTCTTTATAAACAATATATTTCATAGCAATATTATTCTGCAATATTGTTATAAAAAAATTTACTTTTATTTATAAGATGTCACTAAGGGCTAAATTGAATCATCTGTAAGTTCTGTTAATGCAGGGTTTTGTAAAGATGTGGGGCAGATACTGTATGTGAGGTATAGCAAAAAATGTGTGTCATGGCGCTTAGAATATCATACAATAAACAATAATAATAATCCATATGTAAATAGATTTATTAAAACATATTTCTAGAATTTGATTAGTACAGTAGCTAATAACTCCCGGGAGTACATACATAAAAAACAATAATATATAATAAAGTAACAAATTACTGCAATCATCAATCTAAAATTGAGCCAGGGAGTGTAGAGTTGAATTGATACATATATCACACTTTATAGCAAGAAAAAATACATATATCACACTTTATAGCAAGCAAAAAAAATATAGTATCTGATGGATTTAGGCATATAAATATAAAGCAGCAGTCCGACTTGTTAGAGCTCTGTAAGGGATATCAGTTCATGTACAGTGGGAACCAGCTGTAGCAACAGTTATCCTCAGTGCCAGATTAAGGTCCACATGGGCCTGGAGCTGAAATTGATGAAAGGCCTATTGTGTCCCTCCACGGGGGATGTGACCAGCACAGCAGGGGAGGAGGTGGGATGGCTAGTGATGTAGGAGAATATACACACACATAAATATAAAATTATATATATATATGTACACACACACACACAAACTGCAGTCGGGCGCCACTTACCACACAACATGGATTTCAATAGCCCGATGCCTTCCGAGAAAACCCCGCCATGCGGAATCCACCATATACACCACTGTCGGTGGCACTCAGGTAATTAAACAGCACTTGACACAGGTAGTAAATATCGATACGTTGGAATACTTCTGTGTCAAGAGCTGTTTTATTACCTGAGTGCTGCCGACAGTGGTGTGTTTATAATATATATATATATATATATATATATATATATATATATATATATTGCTGTAGCTGCAAAATATGCATCCATATATCCCTTTATATCACAATACAACTTTTAAAATCTATAAGTAAGTATCAGAGAACTCGTAGACGGAGCATACCTTTTAGAGGCATTGCGCTCAGGCTCCAGGACATGGACACCAGGTTCCGAAACAGCAGCAGTCTGTCTCCAAATAGCAGCAGTAGCTGCTGCACAACTCGGTCACGAGAACGGGACACCAGCAGCCCCTCACCACCTTCATGGAGCTGAGATAGTTGCTGGCGTTGGGCATCATGGTAGCAGGAGTGGTGGTGCTTGAGTGACCTCATGTGGCGCAGAGAAGGAGCCCTGTAACTGAGTGCAGAGAGGGCTTATGAAGCCTTCCACTGCTCCACAGGTATTAATCCCAGTGGTACAAATCATAAATGCAACGTCAGTCAGTGGGTGGGCAAGTGGAAGTTCAACATTGCAATTTCAGTGCGCGTGGTCTTGGGCTGCTAGTTAGCAGACTTTGGCCTGTCGCCGGCAGACCATACATCGGTGGTGTGCGGCGTCCTCCGGTGGCCGGCGCCCCTAGGCAGCTGTCTAATGGTAGCGTCATATATATATATATATACACACACGCACAATGTGTATGTATCTACTGTGTATATATATATATATATATATATATTATATAGTCAAAAGTATATATATAATATATATATATATATACATACACACACAGTGTGTATGTATATATATATAATATAGCGTGTATACATATATATATATATATATATGTACATATATTATATTTATATATACAAGCACACACAATGTAAATACATATATTATAATTTGGTGTATATATTTAAAAAGTGTGTATATATATATATATATATATATATATATATAATATATATATATATATATATATATATATATACACACACACAGGTTGAGTCTCCAATATCCAAATATTCCGAAATACGTAATATTCCGAAATACAGAATATTTTTAGCATGACTGAGATAGTGAAACCTTTGGATTTTGATTGTTTAATGTACACAAACTTTGTTTAAGGCACAAAATTATTAAACATAAAGTATAAAATTACCTATAGGCTGTGTGTATAAGGTCTATATGAAGTATAAATTAATTTCATGTATGTACACAAACTTTGTTTAAGCCACAAATTATTGAAAATATTGTATACAATTACCTTCTGGCTGTGTGTATAAGGTGAATATAATACATAAATGCATTCTGTGTTTAGATTTGGGCCCCATTCTTAAGGCATTTTAGTATGGTATACAAAATATATAAATACGGAATATTCCAATATCCAAAATACCCTTGGTCCCAAGCATTTTGGATATGGGAGATTCAACCTGTATATATATATATATATATATATATATATATATATATACAGTGCTCAAAGTGAGGCGGTATACGGCGGTATGACATACCGCCACTTCCCGCTGCCACTTCATTTTTTTGTACCAGCGCTGGGATCGAGTATGGGATCCCAGCACAGGAACAGCAGCAGCACTGTGTAAGATGTGTCCCGCTGGGGACACATCTCAACAAGCGGCAGGCAGTGCTGGAACAGAGCTGAGAGCATCGGGTCCCGCACTGCAGTTTAAAGTTGGCACTGGCCGCCAGCCAATCCTGGCTCGTGGACCAGCTGCCAATCAAGAAATGGGAAGCTTCTTAACACTGGCTCAGCTGCGAGCCAGACACTGCTTTCCAGCCAATGAGAAGCTGCCAAGTGTCAGCTTCTCATTGGCTCGCGCCCGTTCCTGGATTTGAGTGAGTGATACCGACCGAGTGAGTCATACCCCTGCAGTGGCGGATTCAGTGGGGTGGCATTGAGGCACGTGCCTCCCCTGTCATTCTTGGGCACTTTCTTTTTTAATTACTTTACAGGACTACAGCAGAAGCCGAGCAGCTGCCCCACGCCTCCGCTAATGATAGTACTGAGTCTGTTGGCTTGGCAGCAGCTCCCTTCCTGACTTTTATGCGACATTATGCCACGCACCCTTGATGAGATGAGGAGCCGGCCTGTCATGAGTAGAGGAGGAGCCGCGGCGCAGCCACTCTAACTGCTGGCTGCGACAGGCACAGAGAGCAGCAAACACTCAGGAGAAGCCCAGGCAAGTGCTGCATCTGTTGTAGAAAAACAGGGGGGGGGGGGGGGGTTAATAACAATGGGTGCACAGGAGCTCCCAAGCGGGTGGGGGGGGTTGATGTCACCAACCTTGCACCCACGATTTCCATCCATTGTGTGCTACAGCTGTCCCAGCAGCTACTCGGCACAACAGCACCACGGCTCCGCCCCCACACACAGCACCACGGCTCCGCCCCCACACACAGCACCACGGCTCCGCCCCCACACACAGCACAGCAGGGCTGGGGTCCAAGCTCAGCCTGACAGAGATGACAGCCACTGCAGCACGAAGAAACTACTGTATACATATACTGATGCAGAGCTGTCACTTGTTGACAGTCAGTGCAGAAATGATGTGCATTGACTGTCAGTGATTGACAGCTCATAGCCTACTTATTAATATAGTTTATTCTTGCATCTCCTGGCTCCTGTCCCTCGGACCCTCCGTGATAAAGGTTTGTGCTGCTAACGTGAACTTTTAAGTAAATTCAGATTTTTATTTTATTATAAACTACTGATTGATTGTTTTTTTTGGGGGGGGGGCGAGGGGAAATGGAGACAAACAACAAAAAGGGGGAGGGTACTAGCGGGTATTGCACACAGGGCCACTTGTTTCTTAAAACAATATATTAATAAATTGTTAGTATTCTGTATTAATAAAACATATCCATATTAGTGCTGTTCAGTATTGAGGTCATGTGACAGATTGTAATCAATGATATATTTAAACAGGAGCAGAAAATTGCCTCTAAAGCTGGGTACACACCATACGACGGTGTGACCAAACGATGTGTCAAGCGATGTAACAATACATCACGTGCGCCGTACACAGGGGCACCAAGAGGGGGGGTGGAGCGGGTACAAATTAGCAGGCTTTTTTGGTGAAATTTGGGGTACATGAAAATGGATGCAAGCATATTTTAAAGTTGCTAAAGTGAAGTTTTAAAAAACATAAAAAATCCACCTGCCGCAATCTTAAAAACACCTGGGACATACTTGGGGGCCTCCCTGTAGTCTATTTCGCTAGTTTTTAAGTTTGTCCCCCAAATTTAGACTTTTTCGCCTCCACCAAAATTAAAGTACCTTTATGGGGTGATCTAAAGTATTTTTTTAAACTTCTTTTGATGCAGTTTACCTTTAGGGATGTGTCCCAAGCTTGCAGGGGGTTCTCGCAACTTTGCACCCCAAAACCCCAATTCTGCACTTTTTTCGACACCTATTAATAGGCGGAACTTTTTCGCCTATACCAATACATTGACTTTCCGCAGCGGCGAAAAGTCTATTGAATTCTGGGCCTGATTCAGACCTGCTCGTGAGCACACAGTGCTCGCAAGCAGGTCGATGGTCCCCCACTGCGCACGCCAGAGCCGGCTCCGGTGTGCGCATGCGCGAGACCCGGCCAGCGATGGGCACACCATCGCTACGGGTCTCGCACCAAAGCGGGGCAGCTGTCGATGGTGATTGATTGCTTGCCCCGTTTTGGAGGCGGGCAGGGGGGGGCGGGGTGGCTGGGCAAACGGAGGCGTTCCTGCAGGAACACCTGCCGTTTGTGGGCGGCCCTACTGACATCACTCCTGATGTCAGTAGGTGGACTTCCTGCTCTATTAGAGCAGGAAGTCCACTGGGGCTTGCGGCCACGAGACCCTACCACAAGGGTCTCGTCGCAAGCACGATGGTCTTGACCATCATGACCATCACCTGGCCGCTCGCATAAGCTGTGGGTGGTCACCCACAGCTATGCGAGCGGCCAGGAGGCCGTCTTTAAAAAAAAAAAAAAAGGGACGCGCTGATTCAGAGTGAGCGCTCTCAAAGAGCGTCCGGCTCTGAATCAGGCCCTGAATACGGAGGAAACTTTTCACATGGCGAAATGACATCACTTGCAATACTTTTCCGCAGAAACTGACTTTTCAACGCTAATTGAATATGCCCCTTAATCCACTGAGCTGCTCAAAGTAAAAGTATAACTATATACCATATATATTGTTGTATATGATACAATTATCTATATATACGGACCCTATATTCACAGTGAGCACATGGGCCACACTCCCTCACACAGTTGGCACCCCCCCCACGCCACACATGTCAATCATGGTGCCCCCCCTGTAATTTTTTCCTGGATCCGCCCCTGTACCCCTCTCATCCAAAGTTACCAGCATCGCGGATCCTTGACAGGCAGTTGTTCACCTGATGAGCTGGTTCAGGGGTGGGACAACTGCTGCTCTGCTGTCGGTGCTCTTGGATGCAGAAACAGGAAGACGCTGCTCAGCTGCTGTGACTCTCCTGTTCAGGAGCATCAGCCATAATACAGCCTAGACAAGCTCCCCATTAAGGAAACCCTGGAGATCACTCCACAGCTCAGTGGGGAAGAAGGGGTGTGTAGTGTGCTGCTGGGGGGTATTCAAATTTCCATACCCCCACCTCTAAATTCCCACTTGAGCACTGTATATATATATATATATATATATATATATGCACATTCTCAGCCTGCCCCCTGCATTATATAGCTAATTTATTCTACTACTACTATAAAGCAGCAGCAGGTCTGACAAGCATCTCACCTCGGGAGACTCAGACACCCTGCTGCTGCTGCCAGGCCACCTTCATGGAGCTCCTGTGTCTATAGTGCCCGGTAGACATAGTGGCGGCTCGAGGGTGCGGTAGTGGCGGCGGGCGGTTCTCGTGACATCACACGCATGTGACGCGGAAGCAGCGCCGCTGCCGATTATTTGTTTTATCAGCGGTGGGAGGACTAGTGAAGTCCAGCCCTCCACTGCGCACCGCCATCATGGCAGCTTTTGATCACCGGCGCCGGGGAGGAGAAAGGAAAGGGGGGTGCGTGGCCGGGTGAGAGGGTGCGCGGCCAGGTGGGGAGGCCGGACAGCTAATTGTAGGCTAGTGTAGAAGGGAGAAAATAAATCCTGTCTATACAGCAGCACACATACATCAGCTGTCTGTGGGCCTATTTTGATGGTGGGCCTGGAGCTGAAGCTCCATCAGCCCTATTGTTAATCCGGCCCTAGTTATCCTCAATAATACTCACTGCCTTTTGACACCTCCGTATTAAGCCACAGCCAATGGTAAGTGAGAGCTCCAGTGAATTACCACTGCTGTTAAGAGGTGCACACCGGACTGGACTGGTCTTGGAGGATGGAGGAACCGCACTACGGTTTGTCCTAGACAACCTAGTTGATGAGCAGTAAAGGTTAGCCCCAGTGAGTTAGGCCACAGTGACCATCCAGAGGAAGAGTCTGTATGCAGCTATACATGATCCCTAATGAGTCTTCTATAGCCGGACACAGGCTGTGCGGTGATATTGATGATCAGCATCTGTAATCTTCAAAGCATTTCTCCATATTAAAGAGCTTTTTCAAGAAGCAGGTGCATGGGGGATGGGGAACAGTGTACATCTTGATAAATCCACAACAGGATCCTCAACAGTCTAGCATCAGGCAGAGCTCTTTGTATGTGTGTCAGACCTCTTGATCGAGATATCTCTTTGTCTTATCAGCTGATATACAGAGAATAACACGCAGACTAAAACCGTCCGTGTTCAAGCATCTCTGTTGTATTACTAAAAAGTAACAATAGATTTTATAAGCCTTTCTTACGAGGATGTACATAAAAATGTAACATGCATATTATCAGAAAGTATAAACATTTATTGTTCTCCAAGGTTAGTATTGGGAGTCTTAGGAAGGGAGTTAAGGGAGGTACTGTAAGCATGCATAGGAGTTTAGAGTACAAATTCTATTCATAAGCTATCTAGTCAGACAACAACTGCCAATTCCAAGGTTTTCTGAAACTCAAAGGCTAGCAAAAATCATTCTCTATTGTTCTGCATTTAAAGTTGTAAATATCTTAAAAGCACACTCCATCTTGTGACAAGATGGAGTTTTATGTGGGTTGCATAATATCAGATTTCTCAGTCTTTTATAGGTAAATCCTTTCTGAAGTAACAGGTGACTGTAATGACCACAATCACTGTTCCCAACCTCTTATTTAGAACTAATCCATGATGAAATATATGCACTTCAATCAGTGTTAACGATAATAGTAAAGTGGATCATAAATCTCCCCCACAAAAAAAGGATGACAATTCTTACAAATAGACAGATTAATAGCCATAAAAACACACAAATATAAACCGCATAAAAATAAATAAATTACTAAAATGGCATGCTTCCAGTCTATAAGAGCTGTTTAATATAATGTAACACCATATAAAACTGGCCATTGCCATAATTCACTTCCTAAATTTTCATTTTACTTTCTAGTTTCATTTATACATGTTATTATTTCTCATTATTATTCTTATCATTTTTATTTATTTTATTATTTCTAATTATTATTATTTAGTCATTTTGCTTACTGTCTTTCATCTTAACAAATAAAGTCCACACATCCATATCCAGATAAGGTGATGGTAAATTTGATTAAATCCAATAGGCTTATGGAATTTCTCATCTAAATTAGAAATACTCCACATCAGGTTGAGGAAAAACCATATAGATCTTACAAACCTAGATAAATTCTAATTCAATATTTTAATTTGGTTTGAGGGTGTACATTTTGAAAATCCAGACAGCTTCCTCTCATTGCCCCCTCTACATGTGTTAACAATATATTCTACTGCAATCACTTTCAGTTCTTTAGGGTCCTTATCATGACATTCAGCAAAGTGATAGACTATGGTTTAGAACTCCTTTTATTATATTCCTTCTATGCTCAAGGAATCTAATTTTTAAAGGGCACATAGTCCTCCCTGTATAGTGGAGGTGTTGGGTATGGGTTCCCGGCTGTCGTGATGCCTTGGTCAGAATACCGACAGTGGTATCCCAACAGTCAAAATCCTGACAACCGTTTTTAAATATTAGGGGTGAGCGGGTTCGGATTTCTGAAATCCGAACCCCCCCGATCCGAGGCCGATCCGAGTCAGGTTCGACTTTTCCCGCCTGACTCGGATCTGAAATCGAGGCAAAACGTCATCATCCCACCTTCCGGGTCTCGCGGGTTTTGGATCCTATATAAGGTACCCGCGTCGGCGCCATTTTCTCACTCGGATGTGGACAGTGAAGAGGGAGGGTGGAAGTTAGGGCTGGCTGGGCTGTGTAGTGTAGTGTAGTGCAGTGTAGTGTTGTGCTGTGCTGTGCTGTGCTGCTGTTGTCCATAGGGGCTGTGTCCACTCCTTTAAAGTCCATAGGGGCTGGCTGGACTGTGTTGTGCAGTCAGTTGTCCATAGGGGCTGTGTCCACTCCAAAGTCCTGTGCAGTGTCCCAGTCCTAAAGGGGTGCTGTAGTGTTGTCCAGGGAGTGCTCTGTCCATCAGGGGTGCTCCCCGCAAGTGCAAAAAAAAAAATTTTTTTCTGTGTTTGTGAATTGTGTGCACTGTGGCAGCACGTGCATCAACAAAGGAGCAGCGCCAAGCGTATGCCTGTGTCCCATAAGTAAAAGGCCGGCTGGCTTGTCCGTTAAAGGGTGCTGTAACCCCCAAAGGGCACTCCAAACAAAATAAAAATATATATTTTTTTGTGTTTGTGAATTGTGTGCACAGTAGCCGCACGTGCATCAACAAAGTAGTGCCAAGCGTGCGCCTGTGTCCCATAAATAAAGGGCCGGCTGGATTGACCGCTAAAGGGTGCTGTAAGCCCCAAAGGGCACTCCAAACAAAATAAAAATATATATTTTTTTGTGTTTGTGAATTGTGTGCACAGTAGCCGCACGTGCATCAACAAAGTAGTGCCAAGCGTGCGCCTGTGTCCCATAAATAAAGGGCCATCTGGATTGACCACTAAAGGGTGCTGTAACCCCCAAAGGGCACTCCAAACAAAAGAAAAAAAAATATTTTTTTGTGTTTGTGAATTGTGTGCACAGTAGCCGCACGTGCATCAACAAAGTAGTGCCAAGCGTGCGCCTGTGCCCCATAAATAAAGGGCCGGCTGGATTGACCGCTAAAGGGTGCTGTAACCCCCAAAGGGCACTCCAAACAAAATAACAAAATATATTTTTTTGTGTTTGTGAATTGTGTGCGCAGTAGCCGCACGTGCATCAACAAAGTAGTGCCAAGCGTGCGCCTGTGTCCCATAAATAAAGGGCCGGCTGGATTGACCGCTAAAGGGTGCTGTAACCCCCAAAGGGCACTCCAAACAAAATACAAAAAAATATTTTTTTGTGTTTGTGAATTGTGTGCGCAGTAGCTGCACGTGCATCAACAAAGGAGCAGCGCCAAGCATGCGCCTGTGTCCCATAAGTAAAGGGCCGGCTGGCTCATTTCTTAAAGCGTGGTGTAACCCACAAAGTGCACTACTCTCCAGCAAAAATAAAAAAATATTTTCTGTGTTTGTGTGCGCTTTAGCCGCACGTATATATCAATATAACATAAATGGAGGACCAAACTTTCTCCGATAAAAATAAAATAGGGAAAGATCAAGAACCACTTCCTCCTAGTGCTGTTGCTGCTGCTGGGAGTTGTTCATCATCCCAGAGAGGAAGTAGGAACACCACTACTTTTACTAAACAATTGACCCTCCAACAGTCCCTAGCGAGGAGGATGAAGTACGACAGCAGTCATCCTGAAGCAAAACGTATAACTGAGGCCTTGACTGCTATGTTGGTGTTAGACGTGCGTCCGGTATCCGCCATTAGTGCAGTGGGATTTAGACAATTGATGGAGGTAGTCAGAGGCGGATTTACCGCTAGGCAATGCAGGCGCGCGCTTAGGGCCCGGCGGGTCCCAGAGTGCCCGGCCGCCGACGGGGATGTATAATAGAGCAGGGCAGAAGGCATTTTGCTTGTTGTCACTGCCGGGAGCCAACCAGCAGTAGCAGAAGCAGCACACCACTCTGCTAGTCAGTGACTCCTCCTCCCCTGCACTGTGATCACGTGACACGCACGTAGAGGGGGAGAGAGGAGCCGACAACACAGGAAGAAGACAGTGAGGTGGTGTTGCTCAGCTGCTGAATCAAAGGTGAGGTGCGTGTCAGTGGCTTTCGTTTAGTATCTGAAGCAAGAGAGTTCACCACGGGGGGCAGGGGTGCAATTATTATTATTTATAATCCTGCAGTTTAACAAATTCCTATGGAGGGGGGGAAGCTGCCTTCATACCCAGCTACAGCAGGGGGGCATGGCGTGCTGCCTATAGTGCATTCATCATGAGCTCTACTTTTTTTCCCCGCACGGTGGGAGCTAGACAATGTCCTAGATACACCCCTTCCTTTGCACAGAAAGCACGTCCCTCTCCTTCCTCCACGCTGCCTTACTGCACTGTGTGACTGAGCTGCACACCTTCCCTTTTCCTGTGCTCACTGGGATTAGGGCTTTACTGTGTAATTCTGTGAGTGTACTTGATGTACTTCTGACTGTGCACTGTTATATAGTAAAAGAGAGCGGAGGGTGGATTTATTGCTCTGCCGCCATGTACAAAATGAGTACTATTAGCATATGACCTGCTTCCCCACACATATATGCAGCTGTATAGGAGTGTGTAGCTATGTCACTGCTCTGTTATATTTATATCTCTGTAGCAGGGAAAGCTGCACAAAGGCATTTATCTCTGTGAAAGGTAGTGATAAGGTTCTGCTAAGCTGCTGTCTGTGTATATATGAATGTTACTGACCTAATGTGGCCTACACACATAGCAATGTGCTCACGATCCGACATCATGCACAATTTCCCTTGAAAACTGTCCTCGGCAGCTCTGCACACGATTTGGTGTTTGCAGTGTCTAATCTTCAAACGATCTATCGTGCATCCAGACTTTTCTCCAGTGCATTGTGTCCCAGATTGGCAGATCTGCCCTACAGCACGGCAGATCTGAAGATGCGATGTACGACCAGCGGAGACGTGCATCATATCGTGATCGTGAGTGGGGACTCACGATTTACCCACGATTTGGGCATATTTTACACGATCTGTTGTTCCGATACGTCTGAATCGGCCAGATCGTGTAAAATATCGCTATGTGTGTAGGCACCTTAAGACCTGCCCTCTCACCTCCTTCATCACACCCCTTCTACTTTCCATCATCTTCACTTCCCCTGCTTTTATTGATTCATGACTACCTCCATTATACTAACAAAAGGGATTTACGGGATTTACCTTTTATAGGGGAATTCAATATGGGTGCGAAAACTCAGTTTTTGCATTAATATCACACCTATGACGTCATTATCGCAGGTTTTAGTTTTACACAGTATTCAATTTCAAAGACTTTTCGCAGGTTCGCAAAGTCTTTGATAAAAAACGGGGATAACTTTTCACCATTGAATAGGTGTCGAAAAAAAGTGCAGAATTGGGGTTTAGGGGTGCAGGCTTAGAAAAAATAGCCTGCACCCCTGGGAATGACATTTAAAAAATAACTGTGTCAAAAAAAGTTAAAAAAAAAGTAGGGACACCCCAAAGATTCCACCTGCATCCTCAAAGCAGCAGCAACAAGCGTGCGTCTGTCTGTTAAAGGGTGGTGTAACCCTCAAAGTGCGCTCCACAAACAATAAAAAAATTCTTCTTTTTTTTTCTGTCTTTGTGAAATGTGTGGGCTGTAGCCGCACCTGCATCCTTAAAGCAGCAGCGACAAGCGTGCCTCTGTCTGTTAAAGGGTGGTGTACCCCTCAAAGTGCGCTCCACAAACAATAAAAAAATTCTTCTATTTTTTTTCTGTCTTTGTGAAATGTGTGGGCTGTAGCCGCACCTGCATCCTTAAAGCAGCAGCGACAAGCGTGCGTCTGTCTGTTAAAGGGTGGTGTAACCCTCAAAGTGCGCTCCACAATCAATAAAAAAAAATCTTCTTTTTTTTTCTGTCTTTGTGAAATGTGTGGGCTGTAGCCGCACCTGCATCCTTAAAGCAGCAGCGACAAGCGTGCGTCTGTCTGTTAAAGGGTGGTGTAACCCTCAAAGTGCGCTCCACAAACAATAAAAAAATTCTTCTTTTTTTTTTCTGTCTTTGTGAAATGTGTGGGCTGTAGCTGCACCTGCATCCTTAAAGCAGCAGCGACAAGCGTGTGTCTGTCTGTTAAAGGGTGGTGTAACCCTCAAAGTGTGCTCCACAAACAATAAAAAAATTCTTCTTTTTTTTTCTGTCTTTGTGAAATGTGTGGGCTGTAGCCGCACCTGCATCCTTAAAGCAGCAGCGACAAGCGTGCGTCTGTCTGTTAAAGGGTGGTGTAACCCTCAAAGTGCACTCCACAAACAATAAAAAATTCTTTTTTTTCTGTCTTTGTGAATTGTGTGGGCTGTAGCCGCACCTGCATCCTCAAAGCAGCAGCGACAAGCGTGCGTCTGTCTGTTAAAGGATTACATCGGTGACAGCATCCAAGTAGGCATATCAGACAGTCCGTACATGTACTGGCAGGAAAAAGAGGCAATTTGGAGGCCCCTGTACAAACTGGCTCTATTTTACCTGAGTTGCCCCCCCTCCAGTGTGCACTCCGAAAGAGTGTTTAGTGCAGCCGGGAACCTTGTCAGCAAAAGGCATAGGAGGTTGCTTCCACAAAATGTGGAGAAGATGATGTTCATAAAAATGAATTATCAACTCTTCCAGGGAGACCAGCCTCCAGAACGTACAGAGGGACCTGTGGTGGTGGATTCCAGCGGGGATGAGTTAATACTCTGTGAGGATGAGGATGTACACAACACTGAAGAGGGTGAGGAATCGATGGATGAGGAGGATGAGGATGACATCTTGCCTCCGTAGAGCCAGTTTGTGCAGGGACAGATTAATTGCCAGCTTGTTTTATGGGGGCCCAAACGACCCAATCATTTCAGCCACAGTCGTGTGGCAGACCCTGGCGCTGAAATGATTGGTTTGTTAAAGTGTGCATGTCTGGTTTATACAACATAAGGGTGGGTGGGAGGGCCCAAGGACAATTCCATCTTGCACCTCTTTTTTTTCTTTGCATTTGCATTATGTACAGTTTGGGGCCTAGTTTTTCAAACTGCCATCCTGTCTGCCACTGCAGTGCCACTCCTAGATGGGCCACGTGTTTGTGCCGCCCACTCGTATCACTTAGCATAGTCATCCAGCTACCTCGGTGCAACTTTTGGACATAAAAACACTATTGTGAGGTGTGAGGTGTTCAGAATAGACTGGAAATGAGTGGAAATTAAAGTTATTGAGGTTAATAATAGCATAGGAGCAGAAAAACCCACAAATTCTGTGATTTTAGCTGTTTTTATGCTTTTTTTCAAAAAAATACAGATCCAAAACCCAGAACCCAAAACACGGAAGGGTGGTTTTGGCAAAACCAATCCAGATCCAAAACACGAAGAAAGATCCAGATCCAGAACCAAAACACGAAAAGTGGCCGGTGCACACCCCTAGTAAATATACTACCACTAACCCTAACCACTACCCTTACCCTCCCTCCCTGGTACCTAAACCTAACCTCCCCCCTCATGCCTAAACCTAACCTTCCCTAACCCACACTCTAACACTAACCTTCCCTCCTCAGTGCCTAAAACTAACTTCCCCTCCTAGTGGCTAGACTAGATGCCCCCCTCCCCGCACCCTAAACCTAGCCCTTCCTCAGTGCCTAACCCTAACCCTCCTTCTAGTGCCTAACCCCTAACCCAAACCCTCCCCTAATCCCTGATACTTCCATTCAGGATGCCGGTGGTTGGGATACTGGAGCCGGGATCCAGATGCTGCTGGGATTCCGATGCTGGTATTTAGACCATCGGCATCACGCACGCCGGGATGCTGACTACATCCCATAGTGGAGATTGCATGCACAATATAAAAGGTAAATCACATATATGAACTGTAATTCCAGCTAAGAAGTAATGGCATATTCTTTCTTAAATTCAGTTGCATATACTGATTGTGTTTTGTTCACCACATACAAACAGGTAGTTATTACAATGAATAAACCCACAAAGCAATTGTTTAGTGAGTGTTCTTTGTGTATAAGTTTTTTGTGAAGTAGAGTTTTTAAAGAAATTTGTAGCAAGAATATTCTTTAAATTTCATGCCTTCTTAAAAATTATATTAGGTTTTTGTTCCAAGCTATTTCTCAACACAGGATCTATAAATAGCAAGCTGCAATTCTTTTTGAGAATAGTAGTAATTTTAGGTGCTGCCACATTATATTTGGAAATGAAAGATAACCCTGATTCTACACTGCTGTTTGCAGCCATATTCTAATAAACCGTTGTAATTCCTACACCATTCACTTGATTTGGATGTAATTACCCTCAAATTAAATCGGAAAGTCTGCAGTTAAAGCACATCTTGTTTGTTTCATTTCAAAGCCATTGTGGTGGTGAATAGAGACCAAAATATGAAAATTCTGTCAATGTCCCAATATTTATGCACCTGACTGTATATAGTAGCAGTTTAATCTATACATATCTCAGCAGTTAATCACGCCTACAGAGAAATAAAACACTAATCTCTACACACTTTTTAATACATCATTTAACATGCTTCTAGATCAAATATCAAACAAAATGGCTGCTGCATCAGACACACACTTGCTTACTTTAGAGAGGAAAGGGAAGGCCTTATCCTCTCTAGGCCTGGGGCCATTTGACAAGTGCAGTCTTCTGCAACTCGCACAACAAATATAAATATTCTCAATCATTTCTATATACTCTAAATTGCAGTGCAAGAAAAGAAAGTAACATAAGCATGCATAAACTTGTGAATTGCTGAAGTAATATGTACGTCCACATATTCCTGTTTTATCAGTTCCATCCTCTGAACATTCTTCATAACTCCAAAGAAAGTTCATGGGCCAAATGTAATAGGGTGTCTGTTTTGGTAAATTGCGAGTTTGGTGCTAAACTCACAATTTTTCAAAACTCTCCAATGTAATAGGGTGTCTGTTCACTAAAACTCGCATTTTTCAGAGTTACCAAAACTCTCCATTCTCAAACTCACATCCAGATGTTTTCACATTGAAAACAATCAACTCGCCCAATGTAATAGAGTGTCTGTTTCAGACTCGCAAAAAAAAGATTATCAAAAGTCCCCAAATAAATAGACCTGCTTCAGGCTAGCGAGTACATCCTGAGCAGGTCAGATTAACACAGAAACATGCACATATACATGAGATATGTACATGTTTCTGTGTGTACTTATGTAAAATGTTTTTAAATGAAAAAAAAAAAGGACGTGCACCCCCTTCCCAAAAGCATAACCAGCCCCGGGCTTTATGAAGCCTGTTCTGCTTCTAAAAATACAGGGGCCAAAATGCAAATGGGCCCCTGTATATTAAGAACCAGCACAGGGCTTTGTTGAGCTGGTCCTGGTTGTGGAAAATCAGGGGACAAAATGAGTAGGGGTCCCCTGAAAATTCCAGAACCAGCACAGTCGCGACATTGTATCATTGATGTAACCACAAGATTAACCTCAATTAATCTTGCGGCTACGATGTAGCGGTTCCCACCATAGACTTCAATGGGGATTTCTCACCATAGAAGTCTATGGGAGACACAGGCTGGCCGCATTCAGCTAATCAGGGAGCTGCTCCGACAGAGATGCTCCCTGATTGGCTGGTGGCCCCTTCACTGACGGGGCACACGTGTGCCCCGGTCATTTATGCGGAGCAAAGGTATGTGTACACACATACCTTTGCTCAGTCCGGCATGGATCGGGTTTTTTGCATTCTTTTATTTTAACCCCTGGATTGCCAGTGGACGTGATCGACGCATAGGAGAGGTGAGTATGGATTTTTTTTTTCAGGTACACCCCTATGGATTACTTCGGATACTAGGTGAGTATGTGTGAGTGTGAGTGTGCATGTATGTTTTATTAAAATTTTACTTTCACGGTGTATGTTTGTTTATTTACGTATTTCTTTAGTTGTGGAACTACAAGTGCCAGCGGGCCCGTAATGCCCCGCATGCTGGTATTTGTGGTTCTCCAAATACCAGTATGCAGGGAAGGCTTGCTGGTACTTGTGGTTCTACAACTAAAGACAATATGCAAACTTTATTTTTACACTTTACACTAACACTGTCAACCCGGCACCCACGGGCATAGGGTGCCGGGGATAGCCCCGGGCTATCAGTCTAGGCCTGGGGTGCACTGGAGAGGGGGGCCCCTTTATTGGGGGGGTCCTCAACTCCCCAGGGATCCCCGGCCTGGACTGACTAGCGGTCAGGGATAATGTTTTGGCCGGGGAAACCGGTGAAAGGTTTTCCCTTGTTGTGGCATTATCCCCCCGCTAGAAAGAGTTCGGTGCTGGTTCTGGAATTTTCAGGGGACCCCTACTCGTTTTGTCCCCTGATTTTTCAGAACCAGGACCAGCTCAACAAAGCCCTGTGCTGGTTCTTAATATACAGGGGTCCCCTACGCATTTTGTCCCCTGTATTTTTAGAACCAGAACAGGCTTTATAAAGCCCGGGGCTGGTTATGCTTTTGGGAAGGGGGTGCACGTTTTTTTTTTTTTACACACACACTGAAGCCATCACGGATCTCACTGATCTGTGATGGCTTCTCTAAAACTCGCACCTTTTAATGCTACTCGCATTAAAAGGTGTCAGTTTACATAGTCCTAAACTCGCAAATGCAGTAGCCTCGAGCTGAAAAGTTCGCAGGCTATTGAATTTGCGAGTTTCAGTACAAACTCGGACTTTTTAAAAGTACGAGAAAGTGCGAGTTTGTACTGTTACTAAAACAGACTACCTATTACATTTGGCAGCCTATCTCTCATAAATTGCATCGTTTGATTTCTTCTTAATGCATTGGAAAACCTTCTTGAAGCATTTCACTAATATATAGAAAATCAACAACATTATAACAAAAAATATTAAACTTCCCAATGTGGGCTTAATATTGATTAACCAATTCCCCACATTAACCAATTCCCCACATTAACCAATTTCCCACATGTGAACAAGGTACTGGGGTTCAACCAGGTGAACCAGCTGTCGGGAATCTCACATTCATGTTTATTTAATTCAGCAAATTCATTTTTAACCCGAGTAACTTCATTCAACCTTTATTTTATTATTTCTTCTGCATCAGAAGAATTTGTGATGTATGTATATCACTTTAACCCATATACTGTTTGCAAAGTAACACAGTATCCTGAAGTTGCAGCTTTAAAATAATCTGTGCTGCATTAAGTCAGTGTTTTATTGCTTGAATCTCTCTTACCACAAATCCAAAAATACTGTCGTATATGTCCGTGATATTGTTTATTAATTCTCTCCATTCCTGTATCGTTCTTTGATTTGCAGTTATTCCTCATATACCAAATGTTATTATGTTCCCAAATCCCAAACCAACCTTATAACCTTGGGACAGTGTAAAAATGGGTTTGTACTTCTCATATACCATTTGTATCTCTGTTTTTTGTTCTTACACAGTAATTATTTGATATGTTTCTTTTAGATCCTTATGTTGTATCACCACTGCATCAGGTAGCAATGCTCCTACAAGACCCATTCCAAAATAATTCACCTGCAACCATTTATAAGCCCTATGTCCACACACATAATATAGTGTAGTGTCATGGTTTATTATACAATGTGTTTGTTTATCAGACAATGGGCCAAATGTAATAGGGTGAGAGTTTAGAAAATGTGAGAGTTTAGCAGTAAACTCTCACATTGGTTGAGTTCTATCTTCAAAATGGGAAAACATCTGAATGAGATTTTAAATCGTGAGAGTTTTTTAAGTCTAAAAAAACATGCAAGTTCGCTCTGTTACTTTGTTTTTGGACTCTATTACATTGGCAAAGTTTAAAAAGTGTCAGAAACTCTCACTTTTCTAAACTCTCACCCTATTACATTTGGCCCTATGTGTTAAAAAAAGCATCATAAGGAACATTACAACGGGCACCCTTTTCATCCATGCTTTCTTCTTGCTTGTCACATTCTGCAAAATGATGACTGTATGTTTTATTGTACTCCAACATTCCTTCTGTCATTACACATTTCACCAATTCACTCACACATTCTTCATTATTAGGTGTTGTGTATTTAATGATCTCTAAAATATCCCCTAACAAGTTTTATGTTACAATTCCAGTCAAGGACTTGTCTCCTGCCAGTATTCCTCCTGCTCCTGACCATGCTTCTAGGTTGCCGGTTGCTAGGAGACCCAGATGTCAGAGGATTTCACATGTTTCCTCCTAGTGTTGCCGGATTAGCAGTTGATCCTATTTGAACTTCCTGGACTGTTGCCGCCCTGTCGGCTATAGAGTTTTCATGTGGAACTTTTGGTTATGCAAGCTGCTCTCTGTGCATCCAGACTTCCAGCTATATTTTCTACATGCTGCGTGTATTCTGCTCACCGACTTCTAAGTGACCCAAGTACCCTGGGTCCAAGCAATGCTGTCTGCAGGGCCCTCCAGGCCATACAGCTATCCTGCTTCTATACCATGGTTCAAGCAACGCTGTCTACTGAGCTTCCAGGCCATACAGCTATCATGTTTCTATACCACGGTTCAAGCATCGCTGTCTACAGAGCCTCCAGGCCATACAGTTATCCTGCTTCTATACCACGGTTCAAGCATCGCTGTCTACTGAGCCCTCCAGGCCATACAGCTATCCTGCTTCTATACCACGGTTCAAGCATCGCTGTCTACAGAGCCTCCAGGCCATGCAGCTATCCTGCTTCTATACCACGGTTCAAGCATCTCTGTCTACTGAGCTCTCCAGGCCATACAGCTATCCTGCTTCTATACCACGGTTCAAGCATCGCTGTCTACAGAGCCCTCCAGGCCATACAGCTATCCAGCTTCTAAACCACGTTTCAAGCATCGCTGTCTACTAGGCCCTTCAGTCCATACAGCAATCCTGCTTCGACACCACATTTCAAGCACCACTGTCTACTAGGCCCTTCAGGCCATACAGCAATCCTGCTTCAACACCACGTTTCAAGCACCGCTGTCTCCTAGGCCCTTCAGGCCATACAGCAATCATGCTTCTATACCAGATTTCAAGCATCCCTTTCTGCTAGGCCCTCCAGGCCATACAGAAATCCTGCTTCTACATCAGGTTTCAAGCATCGCTGTCTGCTAGTCCCTCCAGGCCATCCAGCAATCCTGCTTCTTCACCACGATTCAAGCATTGCTGTCTACTAGGCCTCCTGGCCATTTAACAACTTTAGTTTGGACTGTAAACCTACAGTATATTCTATTGACTGTCCTATGGTTTCAGCTCCTTATTGCACCATTGACATGTTGTGTTTTCACTTGTCCATCATATCATTTATTTAGTAAACTGCCATGATTTAAATATTCTTCTTGTGTCTGTTCTCCGATGTGCCACGTATCTCCAACACCTTCATCTTGGTCCTAGCAATTGCTAGAGGATCGTAACAGTTTAATTCTGAAAGGTCCTCTTTGTAAGATTGTGTTACAAACACTGGTTCCAAAGTAAGTCCCTTCGGCTCCCTCTTCGCATACTGTTTTGTTAAAACACATGATGTTGTCCTGATCATTCCTTGGATACCTTGTTAATTTTAAATGTAGGGAACCTGTGACATTATAAGGTTCAAGTGTGTGAGTTCCGCATAGTGAGTGAAGTGTTGTTTGATTAGAGTGCAATGAGATAGACATTAACACAACATTCATTGAATGACATGGTGATTACATACTTAACAATCATCCTTATTGTTCTTCCTATGAGCTCATTATAAGTGTCCATAGAAGAAGTGTCAGTTTGTATAGAGGTGTTGTCATTGCACCACTGTATACACCTCTTCTCTGGATTTAGACCACAATATTAGACCACAATATTCATATATACATTTTGGAATTGTGAGGCAAACCTCCACACCTTTTCCTCACCGTAATGTCTCTTCTTTTCCGATACTTCGCCAGATGTATCTTATACCCAGTACCAGTATGAGTCCTTATTTACCTGTATTTTGTTACTTTTATATATTTCTTTTTCAAACCTTCTAATTATTTTTACATATGGGCTATTAAGAATTTTTCACCTCGGTCTTCTGACCATCCTCTGATCCGTACCTATACCTGATAGTGTCAGTAATAAAATAAGTGTGTCCATCTTTTATGGGTCTTCATATGGTTAATACCCTAACCCTTATAATCATGGATTTCAAAACAGGAGTGGAGTCTACCATTATTACCCCGGCAGTACCCCTTTGATAACTCTCCACACCATCCTTGTCAGCCACCAGTGCTTGACAGCACTCATTCACTAGAAAAAATAAACATTTGAAAAATGCAACAAAAATAACTGCCTCAATCAATGGATACACAGAGACTTGATCACCAAGAGCCATCTTTCTTTGTCTTTGCCCACAATCCGCAGAACACCACTAAAAACGTCCCGGATTCTGTGGACCTTATCTTGGTCTGAACAGTGGCTGTGATCAGGCCCATCATCAAATAAGTTCATTAGATTTAAGTCACAGTCAATGTCTTTATTTGCGTCTTCTCTTGCTTCAACTGACCTCACCACCGGGTCGGAAACCGTCTTGCAGTGAGATGCTTGAATCGACTTGTCTTTTTCAGCCACATTGAGGTTGTTAGCAGAACCTGGAATGGGCCTTGCCATCAATCTATGAGACAACCAGAATGTAAGAAATTTCTCACCATTACATTGTCTACAGGCTGGACTTCATGACTAGGTCCCTCTGGGAGTCCCTTCATAAGCTTTCCTTGCTTTTCTTGTAACATCTTCAGATGCTGTGAGAATTGTATAACATAGTCCGTAGTTAAATCATATGACAGTGACAAGTCTGTTGCTGGACTTACAATGAGGATAGGCAGTTTTTCAAAAGTAGCTCATAAGGGGACAGGTTAAGTGGTTATTTTGGAGTGGTGCGAATGCTATACAAAACCAGAGGTAAAGCCCCCAGCCAACTCATGGCAGTCTCCACAACCACTTTATCTAACGTACTTAATGTTAGTGTTTACACATTCAATTTTGCTTTTTATACCTATATATTGACACATTGCTTGGAATACCTTCCCTGTAAAATGTGTACCTCTGTCACCTTCAACAAAACATGGGATACTATATCTGGACACAAATTCCTGAACTGTGAATGATGCTGTACATGATGTAGGATTCCTGTGACAACATCCAGGTAACTTCAACAGGACACTGTGAAGTAATCACAAACAATAAATGGTTAGATAAATGCAAGGTATCCAGGACACACTGAATCTGCTAATGATAGTGAGATTATTTGCAGGAGGGACACGGACATCAGTAATAATCATCAATTGAATCAGCTGAATCAGGTTTAACAGTTCACTTCTGGGGAATGGTCATAAACAAATTATTGATTAGAATAAGCAGGCAAAACTATAACAGTAAACTTAGACATTAAATCAGTATCATCAGAGACAATAGCCTGTGAAGTAAAAATCTTGGTATTGTTGATTAGGAAAAGCAAACATAAATATAGCAGTAAACTTAGGGATTACATCAGCATTGTCATAATCAGAGACAGTAGTCTCTGAGGTACAAATCTTGAATAAAACAGACAAAAGCGCCAAAACAGAAGAATGAAAAAACATTTCTGTAAGAAGGAGATGAGAGGGTTTGGGGAAGGAGCTGTGAGGGCAGGGGGAGGAAGGAGGAAAGAGCTGTGAGGGCAGGGGGAGGAAGAAGGAGGAAAGAGCTGTGAGGGCAGGGGGAGGAAGAAGGAGGAAAGAGCTGTGAGGGTAGGGAAGGAAGAAGGAGAAAAGAGCTGTGGGGGCAGGGGGGGGGGGAAGAAGGAGGAAAGAGCTGTGAGGACAGGGGGAGAGGAGGAAAGAGCTGTGAGGGCAGGGGGAGCAAGAAAGAGGAAAGAGCTGTGAGGGCAGGGGGAAAGGAGGAAAGAGCTGTGAGAACAGGGGAGGAAGAAGGAGGAAAGAGCTGTGAGGGCAGGGGGAGGAAGAAGGAGGAAAGAACTGTGAGGGCAGGGGAGGAAGGAAGAAATAGCTGTGAGGGCAGGGGAGGAAGAAGTAGGAAAGAGCTGGGAGGGCAGGGGGAGAAAGAAGGAGGAAAGAGTGGTGAGGGCAGGGGGGAATGAGGAAAGAGCTGTGAGGGCAGGGAAGGAAGAAGGAGGAAAGAGCTTTGAAGGCAGGGGGAGGAAGAAGGAGGAAAGAGCTGTGAGGGCAGGGAAGGAAGAAGGAGGAAAGAGCTGTGAGGGCAGGGGGAGAGAAGGAGGAAAGAGATGTGAGGGCAGGGAAGGAAGAAGAAGGAAAGAGCTGTGAGGGCAGGGAAGGAAGGAGGAAAGAGCTGTGAGGGCAGGGGGAGGAAGAAGGAGGAAAGAGCTGTGAGGTCAGGGAAGGAAGAAGGATGAAAGAGCTGTGAGGGTAGGGGGAGGAAGAAGGAGGAAAGAGCTGTGAGGGTAGGGGGAGGAAGAAGGAGGAAAGAGCTGTGAAGGCAGGGGAAGGAAGAAGGAGGAAAGAGCTGTGAGGGCAGGGAAGGAAGAAGGAGGAAAGAGCTATGAGGGCAGGGAAGGAAGAAGGAGGAAATAGCTGTGAGGGCAGGGGAGGAAGAAGGAGGAAATAGCTGTGAGGGCAGGGAAGGAAGAAGGAGGAAATAGCTGTGAGGGCAGGGAAGGAAGAAAAAGGAAATAGCTGTGAGGGCAGGGTAGGAAGAAGGAGGAAAGAGCTGTGAGGGCAGGGGGAGGAAGAAGGAGGAAAGAGCTGTGAGGTCAGGGAAGGAAGAAGGAGGAAAGAGCTGTGAGGGTAGGGGGAGGAAGAAGGAGGAAAGATCTGTGAAGGCAGTGAAGGAAGAAGGAGGAAAGAGCTGTGAGGGCAGGGAAGGAAGAAGGAGGAAAGAGCTGTGAAGGCAGGGAAGGAAGAAGTAGGAAAGAGCTGTGAGGGCAGGGAAGGAAGAAGGAGGAAAGAGCTGTGAGGGCAGGGAAGGAAGAAGGAGGAAAGAGCTGTGAGGGCAGGGGGAGGAAGAAGGAGGAAAGAGCTGTGAGGGCAGGGAAGGAAGAAGGATGAAAGAGCTGTGAGGGTAGGGGGAGGAAGAAGGAGGAAAGAGCTGTGAAGGCAGGGAAGGAAGAAGGAGGAAAGAGCTGTGAGGACATGGAAGGAAGAAGGAGGAAAGAGCTGTGAGGGCAGGGAAGGAAGGAGGAAAGAGCTGTGAGGGCAGGGAAGGAAGATGGAGGAAAGAGCAGTGAGGGCAGGGGGAGGAAGAAGGAGGAAAGAGCTGTGAGGGCAGGGAAGGAAGAAGGATGAAAGAGCTATTAGGGTAGGGGGAGGAAGAAGGAGGAAAGAGCTGTGAAGGCAGGGAAGGAAGAAGGAGGAAAGAGCTGTGAGGGCAGGGAAGGAAGAAGGAGGAAAGAGCTGTGAGGGCAGGGGGAGGAAGAAGAAGCTGTGAGGGCTGGAGGGGAAGAAGGAGGAAAGAGCTGTGAGGGCAGGGAAGGAAGAAGGAGGAAAGAGCTGTGAGGGCATGGGGGGAGAAGGAGGAAAGAGCTGTGAGGGCAGGGAAGGAAGGAGGAAAGAGCTGTGAGGGCAGGGGGAGGAAGAAGGAGGAAGGAGCTGTGAGGGCAGGGAAGGAAGAAGGAGGAAAGAGCTGTGAGGGCAGGGAAGGAAGAAGGAGGAAAGAGCTGTGAGGGCAGGGAAGGAAGAAGGAGGAAAGAGCTGTGAGGGCAGGGGGAGGAAGAAGGAGGAAAGAGCTGTGAGGGCAGGGAAGGAAGAATGATGAAAGAGCTGTGAGGGTAGGGGGAGGAAGAAGGAGGAAAGAGCTGTGAAGGCAGGGAAGGAAGAAGTAGGAAAGAGCTGTGAGGGCAGGGAAGGAAGAAGGAGGAAAGAGCTGTGAGGGCAGGGAAGGAAGAAGGAGGAAAGAGCTGTGAGGGCAGGGGGGGGAAGAAGGAGGAAAGAGCTGTGAGGGCAGGGAAGGAAGAAGGATGAAAGAGCTGTGAGGGTAGGGGGAGGAAGAAGGAGGAAAGAGCTGTGAAGGCAGGGAAGGAAGAAGGAGGAAAGAGCTGTGAGGACATGGAAGGAAGAAGGAGGAAAGAGCTGTGAGGGCAGGGAAGGAAGGAAGAAAGAGCTGTGAGGGCAGGGAAGGAAGGAGGAAAGAGCTGTGAGGGCAGGGAAGGAAGGAGGAAAGAGCTGTGAGGGCAGGGGGAGGAAGAAGGAGGAAGGAGCTGTGAGGGCAGGGAAGGAAGAAGGAGGAAAGAGCTGTGAGGGCAGGGAAGGAAGAAGGAGGAAAGAGCTGTGAGGGCAGGGGGAGGAAGAAGGAGGAAAGAGCTGTGAGGGCAGGGAAAGAAGGAGGAGAAAAGAGCTGTGAGGGCAAGGGGTGCCATTGGCTGACTGCCATCCTACACTGTAGGTGTCATTGTTGCCACACTATAAGAGATTACAATTGTTTGACTCTCTTTTTGGCCAATTTGGATAAAAAATGTTGTTGCTTTAAAAGCTTCTAAAATTGACAGATTACATGTGCTAGACATTGGTTCTGGTGACCATTTGGGATATATTCACACCATTTAGAAACAAATTTCACACTCTCATCAACATACAAGTCTTTCGTAATCACAGACTTGTCATTCATAATCATATATGCATTTTTTTATTATCCCTAGATCCCACATTACGCTAACCCCATTCCCCATTCTCTGCTGCCAAGCTCTAAACATTTTTTTTAAATGACTTGGTTAACCCCCTAACTCTTGGCAACTCACTCGATGCCATACACAAGAGACTTTTTTCTCTGCTGCAAAATAAATCTCCTTTTTTTTCAAATAGCTAATCTCCTGACCTTGAAATGGGAACACTCTCTCCAGTCTCAAAGAAGTTTTACACTTGCAATGAGAAACATAACATTCTTTCTAAGTATAAGTTTGTTAGTGGGACACTATACAATTTGTGGTAACCTACCCATGCACATTTAAATCACTTGCTCATACCATCTGTAT
The DNA here is from genome assembly GCA_031769625.1 of Taudactylus pleione. Classification (NCBI taxonomy): domain Eukaryota; kingdom Metazoa; phylum Chordata; class Amphibia; order Anura; family Myobatrachidae; genus Taudactylus; species Taudactylus pleione. The sequence goes on from JAUIMM010000601.1 coordinate 4,411,358, forward strand.
AACTTACATAAAACTCTCTTCAATTCCATATAAATACTTAGACAGTGCTACCCCTTAAAAAAACAAATGAGATTAACCTTTTTTCACTTTAAAATTGTGACACGTCTGTCAAAATGAAAACCCAAAAAAACCTACCCTGTGTTACCTGTCTTCGTTATCAGATCAACACCTTCCCTGTGCTATCTGTCCGTTGTTATCAGATCAACACCTTCACACCACCTGTAACTAAAAGCCTACCCTGTGTTACCTGTCTTAATTATCAGATCAACACCTTCCCTGTGCTATCTGTCCATTGTTATCAGATCAGCACCTTCACACCAATATTATCTTGATATCAGATATATGCAGTTTCTTTTCACACTATCTAGCCACGTGGACTTCTCCCTTTATCTATATATTACCCCTGCAACTCATATAACCAGATTCACATCTCTCTACACACACCTTTCATAAAAGATAATAAAGAAAATACAAAAACACCTATGTCACCAATGCCTATCACCCCAACCCCTAAATAATTTCTTAATAACAACAAAAAACTCTAAACATTTATCTGACACAAAACAAATCTTAAACAATATTTCAGGAATAAACACCTCAAGTTTACATATATCATAAAATATCAGCAGAAACTGATCTATGTTAAGCAAACTATCTGCTAAATCTAACACAGCAAAATACAAGCAATTAAAACACATCTTGACCACCCAATCAGGGGTTTCCACCGAAGGAAAGAAAGGTGGGAAAAGGAGGAAAGGTGAGAGAATGTATGTGCAACCTTATTTTGGTGTATTACTCACACATGTTATACCTCTTTTCCACCAAAAACCCTGGTCCCACCTGGGCTTTTGGACATGGTTCCAACCCTGGTCAGACCCAGGTCAGACCCATTTACACTGCACCTTTGATCTGGGTTACTCCCAGGTCAGCCCTGTTCACACTGAACTAAGGTCTGCCCTGCTAAACCTGTGAGGTCATAAAAAGTGGGAGGTGAATGCTCCACAACCACCAATCCGCTCATTTTAGGCATGATCCAGGTCAGATAACCCGGGTTGCACTGTTTACACTGCACCATTACCTGGGTCCATCCTGGGTCCAACCCTAGTAGCTACCAGGGTTGGATTGCAGGGTCACTTGACCCAGGTTATTTTTCAGGGACCCTTTTACACTGAGCTGCAACCCGGGTAGACCCAGCAAAAACCCAGGTTTTTGCTCTGGTGTAAAAGGGGTATTACATACACTGCTATCTACGGCCTTATATTGTGTTTTTCACTAGTGACAGAGGAAGATGGGTGGTAGAACTGCGCTCTTGTTGACCAGGGGGTGGTGTGGTGGTTTCGGGGTGCTGCACCTTTGTGTGGGAGTACCTTTCCCGCACTGAATAAGTATGGGGATAGGGGGGGTAAGGTGTGCTCTCCCTGCTAGTAGTAGTGATGGTGATTACTTGTGTGTGTTTGTGAGTGGTGTTAATTGGAATGTTTCTTCTGGTGGTGGTGGTGTTTTGGGAGTGAGAAGGAGGGTGTGATTGGGTATGGAGTGTAGTTTGGAGTAATGTGAAAAGGGGAATAAGATCAAAATGAAGCCATCAAGACACAGTAGTTTGGGGCAAAATCTTTTATTGAGTAGTCACAATGCTGCTCTGTTGAGATCCCGGGCAGGTGTGTAGGGTTCAGTGATGAGTGGTGATGAGACTGGAGAGGTAGGTGGGCCCTTTCAGGGGGCTCCTTCCTGTGCGATTCAGTGACCTTGCACATCACCCCTGCTGCACCTATGGTCAACAGTCTAGCAAGTCTAAGGGGGTGGGGGGATGTGCAGAGTGGATTGGAACACCTGTGTGGTGTCCCGCGTGTTGGTGCGAGTCTTGGCAGTACTTACCTACTGGTAGGTTTTTTGTTATGGTGATGTAGGTCAACGTTGTGACCGTTGCAGATAGGTTGAAAACTGCAGGTTTGTTGGTGAGCTGGATCAGCGTGTTGATACTTACAAGTTCAAGACACTCTACTCATAAGAAATGATTATAGCATAAAAGTCTGTCCCATATCTGACAGATAATTCAATCCCTCAACCACAAAATAACCATACATTAATAAGTTCAGAAAACAATGTATCAACAAAAGAATAATGCAAAGACAATCACTCAATTAGCAAATTTAAAGAATACCAATATTTTACACTTAACATATATTTCAGTGAAAGGGGGAAAAAGGGGGGAAAAAACAACAGACAACAGAATAACTTTTCTTATGTACCGGCACACTGCCCAGACTGAGAAGGGGGAGAAGCTTCTGGGATGGAGGGAAAAAAAAACACAGAGCTCACAGCACAAATCTTCTGACAAACTGCGAAACTACACTTATAATCACACTATTAAAATAAGGGGGAAAAACATATCAAACTTCTAGCAAGAATGAACAACTCCAGAACAATCAATTAATACAAGTGAAGTTTGACTTACCACTCCATCAGAGACTGAGGGAGGAGAGGGGAGGAAAAAAACAATACTGCACTTAAGAAAAAATTAATTTATGAGTAAAACAGCTGACCGCCCGTGCAAACGCTCTCTCCCCTTCTCCCTCAATCACTGATGCAGAGTGGACGCCAACTGGGTGTATCTCGCTGGGGCCTCCATAATTGATAACGTGATAGTTCTGGATTACTTACAAACCTTACTTGCTATAAAGAGTACTGAAATAATTCACACAAATACAGATTCTAAAATAAATGACATTGCTTTTACTTAAAGACAGCTTAATTGTACATTTTGCCAATGCAGACTTGCAACAAAAAACATAGGTTATACCAACAGTAATAGGAAATTCTTGTAAAATAAATTTGTGACACCCAGTACAGAATAGCAGGGTAGCAGTCAGCCAATACTTCATACATATGTGATGGAACCGGCACCCCCGACCCCTCTTTCTGTGCTCTCTCCTCTGTTCTCCGACTGTTCCCCCTCCCTCTTTCTCTGGTCATATTTATACTTTTATTTTGTTTATACATCTATTAATCTAATTAATATTTGTGTGTACTAGGCCCTCATTGGTCATCTGTGCTTTAGACATAATATTGACATAATTCCATGTTATCTTTTAGTTCCCATGTAGAAATCTGACATGGTCGCCCATTTAGCCTTCATTTCTGCTTATTGCAGTTAAATGCTATCTTCAGTTAGGTCATTTGTTTATGTAACTGAGACTTGCTGTCAGCTATTTTGCACATATTAAAACTTATACATTTTAAATCTATAATTCTTATTGCTAAAACAATGTATGTAGCATTTTAACCTATACATATCTCCGCAGTTAATCACACCTACAGAGAAATAAAACACTAATTTCTACACACTTTTTAATACATCATTTAACATGCTTTTAGCTAAAATATCAAACAAAATGGTTGCTGCATCAGACACACTTGCTTACTTTAGAGAGGAAAGAGAAGGCCTTATCCTCTCTAGGCCTGGGGCCATTCGACAAGTGCAGCCTTCTGCAACTCGCACAACAAATATATATATATTCTCAATCATTTCTATATACTCTAAATTGCAGTGCAAGAAAATAAAGTAACATAAGCATGCATATAATTGTGAGGTGTTGAAGGAATATGTACATCCACATATTCCTGTTTTATCACTGGAAAAAGGAATAAAGCTGAGAGTATCTGTAGATTGGAAGTGCAAATGACTCCCTCTATAACTTCTAAATAAATATCTAAATAATGAATATGTTTAGGATTGTGACTGGCAGTGAAGAATAACCCATATTCATTGTGATTAAGATAATAAAAATGAAAAACAGAAGTGACATCCCCATCCCAAATGAAGAACAGGTTGTCGATATAGCGACCATAGAGGATCAGATTTGCAGCGAATGGCCCATTCCAAATATGTGTTAAAATTACGTGATAGAAGCCAATAAATATTCACGCTGTCTCTCTGCAGTCCCTGTTTCTTTAAGACACATCTTTATAGTTTCAATATCCCTTCCATGTGGGATGTTGGTATATAATGCCTGCACATCACAGGTCACAAATGATAGCTTTGTTTCCATCTCCTCCCTTCTACCATGATCAGATAGTGTTTAGAATCTTTAATATGGGAGCACAGAGCGATAGCGTGAGGCTGTAAAATGAGTCCACATAGAAAGATAAATTAGAAGTGAGACCCCCAATACCGGAAATAATGGGACGCCCAGGTGGATTGTGAAGTGCTTTGTGGATTTTGAGTAATTGATAATAAACACGGGTGATAGGGTAAAGAGGATAGAGGAAGTCAAACTCTTCCTTAGTCAATACACCCTCAGCAAGAGCTTCTGCAAGAAGCTTGAGTTCCATCTGAAATTGAGAGGTAAGATCATTACTCAATTGATGGTAAAATTTACAATCGGACAGTTGTCTCATATGTTGGGTACACACTGACAGATATATTGGCCAATCAATTGATCGACCAATATATCTGCTGCCTGTTGGAAAGTGTGTACCTGCGATATATCGGCGAACATCGTCGTTCACTGACATATCACATTGGCTGTGCTGCACAGCCAATGGACAGAAATGTTTGCAGACATATCTGTCCATGGGCAGGTGTGTACCGGCTGTCTGCAGACCTCCCGTACATACAGAGTGGCAGCCGCAGGGAGGGGAGCACTACTTTTATGTTGAAAGGGAAAAACTTGTGATTTATTTTTTAATCTACTATCAACAGGCTTATTATTAACATCACATAGGAGGACTTCAGAACAACCAGAGTCACAACTTTGTGTGCAATTTTCATCAAGAAGACTACTTAGGATTTCTATACCAATCTTATCTGAATCATCTAGGACAATAAGTTCACCATCCACCTGTTTATTATTCAGGACCTTGACAACAAAATACCTCTCCCTACACAATCCCCTTATTTACCTATTTAGCTTTATAAAGAGTTAAAAAAAAGTTGGGTTGGGATGTAGGGGAAATATTTAAACCATTGTAAAGTACAGTTATTTCCTCTTTCGTTAATTGCTTAGATGAGAGGTTACTGTAAACCCCCCCCCCCCCTGTGGTTTTATCTGAATGTTGGATTTTTTCCTCTTTTTACATTTGTGATCTCTTCCTCGTCGTCTACCCCTATATCTAAATCTGTATTTCTGATCTTTTTGGGGAATGGGTTAATACTTCGTACCTGTTTTGATGGAGAAATTGTTCCAGATGATCTTGATGATTTTCTCTTTTTTCCCCTCCTCTGTCTCGCTAAAGAAGATCTTGTGTTTTGTGGGGAATCCTGTATATAGTTTGCATGCTCATAAAGGGTCCTAGATATATCTTGTGGTCTAGTCCTATAAGGGCCATTACTTTCCCATTGGGGTTAAATAGTTCTCATGGGGCAATGGGAATCTCTCTTATAATGTTGTTGGGCTTCTTCATATTGATGTGGAACTTGAGTAGAAGGTTTAATGTCAGTTCTATTGGGGAATTAAACTTTTCTCCTAATAGTGTATGATAATGTGATTTGTGATAAGTTCTCACTATTTGAACCATAGTCTAGGAGATATCTCTTAAATTTCCTTTTCATATTCCTCTAGCCTTTTGTTAACCAGTGTCTCTCTCTACATAAAGGGGACCCCCTCTTTAAAGGTGGTTAATTTATCCTGTGTTTGTTTAGTCTCTAACTCCAATTATCTCAATTTATTATCTCTATAGTCAATAAGTAATTCAAATAGTGCAAAAGAACATTTATCTAAAATAGAATTCCATTTTTCTTGTAGCTCCTCATCCTCACCAAATGAAAGAGCTTGAAAAATCTGTAAGCCTCTGGGAATCTTGTTATTCTCCAGATATATTTGCAGGGTGGTTTTATCCCACCAATGTCTGACTTCTGCCTTCATCTGATCCTCTAATATATTAAAATTCCTAAGCTCATAATTAGCATCACCAGCATATCTTGAGCTACCATTTTCATAGTTCATTAATACTTCTGTTCTCCTACATATTCTGTCTGTGAAGCACATAAAATTAATTTCAGTCCAAGGTTTCTTAAGGCTGCACGGTTTGGCAAAAAAACAAGAAATTCAGCAGAATAAACCTAACACCTACCGAGTCACATGTATTGAATAAAATGATAATCAGGCAGCCAAACAACAACCACAAGTGTAGAATGCCAATCTCCACACACAAGAAATATAGCAAAAACTGTATGTGGGGTGTTTTAAATATATGGAACAGGTACTGTATGTGGGGTGTTGCATAGAAGTAGGACATGTACTCTATTTGAGGTGTTGCATAGACGTTGGAAAAGGTATTTAGATGTTGGACAGGTACTGTATGTGGGGTGCTGCATAGATGTGAGACAGATACTGTATGTGGGGGTGTTGTATAGATGTAGGACAGGTACTATATGTGGAGGTGTTGCATAAATGTGGGACAGGTACTGTATGTGGAGGTGTTGTATAGATTTGGTACAGATACTGCATGTGGGGGTGTTGTATAAATGTGGGACAGTTACTGTATGTGGGTTTGTTGTATAGATGTTGGACAGGTACTGTATGTGGGGTGTTGCATAGATTTGAGACAAGTACTGTATGGGGGGGTGTTGTATAGATGTAGGACAGGTGCTATATGTGGAGGTGTTGCATAAATGTGGGACAGGTACTGTATGTGGAGGTGTTGTATAGATGTAGGACAGGTACTATATGTGGAGGTGTTGCATAAATGTGGGACAGGTACTGTATGTGGAGGTGTTGTATAGATTTGGTACAGGTACTGTATGTGGGGGTGTTGTATAAATGTGGGAGAGGTACTGTATGTGGGTTTGTTGTATAGATGTTGAACAGGTACTTTATGTGGGGGTGCTGCATAGATATGGGACAGGTACTGTATGTGGGGGTGTTGCATAGATGTGGGACAAGTACTGTATGTGGGGGTGTTGCATAGATGTGGGGCAAGTACTGTATGTGGAGGTGTTGTATAGATGTGGGACAGGTACTGTATGTGGAGGTGTTGTATAGATGTGGGAGAGGTACTGTATGTGGGTTTGTTGTATAGATGTTGAACAGGTACTTTATGTGGGGGTGCTGCATAGATGTGGGACAGGTACTGTATGTGGGGGTGTTGCATAGATGTGGGACAGGTACTGTATGTGGGGGTGTTGCATAGATGTGGGACAAGTACTGTATGTGGGGGTGTTGCATAGATGTGGGACAAGTACTGTATGTGGAGGTGTTGTATAGATGTAGGACAGGTGCTATATGTGGAGGTGTTGCACAAATGTGGGACAGGTACTGTATGTGGAGGTGTTGTATAGATTTGGTACAGGTACTGCATGTGGGGGTGTTGTATAAATGTGGGAGAGGTACTGTATGTGGGTTTGTTGTATAGATGTTGAACAGGTACTTTATGTGGGGGTGCTGCATAGATATGGGACAGGTACTGTATGTGGGGGTGTTGCATAGATGTGGGACAAGTACTGTATGTGGGGGTGTTGCATAGATGTGGGACAAGTACTGTATGTGGGGCTGTTGCATAGATGTGGGACAAGTACTGTATGTGGAGGTGTTGTATAGATGTGGGATAGGTACTGTATGTGGAGGTGTTGTATAGATGTGGGAGAGGTACTGTATGTGGGGGTGTTGTATAGATATGGGACAGGTACTGTATGTGGAGGTGTTGTATAGATGTGGGAGAGGTATTGTATGTGGGGGTGTTGTATAGATGTGGGACAGGTACTGTATGTGGAGATGTTCTATAGATGAGGGACAGGTACTGTATGTGGGGGTGTTGCATAGATGTGGGACAGTCACTGTATGTGGGGGTGTTGCATAGATATGGGAAAGGTACTGTATGTGGGGGTGTTGCATAGATATGGAACAGGTACTGTATGTGGGGGTGTTGCATAGATGTGGGACAGTCACTGTATGTGGGGGTGTTGCATAGATATGGAACAGGTACTGTATGTGGGGGTGTTGCATAGATGTGGGACAGGTACTGTATGTGGGGGTGTTGCATAGATATGGAACAGGTACTGTATGTGGGGGTGTTGCATAGATGTGGGACAGGTACTGTATGTGGGTTTGTTGTATAGATGTTGAACAGGTACTTTATGTGGGGGTGCTGCATAGATATGGGACAGGTACTGTATGTGGGGGTGTTGCATAGATGTGGGACAAGTACTGTATGTGGGGGTGTTGCATAGATGTGGGACAAGTACTGTATGTGGGGCTGTTGCATAGATGTGGGACAAGTACTGTATGTGGGGGTGTTGCATAGATGTGGGACAAGTACTGTATGTGGAGGTGTTGTATAGATGTAGGACAGGTGCTATATGTGGAGGTGTTGCACAAATGTGGGACAGGTACTGTATGTGGAGGTGTTGTATAGATTTGGTACAGGTACTGCATGTGGGGGTGTTGTATAAATGTGGGAGAGGTACTGTATGTGGGTTTGTTGTATAGATGTTGAACAGGTACTTTATGTGGGGGTGCTGCATAGATATGGGACAGGTACTGTATGTGGGGGTGTTGCATAGATGTGGGACAAGTACTGTATGTGGGGGTGTTGCATAGATGTGGGACAAGTACTGTATGTGGGGGTGTTGCATAGATATGGAACAGGTACTGTATGTGGGGGTGTTGCATAGATGTGGGACAGGTACTGTATGTGGGGGTGTTGCATAGATATGGAACAGGTACTGTATGTGGGGGTGTTGCATAGATGTGGGACAGGTACTGTATGTGGGTTTGTTGTATAGATGTTGAACAGGTACTGTATGTGGGTTTGTTGTATAGATGTTGAACAGGTACTTTATGTGGGGGTGCTGCATAGATGTGGGACAGGTACTGTATGTGGGGGTGTTGCATAGATGTGGGACAGGTACTGTATGTGGGGGTGTTGCATAGATGTGGGACAAGTACTGTATGTGGGGGTGTTGCATAGATGTGGGACAAGTACTGTATGTGGAGGTGTTGTATAGATGTAGGACAGGTGCTATATGTGGAGGTGTTGCACAAATGTGGGACAGGTACTGTATGTGGAGGTGTTGTATAGATTTGGTACAGGTACTGCATGTGGGGGTGTTGTATAAATGTGGGAGAGGTACTGTATGTGGGTTTGTTGTATAGATGTTGAACAGGTACTTTATGTGGGGGTGCTGCATAGATATGGGACAGGTACTGTATGTGGGGGTGTTGCATAGATGTGGGACAAGTACTGTATGTGGGGGTGTTGCATAGATGTGGGACAAGTACTGTATGTGGGGCTGTTGCATAGATGTGGGACAAGTACTGTATGTGGAGGTGTTGTATAGATGTGGGACAGGTACTGTATGTGGAGGTGTTGTATAGATGTGGGAGAGGTACTGTATGTGGGGGTGTTGTATAGATATGGGACAGGTACTGTATGTGGAGGTGTTGTATAGATGTGGGAGAGGTATTGTATGTGGGGGTGTTGTATAGATGTGGGACAGGTACTGTATGTGGAGATGTTCTATAGATGAGGGACAGGTACTGTATGTGGGGGTGTTGCATAGATGTGGGACAGTCACTGTATGTGGGGGTGTTGCATAGATATGGGAAAGGTACTGTATGTGGGGGTGTTGCATAGATATGGAACAGGTACTGTATGTGGGGGTGTTGCATAGATGTGGGACAGTCACTGTATGTGGGGGTGTTGCATAGATATGGAACAGGTACTGTATGTGGGGGTGTTGCATAGATGTGGGACAGGTACTGTATGTGGGGGTGTTGCATAGATATGGAACAGGTACTGTATGTGGGGGTGTTGCATAGATGTGGGACAGGTACTGTATGTGGGTTTGTTGTATAGATGTTGAACAGGTACTTTATGTGGGGGTGCTGCATAGATATGGGACAGGTACTGTATGTGGGGGTGTTGCATAGATGTGGGACAAGTACTGTATGTGGGGGTGTTGCATAGATGTGGGACAAGTACTGTATGTGGGGCTGTTGCATAGATGTGGGACAAGTACTGTATGTGGAGGTGTTGTATAGATGTGGGACAGGTACTGTATGTGGAGGTGTTGTATAGATGTGGGAGAGGTACTGTATGTGGGGGTGTTGTATAGATATGGGACAGGTACTGTATGTGGAGGTGTTGTATAGATGTGGGAGAGGTATTGTATGTGGGGGTGTTGTATAGATGTGGGACAGGTACTGTATGTGGAGATGTTCTATAGATGAGGGACAGGTACTGTATGTGGGGGTGTTGCATAGATGTGGGACAGTCACTGTATGTGGGGGTGTTGCATAGATATGGGAAAGGTACTGTATGTGGGGGTGTTGCATAGATATGGAACAGGTACTGTATGTGGGGGTGTTGCATAGATGTGGGACAGTCACTGTATGTGGGGGTGTTGCATAGATATGGAACAGGTACTGTATGTGGGGGTGTTGCATAGATGTGGGACAGGTACTGTATGTGGGGGTGTTGCATAGATATGGAACAGGTACTGTATGTGGGGGTGTTGCATAGATGTGGGACAGGTACTGTATGTGGGGGTGTTGCATAGATATGGAACAGGTACTGTATGTGGGGGTGTTGCATAGATGTGGGACAGGTACTGTATGTGGGGGTGTTGCATAGATGTGGGACAGGTACTGTATGTGGGGGTGTTGCATAGATGTGGGACAGGTACTGTATGTGGGGGTGTTGCATAGATGTGGGACAGGTACTGTATGTGGGAGTGTTGCATAGATGTGGTACAGGTACTGTATGTGGGGGTGTTGCATAGATGTGGGACAGGCACTGTATGTGGGGGTGTTTTATAGATCTGGGACAGGTACTGTATGTAAGGTGCTGAAATGTCTGATTAAAGCAACACCTGTAAACTAGAAATGTTTACAATCAATTTTTAATGGTTTGAGATTAAAGTTAACTATTAAGTTGAGACAGCATGTTGTGCAGTGATTAGCATTAATGCCTCACAACACTGGCGTCATCATTTAAATTTTAACCAGGTGTGGAGCTTGCGTGTTCTCTTCGTGTTTGTGTGAGTTTCGTCCAGGTACCCATTTTTTTCTCACAATCCAAAAACATACTGTACTTGTAGGTTGATTGTCTTCTGACGAAAAATGTCAAGTATGTATATCCATGTGGAAGGGAATATGGTATATAAGCTCTACAAGAGCAGGGACTGGTGTGCATGACTGTAAAGTGTTGCATAAAATGTATTCACTTCACTATATGAAAAACTGTTAATAAATACGTAGTAATTATTACAGTAATGTTAGATTCTGTCCCTAGTTTGAAATATTTCTAGCATTAGTCGAAAATATTTGCTTAATTTAAATTGAATATGGCAAAACCATAAACTTTTTTTAATCTGCAATGTGTTTGTGTCACTTAATTTAGCCAGTCAGTTTGCTACAGCCATTGGGAAATTAATGTTATTGAAGTTAATAATACTGTAGGAACAAAAACAGGTCAGAATGACATGATATTAGCTGTTTTTGTATATATATTTTTTAAATCCAGACCCAATGCCAACACATTTGAGGGTGGTTTTGTCAAAACCAAAACACGATGATGAACTAGAACATGTCCACGCACATCTCTCATTTTCATATGTGTAAGCATCACTTGCTATCATCTCTCTACCGCAACATCACAGTATGTTCAGTACATGAATATAATTAACATTTTAATCCAAAATATGAATAATTAAAATTATTGTTACAGTTGTATTTATTTGATCAATATTACTCTTCTTATTCTTAACATATACAGTTACTACTCCAGCCAAAAGTTTTTGGTAATGATCAAAATCTTTTTTTAACCAGTTACTTCAGACAGTTATGCTTATTCTGCTGTAAAGTGCTCCAGTACCAGCGCAATTCTTTGGGATTGAACTGGTGGGATGTGACTAATCGGTTATATGTACAGTGAGAATAACTAACTTTCCAGTGGTTGAAGTCACTTTCTTTAGGTGGGGGTACAGGTACAATCCCCAATTTGTCTAGGCATATGCCTACATACACATCCTCTAAGTGAAGCATTTTAATGCTTGCAGAAATGCTACGTATTTGGTCTGCCAGGTCTCCAGAAAACACATAACCAGTTCCTGAGCAAAACAAAGGGTATCGTTCTCCTGAGAACAACTCTGGCGACATGTACCATTTACTTTGGTTATTCCGATTGGGTAAAAAATCTCTCATTAAATATCCTGTAAAGTATTTGGTTCTTGGTGGTTGATCAGGCTTCAGTAGGTTAGTTATTAAATATTCTGTGTTAACAAACATGTCACTGTCTGTCTTCATGACATATGGGACATGTGGACAGTATGTTGCTACCCAGTCCAAGCCCATCAAAGTCTTGAGAGTTAGGTTGTTGTAAGTGTCCATAAAATCCTGCTGTATGATATCATTATACTGCTGACTCTCATCCACAAGAGTCTGTTCTGTTTCATTAGTTAGATCAGAGTCCTTTCCCAGCAAAAATAATGTAAGTGTATGGACCTCAGGCAAAAGATCTTCTTTTCCCCAGGTTTGTCTTATAGCGTGACGAGCGTCTCGTTGCCCTGCTTGTATTGCTATAAGCAGAATCAGAAAAGGACTTTTCTTTTGACATTTATTAGGCTCATTAATAATGTATTTGTAGTGATGGATGTCCTGAGATTTTCCAAGGTTCTCCACCAGCACTGAATGATTTGTTTGACTAGTTTGAGAATAAACATGAAAAAACTTGCGTGCTTGAAGATTTTCTGTTACAACAAGTCTCCTTGGGAACCATTTATAATCATTTACAGTGAACAACATGAAGACCAGAAAAGCCAAAATAAAAAATCCGGATGCAATGACGTAGAACACTAAGCGCTTGGTTGTCAATTTAAACCTTGAAATACAGCAGTGACGTTTTCTTTGGAAAACCATTACGGCAAGGCTGAGTGCCACCGTGCAATTTCACAGTGATGCCGTTCAGATGCTTCAGATCTAGATGCACAATCTGAAAAAGATGAGAAAATGAACATTTAAAATCTTGATTTTGTTTTTCTCCTACACAAAGAATAGCAGAAACAATTGTTTCTCTTATCTGAAAACATTGTTGCAATTTTTGAATTTGCATGTGTGATGATTTTTGCCTCCTTACATATGGAACTTATTTTAAGGAGTTTAATGTGAAATCTGAAAGTATTTCACATGCACTATTAGTTTGAAAGACAACACTACACTGAATGTGCCACATAATGTTCCACATAATGTTCCACCACCGGACAACTCCACCAAAAGTTTACCAAATCCTCCCCATTCATAAACCCATATGTTAAGTATTTGCATAAGCTCATCTTATCAGAGCCTGCGCCCTGGCAAATGAAGTATGGTAAATAAAATACCCCCTAAAAATATTCCTTATTGCCTCATCTGCAGGGGGCAAATCACAATATACCCCTATATGTCAAAGGGAAATTTCCATCTTTATGGTTGAGACAAAATCCCAGTGGCTAAAAAATGGTTATACCAATGGAAAAAACACTCCACAGTTGACTGCAGCACGGGGGGTTCGAAATTGATCTGTCCGAGCGCTCTGGCGGGGTCCATCTGGTGGGGGTGCAGGCTGCTGGCAGTTAGCGCGGGGTGCGGGCAGGTCCTTGAGAGACACCGCTGGGTCTCTGACATCTTGGAACTGCTGTGGCTGGGAGTCTGCACAAACACTGCTGAGTACTGGGCGCACTGGCGGATCCGGGGGGGGGGGGGGGGGGCGATTGAGGCGATCGCCCCCTAGCAGACAGAGCAGCACAGACCCCACTGTCATAGAACAGCGCTCCGCATCCCTCTCCATAGCATCCAGTAGCCGGCCATGTCACGCTGCTGCAGGCATGAGGGGGTGGAGATCCAGGGCCAGGCACTAGAGGGCAATAGAGTAGTAGCAGGTGTCCCCGGCTTTATCATGTGCAAGTGATGAGGAACGCCCATTTTCCCGAGGACCAGCCCCCACCAGGAAGAAGTACCGTGGTAGTATGGAAGGGGAATATATCCATAACAAGTTACATTACAGGAGAGCACATGTTCCTAATATTTCAGTGTGTGTAAATATATGTGGCTGCATGTATATATCTGTGTGTGTGTTTGCTTAGGTCCATCCATGTATATATGTGGCTGTGTGTGTGCATATGTGGCTGTATGTATGTGGCTATCTGTGTATGTGCATATGTGGCTGTATGTCTATATGTGGCTGTCTGTGTGTGAATATGTGGCTGCATGTATATATGTGGCTGTGTGTGTGTGCATATGTGGCTGTATGTATATATGTGGCTATCTGTGTGTGTGCATATGTGGCTGTATGTATATATGTGGCTGAGTGTGTGCATATGTGGCTATCTGTGTGCATATGTGGCTGTATGTATATATGTAGCTATCTGTGTGTGTGTGCATATGTGGCTGTATGTATATATGTGGCTGTGTGTGTGTGCATATGTGGCTGTATGTATATATGTGGCTATCTGTGTGTGTGTGCATATGTGGCTGTATGTATATATGTGGCTGTGTGTGTGTGCATATGTGGCTGCATGTATATATGTGGCTATCTGTGTGTGTGTGCATATGTGGCTGTATGTATATATGTGGCTGTGTGTGTGTGTGTGCGCATATGTGGCTGTATGTATATATGTGGCTATCTGTGTGTGTGTGCATATGTGGCTGTATGTATATATGTGGCTATCTGTGTGTGTGTGCATATGTGGCTGTATGTATATATGTGGCTATCTGTGTGTGTGCATATGTGGCTATCTGTGTGCATATGTGGCTGTATGTATATATGTGGCTATCTGTGTGTGTGCATATGTGGCTGTATGTATATATGTGGCTATCTGTGTGTGTGTGCATATGTGGCTGTATGTATATATGTGGCTGAGTGTGTGCATATGTGGCTATCTGTGTGCATATGTGGCTGTATGTATATATGTAGCTATCTGTGTGTGTGTGCATATGTGGCTGTATGTATATATGTGGCTGTGTGTGTGTGCATATGTGGCTGTATGTATATATGTGGCTATCTGTGTGTGTGTGCATATGTGGCTGTATGTATATATGTGGCTGTGTGTGTGTGCATATGTGGCTGCATGTATATATGTGGCTATCTGTGTGTGTGTGCATATGTGGCTGTATGTATATATGTGGCTGTGTGTGTGTGTGTGCGCATATGTGGCTGTATGTATATATGTGGCTATCTGTGTGTGTGTGCATATGTGGCTGTATGTATATATGTGGCTATCTGTGTGTGTGTGCATATGTGGCTGTATGTATATATGTGGCTATCTGTGTGTGTGCATATGTGGCTATCTGTGTGCATATGTGGCTGTATGTATATATGTGGCTATCTGTGTGTGTGCATATGTGGCTGTATGTATATATGTGGCTATCTGTGTGTGTGTGCATATGTGGCTGTATGTATATATGTGGCTGTGTGTGTGTGCATATGTGGCTGTATGTATATATGTGGCTATCTGTGTGTGTGTGCATATGTGGCTGTATGTATATATGTGGCTGTGTGTGTGTGCATATGTGGCTGTATGTATATATGTGGCTATCTGTGTGTGTGTGCATATGTGGCTGTATGTATATATGTGGCTGTGTGTGTGTGTGTGCGCATATGTGGCTGTATGTATATATGTGGCTATCTGTGTGTGTGTGTGTGCATATGTGGCTGTATGTATATCATACTTGCCGACATTCAGCTCCCTCCTTCCGGGAGGGAGCTGAATGCCTGCATTCTGTGGGGGGCGTGGCCGGGCTATGATGCCGTTTTGATGCCATCATCGTGGCCCCGCCCCCTCTTCACAATGCCAGAAAAAAGGCATTGTAAAGCAGGGGGCGTAGCCACGATGACGCGATTCAGCGTGAATCGCGTCATCGAGCCCCCCGGCAGCGGGGTTTTTTACTAGTAGTCTGGGGGGGGGGGGTAGGCGGCAGCCGGGAGGCCTACCTGACTTTCCGGGTGGTCGGGAGCGGCACCCAGTATTCGGGAGGCTCCCGACCAAATCGGGAGGGTAGGCAAGCCTGATGTATATATGTGGCTGTGTGTGTGCATATGTGGCTGTATGTATATATGTGGCAATCTGTGTGTGTGTGTGCATATGTGGCTGTATGTATATATGTGTGCTATCTGTGTGTGTGCATATGTGGATATCTGTGTGCATATGTGGCTGTATGTATATATGTGGCTGTGTGTGTGTGTGTGCGCATATGTGGCTGTATGTATATATATGGCTATCTGTGTGTGTGTGCATATGTGGCTGTATGTATATATGTGGCTATCTGTGTGTGTGCATATGTGGCTATCTGTGTGCATATGTGGCTGTATGTATATATGTGGCTATCTGTGTGTGTGCATATGTGGCTGTATGTATATATGTGGCTATCTGTGTGTGTGTGCATATGTGGCTGCATGTATATATGTGGCTGTGTGTGTGCATATGTGGCTGTATGTATATATGTGGCTATCTGTGTATGTGTGCATATGTGGCTGCATGTATATATGTGGCTCTATGTATATATGTGGTTATCTGTGTGTGTGCATTTGTGGCTATCCGTGTGCATATGTGGCTGTATGTATATATGTGGCTATCTGTGGGTGTGTGCATATGTGGCTGTATGTACATATGTGGCTATCTGTGTGCATATGTGGCTGTATGTATATATGTGACTGTGTGTGTGGCTGTGGCTATCTGTGTGTGTGTGCATATGTGGCTGTATGTATATATGTGGCTATGTGTGTGTGCGCATATGTGGCTGTATGTACATAGCCATATATATATATATATATATATATATATATCTGTGTGTGTGTGCATATGTGGCTGAATGTATATATGTGGCTGTGTGTGTGCATATGTGGCTGTATATATATATATATATATATGTGGCTATCTGTGTATGTATATATGTTGCTGTATGTGTGTGTGCATATATGTGGCTATCTGTTTGTGCATATGTGTATGTATGTATATATGTGGCTGTATGTGTGTATATATGTGGCTATCTGTGTGTATGTATATATGTGGCTGCATGTATATATGTGGATATCTGTGTGTGCATATGTGGCTGTATGTATATATGTGGCTATCTGTGTGTGTGTATATGTGGCTGTATGTATATATGTGGCTGTGTGTGCATATGTGGCTGTATGTATATATGTGGCGATCTATGTGTGCATATGCTAAGTGCAGAAACTCAGTCACAGGTCCATCTTTCCTCCTTGCAGCACACATTATTGGCTGGCAAGGTATTAATTGGAGGGGTAAGAGTCGGTGCTAAATGGTAAACCGCCTCCCCCCCCCCTCCAAAAGAAGAGTCTATATCCGCCACTGGCTGGGCATCGCCATCTTGGATCTGGTCACATGTCAGGAAAGAGTCAATCCAGTCCGCATGTGTCACAATGGGCTCTGACAGCCAATCCTGCACAAGCCTCAGGTACTTAAGGGCTTCCTGGGAGTCCTTAGGTTGCCAGTGCAACGTCTTACACAGCTAGTCTGTGTGCTAGTTCTCTGTGCTCCCTTGTCTCATTTGTATCCAGTGTGCAATATCCAGTTGCAGAAATTCATTGTGCCTCTGCCAGCTGGTCAGCCATCTCAGTTCCGGTATCTTAACCACTACTGCGCTACATTACAGAGTCTCCCCTCACCAGTGACCTTAGTCAGCACTGATACTTGGTTCCTGTACCCCAGCGTCTCCAGGAGTCGTGCTCAGAATACCCAATGGGGGTCTGGTTTCACCCTTACCCTGGATCACCACCCTTCGCATCATCCTGCAATTGCTGAAACATTCATGAACAAATAACCCTTACGTCCAGCTTCATTCCAATATCAGGAAACTGCTCGCAAGGACTTCCCTGCACTCAGTCCGGGTCCACTTCCCATTCTCGACGTGACATTGGCATTATAATTTGCTATCCAATTCAATCAATATTAATTAAAATAGAATTAATACAGTTCTCATAAGTTGAAAAGCATCTGCTTCTGTGAAAAGGAGGCTTTGGGCCTGATTCAGAGCTGGACGCTCTGACCAGAGCGCTCGCTCTGAATCAATGCCCTCCTCCCTAAAAATTGAGTGGCCTCTTGCACGCTCGCATAGCAGTGGGTTACCACCCACAGCTTATGCGAGCGTCCATGATGATGGTCGCGATGGTCAAGACCATCGCGACCATCGGGCTTGCGACGAGACCCTGCGGTAGGGTCTCGGTGACCGCAAGCCCTGGAGTGATTTTGGCTCTATCAGAGCCAAAATCACTCCCACTGACATCACTAGTGATGTCAGTGGGGCCGGACCCAGACGGTAGGCGTTCCCATCGTCTGAATGACCCCCTATGTCCTTAATAATTGTGTTGTAATAAATAAAACTACAAGCTGCTATTCAACAGTCGTTCATAATATTGTGTGATGCAGTGGATGCATGTAATTTACAAAGTCAAGTAATTATATTAAAACATATAGTTATATAATGAACAATCCCCATATACATTAGAACATCAATTCTGAGATAACAGATAATAGGAATATTAATTATGTGAGTATCCGCTTGAAATTGTCCAAATCATATGAAATGTGTAAAATTTAGCATCTGCCTAGTATACTGTCCCATTCGTTAAAACACAGTCGATTGTAGTGGGGAACTAATTTACATAAAAGCAGCAAATCTTCAACTACTGACAGCGATAAGTTCCAATTCGAATGAGATCGTACTACCCAGGGGTTATTCTAGGGAGGTGGATGGAGGCACAAGCCAAGGGTGATGGAGGGGGTGCACTAGATGTGAAGCCGGATCACAATCTCTAGTGGAATTCAGTATTTTATTTTTCTGTAAAATTGGAGTAGGGTGGTGGGACATTTAGCAGCATATACTGATCACCTCCCAGGTTGCAAGGCCCTCTAATCCATTTTGATGGCCCTTCCTCCTCACAGCCCTAGCAGGACCTGTTTCTTCAATGCTGCAGCATGAGGAGAATCAGATAAGAACACCAACATGTAAGTTAGGTTATAGAGAGAATGGGTATAGCTTATGGAAGGTAAAATTATGAATACAGGGGTAATACTTTAATTGGGTTATTTACGATGAAGATTAATGTTCCTGAATAGAATTCATTGATGAAATTGGTGTTAATAATGGGGATTTTGAAGGTAATGATTGTAAAATGGTTAATTATATTAAATATACTGAATGAGTTACTACTATGACGCTAAAGTAGATAATGGTTTTGAGGAGGGGTTAATTATTGATGAGGGAATAATATTTTGAGGGAATGATGCTCTATAATAGATATGGTGGTCACAACTATGCTACTCAGTGATATTCTCTGTATTATATGGTAGTCACTGGGATGCATGCACTGATGGACTCTGCATAATATGGCTGTCATTGATGGTCTCTGTATTATATGGTAGTCACTTATGCTCTTTGTATTATAAGGTGGTTAATGTGATGTCCTCTTCATTACAAGGTGGTCACTGTGTGTTCTCTGCATTATATGGTAAACAGTGCGATTTTCTATGTATTATATGGCAGTCACTAAAATGTTCTCTACATTGTATTGTGGTCACTGTGATGCTCTGCAGTAGTTGAGGTAGTGTACTACAGGCAGAAATACTTACTTTGAGTCTGGAGACCATATAGTCTTCATTTAAAAGTGAAGACAAAAGAGATCCACAGAATAAATGCAACAGGCACTGTCACCTTAATGTAGCGAGATTACAAGTAGGTTTTGCCCCCACATTACAATAATTTTACAATACAGGTTGAGTCTCCCATATCCAAAATGCTTGGGACCAGGGGTATTTTGGATAATGGAATATTCCGTATTTTGGAATATTTTCATACCATAATGCGATATCTTGGGAATGGGACCCAAATATAAACACAGAATGCATTTATGTTTTATATACACCTTATACACACAGCCTGCAGGTAATTTTATACAATATTTTAAATAATTTTGTGCATCAAAAAAAGTTTGTGTACATACATGAAATTTATGTTTCATATACACCTTATACACAGCTTGAAGGTAATTTTATAATATATTTTTAATAACTTTGTGCCTTCAACAAAGTTTCTGTACATTAAACCATCAGAAAGAAAAAGTTTCACTATCTCAGTCACGCTAAAAATATTCCGTATTTTGGAATATTCCGGATTTCGTAATATTGGATATGGGATACTCAACCTGTATTGACATTTTATTCAAGCAAGCCAAGAGTGATACTATCTACAGCGGGTGCCCAGCTAAGTGTTTTCCCCAGGTAACAGAAAGCCTAGTTTCTACCCTGAAATTAACAGTCATCTGTTTTAAAGTTTCTTTATCGAAATTATAAAACAGGTACATAATAATGATCAAATAACATATCTTTGCAATTATTAGCCAGTAAAGTGGTTAATTGTCTTATTCAAGAACATATCAAAGAACTGTTGGTATATGACCTAATAGATGTTTCATAGCTTCTTCCAAAGAGGGTGTCTATTTTCAAGTCTTACCAAAATTACACTTTTTATTACAATTCTTATGACTTGGCATATCTTATGGTATAACTTTGACTAAAAAATGTATCAGTTCTTTAAGAGTTTATAACTGTTATACCCCTTTTACACCGGAGCTAAAACCCGGGTTTTTGAAGGGTTAACCCGGGCAGCTCCCTGGTGTAAAAGGGAAGAGGGTTGGATCGCCGGGTCGAGTGACCCGGCAATCCAACCCAGGTAACTAGCAGGGTTTAACACGGGCATAGCCCGTGAAACCCTGCTATGGGAACAGCGCACTCCGGGTCACGAAGACCTGGAGTGCGCTGCTAGCCGGCTGATTGGCCCGGCTTCAGTGGCGCTTGGAGATGACGTCATCTCCAAGCGTCCACTTTCACTCCGCAAAAGCCGGGTCTATGCAGACCCGACTGCGGTGTGAGCAGCGCTGACTCGGGAATATCCCGAGTCAGCGCCGGCAAAATTCCGGGTCTGATCCGGATAGGAACTTTGTTCCAACTCCGGGTCAGACCCGGAATTTAGGTGTAAAAGGGGTATTAGAGAACTGCCTTCTTGGAAATGTTAGATTAAACCACAGGTTCTCAAACTCGGTCCTCAGGACCCCAAAAAGTGCATGTTTTCCAGGTCTCCTCACAGAATCACAAGTGAAATAATTAGCTCCACCAGTGGAACTTTCAAAATGTGTCAGTGAGTAATGAATACACCTGTGCACCTGCTGGGGGAGCTGGAGAACATGAACTGTGTGGGGTGTTGAGGACCGAGTTTGAGAATCACTGGGTTAAACAATATTGGTTAATAAAAATGTGAATAAGATCATTTTAATTTGGTACAAACTTGCTTCCATGCTTTGCAAATCGGATATATTAAAGTATTCCCTATTACATTTTCTTGTAGTCAGTATTTAGTAGGGCTGCTAGATGTATATCTGGGCTAAAAACTTGTTCAAATATATATGAAGTGAAATTATTTGTTTTATTGATCCAATCAATGGCATATCTATAATTGGCAGCTAATTTATAATCCAAAATATTTTTGACATTTATGCCGCCCCATTCTTTCCCCTTAGTCACAGGTAGCTGCAATGAAAACATAGCTATTCTAGGTCATTTACTAGACCAACTACATTTTTGGAATGCATCATTGAGAATCTTAATTTCTTTTCTTGTTATCAATAAGGGTAACATTTGCCACACAAACAACATTTTTAAGAAGATTACATTGGCCTAGGAAACAGGTGGATTTAGGAGTCAGGCTGCTCCTAGGCAGGGCATAGCTAGGGTGGTGCGGCTGGTGCCACCACACAGAGCGAGACTGTCCCGAGGGCGGAGCCGGCTGCCTACCACAATCTGACATGACACATGCAAGCAGCCTTGCCCCTGCAATTCATTCCACCTCCTCAAGAGTATCGGGTCAGGAGCCACAGTATATACATGTCGCCAGCCATAAAACAATCGCGGACCAGCGGCCAATCAAAAACAAGCGGTGGCCTTTCAAATCATGTAGACATAGAAGCACAAAACTAGAACACAATTTCCATAGGACAAATTGTGAGGTTACAACTAAACCAGAGTTTGATGAGTACCAGGCAATGAGAAGGGCTCATTGGCACATAATTTATCACCAGGAGAGACCCTTTTCACAAAGGAAATGGTGAGCCTCATTTATTGTATGTACTTTAAGGGAAATGACTACCTTACACATTTGTCTGGAGGAAGGAATAGCCTCAAATGTCAAACATGCAACTAATGAGACGGCTCACAACACACACAAAGGGCCAGATTAAAGGCAGGGTGACCGGGGCCAAAGCCCCACGGACCCCACACAGACCCACCAATTACCAAGAACAAGTGCTTAGCAGTAGCTTTTCCCAAATGGGGCTTACCTGGGCACTGCTTCTGAATGCATAGTGCATAAAGAGTGGCTCCAGAGTCCCTTTAGTGTTGTGTGACATCTGAGACACTTAAGGGACTCAGAGGTCACTCTGTATGTGCTATGCAATTATAAGCAGGGGCAGCTTCATCCAGAAGCCAGGAAATTACCGTATATACTCGAGTATAAGCCAAGTTTTTCAGCACATTTTTTGTGCTGAAAAAGCACCCCCTCGGCTTATACTCGAGTCATACCCGCATGGTACGCTGCTGAGTAGCGTACCATGCGGGCCGCGGTGCAGACTGTGTCACTGTGACACAGCCTGCACCGCGTGTGTAGCGCTGACCGGACGGAGTTCGGTCAGCACTACACACTGCTAAACACACAGCCGCCGGAGCCGGCAGCTATGTGTTTGGTGTAATCAGCAGCCGCTGAGAGTCTGTCAGACTCTCAGCGGCTACTGCTGCTCCCACTGCGGGAGCCATCTTCCGGCTCCCGCAGTGGGTAATGGGAGAGACGTCGTCATGACGACGTCTCTCCCATTATGCAAAGCGGCGGAGGAGCCTGTAGCAGCGTCGGGACCAGGAGCGGGGTTACAGGTAAGTGTTTTTTTTTTTTTACATTTCTTTCTACTGGGGGGGGTACTACCAGGGGGGGATATCGCTACTGGGGGCACTACCAGAGGGGGGGATTAATAATGGGGGAACTACCAGGGGGGGATGTTGCTACTGGGGGCACTACCAGGGGGGATGTTGCTACTGGGGGCACTACCAGGGGGGGTTAATATTGGGGGCACTACCAGGGAGGGATATTGCTACTGGGGGCACTACCAGGGGGGGGATTAATATTGGGGGCACTACCAGGGGGGATGTTGCTACTGGGGGCACTACCAGGGGGGGTATTAATACTGGGGGCACTACCAGGGGGGGATATTGCTACTGGGGGCACTACCAGGGGGGTATTACTACTGGGGGCACTACCAGGGGGGGATATTACTACTGGGGGCACTACCAGGGGGGGATATTACTACTGGGGGCACTACCAGGGGGGGATATTACTACTGGGGGCACTACCAGGGGGGGATATTACTACTGGGGGCACTACCAGGGGGGGATTACTACTGGGGGCACTACCAGGGGGGGATTACTACTGGGGACAGTACCAGAGGGGGGATTACTACCAGTAGCTGCTGCATTTCCCACCCTAGGCTTATACTCGAGTCAATAAGTTTTCCCAGTTTTTTGTGGTAAAATTAGGTACCTCGGCTTATATTCGGGTCGACTTATACTCGAGTATATACGGTAACAGGAGTCCTCCACAAAAGGTAAGTAGTAAGTACTTGGAACTTGGCACAGTTTGGCATACTAAGGCAACTTGTGTATCATACTGGGGCACTTTGTGGCATGTTTATAATGGGGGCACTGTGTGGCACAATGTAATTTTTAATTCACCATACATGTAGAGTTGAATTAAGGTTTTGGTCGGCCTGGAGCACCAGGTCCAGTGCTACTCTGCTAGTGTTGGGCGACTTTTTTGTGTTGATTAATTTGATGTGTGACACTTGTATTTTTGTGTGCACCTGATCTGTATATGAAGTAGAACTTGGAATGAAAAATTTTGTGGCCGCTACATTGTAGCACTTCATATACAACTTTAAGTACTAGTTCGCACACGAATATACTGTATGAGTCACCCATTTGTTTTATTATTCCCTTTTGTTAACTTAAGCCTTAACCTAGAAATAAGCACACTGACACATGTATATGGAATTAAAAGAGGTCACAGCCAGAATTTATTGATATAATTGAAATTCTAGAATAGGTGGCAAGAAGAAAGCAGTGCTCCGAGGCCACAGCCCGATGGATACTAATACTAAATAATAGGGGCGGATTCCTGCCCTGCACAGCCTGACCTGTGGCAGTACCATCCTCCCCTAATTGGCACAGCCTTTGCTCCTCCCTTGGAACAGAGACCAGGTCCCCTTCAGGCGGTGACCAAACTTGCCGCTCTCAAAGGAAAGATGCTACCGCAGCCATTCCTGTGCTAATAATAGGCCGCCCAGGAGCACTGTTTCCCACCAAAGCCCGGTTCGCAGAGCCAGGCCGGCCACCAAACTGTGACACTCCTGAAATTAAAGGAAACTGCAGAGGTCGCTGATGAACCACTCTAGCCCCGCACCCGTGAGGTGCACCCCATTAGGTGCATAAAAGCTCTCCTCCTCGTAATGTAAACTTGGGTGTTGTATGACACGTCTGTCAAAACTACTGACAAGGCCATATCAGCTCAATACCCACACACGTGCCCAAATCAATGCCTCCAAAATGAATGACCACCCAGCCAGGGGCCCCACACTATCTCCTCTGCTGCCAATAGGGCATCCAGCAGGCGCGTCTAGCACATTTCTCGGAATCCAATGTAAATCACTTGGTACAACAAAATTGGGCCTGTAACGCCAAGGGGTGCTGGCTACCCCATTAAATATAGAAATACCCCCTAAACCACACCCGACAGTTAGCACTACTGAACAACCCTGTCCGAAAGTTTACCTAGACAGAAATTGGTATTTATGTAACAACAACAATCTAAGCCCAAGGAAAGGGAAACAAATAATTGGGTGACCCATCTGAAGGTGAAAAACAGCAAACCTCTTTGAGGGCAAATCTGAAAAGCCCTTCAAACTCCATAGCGGCAGTAGGCACAAGGCCCCTTGGTTTCCCAACAAACTTGCAATGAGCGCAGCTACTTATGCAACTGATCCCCCTTAATTAGTACTATAAGCTGCCAACTTCCACCGACCCAACTGTTTTAATGTGTCGACTGAAGCACCTGCAACCGCTGTGCAAGTTGCTGTCCCTATCCTAAACTAATGTGTCCCGAAATGCTCCATAGGTAAACCTAAAGCAATAGGCCCCTGATTAAGGAAAACTGCAGAGGTCGCTGAAGCCGCAACTAGCTCGCCCATTCTATAAGCCCTAAAATAAACTAAGGAAAAGGTTAAACTAAAAAGGGTGGCACTTAGCACTTGCCCAAAGCAACTCCCTTTATTGTCCTAATCAAATCCTGTCATAGGGCCGGGTTGATGGCCTCCACATAATGCCTGTGTGAGGACGCTCCCTTGCCCAACTTGTTAATGCCTTGGTTAGTATGACTTATTTGGCCAGATCTGCCAAAGGCGCAACTTGGAAAAATTAGAAATACCTGATAACGCTGAAGCCTTGGAATGACCCCCTTTATGGCAGCCCCAGACAAACTCTGCTATACAATCATCAAACCATCCTACCTCACCTGCTCTTGAAAGCTAAGACCCTGCCCATTGTACAAAAGTGCCGTGTAGGTCTTTAAGATGCTAGGTGCCAATGACTTCAGTGTGAGGCCCTTGATGTCGGCCCGATGAACCGCCGGGTATGGAAGGGGAAGGTTAAACCATGTAAACTAGCGGGGGTCGTGAGCAATTGAAACCTGTCCCACTGAAAATGACTTCAGGCATATGCCGTCTTGTTTGCGCCGCCCGAAACATGCCATGCCCTAAACTCAATATTCTTTACCCACCTAGCAGTGTCAAATGCCTAAACAACCGTAAGGCCAGATCTAAGTCCGTCCCTGATTAACAGCGGCCTATACTCCACCTACGCTATCCAAAAAAGGATTTGCCTATTGCAATTCTTGCTATCCCACAGCTCAACCACCCCTACAATTGGGGAAATATCTAAAAGAAGGATGTTCTTGGTTAGGCCCTGAACCCAACAAGTATCCGGCCTCGGCTCCGTGCACCACACCCTTACAAACTGCACCAAAACTCAAGGAACCGGACAATTCTGTAAACAGTTGAATTTCAGAATTGGCTACGGGTGCCGGGAGGCCATATCTGTACACCATTGAAGTCGGGCATAAAAAAACAACCAATCACACAGAACCTAACTCAGCTCCAAAGAGATGCAGAATGAGGCGATGAGGCTTCCTAACCCCCACTGTGGCTCTCCCAAGCCATCTACTAAAAATCCAACCCTTAGATATGCTCTAACGCGAAACTAGGGATACCCAAAAGCGATTACAACTGTATTAGCGAAACTCCCTTTGCCGAAGCGAATGCTTCTAGCAACTCCCCCAAAACGCCACGCCTTCTCCGTAGGCAAGCGACATAACCCTATCAAGGTATCGATTTCTATACCCAAGTAAGATATGCACATAACTAGACCCTCCGTCTTGTCACAAACCTCCAGGGTGCTCATGACAACGAACAAGGCCTGCAAGGAAAAAAGTAAATCCTCACAAACTTAGGCATCTACTCGCCTCCCTAACAGAAACTCATCCCGGTAGTGGGACACACCAGTATGCCGTATACCGGCCCAGTGGCGTAAATTCATCCCAGACGCCCGTAGGCAAGTTATAATTTGGGGCCTCCCCCGTCACAGCCGCTGACACTGTAATGTAGCAATTCGCATGCAGACAGGCTATAGATAGACGGAGGCAGCAGATGATGGTCTGACATGGAGCTTTCCACTAGTATATGGTGGCTTCTCAGGTGCCGGGAAGGGGATTAATGACGCAAATTGTCAGGCCCCTCCCCTGTCACCACCCTCCTGCTTCTCTTACCCGGGCTTCTCCCGGGAAGAGATATTAAAAGGTAGGGAAGTATGAGACACAGCCCTAAGTGGAGTGAATATGTTGTGGACAATGGAGGAGGTGCCCCTTCAGAGCTGGAGCCCGGCGGCAGGCGCCTCCATTGTCTCCCATAGTTCTGCCCCTGTACCCGCCTGGATGCACCACTGCAAAAAGTGACTAACAAACACTTGCAAAAGTACACGAATGAAACAGCCCATCGGCAGACAACTGTCTATGTAATAGAGCCTGCTATTTTAAAACCCCCATATCTAAAGACCTCAGGGCGAATGGGCAGCAGCCAGAAAGTGGATTCGATATCTGCCTTAGCCAGTAGATCCCTCCCTCCGAAACCTTGTACTATCTCCAGTGTGTGTTTGACAGATTGGTACAAGTGACGCAACAATCTAAACGGATACTGTATAATGCGTGGGAGCCCAACCCTTCTATCTGGGCAAAAGAGATGCTGTATCAACCCAAATTTACTCAGATCCCTCTATGGCGCCACCTTAAAGGTGGTGCACATAAACTTTCCGAAATGTGGGGAAGCAAAAAGGGGCCGCACATGCGCGGCCGAACGACTTCTGTATGGTCACGTGCCGATTTCAGAATTCTCTTAGAAACCTCGGAAATCGCCCATGACAAAGGTAAATGCAAACCCACGCCAAAACCTTGCAACAAAAAACAGCTTCCTCCCCAATGGGGGTTACGACACAACCAGCTCATCAAAAAAAAAAAAAAAAAAATCAGAAACGGTGCTTTACTGAACACCTCTGCACTGTTCGTTTCATTATTCTCCTTCACCTGCCCCTGTACAACAAACCAGCCCGCACACCTTGGCTGGGTGACCGCTTCCGCAGAGCATGCAGTTATGTCTGTATCCACAGCCTGTCCCTCATGACACTGCACGTTATTAAAAGTGTAGCACTACCCGCGGCTGATGCCCGCAGATCTGGGCAGGCCAGAAATGGCTGCTTCCGACCAGCTGAGGATTCCGCAGGCGAGCTAGGCAGTTGATCAAGCAAGCCAAACCTCGACGTCCTTGAAACCTAATTGAAACAATGCCTGCCCCTCCTGTTGTGTCTGGACTCAAGGTAGCACTGTGCAAAAAATATACATACCTGCCACCAATTCTGGTACGAATGGAGGGCTTCCTCCGCCACTACTCACGCTGACTTAGCCTGATCTAAAACCTTCGTGCGTCGGCCATAATCGCAAACATATCCACAAATTTACCCTTCCCTAACCACTCTCTACTTTAAACCTTAAACCCCTAAGGATGGCTGTATTCGCGCAGTGAACCATAACCCCCGCTGCATCCGGCACCTTAGTTGCTGACACTGTGTTAGAACTCTAAGGGCTCCCCTGCTTCCCTTTAAATTTGTGCACTAAGTCACGCATGAGCTTGCGCAGCCTTTCACATTAACTGCAAGAATCGCTAGAATCATCAGTGGAAGGGGAATGTGTGCTGCGTGAATGGGTTAACACCATGCTCACCGAATATTGATGCGGAAAGACCAGCAACTGCCTCCTGTGTTTTCGCCAACAGTCCCTCGCTGTGCGGTGTCGACTTGATTCGACATCAGCAGTGCACTATCTGTCCGCAGGACTCCGACAATGGGCCTAGATGCTCTGAAACTGTGACCTGGGGGCTCGAAAACATATCCGGTGAGCCCCATGTAACAGAAAGTCCCTCCGCAGAAGAAGGAGCAGGGGATGCTGTAGCCAGCGGGGATAAAGGATCAGGTGCTGGTGGCTGGGGGGGGAAGGGGAGGTTGAAACATGTATGCTTTCAGGAATTAGCAGCTGTAGTGGCATGTGGCCGGGTGGGCGCAGCTGTTGCGCCTTGTAGTGAGGCGCCAATCTCTGGGAAAAGAGGGGTAAGTGGTGGGGTATTAGTGGTGGGGCGGGATGTACTGGATGAGAATGGAGGGCAGTGGCTGGTGGTACAGGAGCAGGGGCGGATGATAAGGGGCTGAAAGATGCATTGGGGTTATGTGCAGTGGTACGGTTCTAATGAAATAAGGGGGGCAGCAGCTGGGCTGCTTGCAATTGTAGGAATGAACAGGGCAGGATAATATGCTGCGCACCAGATGCCCCAGAAGTTGAGGGGGTGTAACCCCCACCCGAGGGTGCGGGGGAAGCAGCAGGGACAAGTTGGTGGGTGGCACGCATGGGGACACCACACAAAGGGGGGGTCTCTGGGGCTGACAGAGCGGAGGGTGCTGTGCAGGGAGGTGCCCCCTCTGTTCTTAAGTAGTGGGGGCATGGGGGGGTTGGAGGGTGCAACATGGTACCATGCAGCGCCTGGCTGGAACATAAGATGGCCACCGCGACCCTGTGGGCGGGGCTATCCACCAGTGCAGGGTGCAGGATGGTCATGAGCTGTGCGGATCGTGGCCATTGTCTGGCTGGGGGAGCATCCGCGGAGGAGAGAGGCATGGCGGCCTCCGTCAAGTGGCGGGGGGTCAGGACCTGTGCATACTGTAAACGCGCAGGGCTCCAGCTGCAGCGGCAGGGGAACTAAAATGGCACCGCAACCCTGTGGGTGGGGCTAACTGCCGGTGCAGGGCGCGGGCTGGCCGAGATAGCCGTGGCTCTGCCGGAGAGCCAGGTGGCCATGAGTGCGGAACTGACTGGAATCCCACTGACTGGAAGCGGGTCCCAGGTGAGCGCGGCCTCACGGCTGGAAGTGGGCCATGACCCGCGCTTGGACGCTGGAGCGGAGCCTAGCAGCCTACATCAAGCGGTGGGCAGGGGGTGGAACGACGGGGCCTGGGCATGACAGTGATGTAGTGAGAGGGGGGGTATGCACTGGCAAATAATGGTGAATAGGGAAAAAAGCAGGGGAGGGAAGAGAAAGAAATGGAACAGGTGTGTGGAGGGAGAGAAATGGAAGAAATCCAGGAATAAAAGATTACAGGACACAGGGGTGATGTAAGACAAAGAAAGATGAAGGGGTGAAAGTGAATAAACAATATACAGTCAGACAGGTAAAATACAATATGTGTAACACTTAGCCAGTTGGTTGAATAAACTGGAAAGAGGAAGATGGCTCCCCTCACCAGGCTATTTATATAGGACCTCTAAGCCCTCCCCTAAATCCTATCATAGGCCTCAAGTGACCACTAACTGACCGCACCCCCCCCAGCTTTTAACCCTTAACTTACCTAACAGAATTACATATCAAACAGGGTGCTTATCTATCCTCAAACTTGTTGAAGTATTTGGATGCATCAAGTGTTGCATATCAAATAAATTAGCACAGTCTGCAGGTGTATCCCAAACGCATTGCATTGTGACTTAAATGCATTTTTGCCAAAAAGACGCCTGGCGCTAGCAGAGGGGCTTTTTAGCATGACTGCAGCAATGTCTGTACAATGATCACTATACAAAGGTCACACTGACATTACAGGCCAGATATACAGTTATACTGTTCACTATACACATTTACCATAATATGATCTTTGTCCGGGATGTAGTTTATTAATCTCCACATGGGTTACCATCGGTCGAAATCCTGGCACCGGAATCCCGTCCCGCGGCCAGAACACCGTCACCAAAATCCCGACATCACTTGAGATGCCAATGCCGGAATCCCGACAGCCGGCATCCCAAATGCAAGTATAGCGGCCCGGGTTAGCTGTTAGCTGCGGGGGTATGGAGGGTTAGGTTCAGGCACCATGGGGAGGATAGGGTTAGGCTGCGGGAGGAAGGAGGTTAGCGTTAGGCCAAGGGCAGGGGGAGTTAGGTGTAGGCACCTCCTGAGGGGGGGAGTTAGGGTTAGGCACTAAGGGGGAAGGGTTAGGTTTAGGCACTAATGATGAGGGTTAGGGTTGGGGTGCGGGGGGGTTAGGGTTAGGACGTAGGAGTTAGAGTCTGTGTTTGTTGTGGACCCAGGGTGGAAACAGGAGGAAACACCTGAACAGGTTTAAACTGAAAAGTAAGTTGTTTAATGTGGATGTTGGTAAAAATTAACAATAAGAAAACTAAAGTCCAGTAATAACAAACTTATAACTGTAGCAGAAGGAAACTGTAGTGAGTGGGAATAAATAAATGTCCAGCACGGTGACAGAGATGAATAAGGTGAATCCAGATAGACTGTAAAGGTGAAATGGAAATCCGGGTATGCACAGTAATGGCTTGAGAGGGATATCCGGAAATGCTGTGATGTTGGCTGTACAGGAATTGGTTAACTGAGGAGACTGGTGGAAGGTACAGGGGGATCTCCAGCAGAGTGCAAGACAAGGCAGAGTGGTGCAGGCTGCAGGGAGCCGAAGGCAGACAAGGAGCTAGGGCATTCACCGGAGCACAGGTCTCAGGGTCAGGAGTGCAGGAACTCTCTCACAGCTGACGCTGTGAGACATGTTGCACTGGCAACTACAGGGTGCTCCAAAAACCCTTAAGTACCCAGCAACAAAACATGATAGGCCGGAGAGAGCAGGCAACCCACAGACGAATGGCCTGCTATGTCACATGGCCAAAGACAACATGGTGGTGCCCAGACAGCCGTGACGCGGAGACACCACTAGTCTTACCCCTGTCAGGATGGCCCAACGCTGGCAGACCTCTGTGTACATGCAATGCCAATCTCCACATGCCAGCTCCCCTGCCAGGAGGACCGTGCCCCAGTGCCCTCACCGGTAAGAACCACAAACCTCCACGCCGCGAAACCTGCGTAGTGACAGTAGGAACGGAGGGTTAGGGGGTGAAGGAGGGTGGGTTACTCTATTTACTAAGCCCCTGTTGGGATTCTCGGCATCGGGATGCCGCTGTTGGTCTTTTGACAGCTGGCATCCTGACTGCCGGTCTGCCATACCCAACCCCTTTCCTAAGTGGAAGTCTTAAACATACTTATTGTTTATACAGATAGGTCAATACAAATGATCTTATGTTATAACTTAATGATAAGCAAATGTGCTGTAATTCCCAGCAAATAATCAGATGTTTGCTTTTATTTTCTAAATTACACTACAAAAATAACAGCTACAATATGATAGTATGCTGCATGTTTCAGCACATTTTGTACACAATGCACCATGTTAAATCTGGATATTTCACAAGGTTGTTTTACCAAGAGATATCTAACAAAACGATGGCTCTACAACTTACTTACTTTGATATACATATACTGACCTAGAAAGACATAAAAAAAATAATACAGGGCATGATTCATCACGGATCGCAATTGCAACAGCGCACACAGATCGGCTGATGGTGCGTACTGTGCATGCGTACAAAGCCATCGCAGAGTGAGCGACAAGACATCAGCACTTGGAGGTGGTGACAGGAGAAGTGGTTAGTGAAATGCAGGTGTGCCTATCTGTTTGAACGCCATTTACTGGGCGTGCATAACTTAGACACTGCGACGGCATTTACAGCTTTAGTACTCACTGCGTTTGATGAAAGTTGCAGTTTCTGAGACAGGTCAGACCTGCTGTAATTCTGCATGAGGGTCCAATGTTACTCAATGTTACCAATGTATACGCAGGATTGCGAGGTCTTACGGATGTGAGAAAGCAGTAGTGGGCCTCTCTATGTCGGGTGGGCAGTAGAAAACATTAGCATATTTTCGCAGCAGGTCTGTGTGTAATCGCAGCTGCTATCGCAATAGCATTCCGTAATGAATCAGGGCCAAAGTTTGCAAAGCAGCGTCCCTCATCAACTGGCAGTGATGATTAATTGGCTAAAAAGCACTTTACACATATTTATTTTTTCATCTTAACTGGAGTTTTTGTGTAAATTAATTCTTCTTACTAAAAGTTTGATTTAAAGATTGACAAAAAATGCAAATGTCAGTTTAATGTGTAAAAAAAAAAAGTTCCAAACATTTTTGGAGCTTTATTATATATAAACACATCATAGGTGTATTTATAATGGATGCAGGGTGTGAGGAGCACAAAGACCACTAGGTCCAGGGGGCCCTACACTGCACACTATGTACTCATGAATCATACTTCTACAGAATCGGCGCCAAAGCAATTACAAAATAAATTGCGTGGCTGCCATTTTGCTGAAGATCTGCGAATGCACAGTAAAGAAATCATTGGAAACATGCAGAGCCAGATCACCCGTTAGGTGATGCAGACATCTGCGTAGGGCCCAGTGGAACCTGGAGGCACATCTGTCCACCTTCTGGGGCCTGACTTTTTTAGGCATCCATGTGAGAATCCCCCTTTCCACTTTCCCACTACACTTATCCTACCACAACTTCCCTTCCTCCATTCACGTATAAAATACTGCACTGGGGACAGAGCCTATTGGAACATATGAGCAAATTACTCTGTTACACTATTTGATCCTGGAACAGTCCCCTGCTGTAGTCCTCCCCCACCCTTTCTTTGCTTCCTTGGGTATCCCCAAACTTCACTGCCACTGGTAACAATGGGAAACCTGGAAGAAAAGCAGGCACCAGTGTGTGATTGAGCATGGAAGTGGCTGATCAAGAGAAGGCCATGAGGGAGACAATAAGAAGCATTGGCAGCCAGGGTAAGTACTATATCAGATTAGCACTGATGACACTGGTGTGTCCCATCTGTGACTAAAATTCCTGGCAGAGAACTTGCCCCTTACTTCTGGGTATTCCCCATATTACATGAAAGTTTCACAGTTTATTTAAATGTATTGCATAAATTAAATATACTAACAATTAACTCAGATGAGAAGGGCTATATTTATTTATAAGTCTCACATTTGTAATAAATTTATTAATTTGTGTCTAGGAAACAGCTTCTCAAACTCAGTTCTCTAAGGGGTAAATTTACTATAGAGAGAGTTATTAGAAGTGAGTTTTAGAAAAGATGTTGCCCATAGCAACCAATCAGATTCTAGCTATTATCTTCCCAACCAAGGTCCTCAAGGCACACTAAAGCTGGCCACACACTAGACCAACTTTCATCCAACTAGTTGATTGGTTGGAATGAAAATCTGGTAAGGAATGTGAGTAAATGATGATCAGCAATTTGCTCCTAAATGCCAGAAAACAGATGAAAATGATCGTCAGACAAGTTTGTTAAATGTTTGATCTAAACAATTTGTTCAAACAACAGTTTTTGTCCATTTTCCGGCGATTGGGAGCAAATTGCTGATTGTCATTTGCTTTCATACCTTACCAGATTTCAACTAGTTGGCTGGTTGGACAGATAATCTTTAGATGTGTGGCCAGCTTAACAGTCCAGGTTTTAAGGTTTGTCATACTTGAGCACAGGTGACTTAATTAGTACCTCAGTTATTCTTATTTAACCATCTGTGCTTTAGCATGGATATCACTAAAACCAGGACTGTTAGTGTGCCTTGAGGACCGAGGTTGGGAATCCCTGTTCTAGAAGGTGCTAGTTAAAAGTTAAGTAGAATCTGATTGGTTGCTATGGGCAACATCTCTTTTAAAACTCACTTCTAAAAATTCTCACTTTAGTAAATTTACCCCTAAGAGTGTATAACTGTTAGAAAACTGCCTTCTTGGAAATGTTAGGTTAAACCACAGGTTCACAAACTTGGTCCTCAGGACCCCAAACAGTGCATGTTTTCCAGGTCACTTCACAGAATCACAAGTGAAATAATTAGCTCCACCAGTGGATGTTTTAAAATGTGTCTCTGCATCTGTGCACCTGCTAGGTAACCCAGAATACAAGAGATGTGTGGGGTCCTGAGGAATGAGTTTGAGAACCTCTGGTCTAGGATATTCAAACATGTCCACAATAAGACATACTGTACAGAGGAACATCAACTCCACAAGTGTACAAACAGATTCATTACGGATCGCAATATAGTGTACGCACGCAGTTCAACTGTGATAGTATGCTAATCCATTGCGATCACAATGCAAACTCAGCACTACATAAGGATGCCCACTTTACATTGCACACATCCATAATACTTAGCAGAATAGCAAAACCATCGGTACAATAGAGTACCATCGGACCCATACACACACTTTGCACAGGCTCTGACCTTACTCAGAAATTGCTAACAAACATGCACGCTGAGACCTCAGACTGCGCATGGCATCGCAGTGGCTAATTTATGCATACCCCTGAAACAGCGTGCGAACGCACTGGCATTCCAGCATTTCCCTGACCACCCCTCCATCACCACCCACAAACGGTGCTTCCTGTCAATCAATCTGCAGGGGGTTTGCATAGCCTCTGCGATAGCAGTCCCGATTGCAATAGCTAGTTCGCACATGTGCACTGCAATGCATATGCATGCGCAGAACGCAACAATCGGCCGATTGCGTGCATAATTGCAGTTGCATACGGTTGCGAATCAGGCCCACAGTCACCACACACTGTAGGGTTCAACGCATCAAATGCTTGAATTTTCAGAATTTTAGAATTGCAGAAAGGGGGAGGCAAAGAGGGTTGGAGAGAGGAAAAAAACATAGGCAGCGATAGTATACATACTGTGTATATATATATATATATATATATATACTAGGGGTGTGCACCGGCCACTTTTCATGTTTTGTGTTTTGGTTTTGGATCTGGATCTTTCTTCGTGTTTTGGATCTGGATTGGTTTTGCCAAAACCACCCTTCCGTGTTTTGGGTTCTGGGTTTTGTGTTTTGGATCTGTATTTTTTTGAAAAAAAGCATAAAAACAGCTAAAATCACAGAATTTGTAGGTTTTTCTGCTCCTATGCTATTATTAACCTCAATAACCTTAATTTCCACTCATTTCCAGTCTATTCTGAACACCTCACACCTCACAATAGTGTTTTTATGTCCAAAAGGTTGCACCGAGGTAGCTGGATGACTATGCTAAGCGACACGAGTGGGCGGCACAAACACGTGACCCATCTAGGCGTGATACTGCAGTGGCAGACAGGATGGCAGTTTGAAAAACTAGGCCCCAAACTGTACATAATGCAAAGAAAAAAAAGAGGTGCAAGATGGAATTGTCCTTGGGCCCTCCCACCCACCCTTATGTTGTATAAACAGGATATGCACACTTTAACAAACCAATCATTTCAGCGCCAGGGTCTGCCACACAACTGTGGCTGAAATGATTGGTTCGTTTGGGCCCCCACAAAACAAGCTGGCAATTAATCTGTCCCTGCACAAACTGGCTCTACGGAGGCAAGATGTCATCCTCATCCTCCTCATCCACCGATTCCTCACCCTCTTCAGTGTGTACATCCTCATCCTCACAGAGTATTAACTCGTCCCCACTGGAATCCACCACCACAGGTCCCTCTGTACGTTCTGGAGGCTGGTCTCCCTGGAAGAGCTGATAATTCATTTTGATGAACATCATCTTCTCCACATTCTGTGGAAGCAACCTCCTACGCCTTTCGCTGACAAGGTTCCCGGCTGCACTAAACACTCTTTCGGAGTACACACTGGAGGGGGGGCAACTCAGGTAAAATAGAGTCAGTTTGTACAGGGGCCTCCAAATTGCCTCTTTTTCCTGCCAGTACAGGTATGGACTGTCTGACATGCCTACTTGGATGCTGTCACCGATGTAATCCTCCACCATTCTGTCAATGGTGACAGTATCATATGCAGTGACAGTAGACATGTCAGAAATTGTTGCCAGGTCCTTCAGGCCGGACCAGATGTCCAAACTTGGTCCTGCCTGCCCTGCATCACCGCCAGCAGGTTGCTTAGGATACCTAAGTTTTTTCCTGGCAGCCCCAGTTGCGGGAGAAAATGAAGAAGGAGCTGTTGACGAGTCACGTTCCGCTTCAGCTGACAGTGTGTTCACCAGCAGGTCTTTGCACCTCTGCAGGCTTGTGTCGGCCGGAAAGAGAGACACCACATAGGCTTTAAACCTAGGATCGAGCACGGTGGCCAAAATGTAGTGGTCTGATTTCAACAGATTGACCACCCTGGAATCCTGGCAAAGCGAATGAAGGGCTTCATCCACAAGTCCCACATGCCAAGTGGAATCGCTCCGTCTTAGCTCCTCCTTCACTTTCTCCAGCTGCTTCTGCAAAAGCCTGATGAGAGGAATGACCAGACTCAAGCTGGCAGTGTCTGAACTGACTTCACGTGTGGCAAGTTCGAAGGGCTGGAGAACCTTGCACAACACGGAAATCATTCTCCACTGCGCTTGAGTCAGGTGCATACCCCCTCCTTTGCCTATGTCATAGGTGGATGTATAGGCTTGTATGGCCTTTTGCTGCTCCTCCATCCTCTGAAGCATATAGAGGGTTGAGTTCCACCGCGTCACAACCTCTTGCTTCAGGTGATGGCGGGGCAGGTTCAAGAGTGTTTGCTGGTGCTCCAGTCTTCGGCACGCAGTCGCTGAATGGCGAAAGTGGCCAGAAATTTTTCGGGCCACCCAAAGCGTCTCCTGCACGCCCCTGTCGCTTTTCAGAAAATTCTGCACCACCAAGTTTATTGTGTGAGCAAAACATGGGATGTGCTGGAATTTGCCCAGATGTAATGCCCGCACAATATTGGTGGCATTGTCAGATATCACAAATCCCCAGGAGAGTCTAAGTGGGGTAAGCCACTGGGCGATGATTTCCCTCAGTTTCTCTAAGAGGTTGTCGGCGGTGTGCCTCTTACTGAAACCAGTGATACACAGCATAGCCTGCCTTGGAACGAGCTGGCGTTTCTGAGATGCTGCTACTGGTGACGCTGCTGCTGTTGCTGCGTAAGGTGATACATCTACCCAGTGGGCTGTCACAGTCATATAGTCCTTAGTCTGCCCTGTTCCACTTGTCCACATGTCCGTGGTTAAGTGGACATTGTGTACAATGGCATTTTGCAGGACACTGAGGACACTTTTTCTGACGTTTCTGTACAGTCTCGGTATCGCCTGCCTAGTGAAGTGGAATCTAGACGGGATTTGGAACCGGGGACACACTACCTCCATCAATTGTCTAAATCCCACTGCACTAATGGCGGATACCGGACGCACGTCTAACACCAACATAGCAGTCAAGGCCTCAGTTATACGTTATGCTTCAGGATGACTGCTGTCGTACTTCATCCTCCTCGCTAAGGACTGTTGGAGGGTCAATTGTTTAGTAAAAGTAGTGGTGTTCCTACTTCCTCTCTGGGATGATGAATGACTCCCAGCAGCAGCAACAGCAGCTGCGGCAGCAGTAGGCGTAGCAATGCAGGATCCTCCGGAGGAATCCCGGATAGGAGAGTCAGTCATGCCAGTGACATGGCCTGCAGGACTACTTCCGATCCTGACTAAGGAGGAAATTGACGAGGAGGGAGTTGACGGTGTGGTTTGCAGGCGCTTGGATACAACAGGACAATGGGATTTAGGTATCCCTGGACTGCTTACGGTCTTAGCCAAAGTTTCTGAACTTGACAGTAATTTTTTGTGAACGCGCTGCAGGTGCCGTATAAGGGAGGATGTTCCTAGGTGGTTGACGTCCCTACCCCTACTTATTTCACCTTTACATATGGTACATATGGCAAGACAGTTGTTGTCCGGATTTGGATAGAAATATTGCCAGACCAAAGAGGTGGAATGTTTGGTCTTCTGCCCAGGCATGACTGTGATGGGCTTTTTCATCCCACGGACAACAACTGTCTCCCCCGGAGCCTGATTTAAACAAACCACATCACCATCAGAATCCTCCTCGCCAACTTCCTCCTCAGCGCCAGCTACACCAGTATCCTCATCCTGTTGTACTTCAACAGTGACATCTTCAATTGGCATATCAGCAAGTGGACTGTGGGTGCTCCTTTCAGCACTTGCAGGGGGCGTGCAAATTGTGGAAAGAGCCACCTCTTCCCGTCCAGTGCTCGGAAGGTCAGGCATCGCAACAACCACCACACTTGGACTCTCCTTGGGGATTTGTGATATCTTCGTAGAAAGCACAATTCTTCGCTGTGCTTTGACCAGCTTAACTCTTTTGATTTTTTTAGTGGGAGGAGGACTTCCATCATCATGTGAAGCTGAACCACTAGTCATGAACATACTAGGGATCGACCTTAGCCGTTCCTTGCCACTCCGTGTCGTAAATGGCATATTGGCAAGTTTACGTTTCTCTTCAGCTGATTTAAATGTTTTTTTCAAGGTCATTTTCCTGAACTTTGTCATTTGGGATTGTATGTGCCCTCTATTATGACATTGGGCATCGGCCTTGGCTGACGACGTTGATGGCATGTTATCGTCTATGTCATGACTAGTGGCAGCAGCTTTAGCACTAGGAGGAAGTGGTTCTTGATCTTTCTCTATTTTATTTTTATCGGAGAAAGTTTGGTCCTCCATTTATGTTATATAGATTTGATATATACGTGCGGCTAAACACAGAAAATATTTTTTTATTTTTGCTGGAGAGTAGTGCACTTTGCGGGTTACACCAGCCTTTAAGAAATGAGCCAGCCGGCTCTTTACTTATGGGACACAGGCGCACGCTTGGCGCTGCTCCTTTGTTGATGCACGTGCGGCTACTGCGCACACAATTCACAAACAGAAAATAATTTTTTTGTTGGTTTGGACTGGAGTGTACTTTGGGGGTTACAGCACCCTTTAACGGTCAAGCCAGCCGGCCCTTTACTTATGACACAGGCGCACGCTTGGCACTACTTTGTTGATGCACGTGCGGCTACTGCGCACACAATTCACAAACACAGAAAATATTATTTTTTTTTGGTTTGGACTGGAGTGTACTTTGGGGGTTACAGCACCCTTTAACGGTCAAGCCAGCCGGCCCTTTACTTATGACACAGGCGCACGCTTGGCACTACTTTGTTGATGCACGTGCGGCTACTGCGCACACAATTCACAAACACAGAAAATAATATTTTTTTTGGTTTGGACTGGAGGGTACTTTGGGGGTTACAGCACCCTTTAACGGTCAAGCCAGCCAGCCCTTTACTTATGACACAGGCGCACGCTTGGCACTACTTTGTTGATGCACGTGCGGCTACTGCGCACACAATTCACAAACACAGAAAATAATTTTTTTTTTGGTTTGGACTGGAGTGTACTTTGGGGGTTACAGCACCCTTTAACGGTCAAGCCAGCCGGCCCTTTACTTATGACACAGGTGCACGCTTGGCACTACTTTGTTGATGCACGTGCGGCTACTGCGCACACAATTCACAAACAGAAAATTATTTTTTTTTTGGTTTGGACGGGAGTGTACTTTGGGGGTTACAGCACCCTTTAATGTTCAAGCCAGCCGGCCCTTTACTTATGACACAGGCGCACGCTTGGCACTACTTTGTTGATGCACGTGCGGCTACTGCGCACACAATTCACAAACACAGAAAATAATTTTTTTTTTGGTTTGGACTGGAGTGTACTTTGGGGGTTACAGCACCCTTTAACGGTCAAGCCAGCTGGCCCTTTACTTATGACACAGGCACACGCTTGGCACAACTTTGTTGATGCACGTGCTGCTACTGCGCACACAATTCACAAACACAGAAAATATATTATTTTTTTAGCACTTGGGGGGAGCACCCCTGATGGACAGAGCACCCCCTGGACAACACTACAGCACCCCTTTAGGACTGGGACACTGCACAGGACTTTGGAGTGGACACAGCCCCTATGGAGAACTGACTGCACAACACAGTCCAGCCGGCCCCTATGGACTTTGAAGTATTGGACACAGCCCCTATTAACAACAGCAGCACAGCACAACACAGCCAGCCCCTATGGACTTTGAAGTAGTGGACAACAGCAGCACTACACTACACTACACAGCCCAGCCAGCCCTAACTCCCACCCTCCCTCTTCACTGTCCACAGCCGAGTGAGAAAATGGCGCCGACGCGGGTACCTTATATAGGATCCAAAACCCGCAAGACTCGGAAGGCGGGATGATGACGTTTTGTCTCGATTTCAGATCCGAGTAAGGCGGGAAAAGTCGAGCCTGACTCGGATCGGACTCGGATCGGGGGGGCTCGGGGGGGTTCGGATTTCTGAAATCCGAACCCGCTCACCCCTAATATATACAGTGGTCAAAGTGGGAATTTTATAGTGGGGGTATGGAAAATCTAA
Organism: Taudactylus pleione; assembly: GCA_031769625.1. Taxonomy (NCBI): domain Eukaryota; kingdom Metazoa; phylum Chordata; class Amphibia; order Anura; family Myobatrachidae; genus Taudactylus; species Taudactylus pleione. The sequence continues at coordinate 4,452,194 of JAUIMM010000601.1, forward strand.
GGTTGCACTTATGTGCGTGTCCTAACGACGTGCTCTTTTTCAGTAGTATAGTGTACCATACCGTAGTACCCCATATACACATTATGCCACACAATAGTAGTGTCCCCTATACAATGCCCACAGTAGTAGTGCCCTTTATGCAATGCCCACAGTAGTTGTGCCCTCATACAATGCCCACAGCTGTAGTGCCCTTATACAATGCCCCCTATGCAGTGCCCACAGTAGTAGTACTCTTTATACAATGCCCACAGTAGTAGTGCTCCTTATAGTAGTGACCCCTATACATTACCCCACAGTAGTAGTGCCCTTATGCAATGTATACAGTAGTAATTCCCCTATGCAGCGCCCCTGGTAGTAGTGCCCCCTATACAATGCCCACAGTAATAGTGCTCTCTATACAATGCCCACAGTAGTAGTGCCATTATACATTGCCCACAATAGTAATAGTGCCCACTATACATTTCCAACAGTAGTAGTGCCCCTTGCAGTAGTGCCTCCTATTCATTGCCCACAAGAGTAACAGTGACCCCAATACATTGGCCACAATAAAAGTGCCCCTTGTATTAGTGCCCACAGTATATACTAGTAGTGCCCCTTGCAGTAGTGCCCAGAGTAATAGTGCCTCTTGTGCCCATATTAGTGCCCCTTGTAGTAGTGCCCCTTCTCCCACAGTGCACAATGCATAGTCCTCTCCCGTCAGCTCCGCGCTCTGCACTGTGGGAGAGGGAGAGACGTCATGATGTCTCTCCTCAACACGCACTGCAGGAGCCGGGAGGCGGAGCTTAGGAGTGAGCTCCGTCCTCCGGCTGCAGGGAAGGAGTCGCCGGGCGCCTGCTGGTAACATAAACTCAGCAGGTGCCCGGCATATGGAGAAGGCAGCATCAGCGCCTTCTCCATATGCCTCTCGGCGGCGGGCAGGTCAGTGCTGGAAGTGCTGGTATACCATACCGTTGTATACCGGCTCACTTCGAGCACTGTATATATATATATATATATGTAGCAATGGGAGAACATGGCGCCAAAAGATAATAAACACCCTATTCAATAAAATAGGAAGAAGTCCTACTCCTTAAAACCAGTTGTATTCAAGTTATATATAGCTTTTCAAATATAAAAGGTATAGTGTATAGCACTCCCCTATAGTATGGGTGTCAGCTCAAACAGAAGAAGTACAGCATTGGTGATCTGCTGTTAATAGACTTATGAAAACATTGAATCTGTTTAAAAGCGCCTACGTGCTAAACAAAGTGCTGTGCGTGCATAAATATTATTAATAAACTTCAAAAATAAATAATAATTAATAAATATTATTAATAAACTTCAAGAAGATCAGTATTAAATATCTGTGTTCTTTTAACCAATAAAGTGCAGAGTGCAAATGTGAAACAATTTCCTTAATAACACAAATAAAACAGTGGTACCATCTAGGAAAGTGCGAGTGAAAATAAAATATTACTCAGACTATAATATACGTAAAATACACAAAATTTATTTTAAGACAAGAAACATAGTATAAAAATCAAACAATAAAAAATATAAGTTTTATGCAGAAATAAATGTGCTATACACAGCAAATACAAAGTTGTCACTGACTGGTATATGGGGGTATGCACAGATAAATAAATATTATAAAAAAGACATAACAATAAATATAGTTTAAAAAAGGATTCTGCGGCTTATCTGATAAGGATGTTAGTAAAGTTCATGAGAGGTAAGTGGAGCATCCAACGCGTTTCATCTGCCAATCAGACTTCTTCAAGGAATGAAAAGCTCCTGTGGGGTGTCTGGTTTATAAACCCCCTTAATAGGGACAAACTAGCCTCAATTTGTAATCGATTAGGTCACTTCCGGTTTTTGTGTAATAATTGATTCAGTGACCAAAAAAAAAGCCAAATAAATAGATCAATGGTAGTGTGAATGGAATAAAAAGTGGTATCACGCTATTAGTTCAATAAAAAATGCATACAGAGATTCTTTTATTTCTATAAGTTGCGAAATGAGTCCTGCACGTTATGTTACTTCCGCCAGTCTTACGATCTCCCCGAGCGGCACTTCCGCCCTTCTCCTCGGGTCAATCTATGAAGCGTCATCATTGGCTGGTTACGACATCCGCCTTTGAGACGCGTCACTTCCATTCATGTATTCATCCCGGTAGCGGCCATCTTGGTCCTCGCTTAGGTGCATCGCGGCCATCTTTGTCCACCCGATTTCTCCTCGTGGTGTCCTGTCATCTGCGTTTCTCCATCTTTGTTCAACTTGTAGCTTCCGCCCTTGTTGTGAATGTTGTGGCTATTAGTCATCACGCAGCATCCGCCCTTACTGGCAGAATAATCTTCAGCCATCTTTCTCCTCACATATGAACGGTGTTGCCATCTTGGTCCACCCATGGATTCAGGCCATATTATTCTAATAATAGAAATCAAATAATTATAGGCATTTTTTTATGTTACCAGCAGGCGCCCGGCTGCAGGGAAGGAGTCGCCGGGCGCCTGCTGGTAACATAAACTCAGCAGGTGCCCGGCATATGGAGATGGCAGCATCAGCGCCTTCTCCATATGCCTCTCGGCGGCGGGCGGGTCAGTGCTGGAAGTGCTGGTATACCATACCGTTGTATACCGGCTCACTTCGAGCACTGTATATATATATATATATATATATATATACTGCTCACAGAGGTAGCACTCAGAGAACTTCCAATAAGGTCAGAAGAATAGCAATAATTTAATGCAAATACATCAATGTTTTGGGGCTACACGCCCATTCCTCAGGATGCAAAGTACAGATAAAAAGTACAACAAACAAACATCGAGTAAAATAGCTCACCCCTCTTGACGCGTGCTGCTCCTCTCACTCACTGCGCCGGGAACAGACCCGGAACTGGAGCAACAGGATGCGCTGGAAATTGCATTCAATCTGCCCCAAGGTCAGCATTACGGCTGACCTTGGGGCAGAATGTGGGTCTTGAGAAAGGTCCCTGCATGGACCAAAACGTCGACCAAAGACAACTGTCGTCTTAACTGATGAAAGAATAAAGTGCTGAGTATACTTTTCTCTTTTTGGATTAAGCCTGGTGAGTGCACTCTTATTTACTTGGATATATATATATATATATATATATATATATATATATATATATATATATATGCAAACCGGCACAGACAAGCACTCCAGGTGTTTCCAATAGTGCCTGGGTACACATCCAGGGTTGCTCACAAGCTCCCACACACTGCTGCTGGTGTAGTTCTTTTATGAAGTCCCTGGAGTGTTGCCCTTTGCTGTGTTTCTATTGAAGAGGACCACCAATTTGTCTCATAAAGGGATTTTTTTGCAGGGATAGGGTATGATTTAGATTAGGGGTGAGCGGGTTCAGATTTCTGAAATCCGAACCCCCCCGATCCGAGTCTGGCTCGACTTTTCCCGCCTGACTCGGATCTGAAATCGAGGCAAAACATCATCATCCCGCCTTCCGGGTCTCGCGGGTTTTGGATTCTATATAAGGTACCCTCGTCGGCGCCATTTTCTCACTTGGCTGTGGACAGTGAAGAGGGAGGGTGGGAGTTAGGGCTGGCTGGGCTGTGTAGTGTAGTATAGTGCAATGTAGTGTTGTGCTGTGCTGTGCTGCTGTTGTCCATAGGGGCTGTGTCCACTCCTCCAAAGTCCATAGGGGCTGGCTGTGTTGTGCTGTGCTGCTGTTGTCCATAGGGGCTGTGTCCACTCCAAAGTCCTGTGCAGTGTCCCAGTCCTAAAGGGGTGCTGTAGTGTTGTCCAGGGGGTGCTCTGTCCATCAAGGGTGTTCCCCCCAAGTGCAAAAAAAAAATATATTTTTTCTGTGTTTGTGAATTGTGTGCGCAGTAGCCGCTCGTGCATCAACAAAGTAGAGCCAAGTGTGCGCCTGTGTCATAAGTAAAGGGCCGGCTGGCTCATCCGTTAAAGGGTGCTGTAACACCCAAAATGCACTCCAAATAATCTATTTTTTTTTCTGTTTGTGAATTGTGTGCGCAATAGCCGCACGTGCATCAACAAAGTAGCGCCAAGCATGCGCCTGTGTCATAAGTAAAGGGCCGGCTGGCTTGACCGTTAAAGGGTGCTGTAACCCCCAAAGTGCACTCCAAACAAAATAAAAAAATATTTTCTGTGTTTGTGAATTGTGTGCACTGTGGCCGCATGGTTATCAACATAGTTGCGCCAAGCGTGTGCCTGTGTCATGCGTAAAGGGCCGGCAGGCTTGACTGTTAAAGGGTGCTGTAACCCCCAAAGTGCACTCCAAACAAAATAAAAAAATATTTTTTGTGCTTGTGAACTGTGCGCAGTAGCCGCACGTGCATCAACAAAGTAGCGCCAAGCGTGCGTCTGTCTGTCATAAGTAAAGGGCCGGCTGGCTCATCTGTTAAAGGGTGGTGTAACCCCCAAAGTGCACTCCAAACAAAATAAAAAAATATTTTCTGTGTTTGTGAATTGTGTGCACTGTGGCTGCACGTGCATCAACAAAGGAGCAGCGCCAAGCGTGCGCCTGTGTCCCATAAGTCTGTTAGAGGGTGGTGTAACCCCCAAAGTGCACTCCACAAAAAATAAACAATTCTTTTTTTTCTGTGTTTGTGTGCGAAATGTATGCGCAGTAGCCGCACGTGCATCAACACAGCAGCAGCGCCAAGCATGCACCTGTGTCATAAGTCAAGGGCTGGTTTGGACATCTGGTCCGGACTGAAGGACGTGCCAACAATTTCTGACATGTCTACTGTCACTGCATATGATACTACTGTCACCACTGACAGAATGGTGGAGGAATTATTTTCTGTGTTTGTGAATTGTGTGCACTGTGGCTGCACGTGCATCAACAAAGGAGCAGCGCCAAGCATACGCCTGTGTCATAAGTAAAGGGCTGGCTGGCTTGTCCGTTAAAGGGTGCTGTAACCCCCAAAGTGCACTCCAAAAATAAAAAATTCTATTTTTTTTTTCTGTCTTTGTAAATTGTGTGGGCTGTAGCCGCACCTGCATCCTCAAAGCAGCAGCGCCAAGTGTGCGTTTGTCTGTTAAAGGGTGATGTAACCCCCAAAGTGCGCTCCACAAAAAATAAAAAATTCTTCTTTTTTTTCAGTCTTTGTGAATTGTGTGGGCTGTAGCCGCACCTGCATCCAAGGACAATTGCATCTTGCACCTCTTTTTTCTCTTTGCATTATGTACTGTTTGGGGCCTAGTTTTTCAAACTGCCATCCTGTCTGCCACTGCAGTGTCACTCCTAGATGGGCCACGTGTTTGTGCCGCACACTCGTGTCGCTTAGCATAGTCATCCAGCTACCTCGGTGTAACCTTTTGGACATAAAAACACTACTGTGAGGTGTGAGGTGTTCAGAATAGACTGGAGATAAGTGGAAATTAAGGTTATTGATTTAATAATAGCATAGGAGCAGAAAAACCAACACATTCTGTGATTTTAGCTGTTTTTATGCTTTTTTTTCAAAAGAATACAGATCCAAAACACAAAACCCAGAACCCAAAACATGGAAGGGTGGTTTTGGCAAAACCAATCCAGATCCAAAACATGAAGAAAGATCCAGATCCAAAACCAAAACACGAAAAGTGGCCGGTGCACACTCCTAATTTAGATGTAGATGCAATGCCGTTATTTAAACAGATTAAGTGATTGTTAGCCATTACGCATGCATGTAAGCTGTACTGTACACACACAATGATTGAACTGCGATTATCCTCACACGGAAGATTCACTCGCAAAGTAAGTGACATGTAGTCAGCATTTGGGGGAGGTAACAGGGGTGGTTAGAAAATTTGCTGGCATGTTGGTCCAATTAAACACTGTTTTCTGAGCGTCCATAAATTAGTCACTGCATCCTTGCACACAGCAGGAAGCTCTCTCTGTGCCTGAAGACCCGATATGTCTGCGACAGTTTAGACGTACTCAGAAGGCTAATGGCTGCCTGATGTGCATTTGAGGTTTCTGATATTGTGCATGAACGGTAGATGCTATCAGTGGGCTTCTCTAAATACTGGACAGTGAGTCATTAGCCTATTTTAGCAATTGCGAACTGTGAGAGATCGCAGGCCCATAGTTTTGAAGACACAAGACCCCCAAATAAATACTTTGCCTAGGACCCTATGGGATCTTAATCCAACTCTGTAAGCAAGGCATGTGCACCATGTTCCTAGATACTATGCGCAGTATACTCATGCACATTACCAGAGTCTGCTCGGGAACTGCATCCATGAAAGAATGGGGGGCACACAGAGAAAGCACATAGGACCCCTCCCCTCTTAAGCTGCTACTGAAACACACACGGAATACTAAATACAATAAAAAAAATAAACTATTAACTTATTTATAAAATAAATCCCACTGTTTTCATTAAGAAGCACTCCCACTCACCTAGAAAACCTGACCTTAGTACTATGCAACTAAAATTTAAATGTGTAATGGTGCGTACACACTGGGCGATTAAAGTGGACGACTGAACGATAACGATATCGTTATCGTTCAGTCGTCCACTTTATCGTCCATTTTTACCTCAAAAAACTATGAACGATAGCGACGATGCGCGTCCCCGCGGGTCGTTCGTCATTATCGTTCATCGGGTTAACATGCAAGCCAACCTGACGATTTTGTCAGTTTGCTGCATGTTATGGAATGGGGGAGAGAGCCCGGCGCTGAACGATATTGTTAATGATATTGTTCAGCGGGTGTGCTCAATGTCATGAACGACATTGAGCACAGCCTGCCGGGGACATACTAGACGATATCGCTCAGGGAGCATATAGTCTAGTGTGTACGCACCTTAAGTGTTGACTCTTTGATAGAGCTACCCATACTTGCTTACTTTTGAAAACTACTTTCAGGGAGATTGTAGAAAGCAGTAGAATGAGCCGCATGTAGAACGGCTCTCCGCTGTCGGGGCGTGGTCAGGTCTGCCCAAAGGGTGTGTTTAGCTCCACCAATGAGCATATCTATATCCACTGAGGGGTTTGTCCTGCTGTGGAAGTTGAAAACTATAGTACTATGAGCAGTATGCTGCCAGAGCAAGTTTGTGTATGGGTAGTAACAAAGGACAAATGGAAGTCCCGCCTAATTCACTACAAGTGTGGTAATCTGATACACGCCCCCTCCCCTCCTCATTAAAAATATGTTCCCAGATCCTTCCTACCTTCTTTAAAATCAGACCCACCGCTGATTGGACAGCCTTCCTCAATTATGATCATACACCATTACTGACAACCCCCCACCTCAATTATGATCATACACCACACTTGACAAACTCCCTCTTCAATTGGAAATCCCCTAGTCCTGACAATCTCCCCCTCCTTCCTCAATATACTTTATAATTAAATAAGTCTCAAAGCTGACAACTCCCGCAATTAAAATCACAGACTTGTCCCCCAAACCAAACAACCCCTTCTTCCTCAATTAACATCATGTCCCAGAAGTGTCCTTCCCTTACCTGCCACCCCTCCCCCCTCAATTACTAGCATGATCCAACTGCCTCAAATCTGGTAAATACAAATCCATTTTAAATGAGACCTCAGATCCATGGGGGTGGCCCATTACTCAACATCCTCCTGCTGCTGCTGAGGTCCCTCACATCTTCGACCCCGGCTCTCTCCCACTCTGCATGGCACAGCAGTTTCCAGGAGCATCCACTGCCTGGCACCTAGCCGTGGACCCAAATTCTTTGACATGTACCGCCCTGGGGAGGGGGGGAATGCCCTCCTGACCCCTACTTACACCACTAAGGTGGTGCGCATGTGGTGCTTGGACCGGCTGCAGGGGATGGGAAGAGGGCGCTACTGCTATCGTCGCTGTCAGTCCCTGCCATCAGACAGACTCAGAGCCGGCACGGCAGTGAGTGATTTGGCAGTGCTAGGCGGCCACAACTTCCTGCAACCCGTGGTGGCCGGCCTATCTTATTAAGCTAAATTACGTCACATGTCGTGACATCCTCGCACCTGGGCCCCGTCCCCGTCACAGCCGACTTGTGCATGCACAGGGCATTTTTCGACGGGGCAGTGGGGAAATCGGGGGGGTTCTTTACACTTTCTGGGGTAGCGGGAGCTCCTAGCTTATAGCAGGAGGCTCCCACGTAAATCGGGAGGGTAGGTAAGTATGGAGCTACCTATAGGAGCGAAACACGTTAGGAGAATATCACAGTGGTCCCAACTTGCCTGGTAACTGGAAGAAGACCTTTGAAATCTGACTGTTAATTTAAAAGAGACACTTCAGTGTTCTTTACCCGTTTGATTACCGTAGGAGGTCCTGGGAGCTTGGCCTCCGCTACATACTGCCGCACTGCTGTAGGCAAGCCCCGTTCCGGAAGAGCATTTGATCACCTCGCTGCTGAAAGTGAGCCGTAGTCCGGATTAGCATCTGACCACCGCACTGTAATTCATATTGCTACACAGGTGCATGCTCCTGGAGGGAGCGGGTGGGCTGCTCCATTCCGTTTAAACACAACCTTGCTACAGCTACATATATGCAGTTACAACGTATCCATTTTTTCAGAGAGAAATTGGAGTTGTTTGATATTGGAACATTGAGGGCTGTAAGTTGAATACTCCTTCTCATATTGGGGGATATGTATCAACAGATTTTTCCAGAAAAAAAAGTGAGAAAAAGGATTTTAGTCTAATTTTCGCTATAAATAAGTATCGTGGGAATGTAAGAAAGTCTATCATTATAAATTTTGCTATTTTTTTTTTATTTTTGCTTTTTTTATTTATTTTTTTCTATTGAAAATGAATGAAACCTTTATGTATCACTGTTTTATCATGCATTTGTTACGAAACTTATCATTCATGTTTTTTGTCAGCCTTTGCTAGCATTAATTGTATTAGGGCATCATAAATCTTCCTATAAAATTAATTTTTTTCCTCCTTTTTTGTGAAATAAAGTACTTATTTATAATCGAAATGACCAATGCTATATATATATATATATATATATAGATTTTTTTTTTTTTTTAATAAACATTTTTATTAACTATAACCTATATTCTCTTTTTTATCATTAGAATGAACATTTGCTTTTATTGTCAGATAAATGGGTGCACAATTACAATCACATACTTCTCCTGTAGAAGAATGGAGTTGTTTTCATTATGGTGAGTGGCAAGCTCTGTATACAGTATATATATATATATATATATATATATATATACACACATACACACACACAGGGGATGGCACTCCGGGTCAATATAGAAATAATTCAGCCCACACAGCTATGGAAGGTCAACGTTTCAGAGGTGCTACCTCTTTTATCAATTTGATAACACCTCTGAAATGTTGACCGTCTATAGCTGAGTGGGATGAATCATTTCTACATTGTCGAAGCTGGATGATTGGCTGAGACCAGATCTTAAATTAATATCGGGCGACGCCATCTTGTGTTGCCCCTGACGACGCCATCTTGCGTCGTCAGCATGAAACCATTGTGTGCGATGCTAATATGCGATTATTAGCATTGTGCATCTGCATTGCTACCGCATATTGTTAAAAGTCCTACCATACCCCATACACACATTAATTAAAACATAAAATAAACAAGATGCACAGCGCACATTTGCACTGTTTATCAAAGCACTCTACACATAAACGCACCACGCATATTACCGACTATACACATATCATCACATATCACTTATAAAAAGGTTCCTCCACAGTAAAAGCTAAATATTAGAGGTTTTATGAGCGAATACTTATGTTGTGAAATGTAATGTATACAATATTTAAGGTACATAAGCTAGTTGACATATCATGTTTGGTACCATTCTAAAGCACTGTTTGTGTGCAGATTTCCAGTTTGACCCGCAAGGAAATCGCATAATGCGTTCGCAAGATATGAACAATATGAAAATAGTGGTTAGAATGTGAAACTGTATGAAGTGTTTTTTACTAATTTAAAACCAGTTCTTTGGCGGGAAAACCACACAAAGCAACATCTGAGGAACTTGAACATACCCCTAGTGATGCTATATGAACTGTCCAATGACCTGCATTGTACCAGAATGTCCACGAGCAAGATCCAATGGAAACCCGTTAAGTAGTTTCTTTGTTCTGGGAGGGTATATAGCTTGCATACTGGTTCTAGTGTACAGCCATTCTTTTTGGATGACCACGGGCTTCTGGACTGATGACTGTATACTGGGACCAGTGCGCACGCATATGTATTGGGCTGTATCTTATATTCTGTATTTAATTGTCTTTGCGCTAATTGTGCTAAATGAAGCGTGTAACTTTCTTTTATTGCAATAAGAACTTTTGTGCTTTGGAACCACAATAATTGTCTGGATAGCGATTATTTCTCTCTAGCAATTAAAGGGTATTCATAGATGGGGGCTTGCAGTTGATATCACGCCACCATAATTGGCACGATAGCAAACGTACCTCAATTCCGCAACAGAGGGTGGAAGGCACCATAAGCGGGCAAGAACACACTGTGTTTGAAACCCTGCTACCATTCAGTGTTGTGGAATCGATGTCCTTTATTGTGTGATCTTAAGGGGCGCTGATTAGGAACTTAGGGACAAGAGAGAAAGGTTTGTTTCTTTTATTGTTTGCGTTTTGTGTGCTAGTCGCATTATTGTGTATGTAACTAGTCGCAAAATAGTGTAATTTTTATTTCCGCGCTTTTGTGTATCAGTCGCATTATTGTGTATGCGACTAGACGCACAATAGCGTATACGTGTTTCCGGTATTGCTGCCACGTGTTCAAGCTAATTTTTTAAGATTGCATTGTTGCATTGATAGCGTGATTAGATTGTTTTAAGTCTCTTAATCATACTGCCATATCTGAGAAAAAGTGTCATTTCTTTTCTGCGCAGAAAAGGTGCATGATAGACATATATTTGTAGTGAGAATAGGGGTACTGGGTGTTCCCTATTAGTAGGGGTACTGTGTGTTCCCTAGACCTAGGAGTACTGTTTGTTTCCTGGGTACACAAAGCAGGTGTATTGCAGAAAGGGGTGCTGTGCGTTCCCTACTGATAGGGGTACTGTGTATTCCCTAGAGGTGAAATCGTCTCTCAGTGTGATCGCAAAATCCATTGATCAGTTAGATTCTTTGGGCATTGCGATTAAACCACATGGTTGGGGCAGACCGTGATTGTGAACTGAGTCGTGGTGGAGAAAATCACTGCTAGCAGTGGAGAGTACTCTAAAAGGGATTGTTTTTCTTTTTTTTCGGGGTACTGTGTGTTCCCGTTGGTGTGGGGTACTGTGTGTTCCCACTGGTTAGGGGTACTGTGTCTTCTCTATCCGGAAGGCAGGATATTGTATAGGTGGCATTCTGCTGCTTGTTGTACAGGTTGACTGTAATGATTAGTGAGTTGGTTGTACACAGCGGGTGAAGGGGAGTGGACGCAGCTTGTGAATTCGTCCACCAGTCCACATACTAGCGAAAAGTGCTTAGCATTTTCTCAGATGAGTGCCAGGCTAACGCTAGGTATGGTGGACAATGTGCTGCTTTTGAAAAGGCTGACAGGGTCGGCACGGCATATAATGCATAAGAAGTACAGACCGTATGCAACTACGCACTGTAATGTATAGGTTAGAATGACAAGGAAGTGTGTGAAACCTTATCTGAAGATTGGTAGTTTTGATGAGGACATATTGAACAATGTTAGAGATAGCATCTGTGTGGTGAAATCTCTGAAGAAAAGAGTAGAATATAACGATTGCTTGAAACTGTGGCAGCATGAGGGAAACGTGGCGTAGCAGTGTGCACGTGGCGCAAAATAGCGTCATGCGCACGACGCAAGGGAGTGCGCACATAACACAAAATAGCGTTGTGTACGCGCCATAAGGGAATGCCTATGCATGGCATGGTATCAATGTCAAAAGTACAGTTAGTAGTGCAGGCACACCTCCACCGCCCTATGTGGTGGGAGGTAAAGATACAGCCCATACCAAAAATGATGAAAATGTAACAAGTAACTTGAACCCTCTCCTGAGTAATTATAAGGAAAATATTCACAAAGCACATGATGAACCTGTTGTAATGTCAGCCATTTCTCATGCAGTTCAAATGTTAAATGTTCCTTCACAGCAGGTACAGGAAGTGCTACCACCCGCAGAAGCCATAGTGGAAACTGGTGTAAATAATATTATACGTTGCTGTAATAGACTGAACCCCCCAAGTACCAAGGCCAAAGGTAACGGTGTGGTAGGCATGCATCAAGTCCGGACAATAACAGTTCCGAACGGGAATCCGGACGCACGTGGTGTAGTGCCTACAAGGGAGGTAGCAATGCATTGTCCATGGACGAGAGCGGAGCTACATTCCATAATGAAAGATTTCTCTGACCCTAGAAAAGAGTTAGCAAAGTGTCACAGATTTATAAAAGATTTAGGTAATGCTCATGAGCCAACCAACAAATATTGGCAAGTGGTTTTATGGGCATGTCTTCCACACAATACCGACGTGAAAAAGTTTCTCACGGCTTGTGTATTGGATGGAGATAGTCCCTTAACTGACGAAAGTAATCAGGACAACATAACCCACATAATCACCTAATTGGCCGTATATTTTCCAGTGGTAGTTAACTGGAGTAAAAGTTTTACAATTAAGCAGGAGAGCGAGTCTGCAGAAGATTATTTTACCAGAGCGCTGCAGACTATTATCCAGTTCACTGGGACAGAGGACATAAAAGACAGCACGCACCACAGGGAAAGGGTCATAATGGTACTTATGGATGGTCTTAAAGACAATCTAAAGACCAGGGTTCAGACCTCACATACTGGGTGGAGGGGAATTACGATTGACACCCTCAGGGAAACTGCTATTGAACATGACAAAAACATCCTCAGGAAGACTGAAACACAGAGTGAGAAGCTAATGGCTGTTAGCATTCAAGCTCTTGAAACAATGCACCCACAGCCACCAGACACCTACTCACCTGCGCAGCTACAAGTTGTCAATACACATCATCCTTGCGCTGTCACAAATTACACAGCCATACCACACATATCACACTTGGCAACAAAACACATATCAACATTCCTTGCCTCAGAACACATTCCAAACACAGCCATAACCCCCATATCCACATCCCCAGCCATTATCTTTCCCCACTCCCCAACCCATACAACAACCTTTCAAACCATGCCTACCACAAAGGTGTTATAACTGCAACCAGAAGGGACACCTAATTAGGGACTGTAAAGCAAGGAAACAGGGAACTCCAAAACACCCCCAGAATGCAAGAAACTTTCAGCAATCGCCTGCTCACATAGTGGCAGTAAATGCTTTATTGGAGCAGGACAGTCAGCTCTAGGGGTCAGGTCACACCTGTAGTCTACAGCCAGTCAGGTTCTTTGATTTTTATATTGTACCTCAGCGCTCTACCTATGTATAGTATATTGTCTAAATAAATGAATAGATGTTGGTCTTTCTTAAAATTCTTTTATTTATCAATATATATTGCCCCTATCAGAATCATATACAGACTTTTTAACAGACACCTGCCGCGTCTATTGGCAGTATTGTAAAATGACAATTCTATGTTGTACCATGGATATAAAAGAATAACTTTTAACATGTGTCTGATTAAATCTCTGTATCAGATGAAAAGTAAATTGTTGCAACACATATATTAGATACTTTAAAATCTCCTGCTGGCACTAGGCGATTATAAGACATCCACATAAAACATTACAGCACGTATACATTACAAACTGACATTGGGGTGGGTGAGTGTGTGGGAGTGTGTGATAGACAAATATAATGGTGCTTAAGTGTATGTATTGGGGGGAGGGGGGGGATAGGGATTATGTAGTTGTATTGTCCGGATGGTGTCCCGTTATATTGGATCAAAGTTATTTTTGTATGGGGAACCTGGTGAGGTCGTCGTTGAATCAATGAATAAATGGCTGTTTGAAAAGTTTATATAGCCGCTGGGGTCTGGCCGTAATGAGCCCCGTGGGTGACTTACCCTTCCTGGGCTGCAGAGACTCCAGTCTCTTATTGTTGGCGTCACGGACGATTACCGCTGGACTTCTGCCGTTCAGGTCCGTGAGTGGAGCTTTACCTCTCCGGCTTCCAGAGATGCGAGTCTCTTCTGATTCCTTCAGGTGGTATAGGCGGTGAGACCCGCTCCGTCTGTCGCGTGGTCTGCGGTCCCGCTCTGATGTTAGGCTATCAGTGTGTACCTCCGGCGTGGCTTCAATGCAAGTTTTGTCAGCGTGTATACGCGCTGTCCTAGTCCTCCATATATGCTTGTCCTGCAATCCAGTGCTGGGTCTCTTTTCCTGCTTATAGTGTCAGTACACCAACGCGTTTCGGCTTTGTCTAGCCTTTATCAAGTGAGGTTAACTGTTAGTACTAGGAAAGAACCTGTAATGACGGTTGATGTAGCTGGTACTAAACATACTTTTCTTGTAGACACAGGGGCAACCAGATCAGTGTTAAAATCTCCATCCACTTTACAGGTGACACCTGCAAGACAGTACCAGCAATGGTTGTAACAGGTAAAGTGCAGCATTATCTGAATCTGCAGAGGTTACTATTGGGCCATTGCATACCAGGCATTCCTTTATCCTGGCAGCGGCAGCTCCTACTAACCTACTGGGAAGGGATTTGTTGTGTAAAATGGGATGTATCATTTATTGTACCCCTGATGGTATATTTTTAGATATCCCAGTGAGAGTTGTGCACGAGGTAAGGGATATATTGGACACTCCACAAAGGTTAATGCTTCACTCTACCATCCTAGAGCAAAGTCCATCACAGGTAAAGGAGATGTTATCTCAAATACCGGGTTCCCTTTGGACCAAAGATGGACAGGACACTGGTTTAATGGTAAATGTAGCTCATGTAATGATCAACTTAAAGGTGGGAAGACAGGCTCCAAAAATTACTCAGTACCCTTTAAAACCAGAGGTGGAGTTAGGAGTGTATCCCACAATTGAGAGATTGCTCCAGCAGGGGATTTTAGTCCATACAGCTAGTGTAGCCAACAGTCCCATCTTTCCTGTTAAGAAGAGTGGTGGGAGGGGTTATAGGCTAGTACAGGACCTTAGAGTGGTTAATAAGGTAGTTGAGAGCCAATTCCCTGTAGTGCCAAACCCAGCTGTCATTCTCATGCAGATCCCACCAAATGCAACACATTTTACTGTTATTGACCTCTGTTCTTTCTTCTTCTCTGCCCGTCTTCATCCTGACTGTCAGTATTTATTCGCCTTCACATACAAGGGGATACAATACACATGGACATGGTTGCCCCAGGGATTCATAGACAGCCCCAGAATCTTCTCCCAGGCCTTACACGACTGTTTACAATCTTTTCAACCCACCCATGGATCTGTTCTAATCCAATATGTAGACAATTTATTGTTGTGTTCTGATTCATTTATGACATGTTTAAATGATACTAAACTACTGTTGCTTCATCTCTCACAGACAGGACACAAGGTTGCTAAGGACAAATTACAGCCATGCCAGACCAGGATTAAATACTTGGGACACTGCCTAACCCAGGGGCTACAACATCTGACTACTGACAGAATACAGGCTATACAGACCATGACACTGCCGCAAAACCAACAGCAAATCCATACCTTCTTGGGCATGTGTTGATACTGCAGATCATGGATCCCAGGTTTTTCTATTTTGGCTTTACCATTGCAGGACATTCTTCCTCAAAACCCGACCGTGTCACACACACTGAGGAAACAGAGCAGGCTTTCTTTAATCTTAAGGATAGTCTGACAAGAGCACCTGCATTGGGAATACCAGAATACAAAAAAAACTTTTGATTTATATTGTACAGAGGCTAATGGTTGCGCAGCAGGTGTCCTCACACAAAAACATGGTGATGCTAGTGGACCCGTAGCATACTACAGTGCACAATTGGACACTGTGGCAAGATCACTCCCAACGTGTTTAAGAAGTGTAGCAGCAACTGCTCTTTGGTCAGTAAGAGTGAGGATGTAGTGTTAGGCCATGATATGATTGTTTATACACCCCATGCTGTATCTGCTTTGCTGAATTCTGCCCAAACCAGACATGTTTCCTCAGCTAGGTTCACGAAATGGGAACTAGCTCTAATAGCACCTGCAAATATCACAATTAAATGGTGCAGTACGTTAAACTCAGCAATGTATTTACCATATGTGCCGCAGGATGCACAAAGGGTGGAGAGAGGTGATTCGCTGGTGGAAAGTGAGTTATGCAGGTATACTGATGCACATGATTGTATGGAATATTTGAATCAGACCTTTACTGCAAGACCTGACATACGTGATACACTTTTAGAAAATGTAGATGTGACATTTTACATGGATGGGAGTTGTCATAGACAAACTGACACTGGAGAGTTTTGTACAGGTTATGCTGTTGTAAATGACAAGGATGTTATAGAAGCCGAACCCCTTGGTCCACCACACTTGGCCCAAGTGGGGGAGCTGGTGGCACTAAGAAGAGCATGTGAGTTGGAAGAAGGCAAATCTGCTAACATATACACTGACTCTAGGTACGCCTTTGGGGGTCGTACACGATTTCGGAGCTCTATTGCATCTTAGAAATTTTATGACAGCAGCAGGCACACCAGTAGCACACTCAAAACATATAAAAGGACTATTGAGAGCAATTCCAATGCCAAAGGCAGTGGCCGTCATTAAGTGTAACGTCCATACATGAGAGGACGATCCGGTGTCACTGGGCAATAATAGAGCAGACGAAGCTGCCAAATGGGCAGCAGGGTTAAGAGTTAACATACCAGTTGATAAAATGATGATGTTTCAAACTACTGATATGCAGAAATTAATTGAGATGCAAAATTTGTGTTCCATTCAGGAAAAGGCAGTCTGGAGATCCAAGGGATGTGGGCAAGAGTCCTCTGGACTCTGGAGAGATGGAAAAGGTAAGCCGGTGGCTCCCAAGGCATACTACCCAAGCTTGGCTGAGGCAGCGCATGGCCTGACTCATCTGGGTAAACAAGGTATGTGCAAGTTGGTGAGGGTGTATTGGTGTGCACTTCTCATGCAGAAAAGAGGGCAATGTCCTGTCTGACCCGCTTGAGGAAAAATGTTGGAAAAACAATACCGACTGAGCCATCTCACATCCCTCCGACAGACGGACCTTTACAGGTAATACAAATTGATTTCATCCAATTACCACCCTGCAGGAATCTCAAGTATGTATTACTTTGTACAGATGTGTTTTCTAATTTGGTAAAGACATATCCAGCTGCCACTAATACTGCTGCGTTTACTGCTAAAAAGATTGTTCAGGAATTTGTATGCAGGTACAGTATCCCTAGAATCATAGACTCATTTCACTGGTGATGTCTTTCAGAACATGTGTAAGTTGATGGGAATTAATAGTAGACTTCATACCCCCTATCGACTGCAAGCCAGTGCCAAGGTGGAGAGGATGAACAGTACTATTAAGAATAAACTGAATAAGTTCATGGCAGAAACTGGACTAGGTTGGCCAGAAGCCATACCACTAGTCCTTCATAGCATCAGAACTCCTAGACTCCCTCTTAATTTGTCACCCTTTGAGATACTGTTCAGGAGACAACCTCATCTGATTGTAAGTCCACAGGAATATTTGAAGAGTAACAACGAGGTTACTGTGAAATTTCTTATAACCATGAGTAAACAGTTGAAACAGCAACAGCAGAAATTGAAATTGTTGTCACCTGATATGCCAGAAACAAACTGTCATGATGTTGAACCTGGAGAATTTGTTATGATCAGAACTTTCTTACGTTCAGGTTGTCTGACAGATCAGTGGGAAGGTCTGTATCAAGTGTTGCTGACATGTACAACATCCTTGAAAGTGGCAGAGATAGATACCAGGGTCCATTCCACTCACTGCAGAAAGGTCAACTATCTGGTGGAGATACAAGGTGGAGTCGAGGCAGATGACGTAGACCTGTCAATTGCGAGCTTGTTCCAGGAGAGTTAAAGACTGCAGTGAGATACCTGAGCAAGGGAAATTTACAGTCCACTATTTCAGCAATGGAATGGCGGGCTGGGTTTGCATTGCTATTTTCTTCCAGAGTTCTCATCATCCTCGTTTGGTTCGGGATGTCCTGTTTCTGTAATGGTGGGCAGATGATGGAGGGAGAGGTCGATGGTGATATCAATGGAGTGGAGTCGGGAGAAGGAGCAATACAGTCGCAAGGGCGGTATCTGACCAAACCCAGTACAGTAATTAAGAGATCCCTCATTCTAGAAACTCGGAGTCAGTGTGAAGGTCTATTGTCTGAGGAATACTGTATGTGTGTGAAAACTGTGGATCTCAAATTGATAAAAAGTGCTTCCAGCGATGCCAGTCCAAGAGTAACCTGTATTTGGGTGAGCATCCTTTAGAGGATTACCATTCCTTAGTGGGTAAGGTTTTAAACCAGACTGAGTGTTGGGTTTGCACTCATGTGCCTCAGGGACAACATAATGTAGCTTTAGTACTACTCCCATTAAATGTCTCTGAGGTTCTTGCATTACTTAAGGGGAAAAAACTGGACAGGAAATTCGTTAAGTCCAAGCCTCCAAATTTTAAGCTTCATCAGTACCAAGTGGATAGATCCCTGTTATGTCTAAACATCACCAATTACAATAAACCAGGAAATTGGGAGGTGTCCAGGAACAATCAGACAATGACCTTTTCACAAAGAGCTGATAATGAACCAGTAGATGGTGAACTTATACGCAACATTACCAGTGGAAGACACTTCCGGTATAAATATACACTTAGTTCCACCAAGGTAATGGTTGGCAGAGTACCAGAAGGGTACTGTGCAGTTATTGTACAACCTAAAATATGTATTAGTCAAATGGGAAAATCTGGGGTAGGATTATTTGTCAGAGAATTGTGCCTGATGATAATGATGCATTCTATCCCTTATGTACTCCCAGACGATGTGTATTTATATGTGGAAGAAAAGCATATAAATGGCTCACTCCAAGTTCTGAAGGTTTATGTTATCTGGGAAGGGTACTCCCAGAGGTTATGACCCTTACACATGGTGAAATGCTTGGTATTCATAAAAACACACCATCACCATATCTTCACGCACAGTATGAACACAGAGACAAAATAAATATGATACCTGGTGATGTACATACAGCCACACAGTTGATTAGCGAAACAACTGGCTTCCAAATTTTGGTAGCACTAGATCCCACCAGGATCACTCAGGGTACTTTAAATTTTAGATACATCCAAGACCTTGCTAAATTAATAGATAATATCACCAAGATGTATGATGGCACATTCAGGTACACTGGTAAGGAGCAACAGGCCTATAAGAAAGAACTTGTGCAACATAGACTAGTATTAAATTATTTAATAGCTGTTACTGGTGGATACTGTGTGACTCTGGCCACCCAAATTGGTGTCAAGTGTTGCGCTTACATCACAAATAATACTGGTGATCCCAAGGAGGTGATAGACCGGAGGATGGATGAGATTCTGCAGCTGAAATGGGAATTTCGAAAGAACCATTATGCCTCATTGACTGAGGTAGAGGAAAAGGTAGAAGCGTGGTTCTCATGGTTGAACCCTGTAAAACAGTTCTCTGGTCTAGGAGAGTGGGTCCAGGAAATGGTTGCTAGTGTAGGCAAACTCCTGATCCTCATATTGGTTGTCATCTTAGTAATTGGCTTATGTGTCAGATGCGTTCCTGCTGTGTTGAAGTGTGGAAAATGTAATGCTAAGGTAAACCGAGAGAATGAAATTATGATGGTGGTTAGTAGTAATAGTATGCATACTAAGGTAAATGAAGAACTGCATTACAATACTGAACTAGAATGTACCATCAGATGATGTATAGATTTAGCCATGCATGAAATGTATTATTAAATGTTATTTTAAACATTCTATATAATGTAAGTCCCTATCTCCTTCAAGACTTCCTTTATTGGTTAGGTTCATCCCCACATCTTTCCCATGATCTTCCAAGGTCCGCAGTGTGTGTATAAGGTTAGTTTTATGTCCCTCCCAGGGACACATTATTGATGGTCTAATGACAAAATTGTGCCATCCCCTAATATAACTTTAAATAATATTTCATAGTGTATGACTGAATAAATTTAAGACCAAAGGTTATAGCGTATTGTTTGCTATCAAAGGGTGGACTGTCGAAGCAGGATTATTGGCTGAGACCAGATCTTAAATTAATATCGGGTGACGCCATCTTGTGTTGCCCCTGACGATGCCATCTTGCGTCGTCTGCATGAAACCATTGTGTGCAATGCTAATATGCGATTATTAGCATCGTGCATCTGCATTGCTACCGCATATTGTTATCAGTCCTACCATACCCCATATGCACATTAATTAAAACAAAAAATATACAAGATGCACAGCACACAGTTGCAATGCTTATCAAAGCACTCTACACATAAATGCACCACGCATATTAGCGACTATACGCAATATTCTCACACTTACACATATCATAACTTATAAAAAGGTTCCTCCACATTAAAAACTAAATATTAGAGGTTTTATTAGCGAATACTTATGTTGTGAAATGTAATGTATACGATATTTAAGGTACATAAGCTAGTAGACATATCATGTTTGGTACAATTCTAAAGCACAGTTTGTTTGCAGATTTCCGGTTCGACCTGCAAGGAAATCGTAGAATGCATTCGCAAGATATGAACAATATGAAAATAGTGGTTAGAATGTGAAACTGTATGAAGTGTTTTTTACTAGTTTAAACCAGTTCTTCGGCGGGAAAACCACACAAAGCAACATCTGAGGAACTGGGACATACTCCTAGTGATGCTATATGAACTGTCCAATGACCTGCATTGTACCAGAATGTCCACGAGCAAGATCCAATGGAAACCCATTAAGTAGTTTCTTTGTTCTGGGAGGGTATATAGCTTGCATACTGGTTCTAGTATACAGCACCCGCGCACGCAGGGGGGGTTTCTGAGTACCTAGAAACCCCCCCTGCCAGCTGCTCCATTGCTGCGCAGGTGAACTATTTATTTTTTAAAGAGAAGCTCAGGCAACTGTCCCTGCTGTCATACTGTGCTGGCAGTAGGGGGAGCTGCAGCGGCAGCGCACAGTCCCTCCTAGGCAGTTCACATGGCAGCCACCAGTATTGTGAGAGGCTGAGAGGGAGCTACTGCCGGGTGACAGAGATTTGATCGTACTGCCGGCAGTCTCTCCTGGACTCGAGCTGCACTGCAGGTCTGTGTATAACATGTGGGGTGCAATGATGCCAGAGCTGTATTTATTTGTGTTTTTAAGTGAGAGGTGTGTGTCAGTGTAGTCTTTGTCAGTGTGTGTGTCAGTGTGTGTGTGTCAGTGTGTGTGTGTCAGTGTGTCTGTGTCAGTGTGTGAGTGTGTGTGTCAGTGTGTGTGTGTCTGTCAGTATATGAGTCTGTGTGTCTGTGTCAGTATGCGAGTGTGTGTGTCTGTGTCAGTGTGTGTGTCTGTGTCAGTATGTGAGTGTGTGTGTCTGTGTATGTCTGTAGTCTTTTAGATTTTTTTTGTCATTGATTGTGTAACCTAGTATTTGGAAACCCCCCTTTGCAAATCCTGCGTTTGCCACTGTACAGCCATTCTTCTTGGATGACCACAGGCTTCTGGACTGATGACTGTATGCTGGGACCAGTGCGCACACGTATGTATTGGGCTGTATCTTATATTCTGTATTTAATTTTCTATGCGCTAACTGTGCTAGATGATAGCGTGTAACTTTCTTTTATTGCAATAAGAACTTTTGTGCATTGGAACCACAATAATTGTCTGGACAGCGATTATTTCTCTCTAGCAATTAAAGGGTATTCATAATATTGATCTGGAGAGCCATCCCATGTATTTTGTATATATTGCTGCATGAGACTGCCGCTGGACAAGCACCTGGGATGTTGGTGTCACTATCTAAATGAGTGCCGGGCAAGTACTGTGGTCTATATATATATATATATATATATATATATCAGAGCCGTAACTAGACTTTTTGGTGCACTGTGCCAGAGAGAGCATTGGCGTCCACCCCCCATTTTTTAAATAGGAACATAAGATAGTGCACCTGAAAAAGGGCCATGACTTCATGGGGAAGGGCCAGGGAAGAGATAGGGGAGTATGATAAGGAAAGGAATAAGGAATTGTTGGTAGTGGGCACACAGAAAAAAGTTTATAATAAAATAAAATGTAACTTTTATTGGTTAAATTCCTAAAAAATGATATTCCCTAATTACAGGGAAATATACAGTGAAATATAAAGATTAAAAAATTGATATCAAACATAACACACATATATAATAAAAAAGGAAAGGCAGATCCACTGATGTATTGTTGTATGAGGTGTGACTACAACTAAACAAAAATATCGATTGTAGTATTTATCAGTAATTCTGATTATTGATTAGATTATTAATTGATTATTGATAATTCTAAATAAATCTAATTAATTCTTCATTATAGATACCATGTATATAAGAGACCAGACACCCTCACTGTGTGAACAGAATCAAGGTTATCACTTTATTATTACATTTAGCTGATGGAGAATAAATAGTAATAATGTCATTAGCACACATTTTTATAGTGCATTTAACAGTAGTTCCCCAACTAATTGTTTCTAGTATGGGTGGAGTGTCCTTCATAAATTAACATAAGAGCATATTGGCATACTTTTAACTTAATTGCTGTAATAAGCTGGTTGTTGCCAGTCTACAGTATGTCATACAACTGTTCAAGGCACGTAGTGGTTCCCAATACTATAAATAAATGTCTGTTTTTTAGCTCTAATAGTCAAACAATTGGTTGTATGCTAATCTGCAACAATCTATCTTGTTCAACATGTATCAATTTATTGATATATAATACAATGTGTGTTACAGATTTCATTGGTGTTCTACTGTAAATTATATAATACAGCTATTCAGGGCATAAAGCAAATTTGAGGATCTCAGTGTCAGCTCGTTAGCTCTAATAGTCAGATAATTGTCTACATGCTGAATTGCAGCATTACATCTTGATCTGCAAATACCTACTTGTAAATATTGATATTAGGATAATTGACACTGCAATATGTTGCCCTGAGACAGACTAAACTATTCTGCGGTGTCTAACACAGTACATGCCGCTACATAGCATCTGGTAATCAATTTAGTGTAGACATGATTCTCCCTTTAACAAACAACAAACAACATGGAGCTGCCAGTAACACCGACGCGCGCGTTTCACTGTAAGCAGCTTTTTCAAGGCTGAACCCGATTGTACAACGGCCAGCTATTTATTCAAAAATGAGTCTCCAATTAGTGTCCTATGTCACATGGAATCCCCAACCAATAGGGGATAATTCTCATCAGCAATCTCATCTTTTGTCACATGATCTATACAAGGGATCATAGAAGGTAGTACCGATCATGTGATCGGGATTCCTTCCAATAGGAGGGGGGGTGTCCTTCAGTCTATTTTGTAAACAGACAGTAAAAAGAGCAATGTATTAGCCGGTAAGTAAAAAATATAATACTAATAAATACATTGACAATCTAGATCTTACAACTATCCACAGGTATCAATTGAGAATAGATAATATATAGATACTGACACTTCAAATAATGTTAATAATCCACCTAAACTTGAAGGTGCAAAAACTTGTTTATTAATAAATTATTAATGTCACAATGAGTCCCCATCCAATAGGAAATAGTTCTCATCAGCAATCGCATCTGTTGTCATATGATTTATACAGAGGATCATAGACAATAATACCGATCATGTGATCGGGATTCCAACCAATAGAAAGGGGGGTGTGTCCTGTAATCTATTTTGCAAACAAACAGTAAAGACGAACAATCCATGTAGTAGCCGGTACTGTAAGTGAAGAATGATACTAACAAGTGCATTGACAATTTAAATCCAACAACTATTTATAAATGTAAATCAAGAATTTGTGAATACTGACCCTTAGAATAATACTGATAATCCACCTAGACTTAAAGGAACAGCAACTTGTTCCTTCGTGTATTAATGAATAATGTGATGAATGCAATACCCTACCCAAATGTAAAGAAAAAAGAAAATTTGTATAAGTATTTAATGTGAGAGATTCCCTTCTAAATATAATGAAAAAAAAGAGGGAGGGAAGGGAAAGGTTTAAGTGAATCCTGAATCTAATGATCATAAATAAGTGTATTAATAAGGCGCAAACATAATTGGTGATAATGAGTGAAAATAATAAAACCAACAATAGTGAACAAAAATTAAATGCGTGTAAAAAATAATTAAGTGTTTGCTACTCTTATGAAATAATGACAATATAAAATTAGATCATCATCAGATGAATCATGATAAATAATTATACGTAATATCTACTGTCAACATGTCCCTAATATTAAAAAGGAGGTTGACAACCTCTGATTTAATTTTAATAATTCCACATAATCATATGGCTAATAATTCATGGTTACCCTTTATTTTCCTTGATGATGGTAATATCCCAGATCTACTATATTAGAGGGATAATATCCATGATTTTAAAATTTAAGGAAATTCACACATCTAATAAAATAAATAGTAAAACACAATTAACCCCTTTCTTTCTTGGTAATAACTATATCCCAAATCTACTGTGTTGGAATAATGGTATCAATTCTTGAAAAATTATAGAAATGGAGCATAGCTATTTGCTTCATTTAGTCCTCCCGGATGCAGGCTATTCATTAGAAAAATCATTTTTGTTTCATATTTCAGCAATTCTCGATCCAGGTCTCCTCCTCTAATTCCAAGCTGTATATGTCTCATACCATAAACCTGCAAGCCTATGGGATCACTGTTGTGGAACCTTTGAAAATGCTTGGCTACTGATGTTAAGGTTCTGAACCTAGCTTGGTCTTTATTGGCATTACAAATGTTGCCACATGCTCTAATAATCTGACTTTCAAAGGTCTAGATGTCTTGCCAATGTAAATCATATGGCATGGGCATTCCACACAGTATACAGTGCCTATAGTGGTACATGTTATATGAGAAGATATAAACCATTTATGATTGTATTTGTCAAGAAATCACTGTTTTGGAACCATGTATTTGCACTCCTTACAAAAACCACAGCAATAAGATCCCTTCCTGCTGCAGTTAATTTTTGATATTGTAGATAGATGACTGTGCACAAGATAGTCTTTAATATTCCGAGATCTCCTCCAACTCGTTTGAACTCTATCAGGCAAAATTCTTTGCAGAGCTTGATACATTTTTAGTACTGGCCAATGTTTCTGGAGAATATTATTAATATTTTTCCATTGGGTGTTAAAGGTACCCACGAATCTTATAGGTTCCTCTATGTTGCATCTCAATTTTGGTTTTAAAAGAGAATCTCTAGGATATGTCTCAACTTTCTTAATCGATCTTTTAATAAGATCGATTAACATGTTATCATATAACATGTACCACTATAGGCACTGTATACTGTGTGGAATGCCCATGCCATATGATTTACATTGGCAAGACATCTAGACTTTTGAAAGTCAGATTATTAGAGTATGTGGGCAACATTCGTAATGCCAATAAAGACCAAGCTAGGTTCAGAACCTTAACATCAGTAGCCAAGCATTTCCAGAGGTTCCACAACAGTGATCCCATAGGCTTGCAGGTTTATGGTATGAGACATATACAGCTTGGAATTAGAGGAGGAGACCTGGATCGAGAATTGTGAAATATGAAACAAAAATGATTTTTCTATTGAATAGCCTGCATCCGGGAGGACTAAATGAAGCAAATAGCTATGCCCCATTTCACTAATTTTTCAAGAATTGATACCATTATTCCAACACAGTAGATTTGGGATATAGTTATTACCAAGAAAAAAAGGGGTTAGTTGTGATTTACTATTTATGTTATTAGATGTATGAATTTCCTTAAATTTTAAAATCATGGATATTATCCCTCTAATATAGTAGATCTGGGAAATTACCAACATCAAGGAAAATAAAGGGTAACCATGAATTATTAGCCATATGATTATGTGGAATTATTAAAATTAAATCAGATGTTGTCGACCTCTTTTTAATATTAGGGACATGTTGACAGTAGATATTACGTATAATTATTTATCATGATTCATCTGATGATAATCTAATTTTATATTGTCATTATTTCATAAGAGTAGCAAACACTTTATTATTTTTTGCACGCATTTAATTTTTGTTCACTATTGTTGGTTTTATTATTTTCATTCATTATCACCAATTATGTTTGCGCCTTATTAATACACTTATTTATGATCATTACATTCAGGATTCACTTAAACCTTTCCCTTCCCTCCCTCTTTTTTCATTATATTTAGGAAGGGAATCTCTCACATTAAATACTTATACATATTTTCTTTTTCTACACATTTGGGTAGGGTATTACATTCATCACATTATTCATTAATACACTAAGGAACAAGTTGCTGTTCTAGGTGGATTATCAGTATTATTCTAAGTGTCAGTATTCACACATTCTTTATTTACATTTATAAATAGTTGTTAGATTTAAATTGTCAATGCACTTGTTAGTATCATTCTTCACTTACCGACTACTACACTTACCGATTGTTCGTCTTTACCGTTTGTTTACAAAATAGATTACAGGACACACCCCCCTTTCTATTGGTTGGAATCCCGATCACATGATCGGTATTATCATCTATGATCCTCTGTATAAATCATATGACAACAGATGTGATTCCTGATGAGAACTATTTCCTATTGGATGTGTGACTCATTGTGACATTAATAATTTATTAATACACTAAGGAACAAGTTTTTGCACCTTCAAGTTTAGGTGGATTATTAACATTATTCGAAGTGTCAGTATCTATATATTATCTATTCTCAATTGACATCTGTGGATAGTTGTAAGATCTAGATTGTCAATGTATTATTAGTATTATATTTTTTACTTACCGGCTAATACATTGATTGCTCGTTTTTACTGTCTGTTTACAAAATAGACTGAAGGACACACCCCCCCTCCTATTGGAAGGAATCCCGATCACATGATCGGTACTACCTTCTATGATCCCTTGTGTAGATCATGTGACAAAAGATGAGATTGCTGACGAGAATTATCCCCTATTGGTTGGGGATTCCATGTGACATAGGACACTAATATGATTGGAGACTCATTTTTGAATAAATAGCTGGCCGAGCTGTACAATCGGGTTCAGCCTTGAAAAAGCTGCTTACAGTGAAACGTGCGCGTCGGCGTTACTGGCAGCTCCATGTTGTTTGTTGTTTGTTAAAAGGAGAATCATGTCTACACTAAATTGATTACCAGATGCTATGTAGCGGCATGTACTGTGTTAGACACTGCAGAATAGATTAGTCTGTCTCAGGGCAACATATTGCAGTGTCAATTATCCTAATATCAATATTAACAAGTTGATATTTGCAGATCAAGATCCAATACTGCAAATCAGCACGTAGACAATTATCTGACTATTAGAGCTAACGAGCTGACACTGAGATCCTCAAATTTGCTATATGCCCTGAATAGCTGTATTATATAATTTACAGTATACCACTAATGAAATCTGTAACACACATTGTATTATATATCAATAAATTGATACATGTTGAACAAGATAGATTGTTGCAGATTAGCATACAACCAATTAATTGACTATTAGAGCTAAAAAACAGACATTTATTTATAGTATTGGGAACCACTACATGCCTTGAACAGTTGTATGACATACTGTAGACTGGCAACAACCAGCTTATTACAGCAATTAAGTTAAAAGTATGCCAATATGCTCTTATGTTAATTTATGAAGGACGCTCCACCCATACTAGAAACAATTAGTTGGGGAACTACTGTTAAATGCACTATATAAATGTGTGCTAATGACATTATTACTATTTATTCTCCATCAGCTAAATGTAATAATAAAGTGATAACCTTGATTCTGTTCACACAGTGAGGGTGTCTGGCCGCTAATATACATGGCATCTATAATGAAGAATTAATTAGATTTATTTAGAATTATCAATAATCAATTAATAATCTAATCAATAATCAGAATTACTGATAAATACTACAATCAATATTTTTATTTAGTTGTAGTCACACCTCATAGAATAATACATCAGTGGATCTGCCTTTCCTTTTTTATTATATAAGTGTGTTATGTTTTATATCAATTTTTTAATCTTTATATTTCACTGTATATTTCCCTGTAAGTAGGGAATATCATTTTTTAGGAATTTAACCAATAAAAGTTAAATTTTATTTTATTATATACTTTTTTTCTGTGCGCCCACTACCAACAACTCCTTATTCCTTTCCTTATCATACGAATCAATTTAGTTGATTAGGGCTGCACCCCCGTTATTGTATGAACCATTGAGCCAAGATTATATAGGGGTTTTACAATATATATTATTAGTTGTGCAGATATTTCCCTTTATTCCCTTCCCTTCTTATATGAAAGCGATAGGGGAGGCCAGGAGATGATGGGGATAAAAGAAGAAGAAACAAGTGAGAATGTTAATAAACAGGGAAATTGACAGGCCCAAACAGCGCCCCCTGCCCTGTGCAATGGAACTGGTCACCCCACCCTAGTTACGGCCCTGATATATAGATAGATATATATATATATATATATATATATATATATATATATATATATATATATATATAAACCAGTTGTACAGTCCTGACGAAAAGGTCTGCGGACCTTGAAACGTTGACATGTTGCTGTACTGTTTTTGCATTATGATATAAGTATATTTTTTTTTTTCTATTTTCTAAAGGGAGTGCCTCCTGTGTTTTGTTCTCTTCCCTTGGGGATTGCCATACCTCTCATAGGAGAAACATTGTGTTTATATGTTTTATTTAGGAAGGCACCCCGTCTTTTGCAGTTTCTACAGAGTGCCGAACTTTTGCAGTGTATGTATATATATATATATATATATATATATATATATATACACTGCAAAAGTGTAAGAATGGAAGAATCTGCTGCTCACGTACACCATCTCTGGTGATACTGCCACAATATATATATATATATATATATATATATATATATATATATATATATTGTGGCAGTATCACCAGAGATGGTGTACGTGAGCAGCAGATTCTTTGTGGGGTTGGAGAGATCCTCCCACACAGGGTAGAAATACTGAGTTGTGATACACCTGTGTGTGCCTTGTGGAGAGAGCTCAGGTGTGGGCTGATGAGAAGGCAGACCAGTCAGGCTGCTGTTGGAGACAGCAAATACAAATGGGGTTTGGACGCGCTAGTGATTACAGGTGGGGTGGAAAAAAAGGGGTATTGTAATAAACAAAACAGATATGTGCAGATGTTACAATGATCAATAGTTAATGAGACCGGCAATTGCTAAATAAACAGAGGACTGAAAATAGACACATAAAGACAAATGGATGTTTGTAGCTCTTTCTTAGAAAAAATGTGTGTGTGCTGGAGGAAAGTGAATCTGTTGTGGCAGTCCCGTGTCTTGCACGCTGAGAGTGGAGCAGCGGTTGAAAGCTTATCCTATCTTGCCCTATTGGCGGCGCAGACTGGAGTCCGCTGACGACTTGTGGGAACGGGTAGTATCGGCTATAAGCTCTGTGCTGTTGCCGTCTTGCTTGAGTCTTCCCGGGCTGTGTTGTTTCAGGCTCTGTGGAGCAAGTTGAAGTCCGAGGTTCCTGCTGCCGCTTGCGCTCCTGTTGTCTCTCCGTGCTCTTACTGCTGCCTTTCCTAACACCAACGCGTTTTGTCATTCAATGACTTTTTCAAGGTGTCTGTCAAAAGGATTCCAGCCTTCTTAAATACCCATTGGAGTGTTCTCATTGGTCCTTTCTTAATTAGTGGCTGGATTCTCTTATTGCTATGTGGCCTTGCTGTTTGTAATAAATATGTGAATAAACATGATAAATGCAACAATCTTTAATGATTAAAATATGTGGGGGTTAGAATGTTTTAAAAATTATTATATAAAAATATATAAAAATATAATTATATAAAAATTTTTATAAAAAAGGGGCTACATATATTCTTTCGTTAATGGTACTAATTCAGTACATCAATGTTACTTAGGTGATTGCCAGGTACTCAAATATGTTATTTCATTAAAATTGGATGTTAAAAAGTTGTATAAAATAATATGTAAAATTTACTTGTTCAAAAAAGCGGCTAAATCAAAATCGATGTTCAGACCCCTAGGTTGGAGAGTGCCCATTTTATAAATCCATTCCGTTTCAGATTTCGAGATTTTGTTCACATACTGTCCTCCTCTCCAATTTTTACTTTATTTATTGCTGCAAATTTCAACCCTTTAGGGTTCTTTTGGTGGTGTGATAAAAAATGGTTAGACACAGATATCTCCTTGCTAAGTTCCCCTGCGTTAATTTCCACACTCACCATACATTAGTATGGGGATGTGGAAATTGTGGTATTCATTAAATTCCGAAAATTATAAATTTTCGGAATTTGATGCAGTTACTTTTCGCCATTGTGAGGTGGCGAATAGCAGAATCGACTTACCTGTATCCGCGTGTGCAGGTCCCCCGACGAGTCCCTCCGGTGCTCTGCTCCGTCCTCAGGCTCCGGAGGCTGGTCTGTCATGTGTGCTCCCCAGCAGAGCACAAGAAAGTTTACACAAAAAAGAAGCTCCGTCGTGCGCATGCGCGAGACCCAGACTGCGACAGCCAAGCTGTCGCTCCGGGTCTCGCACCAAAGGGGGCGTGCTGTCGATGTTGATTGACAGCACGCCCCTTTGGTGGGCGTGCCGGGGGCGTGGCGGCCAGATGGAGGCGTTCCCATGGGAACGCCTACCGTCTGAAGCCGGCCCCACTGACATCACTAGTGATGTCAGTGGGAGTGATTTTGGCTCTGATAGAGCCAAAATCACTCCAGGGCTTGCGGCAGCGAGACCCTACCGCAGGGTCTCCGTCACAGGCCTGATGGTCGCGATGGTCTTTAACCATCGTGACCATCATCATGGATGCTCGCTATAGCTGTGGGTGGTCACCCACAGCTATACAAGCATCCAGGAGGATGCTCCATTTTCATGGAGGAGGGCCCTGATCCAGAGTGAGCGCTCTGGTCAGAGTGTCCGGCTCTGAATCAGGCCCTCTGTATGCTGAGCCTGTGGTTAATTTAAATCAATTAAAGGAAGACAATACAATCTGAAGAAGTGGGACATACCCCTAGTGAGCTGCCCTATGAACTACAGTGTATTACAAAGACCAAGAGCAAGAACCAATGGAATTATGTTTGTCTGTCTACATTGCTGTTATCATGATCAGTTCGGGTATATAGCCTGTGTATTGGTCCCAGTTAGGAGCCATTCTTCTTCTTGGATGACCACAGGCTTCTGGATTGATGACTGTAACTGGGACCGGTGCACTGGCGTATGTATATCAACTGTACCTATATCGAATGTAACCTTTGCATGTATTGTCTAGATCATGTGTGTTTAAGTACCTTTTTCTTTTATGCTGAATAATAACTTTTTGTGCTTCGGAACCACAACCAAAGTCTGAAAGTGTTTATTGCTGTGTGCGACTATTCATAACGCTAATTAGCGTCATATAAGGTTTAGAGGTTATAGGCAGGATTCCATAGAGGTTATAGGCAGGATTGCATAGAGGTTTTAAATATGATTCCATAGGAGTATATGATGCTGTTTTCTGTACAGCTGCTGAGCACCCTGGCAATTCAACAATCCTAGATGGGAGTGCCATCCCTTGGAGCAATATATATATATATATATATATATATATATCCAAATAGAGTGAAAGCACTGCTCCTTAACTCCAATGTTACCTGCAATGTTCCTTTTATTATTCACCACCCAGTAAAAAACACCATCACTGTATATTTCAGCCATCAAGGTAAAGTAAAGAATGTTCAGATATTCATCTTAACACTCATGTTTGTCTGTCGACTTCGGACCACACAGGGCCATTCAAGCCTTGCAACAACATGTCACCAACATCACAGTATGGCTCACAGATATGGCTCACATTCCCCCACCTGGAATGGACTTATAAAGCATACCTATATTGTAGAAATCCCACCTGTTCACCAGGTCTAGCGTGCGTTCCAGGGCACTGTGCATGCGTGTCCCAGCCTGTAGCCCCATTGTCCCCATCCTCTCATGAGGATATGCATACACCGAGCTGTCACCAGCTCAGTCTGGTCACATGTCTCCACTCCTATTTCCGGTAAGCTAATAGTGAGTTCTATGTGCCACCCAGCGTCATGGCAACCATTACAATAGCTTTACACTAACCAACTTAATCAAATTAGCCCTGAGCACATACCCATAGCTATAATCCCTTCCGACGTGGGGTTGGGGAGCCAAATTGTGAGACAAAAACCCCACTTATAAAAATCACGAAATACAATTACTTATACAATAACAATTAAACCACAGTAGTAAAGCCATAAAAATTAGACATGCATACACCACATCAATCATCAATAATACTAATATTAAAAACATACTAATGCAACCTTAGATAATTGTTTGGATTGAACAACCCAAACATCAGGAAATTATCTTATCAATAAATAACCATCCTTAAAAGATTGTTTGGATAGGATCGCCTCACCAATAGGTGCAGGACAGAATCAATAATCAGAAGAATGAAACATTAACCTTAATACGTTGGAACACCTTATCATAGAAAACATTGATAACTTATGTTTTCGTTCAACCCCTTCAGGGCTATGGTGTTCAAATTGAAAATCCATCTTGCCTCTCTCTGCAACAGCACCTTCTTGTGGTCACCACCCCTCTCCAGCACTGGGAAATGATCAATAAGCATACTTTTTAATGTAGATGTCTGACGTCCCATCTGCATAAAATGGCGGGCCATTGGTTTATCACTTCTGCCATCTCTGATGGCTTGCCGAATAGACATACAGTGATTGGCCATACGTTCGCGAAAACTTCTCACCGTTTTATCGATGTAGTAAAGGCTGCATGGGTACATCAGAATATAGATCATGAAGGTAGATGTATATGATAGCCAATGTTTAATTCCAATCTTGACCCCTGTGTGGGGATGGGCAAACTCCTTACCAGGGATCACGCCACTGCAGGTTGTGCAACCTACACATTGGAAACATCCTAGTTTCTTTCTTTGTAGCCATGTGTCCTCCATCTTCTCATTGAAGTTTTTTGTTGGTTTCATTAAAAGTTGCTTCAAATTTGGACCTCGTTTAAATGCCACTATTAGCTGTTTCACTACACTCTTAAGTGCCACATCAGTTCCAACAAATGGCCAATACTTTTCATTGCCTTAACAAAACCTGTGGCTCTGGTGTTATACTGGGTGGTCACTATCATTCTTCCACTCATGGTTTTTTCCCGCGATTTATCTCTCGCCTGATGGATATGGCAAGCTCTCCTCAAACATCCCTTGATAACTTTTTTGGAGTAACCATGTGCCAAGAATCTATGTACCATGTCACTTATCTGTATCTCTGCCAACTCCTTCTCAGGGTTATTGCGCAAGACTCTGATAAACTGTGACACTGGAAGGCCCTCCTTTAAGGCCTTGGGGTGGTGACTCGTTGCATATAAGATGGTGTTTCTGTCTGTAGCTTTCCGGAATAGTGTAGTTCCCAATTTTTTATCATTCTTGAATATTGAAATATTACTAGTAAACCTTATTGGGCTCTGAAGCTCATTCAACTTCCTGACTATCTGATGGAAACATTCATTAGTGCCATGCCAGAGAATCAATATGTCATCAATAAAATGAAAGTAGTGCAGAATTCTGGGACCGTATTTTGGGTATATGTATTCATGCTCATACAGTGTCATATATAAATTAGTGTACACAGGCACCAAATTAGAACCCATAGAGGTCCCAGCATTCTGCACAAAAAACGAGTCGCCGTACTGAAAATGGTTGTTTTCCAATACACAAAAAATTATATCACAAATTAAATCAATTGGAGGCCCTTCATAGTTAGAATGTAACAAAACATTTTCTCACTGCCTCTACTCCCTGTATATGTGGTATTACCGTGTATAATGATGTAATGTCTAGGGTGGCAAACCATAGATTATCAAGGATCTCACCAATATCGTGTAATTTAGCCAGCAAATCTGGGGTATCCTTAATGTAGCTCTCACTACTTGATACAATTGGCTGTAATAGGATGTCAATGTATTGTGCCAATGGTTGCAAAACAGAAGATCTGGCTGACACTATTGGTCAACCCGTTGGCTGTGTTGGTGACTTGTGGTTCTTAGGTATGGTGTAAAAGATCGGACAAACAGGATGATTAGTTGTCAATATCATAGCTAGATATTCATCAAAATAACCAAGGGATACCCCCATTTGGATCAATGAATCTACTTTAAATTTTACTGTCAATACTGGACTATTCACCACCCTTGTATACACTCTATTGTCACTCAGTTGTTCTCTGATATCTTTATCGTAATAGTCATAATCCAACACAACCACTGCACCACCCTTGTCCGCCAGTCTTATTACAATACTAACATTGACCTGGAAAAACCGTAAGGCCTGTCTCTGTTCAAATTATATATTGTGGTGAACTTTTTGTCAGATATTACCATCAACATATTCCTTCTCTACCAACCAAAGAAAGGTTTTGATGCTACCATTGGTGGAGACAGGATCAAAAGTACTAGAATTGTTACCCAAATTGATCTTCTACTCTTTTACTTCAGAATTGTTATCTTTAAAATGTTCCCTTAGTCTCAGTTTTCTACCCATTTTGTACAAATCAATCAAAAACTCAAAATCATTGCCTCCATGAGTGAGAACAGAAGTAAGACCCAATGCAAGAACAGATATCTCTTCCTCAGTCAATTTAGATCTCGATAAATTGAAGACATTTTCACTCAGGTCTTCTCCTGCTCCTTCTCCCCCCCCCCCCCCCTCCTCGTGTGGGACCTTTTTCTTCCTACAAATTCTCTATCTGCCCCTTCTGGGGATTTCCTCAAAAAAGGAACTACTCCACTGGGGGGTAAGCGGTCATTTTGTTCTGCCTCTGAGGATGAATACGACAAATTGACTGAAAAAGGCAGTATTCGTCTATTATTTCTAAATCGTTGTCTTGGTACTCTTGAGCCATCACCTTTCAACCATCTGTAAACATTATGATTTATATAATCATTTTGCACCACCTCCAACTTATTTCTTTTGAAAGCCACTAAATCTTTTCTATACCTATCAATACTGATGTTTAGCTTATCCAACCAATTTTCAGTTTTATCACCCTTTAGGGTTGTCAAGCTCTCACAATTGCCTAATTCACTTCTGGTATTTTTCAACTCAGTGCCAACTTCCTCAATCACCAAGAGAATCAGGTCCATAGAACACTTATTAGGCACTGCACACCATTTACTACAAAAAGTTGGGTTGGTGCAGCTTATAGTAGGAATGTTCTGGATCTTGAATCCTCTTGGTATTTTTTTCTGTCTAAAATAATATGATAAAAATTGGCCATGAAGGCCTAAATCAACCTTCTTCTTAGTCAATCTTAACAATTTATGGTATAGATCAACTGCAGTTTCTGCCAGAAGTACCCCAAATTCCTCCTGTTCAAACAACACATTTTCAGCATCAGTCAAACTGAGTTGAACATTTTCAGCTTGATCTAATAAATGCTCATCCAAGAATCTCACACCACCTTGTATTATAATTATTCAGATAACTTCGCCGTGGCACTACCAATGTCTCGAAGCAATCAAAATCAATAACATACAATATGGAAAACAATTTATAAGACTTGCAATGTATGTAGATAAAAAATCATTACACATAGGGGTTCAAATCTCCTTCTACTGACTAGAGAAGACAACATAATATAAATACTTTCTAATAATGTTCTTCCAATATAATAGGGTGCAAACAGCAATGAGTTGAACTTTATCCAACTCCTTATCTATAGTCATAAGGCTTATGCACACACTTCCTTTGTCATCACAGGGGTGCCCTTCAAATTGGACTACCAATATCTAGTACTCCCATCAATATCCAAATAGAGTGAAATCACTGCTACTTTACTCCAATGTTACTTGCAATGTTCCTTTTAATATTCATCACCCAGTAAAAAACATCATCCCTGTGTATATTTCAGCCATTAAGGTTAAGCAAAGAATGTTCAGATATTCATCTTAGTACTCATGTTTGTCTGTCTTATAATATGTGTGTGTGTGTATATATATATATATATATATATATATATATATAATGTGACACAGTCAGGATAGGGGTCCCTCTCCTGGGGTAGATGGACTCCCTCTTTACACACACAGCAGCTGTAGAAACAGGATACAAGTCAGGGGTTCTCGTACAAACTGGTTGGCACCAGTCTTTATTGTGCTAAATGAATATAAACATAAACAAAACATAAACATAAGTCCTAGCCTGGCTGGGCACTAGCTACACAGCAGATTCCCCCTCTATAATAATGGTAGGGCCTATTGCCCTCACCATCAACAAAACACATGCACAGTACTTACCAAGGATTATCACCAAGTGTCTCTGAACAGGCTAGTCTGCCTGCTCTCCCAGGTGTGAGACACTCAGCCATAAACAAACCCAGCTTATATTAGCCATTACCAGCTGCAAGCCCTAATGAGCCGTTTACCAGGCTGAAAGGCCCAAAACCTGGAGTGGCCTGTGGATGGCGTCCTCCCTCTCCTCACATCCACACCCCTCTCTAAAGCTGACATTTCTAGTCTGTTTTCCCCAAAGACTTCTCCTGGGGGTTTCAGAACACATACGACAGGAACCTAGGACATACATATAAGCCATTCCACACTTCTCCAGTGCTTCTATCACAAATCCCCCCTTTGTTTCGACCTGTGGGGTGGAACAACTGCAGCCCCCAAACAATGGACACGTGACAAAGCATCTGCATTGGCCAGCTGGCTTCCTGGCCTGTCCATAAATTTAAAGGTTTGCAATGCCAAGAATCATCTCGTTATTCTCGCATTACTGTCCTTGTTTTCTGACATCCACTTCAGAGGGGCATGGTCAGTGATCAATCTGAACTTTCTTCCCACCAAGTAGTACCTGAGAGTCTCTAACGCCTACTTTATGGCCAATGCTTCTTTCTCGACTGTAGCATAGTTTCTTTCATGTACATTTAATTTCCGGCTTAAGAAGAAAATCGGGTGTTCTTCACCCTCTTTGCTTTGGGACAGGACCACTCCAATGCCTATATCTGAGGCATCGGTTTGTACAACAAACTCTCTGTCAAAATCAGGGGTCATCAGAACTGGTTGGGTACATAACACTATTTTTAACTCCTGGAAAGCCTTCTCTGCTTCAGGACCCCATTCCACCATGACTTTCTGTTTGCCTTTGGTAAGGTCAGTCAGTGGGACTGCAATGGTGGCAAAATTGGGTATAAACCTCCTATAATACCCAGTGATCTCTAAGAAGGCTCTTACCTGCTTTTTATTCAGGGTTGTGGCCAGTTTTGGATTGCCTCAATCTTATTGAGCTGTGGCTTTATCAAACCTCTGCCAATGGTGTACCCAAGATATTTTACTTCTTCCATCCCCAGACAACACTTTTTTGGGTTGGCCTTTAAACCTGCCTTATAGATGGAGTCCAACACTGCTTGTACTCTGGGCAAGTGAGACTGCCAATCAGGACTATGAATGACCACATCATCCAGATAAGCAGCAGCATATGGGGCCTTAGAATCTCTATGTCTATGGGGCCTTAGAATCTCTATGTCTATGGGGCCTTAGAATCCTATCCATCATTATTTGAAAGGTAGCAGGTGCCCCATGTAGCCCAAAGGGCAACATCTTGTATTGAAACAACCCCTCTGGTGCAGAAAAAGCTGTCTTTTCTTTGGAGTTCTCAGTTAACGGCACATGCCAATACCCTTTGGTTAAGTCAAGAGTAGTTAAATATCTGGCTGTCCCCAGCCTTTCAATTAGTTCATCCTCCCTAGGCATAGGGTAGGCATCGAACTTTGACACGCTGTTCAATTTCCTGAAGTCATTGCAGAATCGCACACTTCCGTCGGGTATTGGAATGAGCACAATGGGACTTGACCACTCACTATGTAATTCTTCAATTACACCCAACTCTAATTTTTTTTTTATTTCCTTCAACACTGATTCTCTTTGGAATTCTGGTAACCTATAGGGCTTTAGGTTAACCTTAACCCCTGCGTCAGTGATTATGTCATGTTTGATGACCGTGGTTTTCCCTGGTAGGTCAGAAAACAGCACCCTATTTCTGATCAGAAATCCCTTCCTGCTGTTGACTGGCTGACAGGGTTTTTGCCACTGTCACTTCAGGTACCATGGGCAATGGGTTTACTGGAGGGGCTCGGACGGCTGACAGTGCTGCTCTATCCTTCCAGGGTTTTATAAGATTTACATGGTATATCTGTTCTGGCTTTCTTTCCCCAGCTGGTAAACTTTATAATTGACCTGCCCCACTTTTTCTAAGAATTCAAAGGGTCCTTGCCATTTAGCCAAAAGTTTACTTTTTACTGTGGCAACCAACACCAACACTCTGTCCCCAGGAACAAAGTTGTGTAGCGAGCATTGCGGTTATATACCCTCTGCTGTGCCTGTTGGGCCTGTTCCAAGTGCTCTCTTACTATCGGCACCACAGCAGCAATTCTTTCTTGCATTTGAGAAACATGCTCAATAACTGTTTTATACGGACTGGACTGCCCCTCCCATATATCTTTGGCAATGTCAAGTAATTCCCTTGGATGTCTCCCATACAATAAATCAAAATGGAAAACCCTATGGAGATTGGGGAACCTCTCTTATGGCCAACAGCAAATAAGGTAACAAGTAATCCCAATCTCTACCATCTTTGTCCACTACTTTCCTTAGCATGTGTTTTAAAGTTTTAGTAAACCTCTCCACTAGCCCATCGGTCTGGGGATGGTACACAGAGGTTCTTAATTGGTCAATTTTAAACAGACGGCATAACTCCTTCATGATTTTTGACATAAATGGAGTACCTTGGTCAGTCAGGATCTCCTTAGGTATTCCCAACCTGCTAAAGACATGGACTAAATCTCTAGCAATGGTCTTGTTTGACATATTGCGTAATGGTATCGCTTCCGGGTACCGGGTAGCATAATCCATTATCACCAGAATATATTGATGGCCATGGCAGATTTAATTAATGGCCCAACCAAATCCATAGCTATTCTTTCAAACGGAACCTCAATAATGGGTAACGGAACCAGGGGAC
Source organism: Taudactylus pleione (assembly GCA_031769625.1). Classification (NCBI taxonomy): domain Eukaryota; kingdom Metazoa; phylum Chordata; class Amphibia; order Anura; family Myobatrachidae; genus Taudactylus; species Taudactylus pleione. Next base: position 4,491,352 of record JAUIMM010000601.1, read on the forward strand.
TTTTGAAATGTGGCCTTGGAGCATGATACTGACATTCAGGGCAGGATGCACAATAGTCAGATACCTCTTTATGGACTTCGGGCCAAAAAAACCTCTGCACAATTTGCTCAGTAGTTTTCTCTACCACTAGGTGGCCTGCCATTGTATGACCATGGGCCAGATCTAATACTGTTCTTCTGTATGCATTGGGAACTATTAATTGTTCCACAACATCTTCCCCCTTCTTAGTCACCTGACACAACAAATCCTGACATACTGCCATGTGAGGATGTGACAAAGGATTATTGGGGTCTATGGGTTTACCATTGATCGCCTTGACATTCTCCTTGGCTTTTACCAGAGTAGGGTCATTCAACTGCTCCATGGCAAAGACCTCTCTCCTGACCTCAAGATCAGACAGGCGGTTCACTCAATAACACTCCCCACCTCAGTAGGAGGCACACCACTTGGCGAGCCACCATCAGGCTCCGCATTCTGTAGTTCACCAATCATACTAGAAAAAGGGAACATCTCTGACTCTGCTACTACATCAGTAACCCTCTCAAACGAGTCAGGGTGATTTACCTCTGTGCAAAATTGTCTTTCTTACAACTTCCAGAAGTGAGCAAAGTCCCTGCCCAATATTGCATCATACATTTAGAACTGTACCAAACCCACAGAGACTATCGCGGAACCACATGGTGTTTCTATGTTAACTTCTGCAGTATCATAATACCGGGTATCCCCATGTATGCAGGTCACACCAACAGTTTTCCCCTTATGCTTCAAGGGGTTCACCAGTTCAGCTTTCATAAGTGTAAACAGGCTACCAGAATCTAACAGAGCCTAGACTTGGTTGCCTTCTACAGTGAGTATACACATGTGCTTATCTGTCTCAACCTGCTGGACAGCAGTACAGGCTGGTTGTGCAAAGAAAGACATCCTGCGGTCAACATGAGCAGTATCACATTGCATAGGTCCAGAGGTAAGCGAACAATTAGCCGCAATATGGCCGAAACCACCACATCGGAAACAGTGAATTACATTAATATCTAGTCTTTTACGGGGTAGGAACTTTCCTGGCCTGGCTGGCCCGTCTCCAGGTTCCACACCCCCAGTCTTGAGTACATTCCACCGCCCAGCAACCTTCTCCCCTGGAACAGTCTTACCAGTGTCAATGGGAGTTCGCCATCGGGGCTTGGTGGGGCACACTCCTCAGCTCCTCAGCCACCATGTACATCTCCACCAGTTCGACTAGCTGGTCTGTGGACTTAGGGTCTGCATGGCTTACCCACTTGCACAGAGACGCAGGTAGCGATTGCAGATACCAGTCCATCATGACTCCACCATCTGTGGACCTGTCAGCATCTCGGGCTGCAGCCATTTTGTGGTTAGATGGATGAGGTCATGCATCTGTGAGCGTAGAGGTTTTTCCATTTGAAACTCCAAGCGGTGGACTCGTTGGGCCCGAACAAATGAGGTGACTCCCAAGCAGGTTAGGATCTCCCGTTTTAACTTTGCATAGTCCTTGGCATCATCCAGGCATAAATCATAGTAGGCCTTTTGTGGTTCTCCAGACAGGAAGGATGCCACAAGACTTGCCCACTGCCCTTTAGGCCACTTCTCTCTTTCGCCGGTTCTTTCAAAGGCCATAAGGTATGCACACATCATCATTCTGGGTCATCTTTTGCAGAAAGTGACTGGCCCATATGGTGTGAGTGTTAGAAGAGCAAGGGAAGCATCTCCAGACCAGACTACAAGCTGTTGCACCACCTCTTTTATGGCCTGGCTGTTTTCCGCTATGGCCTGGCAGGTTTCCTCGATAGTGACTTGTTGTTGCCTCTGGGCTGCCTCCAAGGCCAATAGTTGCACCTGGTTGGATTCCTGCTGAGCCCTGGCAGCTTCTTGCTGAGCTGCCGTAGCTTGGAACAAGGCTTTAACCATGTCCTCCATTTTGTCCTGGGGTGTAGGTTGGAATCAGAATCTGGCTTCCCTAAGCATCTGCAGATGCCACCTCTATGGACTTCAAAGGACACAACTTTATATCCACCCTGACGAATTGGTATCTGTCCCTTTAAATTTTTACCGAAAATTTTTCCTTGCTGCAAACTTCAGTGTGTGATTGCCCGCATTCTCCACCAAATGTGACACAGTCAGGATAGGGGTCCCTCTCCTGGGGTAGATGGACTCCCTCTTTACACACACAGCAGCTGTAGAAACAGGAAACAGTTCGGGGGTTCTTGTACCAACTGGTCAACGCCAGTCTTTATTGTGCCAAATGAATATAAACATAAACAAAACATAAACATAAGTCCTAGCCTGGCTGGACACTAGCTACAGATTCCAGATTCCCTCTCTATAATAATGGTAGAGTCTATTGCCCTCACCATCATCAAAACACGTGCACAGTACTTACAAGGATTATCACCAAGTGTCCCTGAACAGACTAGTCTGCCTGCTCTCCCAGGTGTGAGGCACTCAGCCACAAACAAACCCAGCTTATATTAGCCATTACCAGGCTGAAAGGCCCCAAACCTGGAGTGGCCTGTGGTTGGAGCCCTCCCTCTCCTCACATCCACACCCCCAGGACCCAAACCAGCTTTTCTCTAAAGCTAACATTTCTAGTCTGTTTTTCCCAAACAGACTTATCCTGGGGGTTTCAGAACACGTATAACAGGAACCTAGGACATAAATATAAGCCATTCCACACTTCTCCAGTGCTTCTATCACAATTGAGATAATATATTCACATAAATGGAACATGATAATCGTATATAGGGTAATTAGATATGCAGTACTGTTGTTCTATGATTGATTCTCCCTGCTTATAGCTGAATATTTTTAAGTTATACCATATTTGTCAGTGCTATTATTTTGTTTTTATTTCACTACTTTGATCCTTGGAGTGAATGTTAAAATGTTACATATTAGGTAAACCATGTCCATAATAACAGATTGTTGCACACTCTAATATGCATCATCTGTTTGGCGCCACCCAATGACCTCAAGATGATTTGACATTGGACCCGGCATGCAGTGTAAGACTCCTCATGGCGGAGGTGGATAGGCGAGTGTATTCAGTAATTAATTGCACTTTGGGGTGGGTATAAAAGTTGAATTGTGCAATGTGAATGTATACACTTGTCCCTGGAGATGGGGGTGTCCTCAAAACATGCTGGACTATTGATATTTTAATTAAGTCTGTTGAGTGCCGTATAGCAAGAGAGAGTATCTTTTGCTATACGGTTTCCTACGGTGGATTCAAAAAAGGCACCAAAGCATTTTTTTTTTGCAAAAAGCCCAGCACACAAATTCCATAGACAAAAAAACCTAACGGTTTCACATGTCCCATTAAGGTTTCCTACACGTGATCTGAAATTTCACAAAGCCTACTACATTTGAGCCACTCAAACTTAAAAAAGCAATGAAATTCTGATCATTAAGGCTTACGTCTTAATGGAAGTGTTCCTTGCGCAATACAGATATGGTATGCCATCACAACTGCAGATTCAGCACTCTCACAGATATTGCTGTCACTCACAAAATGGTGGAGCTGCTAATTCACAGAATTGTGTCCTTATTGGAGTACACACATGCAGTCTATGCAACTGAGGTCTGAGCAGAATTAAGAGCTGCACAGATGGTATAAGAGTGGAGTGGATAGGGACAGATAGGAGTGGAGAGGAGGGGAAGATTATATAGCACAGATGGGAAGGAGCAAAAGTGATACAGGTGGGTGGAAACAGTGGTGTGGTTGCAGGGGAGACAGAGTGGCACTGTATGGGAGAACAGAGTGATGTGGATGGGGGTACAGAGTGGCATGAAGTCTTAATGGGACATGTGAAACCGTAAGGGTTTTTGTCTATGGAATTTCATTGCTTTTTAGGAGCAAACTGGGCCACCTGCAGGACAGAAGGATAACAAATAGGTACACTAGCAAAGGTGGAGGAGCGGACAGCACATAGGAGATGTTTTGGGGCTGCAGAGGGAGAAACAGCTGTGGGGCAGGCTGCAAGTGTGTGGGGCAGTGGCAGCAATGGGGCCGTGCACAGGAGCATCAGCAAGTGACAGAAGGACTCACTAGCGCTATGCATGCACCTGAGAAAATCAAATCAATAAGACACAGATGTATGGATGTATCAGTGAGATCCATTCATGCATCTGTTAAAATATTAATATGTGTAATATAAAAAAAATTACGTGTCCCCAATGCACAACCAGCACCAGACTTTGGAGCCCCAGAGCTGGTTGTGCCAAATACAGGGGACAAACAATCTAGGGGTCCCCTGTATTAAGCACAACCAGCACCAGGCTAGTCAAAGCCAGTCCTGCTTGCAAAACACAGGGGACAAACAACATAGGGGTCCCCTGTATTTAGCGCAACCAGCACTGGGCTCTGACCCAGTCCTGATTCTGGAAATACAAGGGAAAAAATTAGTAGGGTTCCCCTGTATTTACCAGAACAAGAAGTGGACACTTCCTAGTGGGGGGTTAATGCCACAGCCAGGGGAGCCCTTTCACTGTGACCCCCAGTCAAAGCATTACCCCTGACCACTAGTCAGCCCGGGGCATGGATCCATGGGGAGCTGGGATCCTCCTAATAAAAGGGTCCCCCTCTCCAGGGCAGCCCAGGCCTAGACTGATAAGCCAGGGCTATCCCCAGCCCCCCTGGTCAGTGGGTGCCAGGTTGATTGATGTAGTGTTGGGCATTTGAAAGAGTTTAAAAATATTGTCTTTTGGTACAGGTCCCAGCAAGCCTCCCCCACTGGAGAAACACAGGTACCAGCATGCAGGGCATTACAGCCCATCTGGTACCTGTAACTCCACAGCAAAAGATATATTAAAATAAACACACTACACCGATTTTTTTAAAGTAATTTATTTAGCTGCACCTTCACCTGGGGGGCAGCGGCCCCATTAAAAAGCTTAATGGTCGCCGCCCCCAAGGTGAAGGTGCAGCTAAATAAATTACTGATGAGCCATCATTTGGGTAGTACTGTCCTTAGAGGACAGTACTAATGTCCGTGGCTTTCGAAGTTCATTTTTTTTAGTTTTGCCAAGACCCTGGATTGCCTACTTTGGAATGAAGAGGAGGTGAGTATGGATTTTTGTTTACAGGTACTGTACCCTATGGTTTCTACTGCAGAAAAGGTCTGATGGGCTACAGGGATACATAGGTGGGGGGTTCCCTAGCTCCCCAGGGATCCCTGGCACGGGCTGACTAGTTGTCAGGGATGATGCTTCAGCTGGGGACCTAGTTAAAGGGCTCCCTTGGCTGTGGCATTATCTCCGAGCTAGAAAAAGTCTACCATTTTGTGAGTGACAGCAATCTCACTCTGTGAGTGTGCTGAATCTGCAGTTAACCACAGGGTGTCATGACATACCATATCTGTATTGTGAAAGAAACATGCCCATCAAGGCGTCAGCCTTAATGATTGGAATTTCAATGCTTTTTTAAGTTTGATTGGTAGAAATTCTATAGGTTTTGTGAAATTTCAGATCATGTCTAAGAAGCCTTAATGGCACACGTGAAACCGTAAGGTTTTTTATCTATGAAATGTCATTGCTTTTTTATTAACCATCAGGGATGGAAGCAGCAAACCGGGCCACCTGCAGGGGATAAGGGAAACAAAATGGTACACTAGCACTGGTGTTGGAGGGTACAGCACAAAGGAGGTGTTTTCAGGGTGCAGAGAAACAGCTGAGGGGGTGGGTTGTAGGCGTGTGGGGCAGTGGCAGCATTGGGGCAGTGCACAGATGCAGTAGCGGAGACAGAAAGGCACACGGGCGCTAATAGTCCCAGCCCTGATCTGCTTCTTAAGACCCCTACACATGGAACGATGTGCTCACAATGTGATATCGTGAACAATTTCCCTTGTACACTCCCCGACACTCCAGGACACGATATGGTGCTTAAACAGCACATTTTGATTTGGAAACTATTGTGCAAGATCTAAAGATAGCTGACTACATACACAGATCAGTGAGATCCATGATGTAGGTATCTGTGTAAAATAAATGAGATGCACACACGGATCAGTGCAATCCATGTGGCTTGCATCTGAAAAGAATAATCAATAAGACACAAATGCATGGATGGATCAGTGAGATCCATCCATGCATCTGTGTTAAAAAAATGAATAAAAGTATACTGAAAAAAAAAAGAAAAACCTACATTTCCCCCCTCAGAAACAACAAGCCCCGGGCTCTGGAGACCCAGTACTGGTTGTGCTATATACAGTGGACAAAACATGTAGGGGTCCTCGCACTGGGCTTTTCAGAACCAGCCCTGGTTGCCAAAATATGAGGGACAAACAACGTAGGGGTCCACCATATTCAGCACAACCAGCACTGGGTTCTGAGCCGGTCCTGGTTCTGGAAATACAGGGAAAAAAATGTGTAGGGTACCCCTGTATTAACCAGAACCAGCACCGGAAATTTTCTAGTGGGGGAGTACTGCCACAGCCAGGGGTGCCCTATCACCAGGTCCCCCAGCTGACGTATCACCGCTGACTGGTAGTCAGCCGAGGACAGGGATCCTTGGGGAGTTGGGGACCCACCATAAAGGGGTCCCCCTCTCCATGACACCCCAGGCCTGGCCGGTGGGTGCCAGGTTGATAGTGTAGTGTGGTGCATATGGAAGTAAAAATATTGTCTTGCATTAGGACTACAGGTCCCAGCAGGCCTCCCCCACATACTGGTACGTGGAGAACGACAAGTACCAACAACAACACCGTTTTATTGAATATTTTATTTTCCTGCACCTTCACCTGAGGGGCAGCAGCCTTTAAGGTCATTTTCATTGCTTCTGCTTCCCCCAGAACTTCCACGGCATCTTCACCTGTAGGGCGGCATTCTTTAAGCTTTTTTGCATGGCCGCTGCCCATCGAGGACTTCCCCAGCATCTTCTTTCTTCGGCAGCTCTTCTCTGCTGCCACCCGGCTGATGGACTGCCGTGCCGTGTCCTCGCACTGGCTTATATAAGCCAGCCGAGGGGATTGGTTGATGACATCACGAGCCGTGATTGGCTCACGGCAACCGTATTTAAATTTAAAAAATGACGATGAGGCACCATTTTTTAAATGGGCATCGCGGTTCTCACCATTAAAGTCAATGGTGAGTACCGCTCATTGGCTGAGAGGCATAAGGCTCATCTCTCTCAGCCAGTGAGCGCTCCGCAACAGGATTTCTATAGTGAAATCCTGCTGCAAAGCTGTCATTCGGGTAGTACTGCTCTTAGAGGGCAGTACTAATGTCTGTGGGTCCGCGTATTTCGTTTTTATATTTGCCAAGACCCTGGATTGCCTACTTTGGAACAAAGAGGACCAGATCCACGCATAGGAGGAGGTGTGTACGAATTTTTTTATTATAGGTACACCATTGGATTATCTACATGGACAAGTGGATGTGATTGGCTTCAGGAATACATAGGTGAGTATGAGATAGTGTGTGCATGTATGTGCTAATAAACTTATACCTTGTATGGTGTGTGTCCCCCAGGGGTCCTGCTCTTACCACTCCCATATCTGATGTTTCTAAAAATTCACAGAAGCTCTGCACTCCCCACCAAGCTGTACAGGACCTCCTCTTTACAGCTCCAGAGAGATTAATAATTTGCGCCAGCAGTTATTACTCTACTTGGCTATGAATTAGCATATTACCACGGCTGGTACATATATGGTTTTGAGCCATCCCACTTATAAGTATGTTATAATAAAAAAGAAGGTGAAGTGCTGACTGCACCGGTGTGTTCTATGCTGATTGATTTGTGGTTAAATTCCACCACTGAAGGTACACCTCCATCACATAGGTGATTTTCACTGGTGAAGGGTAACAAAGTCTGTATGAGATTGCACTAGGAGGCGCTCCTTTTCCACTTTTTGTTTTATATATATATATATATATATTATATGTATAAATATATATATATATAATATATATATATATATACACACACACACACACACATGCACATATATATATATATATAGATATGTGGAGGGGATATCTAGTAACAAGGGATACTTTTTTTATAAAACCAATAGAATTCCGCTTGTCACTCACGCAGAATACCAACTACCATTCACTGCGCATGGCCAAAACTGAAACAGAGTGCAGTTGCTTTTTCATATTCCAATACAAAAACAACAACTATGCAGTTGCTTTCCCATTGTCTAATTCAAAAACGAAACTGCGAAAATTATCACAATTGAGGGGGTTTATCACATTCCCATATTTGGCGAAAATACATGATAAATAAGACGATAAAAAAAGTCAAAAGATGGTGATAAATACACTATGTCTGGCGGAAAGAAACGGGTTATTTTTGCATGTTTTGATACATCTGCCCCATAAAGACTTATAATGGTACTTCATATGTGAAAATATTACCTCTATATGGACTGATGTAGTGGAGGATTTTCAATACTGAATAACGGATATTTTTGGTAAGGACCACATAGGATTCTCTGTGTATGAACATACATACACTTCACCATTCACTCAGGAACATACTTACCTACTCTCCCGAAATGGCCGGGAGCCTCCCGAAAATTGGGTTGCGCTCCTGACCACCCGGAAGACTAGGCAAGTCTCCCACAACCGGTCGCAGACAGCCCACACCCCCCATTGCCGGCCACTTACTATGCAGTCTGGGGGATCAGATGACGTGATTCACGTTAAATCGCATCACATGAAGCCCTGCCCCCCGCTGTACAGTACCTGTATTACCAGCTCTGCACAGCGAGGGGCAGGGCCATGATGGCGCTATTAAGCCGCCATGCCCCCCCCCCTCTCCGCCCACCTGCTGTGTTCATAGAGCCGACCTGGCCGTCCCCTCCCGGAAGGGACAGCCTAAAGGTAGGCAAGCATGCTCAGGAGCTGTCTTATTGTTTAACTTGTTTTATAGTACATTTACCTTTGCATTTATTTTAAATCATTCATGTTTTAAATTTGTATTAGTGCAGTATATGGTCACTGATGTTCTCTGTGATATTTGGCGCTCACTGCATTAAATGGCTCTCACTGCGACGCACTCTACATTTCATGGCCTTTAGATGTGCATGTTTTATGGTATATTCTCATTATTCATTCACAGCAAGTGCTATGTTGTCTGTGTTTTCAGTACATTTTTTAAAAAATAGTTTTTTTTCCTGTCCTCCACTGGAAATGTAGAATATAATGTATGCTCACAATTTGTTTGAAATTTGTTGCACTGTACATGATCAGACTGTGACTTTTCCTGTAAATGACTTCTGTTTTTCTGCTGATAGCCAACACCCCCCTCCCCTCGACACAGCCTCCACCGATAACATCCCATCCCCTGCAGGTGGACTGTTTAATAGGGGCACCTTTATCCAGTGCATTGCTTTATCCAGGGGCCTGCACTGCTGTTAAGAGAACCCTGGTCACATATGGTGCAAAGTGAAAGTCTCCACAGAGACTTATAAAGAAGTCAGAATGTTAAAATCCTGGCTATGTGTTTATAACATGGTATATATGTCAATATTGTAATGTGTCAATGCTTACTCACCACTTCAGCTGCTGATGTACCTTGCAGTGAGAAAGTTGAAAACTGTCGGCTGAGAGGAAACAACTTGTACTCTAGGTAATAAGTTCATGCTGCTCTTTAGCCAGAGATCTGTAAACAGTGCTGTGATGTTAATCAATGATGTGAGGGTCATGAATTGCAAGTGACACTCTCTCTTCCAGTATTTAATAACATTGGAGCAATGTTAGTTCAGCTGACAGTGCTGTATAAAACACAATCTTAGAGGTAAATTTACTAAGAATTGTGTCTGGCCTGAGGTACAGGGGAGAGTTTTGTCAGCTGAAACTCTCAAATTTACCAGGAATTGTGATTTGCTGAATCGTATTTTCCAATGGTGTATGAGATCATGTTTCTCCCCCGTGTTCCCTGTGTCTGACTGCTGCCAAACACTCCCTAACTTGAGGCCTGTACAGATCAGTGAGATCTGTGCAGGCTTCTGTGTGTGTATATTGTTAAATAAAAGTGTAAACAAAACAATAAAAGTGGGTTCCCCTCCAAAGCATAACCAGCACCGGGCTTTTTGAGACGATCCTGGTTCAGGAAATACAGGGGAAAAATGGCGTGGGGGTACTCTGTATTTCATTGTATTTCCATAAACCAGCCCCAGGCTCTTAATAGCAGGGGGGTAATGCCACAGCAGGGGTAAATGGTTCAAGGGTTCCCCCCGCCAAAGCATTAACCCCCCAACAAGTCAGCCCAGGCCAGGGATTTCTCAGGATTTGGGGACCCCCAATAAAGAGGTCCCTGCCCCTGCGTATACCCCAGGCCCTGGCTGGTTGATAGCCAGGGGCTATTCGCCCACACCTGTTACCTTTTGGGTGGGGGGTTAATTGTGTAAAAATAGAATAAATATTGTCCATTACAGTGGGACTACTGGTCCCAGAAAGCTGGTTCTAGCATGTCAGCACTTGCTGATCTGCTGGCACTTTTAGTCCCACTGTAAAGGAAATATTGAAACTCATGAGACACACCAAATGGTGTATTAGATTAATATACATTCACTCGCACTCACCCTACATAATCACCTTCTCCATGGCACCAGTCAGAAACAAATTACCTGTGCCCACGGACAATTGTACTGTACTCTAAGTACAGTACTTCCTGAATTAAGACAGAATTGCAGTAATTCCCAAAGAAATCTATGGGCGGACTGCATATTGGCTGAAAGAGCCGAGCCCCCTTCTCTCTCAGCAAATAGGCGCTTCACCCATAGACTTCCATGGTGGGAACCGCAGGGTTATTCATGTTTGTTGCAACCATTGAAGCAGTTATTGGCTGAGAGACCCAGTGGCACGTCTCTCTCAGCCAATCATCGTTCATCATTGTTTCTATGGAAACGGACATGACTGACTGATCATTCAGTAAGTATTGCCTTAGGGGACAGTACTGTGTCCGTGGGTTCTGTGCATTAGTTTTTTTACTTTACCAAGACCCTGGATGCCTACATACATCGAAGAGGACCGGAATCAAGGGGTGGGTGAGGGGACAGACCGACACAAGGGACAATGTAAGTATGTAGTTTGAGTGCATGTGAGTGTAATAAAATAATACAACCTATAGTGTGTGTGTCTTGTCATTATTAATATTTATTTTGCTGTGGAACTACATTTACCAGCGGGCCTGTAATTCCCCTCATGCTGGTACTTGTGGTTCTCCAAGTACCAGCATGTAAGGGAGACCTGCACAGTAATATTGCAAAAGACAAAATTAATTTATCTTTCTTATTTTATACAATCAACCCCGCATCCACCAGCCAGGGATGCTTTGGATAGCCCCAGGCTTCAGCCCCCACCTGGGGTACCTTGTAGAGGGGGATCTCCTTTATTCAGCAATCCCCAGCACCCCAGGGATTGCTGGCCAGGGCTGACTAGTATGGGGTGCTGTGGCATTACACCCTCGGCTGTGGAATTACACCCCCTCTAGTTTGAGCCCGGTGCTGGTTGTGGATAATACGGAGAACCACTACTCATTTTTTCCCCCATATTTCCACAACCAGGATTGGCTCACCGAGCCTTTTGCTGGTTGATGAAAATACGGGGGTCCCTCTATGTATTTTTTCCCCTGTATTTTCACAACCAGGACCGGCTCACACAGCCTGGTGTTGGTTGTGCTGGGGGGGGGGGCACGTGATTTAAAAGATAATAATAACTAAAACACTTTCCTACTCTTTTAATGCACAAAAGCCTGCAAGGATCTTTCTGATCTGTGCAGGCTTCTGATAAACTTGCACCTTGTAATGAAACTCGCATAGACTTGCATTTCTTAGACAATTTCCAAGTTATTACATAGTTTAAGAACAAACTTGCTTCATACTTGCAGCAAATTAATGTGAGTCCATAGTCACATTAAAACTAAGGGCCATATTCAATTAGGTGCGAAAAGGCATAATTTCGCCATGCGAAAAGTTTCCTTTGTATTCACTTCCGGAGGCTTTTCGCCGGTGCGGAAACTCAATGCAATGGAACTGGGGAAAAAGTTTCACATATGAATAGGTGTCGAACAAAAAAGTGCAGAATTGGAGTTTTGGGGTGCAAACTTCGGGACCCCCCCTGCACCCTTAGGACAGTCCCCCAAAGATAAACTGCGTCAAAAAATTTAAAAAAAATACTTTAGATCACCCCAAAAAAGTACTTTCATTTTGGGGGCAAAAAAGTCCAAAGTTGGGGGACAAATTTAATAACTAGCGAAATACACCACAGGGGGGTCCCCAAGTATGCCCCAGGTGTTTTTAAGTTTGCAGGTGGTTGCGGCAGGTGGATTTTTTATGTTTTTTAAAACTTCACTTTAGCAACTTTAAAATATGCTAGCACCCATTTTTCGTGTACCCCAAATTTGCTGGGACTATTTATTTTCTGCCAAAAAAACTGCTAAATGCTATTTTTCACCACTTCTGCAAAGACGCTAATTAGCAGCTATTGAGAGCATTTAAGTACCCCAAATACCTACAGCAGGCCTACTCGGGGGTATCTAGAGTGATCCCCAATGTCAGTGCATCTTTTGAGGGGTGTCAGGCTGATTTCCCCAAATCTGACAGGACTTTTCACCAGGTCGGAATTTGCCAGGTCCAATTTTTTCTGATTTCTAATTGAATACGGGGATAAGTGGGGACAAGCTCGATACTTTTCCACATGGTAAACCAGCGGTGTCGGCGAAAAGTCCTAATTGAATATGCCCCTCTATTACATTTCCCCCATGGTCTTCGAATCGTATGAGAAATCAAAACCAACACGTAGTGGTTTTATAGGAGTGGCCACATGGGCTTAGGCCCCTTTAAACATAGAAGGCAGCACCTGAAAAGGGGTGGATGTATTTCACTTATTTAGCCATAATTCATCACCAGAAGAGGAATCAGTTACTAAATTAAGGTCTGTCATTTAATTCGACAAACAGATTTGACGATTTTAAATGGTCAGTGGACCACTATAAATTGGGCAGGAAATTAATATTAAAAGAGTACTTTTCTGATGGACAAACTGTTAGGAGGATTCCAATTTATCATAACCCCAGAAATTTGACCCCTTGTCTAATAATGCCAGTAAAACAACTTTTCTTAGAATTGTGAACAAGGATGTAAGAACTGTTGATACAAAAACTAAAAGGGGGGTTGATAATCTAACTAGAGATCAGAGGCTGATTTTGTAACAGCTAAAGGATAATACCGAAATAGTTCTGCGTACTGCAGATAGGGGCAGAGCTATTATGATCCAAGATGCCAGCGAGTATGATTTAGAAATCAGGAGACAATTTGGGGAATCCTTGATTTACAGAAGTATCTATCAATGTCCAATGATAGATATAAAAAACAAGGTTGACAAGTTTTTACAAATAGCAAACAATAATGGTTGGATTGATGATAATATTTTATGCTTCCTCACAGTACCTCATCCAGTATGACCCATTTTAGATACATTACAGCACACAGAGGCTACAAGAGAAATATTGTTGATAGGTGTCTATTGAAGGCAAGGCAGAAATATGTGATGGAATCCACAGCAGATAAAAAAAAATAAACAGGATAATCCCTAGTATCTGGTGTGACATTAATCTGCAGAGAACATCGAGAGCGATCAGGAAGCATTGGCCTATAATATTGAGTGATCTGAGGGCCTGATTCAGAAAGGATCGCAATTGCAAAGCTGCACATAGGCAGCTTTGCAATTGCGATCCTTGCATATATGGTAATGCAGCAGGAGGCATCATGCCTCCTGTTAATTACTTATCCGAGCTGTGTTGTCCAACATAGCATTGGGTAATCTACATAACATTGGTCGGCTCAGGTGACCCATGGGGTCATGCAGCTGGCCGCCGCAGTTGAGCGGAAGAGGCCAGGAAATCTCCATCAGCCGGCAGAGATCCTGGCCTCTTCCCTCCCCCCTGATGGCGGCGACATGCCTCCATGTCAGGAAACGGAGGCCATCGCCGCCCCCTCCCCACCCACAAATTGCAGCAGACTGTAAATCAATGACAGTCTGCTGACAGTCTGCGAGTGGGATCGCATACCCGTTCTGTGAACATCGGGAATCAGCGTTCACCAGTGAATTACTGAATCAGGCCCCGAGTTTGAAAAAGGCATTCTCCATGAAATCATTAAGTGTTAGATGTGGTCCAAATTTGAGGATGCATAGCAGAGGTCCACCTACTGTACTAATACTAGAGCCTGGTTGTTGTCACAAGCCATCACTGTGGTTTGCTCCCTTCTTGGGTCCCGGTTGTCGAGATTATATATATATATATATATATATATATACTGAAGTGACAAAATTCATGGGTTAGATGCCTAGTATCATGTAGGACCTCTTCTATCCCCACGAAATGCAGCAACTCAATGTGGCATTGATTCCACAAGTGGACTGTAGACCTCTGGAGAGATGTTGACCAAGTGTCACAAATCGTAGAGGAGAAGCCAGGTAGGATGACTAAGGAATAAGCAGGAAAAAGAGAGATGTGGACACAGGCATGTACTGGGAATTGCTAGAAGTCCTGCTAACTAGTAATTAGCAGGAAACCTGACACCTCAGTAACACAGAGAAGCTGCAATAGAGCTAAGCAGCGCACTACAAGACACAGGAAAAATAACATAAGACACTGGCGTTCTGAAAGAAAACTAAAGTCTCAGACTGAGAATTAGCATGGAAGCTAATACAGGTAACCCTAGAAAACTGTGAATAGGCTGAAGCAACACTCCCTCTGCAGGGAATAACACAGAGGACCACTGGTGAGTATCACAGTCACTGGAACAGTGAAGTTGAACAGCATTTTCCTGTTCCTGTAGTCAGACTAAAACACCCCTGGGTAGCTGGTCATTGGATCAGAGGATCAGCTGAGTGACCACAGGACTACCATTGGGAGAGACTAGTCAGGTGATATGGACCAACATGGTTGAGCCCATGCCCGGCACCCCAGAAACCAGGACACATGCACAGAAGCCCTAGCAGACCCTGGGAAGAATACTCAGACACCACTCACCTCCACTCCCAGCGACTGGACACCTAAGCCAAGGAAACTGGCATGAAGGTGAGTAGCGGCCGATCCTAGGCCACATCCTGACACCCAGGCTACCTGGATAGCTTTCCACAGCTCCCTGATATTTGTAGGTGCAGAAATTTGGGTGTGAATTAACTTCTCCACCACGTCCCATAAATACTCAATTGGGTTCTTGACAGGCGAACGTGCTGGCCAAACCATTCTTTGGAACTCTTCAGAATGCTCCTCAAACCAATTCTGGATAACTTGGGATCAATGACACAGTACATGCATTATCCTGATAAAATATTCCATTGTTGTGGGGGTACGTGAAGTCCATGAAGGGCAGCAAATAATCATCAAATACTGCAATGTAGCAGTTATCAGTCAATGATATGTTCAGACAAACCAGCAGACTCAACCTAGGCCACATGAACACACCCCACACCATTATGGAACCAGCACCAGCCAGCATGGTACTTTGTCGACAACTGGGGTCTATGACCTCATGAGGTCTGCGCCACACATGAACCCTGCCATCAGGGCCGGATTATAGGCAGCGCGGCAGGGGCGGTTGTCCCGGGCTCCCCCACACACAGGACCCCCACAACTAGAACAAAAAAAATGGAGGATTTAACTGTGTACACTCAGGTCCTCCTCGGCGGCAGCTCAGCTGCTTCCTAACAGCAGCCACCGAGGAGGACCGGCATTGTAATACAGCTAGGAAGCTCCTACGAGGAGCTCCACTGTACTGCACTGGTCCTGAGTGAGCAGCAGTCAAAGTCTTGCGAGCTGATGACATCACATCTCACGAGACTTTGACTGCTCACTCAGGACCAGAACCGGGGCTTGCTCACTCAGGACCAGAGCCGGGGCTGCCTGTAACGAACCACTGTAAGCATTAGCAACTCACAGAGCACTGCAGAGGAGACTCAGAGATAAATCAGACATCCAAGCCAATTTCCCTTGTGTGGTTGTGAGCTGAGCTAGACAGCTGACAAGCAGGTAGCCCACTGCACCACACATTTCTACACATATATTAGGCACACAATACAGGTCAAATTATAATCATTACAGGTTTAACTCCAATCAAGGTTATACACACACATATATAAAATGTGTGTGTGTGTGTGTGTGTGTGTGTGTGTGTGTGTATATATATATATATATACACAAAACAAGAAGGTGCTAATAGTGTAGTATTTTTGATACCATTAGATTATCAAGATAAATAATGTGCGTACATTTAATTTGATATAGTTATGCTTATCTCAATTCCACCCAGTGAAACGATGAATCAGGACACGATATTTATATGGTTTCCAACATCAGAATGTAGCCCAGCATCAAAACAAAACCAAGAGAAATTCATAGGGTAGTATATCACAAAAAGACTTTATAAATAAAACATGAGATTAAGAACACGTACAAGATGACAACTTGGTAAATAGCGTATCAGTCAAGAACAATTCACCCAAATCAGGGATCCAAAGTGTTCCAACTGAATGGTACTGAATTCAGGAAACTTTCGTGGTATTATAGTGGACTTGAAAGATAATGGACAGACACCTCCAACGCATTTCGTTTGTAGCCAAACTTCCTCAGGGATAGGTTCCTAGTCCAACTTGTGATGCTTAAATAGGGCTATTAATTCACTAGAGCATCAAATGTCATAATTTCCTATTCATAATAAAATGACTCAATTTTTGGTCATAGAAATCAATATACGGCTGCAACAAAATGGCCGATTATTACATAATCGGCCATTTGGGCCCTTATTTAGTTCAGTCACTATCACAGCACCTGGAATTGGCGCAATTATATGAGTTGGCAGCTTTTTATAGGTCCAATGGGACTCATTATGGCTGAATTAGTCTTCCAGCTGCCCCACAGTCGAACATAATAAACACATTGTCCTTATATTAGGCGTCCATTTTTGGTTAGTTCCTCTTTTCATCAATAAATGAATTACAACATGCACTACTTGTCTGATGTTATTTGTTTAATGTGATCGTTTTTGATTATAAAAACATCAATGTTAAACATTTTTTTGTGTATTTTTGTCTTATACATGCTTTTATGTAAGTTATTTTTATGTAATAATCGGCCATTTTGTTGTAGCCGTATATTGATTTATATGACCAAAAATGGATTCACTTTAGTATGAATAGGAAATTATGACATTTGTTGCTCTAGTGAATTCATAGCCCTATTTAAGCATCACAACTTGGACTAGGAACCTATCCCTGAGGAAGTTTGGCTACAAACGAAACGCGTTGGAGGTATCTGTCCATTATCTTTCAAGTTCACTACAATATCACGGAGGTTTCCTGAATTTGGTACCATTCAGTTGGAACACTTTGGATCCCTGGTTTGGGTGAACTGTTCTTGATTGATACGCTATTTACCAAGTTGTCATCTTGTACGTGTTCTTAATCTCATGTTTTATTTCTAAATAGCTGGGCTACATTCTGATGTTGGAAACCATATAAATATCGTGTCCTGATTCATCGTTTCACTGGGTGGAATTGAGATAAGCGTAACTATATCAAATTAAATATACACACATTATTTATCTTGATAATCTAATGGTATCAAAAATACTACACTATTAGAACCTTCTTGGTTTTTTTTTTATATTCTATCTATAGATCCATTTCCTGGCAAGGATTATACAAGCGAAGCAGCTTTCCTTTTTCTTTTATGTATTTATTTATTCATGTATAAATATCTGTGTCATTATTAGCGCATTGAGGGTTTGTGATATATATATATATATATATATATATACATATACATATACATATACATACATACACATATATACACATACATACACACACATTTTATATATATATATATATATATATACACACACACACTATCTACATGTATGTGTATGTATATACTGTATGTATATATATATATATATATATATATATATAGATACATGTGTGTGTGTATATATATATATATATATATATATATATATATATATATTATAGATTTCCACCTAACTAAAGATTCCACTTACCTAAAGATTATTTTGGGGTACTGAAAGATGTCTGTGTGATTTTAATTGTTTTTATTTAACTTTAGAAATATTGGAAAATCACTTGTAACTTTTTTATATTTGATAATGTAATTGATGGGGGCCCCACCAGTTTATTGCCCAGGGGCTCCCACAGACCTTAATCTGGCCCTGCCTGCCATCAGCTCGAAACAACTAGACCATGATTCATCGAACAATGACACACATTGCGAGTCCTCCAGGGTTCAATTGGCAATATCACAAGCCCAGATGAGGCCCTGTGTCTGATGTTGTAGTGTTAACAGGGGCACTTTCATGGGTCTCATTTAAGCTCTCATTTAAGCTAAAGAACGATGCACTGACCTCCTGGCTATCTGTCTGGTACCTTCTGTATTGAATGTGTATGTGATTTGAGCCAGTGCAGTGGAGAAGTCGGGAAGCCTGCCTACTTTTCCGGGAGAGTAGGCATACTGTATATGGTACAATTGTCTGGCACTCAATGCTCCTAGTGCCTGGGTGCATAAGAAATCAAGCGGTTGTATACAGAAAGAACTGCTCCAGAGCCACTATCATGTGACTGGAGGGTATGAAGCACATCAGGATGAAGTCAAAATTAGCCGCATCCTATATAAGGAAGTCAATGAGGAAACTCTGGTGCCAGAGTATAGGTTCCATTACCTTACTCCAGCGTCCATATCCATGTTACAGTCTTCTCTTTCTGACCTTTGGCTTGTCCATGACCTGTCTCCGTCTCCTCCATGGTACTGCGCTTGGTATTCCAGTTCTGACCTTGTCTTTATTCCTGACCTGATATGGCCTGACCCCTGGCACCATCTTGTTTGGTTGGTTCTGACACGGCTTATTGACTACGTTGAATGCCTTCACTGTCCTCTGCTCCAGCCCAGAGTGCACGAGCACCTGTACTAGGGAACGCAGCTAAGTCCAAACTTCCTTGCAGGGGTCCCTGGTGAACACTGCCAGCACATTAGACTCCGCACCTCAGTTCTGGGACTAGCCAATCCTGAAGTATGGGGCAGCATCTATTATGTATCCGAGATTTGTGACACTAACAACCCCATAGGCATATATATACATGCCTAAAATCACTATACTTGTTACGACTATAAGAAAAATAAATAACCAAACAATGCTAGGAAACACTAAACTATATAGGGAACAGACTACAATCTAAGTGGTTAAAAAGTCAAGATAAGATGAATGAGTTCCATGCAATGCATTTGTTAAGACCCAAAGGATGGACGGTATTGAGTCTCAAAATCCACTTTGCGTCAAGCCTCGCTAAGGCACCAATTCTATCCCCTCCCCTTGATAGTGAGGGACTATGATCTATAATCCGGTATCACAACATCGATAGCTGCTGACTTTCTTGTTTAAAATGTTTAGCTACAGGCTGATACTTTTCTTTATCACTCCGTTCGTATGGCAGATGAAGGCCAAGCGTTCTTTAAACATTCTCAAAGCCATGAAAAATAACAAAAACCCAATGGACATGTGATCATGTGAATGACGATCTTGTTATATGTAACACGTGCCTGATTTTAAAAATGTTACCCGTGTGTAGATGTTGGGATGTATTGCTGGTCTGTAAGTACAGTAGCTGCAGGTCACACAGGATGGACATTTATAGCAACCTGGTTTTTCTAAAGTTATTGCTGTGGTAGAATGAAGTTTGAAATTAGTGATATTTGTGTGGACCAAATGGTCCCATAGATTCTTGCCCCATCTGTAACACATCATTGGATGCATTTTACAAAATACAGGAAGATCTTTGTCACGTGTCACAATGGACCATAATGCTTTAGAGGCCTGGGGAAGAACAGAACTAGAAGCAGTAAAGGTGGTAATCCAAGGAAACTTATCTCTCTTTTTATCCATTTGACTTGCTGTAATTAAATCTTCCCTCTTGAGGGCAAGAACATTCTGTTTTGTAGCCTTAAGTGATTTTAGCAAGTATCCTCTCGTTCTAAACTTATATATGATGTCATCCAGACAGGCTGGTAATTCCTTTGTAACTGGGAATGACTCATGTGTGAGCTCACACATGTATCAAAGTGGGACTGCTCTCCGGAAATGGTGTACGAATGATACCATATATAAATGACTGAGTCCGAGACACTCTAGTGGTCCTACCGTATATTATATTTATTAATTATTCTGTAGGTGCTGTGGATCACAAATTGTGATGACTGTGAATAACCAAGCACAATATATAGGGAGGGGGGATGATGTATTGGACTAAATATGGGTGAAAGAGAGAACAATACTAATGTGGTATCAGTAGTAGGATACCGTTCAGTAACTGGCAAAAGCAGGAAAATGCAGGGTACAGAGGGAGGGCGTCCCACACCCCACTGTACCTAAAAAACCAAAGTCAAAGTTTAAGAGAGAGTCAAATTCAGAATGGTAAATGTAATCAGACCAAAAAAGTGGTCCGTGGATAGTCTATTAATAGATAAAAATCCTGGTGAGGCCTCACCTTCTGATGAACACGGAGTGGTTCCTGATCCTGTTTCATTCTGCCCTCGGGGTCCCGGCTTCCTCTCTGTCTCCGCCGATGGTAGGGCCCTATTCCAGCAACTGTTGCTCAAACAGTTGCAGGCTTGGTCCCCACAGAGTCCGTATGCCGAATCCCATGCAGCGCCGCGATCTCACGAGAGGTCGCGGGCTGTAAGGGAAGCTGACGGCTCCGGACTGCTGTGCGCTCGACTCGCCAAACTGAGGAGACTCTGACGGGCAGAGGGGGGGTGCGGGTCACGTTGATGGCAGAGATGTGCAATGGTTCTTAGGTGCTCCTACGCGTGTCGGCTAACAGCCTTCCTTAGGGAGTGATGATCGGCACCATCTTGGAGGTGGAATATAAAGTGTGTTGGGCGGGCTTAGTCTCTGATGCGGGCCTATGTCATTGTAAACAACCTTTTGCCATGGTTACTGAGTGTGATAATGGAAGGGAGAGCAAGCTTGGGGGAAGGAGACCCTATGCATCCTTAAAGCCATAAAAATGGAAACGGAAAGTTTAAACTGTACTTGTCATAATGGAATAATGAGTTGTTGCCAGTCTTGTTATTGGACACATAGAATCAATATTGGTAATACAATGAGTATTAGGAGTAAATAAAAGATATACTATGTCCCAGAAAAATGAATCTAAGAATATGATAATAAATTGATATTACAATTTATGTTGTACAGTGAAATGTACTGTACTAATGAAACTAGACAAACTGATATGGTACAGTTGCATACAGGGGAAAGAGAGATAAGGAGATTGGAAACCTCCGTTGCACTACAAAGGTGCTGACCGATATTTAACCTAATGTTCATATTTGTGCATGAACTGAAATAACAGAATGGGGGAGGGGGGAGATGGATCATGAAAAGTAAAAACTGGAAAAGAGGGGGAAAAAAGGGGGCAGATGTTGCACTGTATTAATCTGGTACAACCTTAATGATATTATAAATGGTCTGATCATGCTGGTTCTGTAGATCGTCTCATTATATATCATGCCTTCATATGCTCAAATGAGGCTGGTAATTCCCCCCTGTTCCTTGTTATACTGTACGTCAGTGGTGTAACCAGGGTATTTGGAGTCAGGGCAAATTGAAAACTGGAGCCCCCAACCCCCCTTCCCCCTCTGTGTGCGTGCCAAAAAAATGGTCGTGGTCACTTAAAATGGGGCATGTCAACATAACACACATCCCTATCTCGTCACTCTGAACATTCCTTTCCATTCCATATGCACCTTAATGCAGTGCCCCTTATACAGTGTCCCCTATGCAGTGCCCCCAGGAGTGGTCCTCCAGTAGTGCCCTTATACAGTACCCCCAGTATGCAATGTCCCAAGTAGTGGTCCCTTCGATGCAGTGCCCCTTAGATAGTGCCCCCAGTAGTAGTCCCCCCATGCAGTGCCCCCAGTAGTGGTACACCCTATGCAGTGCCCTTTAGATAGTGCCCAAAGTAGTGGTCCCCTGATGCAGTGCTCCCAGTAGTAGTGCCCCCAGTAGAGGTCCCCCCCAGTAGTGGTCCCCCCCGATGCCATGCCTCCAGTAGTAGTCCCCCTAGTAGTAGTCCCCAGTAGAGGTCCCCCCCATGAGGTGCCCCCGGTCCAACAGCACCAAGGGCACGAGCCACCGTAGCCCTGCCCTAGTTACGCCACTGCTGTATGTGCTATCCTGATGATTTGTGAGAAGGTAACCCTCTTTTGAGGGATGGTCGGTGATAGCTGCGAAGGTGTTTCTGTCTGTCTCCTTCTGGAATAAAGAAGTGGATAAATGCCTGTTGGTAATTGGTAATGTAAATTTGATTGGGGAGTCAGAGCTGTCAATACCCATCATCAAATTAATAAACGCCTCACTGCCTCCTGTCCACAATAATAAGAGATTGTCTATGTACCTGGTGTATAAATTTATTTGCTTAAAAATGCTTTAAGACTGACAGAACATATCCCTCTCTTGCTAAAACATTTAAACATTGGCCCCAATCGCACAGTCTAACTGCTGAAGGTAATATTCGCCATCAAACAGGAAGTAATTCCAGGTGAGAGTTAATCTTAAAAGGTTCATAAACAGATATTTCTCAAAACCCAACGGGATGTGTAAATTATACAGAAATTACCTAATTGCTGCCGGACCTGCTAAATGTGGAATGGAGGTACAGTATAATGGCTTTTGACGTCCATAACACATAGGATGGTGTTTTCTTCAATCTCACAGATGTTCTGCAATAGATTGAGAAACTAAATTGTATCTTTGAGACAAGTTGGTTGTCGCATGACATATGGTTCAATTAGGTAGTCCAAAAGTTGTGATACCGGTTGATAAATTGACCCTCGAGCGGAGACGATGTGTCTTCCCAGTGGACACTGCTGGTCTTTGTGAATTTTTGGAACTGTATATATAATTGGTGTGGCTGGATCCTTCTGTTGAGGTGCATCGAAGACTTTCTGGTTTATTATGTTGTCATGCAATGCTTCCTGCAAGATTGTGAGCAATTCCTGATGGAATTGTCTAGTAGGATTATTTGGTAATTTATTTTATGTATTGTCGTCTGCTAGTTACTTAATAACCACGTCTTTACTGTATATGGCTTTAGGTCCTGTAACACTATATAGTGATATACGGGTCTATTTACTAAGCTTTGTTAGGAGGTAAAGTGAGCAAAGGTAAGGTACCGGCCAATCAGTTCCTAACTGTCATTTTTCAAACACAGCCTGTGACATTAGCAGTCAGGAGCTTATTGGCTGGTACCTTACCTCCGTTGACTTTATCTCCTAACAAAGCTTAGTAATAGACCCCACAGGACCTACAGTACAGCCATATAATTATTAATATTAAATAAGTTTGTGGTAGCATTGGCCCAGGTTACCCGTTAACACTGCATCACGAGCCGGGTTGAACCCTGCTCGTGACCAGGGTTAAAACATAGAAACATAGAATTTGATAGCAAATAAGAACCACTTGGCCCATCTAGTCTGCCTCTTTTCATTTATTGTTTTGGTAACTTCAACCCTAATTGCTCCTTAGGTCTCTCTTAAGGATATTCTTATGCTTCTCCCAAGCGTGTTTAAATTGTTCCACGTCTTAGCTTCAACCACATCTGATGGGAGACTATTCCACTTATCCACTACCCTTTCTGTGAAGTAATTTTTCCTCAAATTTCCTCTGAGCCTGTCTCCCTCCAGTGTATGTCCTCGTATTCTTGTACATCTCTTCCTTTGAAGAATGCTTCCCTCCTGTACTTTATTAAAACCCTTCATGTATTTGAAAGTTTCTATCATGTCTCCCCTTTCCCTTCTCTGCTCCAAACTATACATATTAAGATCTTTTAGTTTTTACGGGCAAGTTCTGTGCAGTAGGCCATGCATCAATTTAGTTGCCATTCTTTATACCGTCTTTAATGTATTTATTTCCTTCTGGAGATATGGATTCCAGAACTGGACACAGTATTCTAGATGAGGCCGTACCAAAGACCTATACAGGGGCATTATTACTTCTTTTTTCCTGCTATGCAACCAAGCATCTGACTTGCCTTCCTCAATGCTTTGGTGCATTGCTTGCCTGCCTTCAAGTCATCTGAAATGGTGACTCCTAAATTAATTTCCTTCTCTGTATTTTCCAATGTAGTGTCCTTGATACTATATTTAGATTTGGGTTATTGAGACCCAAGTGCATGACTTTGCATTTTTTGACATTAAACTGTAGTTGCCATGTTCTTGCCCATTTCTCTAGTCTACCAAGATCCTCAGTCATTTGTTTGACCCCTCCAGGTGTGTTTGCCCTGTTGCATACTTCTGAGTCATCTGCAAAAAGGCATACTTTCCCTTCAATACCTGGTGGGTTATTTCAACCTCTACCTTTCACACTGCACAGTAGCCTGGGTTGCTGCGTGTTCACTGCAATAACTTGAGTTATTGTTTGTAGTGTGAAAGGGGTATTACTGACCTGTATTTAAACTAGTGGTGTGCACCGGCCACTTTTTGTGTATTGGTTTTGGAAATGGATCTTTCTTCGTGTTTTGGATCTGGATTGGTTTTGCCAAAACCACCCTTCCGTGTTTTGGGTTCTAGGTTTTGTGTTTTGGATTTGTATTATTTTGAAAAAAAATCATAAAAACAGCTAAAATCACAGAATTTGTGCGTTTTTCTGCTCCTATACTATTATTAACCTCAATAACATTAATTTCCACTCATTTCCAGTCTATTCTGAACACCTCACACCTCACAATATTGTTTTTAGGACAAAAGGTTGCACCAAGGTAGCTGGATGACTATGCTAAGCGTCACGAGTGGGCGGCACAAACACGTGGCCCATCTAGGAGTGACACTGCAGTGGCAGACAGGATGGCAGTTTGAAAAACTAGGCCCCAAACAATACATAATGCAAAGAAAAAAAAGAGGTGCAAGATGGAATTGTCCTTGGGCCCTCCCATCCACCCTTATGTTGTATAAACAGGACATGCACACTTTAACAAACCAATCATTTCAGTGCCAGGGTCTGCCACACAACTGTGGCTGAAATGATTGGTTCGTTTGGGCCCCCACAAAACAAGCTGGCAATTAATCTGTCCCTGCACAAACTGGCTCTACGTAGGCAACTTGTCGTCCTCATCCACCGATTCCTCACCCTCTTCAGTGTTGTGTACATCCTCATCCTCACAGGAGTATTAGTTCATCCCCGTTGGAATCCACCCCCACAGGTCTCTCTGTACGTTGTTTCCTGGCAGCCCCAGTTGCGGGAGAAAATGAAGGAGCTGTTGACGTGTCACGTTCCGCTTCAGCTGACAGTGTTTTTACCAGCAGGTCTTTGCACCTCTGCAGGCTTGTGTCAGCCAGAAAGAGAGACACCACGTTGGCTTCAAACCTAGGATTAAGCACGGTGGCCAAAATGTAGTGGTCTGATTTCAACAGATTGACCACCCTGGAATCCTGGCAAAGAGAATGAAGGGCTTCATCCACAAGTCCCACATGCTGAGCGGAATCGCTCCGTCTTAGCTCCTCCTTCACTTTCTCCAGCTGCTTCTGCAAAAGCCTGATGAGGGGAATGACCTGACTCAAGCTGGCAGTGTCTGAACTGACTTCACGTGTGGCAAGTTCGAAGGGCTGAAGAACCTTGCACAACACGGAAATCATTCTCCACTGCGCTTGAGTCAGGTGCATACCCCCTCCTTTGCCTGTGTCATAGGTGGATGTATAGGCGTGAATGGCCTTTTGCTGCTCCTCCATCCTCTGAAGCATATAGAGGGTTGAATCCACCGCGTCATAACCTCTTGCTTCAGGTGATGGTGGGGCAGGTTCAAGAGTGTTTGCTGGCACTCCAGTCTTCAGCACGCAGTTGCTGAATGACGAAAGTGGACAGATAATTTTCAGGCCACCCAAAGCGTCTCCTGCAGTCCCCTGTCACTTTTCAGAAAATTCTGCACCACCAAATTTATTGTGTGAGCAAAACATGGGACGTGCTGGAATTTGCCCTGATGTAATGCCCGCACAATATTGGTGGTGTTGTCAGATATCACAAATCCCCAGGAGAGTCTAAGTGGGGTAAGCCACTGGGCGATGATTTCCCTCAGTTTCTCTAAGAGGTTGTCGGCGGTATGCCTCTTACTGAAACCGGTGATACACAGCGTAGCCTGCCTTGGAACGAGCTGGCATTTCTGAAATGCTGCTACTGGTGACGCTGCTGTTGTTGCTGCGTAAGGTGATACATCTACCCAGTGGGCTGTCACAGTCATATAGTCCTTAGTCTGCCCTGTTCCACATGTCCGTGGTTAAGTGGACATTGGGTACAACCGCATTTTCAGGACACTGAGGACACTTTTCTGATGTTTCTGTACAGTCTCGGTATCGCCTGCCTAGTGAAGTGGAATCTAGACGGGATTTGGAACCGGTGACACACTACCTCCATCAATTGTCTAAATTGTTGCCAGGTCCTTCAGTCCGGACCAGATGTCCAAACTTGGTCCTGCCTGCCCTGCATCACTGCCAGTGGGTTGCTTAGGATACCTAAGTTTTTTCCTGGCAGCCCCAGTTGCGGGAGAAAATGAAGAAGGAGCTGTTGACGTGTCACGTTCTGCTTCAGCTGTCAGTGTTTTCACCAGCAGGTCTTTGCACCTCTGTAGGCTTGTGTCGGCCGGAAAGAGAGACACCACATAGGCTTTAAACCTAGGATCGAGCACAGTGGCCAAAATGTAGTGGTCTGATTTCAACAGATTGACCACCCTGGAATCCTGGCAAAGCGAATGAAGGGCTTCATCCACAAGTCCC
The DNA here is from genome assembly GCA_031769625.1 of Taudactylus pleione. NCBI lineage: Eukaryota > Metazoa > Chordata > Amphibia > Anura > Myobatrachidae > Taudactylus > Taudactylus pleione. The sequence goes on from JAUIMM010000601.1 coordinate 4,518,152, forward strand.
ACATGCCGAGCGGAATTGCTCCATCTTACCTCCTCCTTCACTTTCTCCAGCTGCTTCTGCAAAAGCCTGATGAGGGGAATGACCTGACTCAAGCTGGCAGTGTCTGAACTGACTTCACGTGTGGCAAGTTCGAAGGGCTGGAGAACTTGCACAACACGGAAATCATTCACTGCGCTCGAGTCAGGTGCATATCCCCTCCTTTGCCTATGTCATAAATGGCCTTTTGCTGCTCCTCCATCCTCTGAAGCATATAGAGGGTTGAGTTCCTCCACGTCACAACCTCTTGCTTCAGGTGATGGCGGGGCAGGTTCAAGAGTGTTTGCTGGTGCTCCAGTCTTCGACACGCAGTCGCTGAATGGTGAAAGTGGCCAGAAATTTTTTGGGTCACCCAAAGCTTCTTCTGCATGGCCCTGTTGTTTTTCAGAAAATTCTGCACCACCAAATTTATTGTGTGAGCAAAACATGGGATGTGCTGGAATTTGCCCAGATGTCATGCCCGCACAATATTGGTGTCGTTGTCAGATATCACAAATCCCCAGGAGAGTCTAAGTGGGGTAAGCCACTGGGCAATGATTTCCCTCAGTTTCTCTAAGAGGTTGTCGGTGGTGTGCCTTTAATTGAAACTGGTGATACACAGCGTAGCCTGCCTTGGAACGAGCTGGCATTTCTGAGATGCTGCTACTGGTGACGCTGCTGTTGTTGCTGCGTAAGGTGATACATCTACCCAGTGGGCTGTCAGTCATATAGTCCTTAGTCTGCCCTGTTCCACATGTCCGTGGTTAAGTGGACATTGGGTACAACCGCATTTTTTAGGACACTGAGGGCACTTTTTCTGATGTTTCTGTACAGTCTCGGTATCGCCTGCCTAGTGAAGTGGAATCTAGACGGGATTTGGAACCGGAGACACACTACCTCCATCAATTGTCTATATCCCACTGCACTAATGGTGGATACCGGATGCACGTCTAACACCAACATAGCAGTCAAGGCCTCAGTTATCCGTTTTGCTTCAGGATGAAAGCTGTCGTACTTCATCCTCCTCGCTAAGGACTGTTGGAGGTTCAATTGTTTAGTAAAAGTAGTGGTGTTCCTACTTCCTCTCTGGGATGATGAACAACTCCCAGCAGCAACAGCAGCAGTGGCAGCAGTAGGTGTAGCAATGCAGGATCCTCCGGAGGAATCCCGGATAGGACAGTCAGTCATGCCAGTGACATGGCCTGCAGGACTACTTCCGATCCTGACTAAGGAGGAAATTGACGGTGTGGTTTGCAGGCACTTGTATACAACAGGACAAAGGGATTTAGATGTCCCTGGACTGCTAACGGTCTTAGCCAAAGTTTCTGAACTTGACAGCAACTTTTTATGAACACGCTGCAGGTGACGTATAAGGGAGGATGTTGCTAGGTGGTTAACGTCCCTACCCCTACTTATTTCACCTTTACATATGGTACATATGGCAAGACGGTTGTTGTCCGGATTTGGATAGAAATATTGCCAGACCAAAGAGGTGGAATGTTTGGTTTTCTGCCCAGGCATGACCTTGATGGGCTTTTTAATCCCACGAAAAACTGTCTCCCCCGGAGCCTGATTTAAACAACCCACATCACCATCAGAATCCTCCTCGCCAACTTCCTCCTCAGCGCCAGCTACACCATTATCCTCATCCTGTTGTACTTCAACAGTGACATCTTCAGTTTGCATATCAGCAAGTGGACTGTGGGTGCTCCTTCCAGCACTTGCAGAGGGCGTGCAAATGGTGGAAAGAGCCACCTCTTCCCGTCCCGTGCTGAGAAGGTCAGACATCGCAACCGCCACCACACTTGGACTCTCCTTTGTGATATCTTCTAAGAATGCACAGTTCTTCGCTGTGCTTTTGCCAGCTTAACTCGTTTGTAGCGGGAGGAGGGCTTCCATCGTCATGTGAAGCTGAACCACTAGTCATGAACATAGGGAAAGACCTTAGCCGTTCTTTGCCACTCCATATCGTAAATGGCATATTGGCAAGTTTATGTTTCTCCTCATATGTTTTAAATGTTATTTTTAAGGTCATTTTCCTGAAGTTTGTCATTTGGGATTTTATATGCCCTCTACTATGACATTGGGCATCGACCTTGGCAGACGACGTTGATGGCATGTCATGACTAGTGGCAGCAGCTTCAGCACTAGGAGGAAGTGGTTCTTGATCTTTCTCTATTTTATATTTATCGGACAAATTTTGTCCTCCATTTATGTTATATTGATATATACGTGCGGCTAAGGCGCACACAAACACAGAAAAGAAAATTAAATTTAATTTAAAAAATTTTTTGGAGTGCACTTTGGGGGTTACAGCACCCTTTAACAGACGAGCCAGCAGGCCCTTTACTTATGACACAAGCGCACAGTTGGGGGGAGCACCCCTGATGGACAGATCACCCCCTGGACAACACTACAGCACCCCTTTAGGACTACAGCTTTTACGGGACACTACACAACACAGCCCAGCCAGCCCCTATAGACTTTTGGAGTGGACACAGGCCCTATGGACAACTGACTGCACAACACAGCCCAGCCAGCCCCTATGGACAACAGCAGCACAACACAGTCCAGCCGGCCCCTATGGACAACAACAGCACAACACAGCCCAGCCAGCCATAACTGGCTGGGCTGTGTTGTGCACAACACAACACAACAGCCCAGCCAGCCCTAACTTCCACCCTCCCTCTTCACTGTCCTCTGCCAGGGTGAGAAATGGCGCAGACGCGGGGACCTTTTATAGAATCCAAAACCCGCGAGATCTGGAAGGCGGGATGATGACGTTTTGCCTCGATTTCAGTTCCGAGTCAGGCAGGAAAACCCGAGCCGGACTCAGTTCCCGACTCGGATCGGAGGGTCTCGGGGGTGTGGTTCGGATTTCAGAAATCCAAATCCACTCATCCCTGATTTAAACCTTGAAATTAAGCCAAAAACTTCTTAGTTGATTACATCATACAAATGTCCATCATTGTTGCATGAAGTTGTTATGATATAGTAGCTCCCAATTAGTAAATACAGTGAAATAAGATTTTTATAGTGCATAGAAACAGGATACCATGTATTAATTGGATTTTTAACCCATACTGGCTGACATTTGACTTCTTCTTCCCGGGAGAAGCCCAGGGAGGAGAAGCAGGTGGGAGGTTTTGGGGTCGGGGCCAGACAGATCGCGTCATTAAGCCCTGCCACCTCATGGCAATTTGCCACGAACGGCGCATATTTAAATAAGGGGATAGGGCCAAATTACATGATTCTCATAGAATTGCATCATTAGGTCACGCCCCCTACTCGCGGACCTGCTGGTCCACAAGAAAATTCTCCTTATTCTGCCCACTTCATAGTGAAGTGGGCAGAATGCGGGAGAAGTGCCTACCCTTCCAGAGGTGCGGTGGGTTGCATGAAAAACCGGGAGCCTCCCGCGACTTCCAGGAGGGTAGGCATGTATGTTTTAACCTGATATCATATAAGAGTGGTAAGACTGCAAGATAGTATTCTGCAGTAATTATAAGATATGACTCAATGATTTCACCTTCAGACAATAATCATTATCTACATCGATTACTATTGCCAGAACTGTGGCTAATCAGCTGTCAGTTCTGTGCAGGCAAAGTTGCTCAAATGAGCTGCGCTCAACCAGTGCTATTCTGGTGTTGTCAGTAGATGGCATGCAAAGGAAACCAATGAAAATTTATGTGGTATTGGTGCAGGATGGTATTTTGTAGTAATGGTGTAATTTAACCCGATGTATCAAATGAGAATGGTCTATGAATATCCTAACAGGGAAAACAATGAAAGGTAGAGGTATATTGCATTAAAACTTATTATTGTCATTTCCATGCATATAAAACTGATAGGAAGATGGCATGTGCCCGCAGCAGAGAACATGTAGACAAGTACCAATGGTGGGGATTGTGAATGTTATACCCATTTCAGACTAGCAGCCAAAACTCTGGATATTCCCGAGTTAACCTGGGTTGCTGCTAGATGTAAAAGGGACCAGGGTTGGATTCCCAGGTCGAGTGACCCAGCATTCCAACCCAGGCAGCTTGCAGGGTTTAACATGGGAAAGACCTGTGTAACCCTGCAGTGTAAACAGGTAACCCTTGTCGTCTCACCCGGTTCCCGTTTACAGCATAGAGCGTTATGGATTTTCTGGTGCTTGGAGATGATGTCATCTCCAAGCGCCGGAAGACCAGCTCCACTGCACTCGTGTGCAGTGTGAAGAGCACCGACCCGGGAATATCCCGGGTCAACGCCGTGGTCTGAATGGGGTATGTCCTGGGTCTGACTCGGTTTGGAACCCAGGGCCCGATTCAGATCCGCTCGCTAGGATGCATTCGCTCGTAGCCTGCCAATGTTTGCCATCTGCGCACTAGTATAAGTCGCAGTGCATGTGCGCGAACCAGTCCACGTGATTGCAATAAGATCGCCCCTTGTACACAGATGCCTCGCTAGAGTGAGTGAGAGGAAGAGCAGTTTGTGGGTAGTGACAAGGGTTGGTCGATGGAAATGGGGGTGTGGTGGTGCGAACGCAGGCATATCTGTGCGTCTTAACGCCGTTCCAGAGGCGTGCATAAATAAGGTGCAGTGTCATAATACACGTCACATGACAATTACACACTGAAGCACTCGCAGCGCTTGCGTTAGAGTATGGTCAGCCACAAGTGCTGCGTATGGGTCCGATGGTACTCGATGTTACCGATTGTTGAATAGACTTCTTGGAGATGACATGTATTTCTAAGGGAAAGTGGGCATCTTAAGACAGGCTGGTGGATGTTTACATACACACTGCAATCGCACGCCAAGACATAGTGGGTGTGCTAACTGCCTTGCAGTGCGATCGTGGGATTTGCATACTTTGGCAGCTGGCAGGTGCGAGCGAACGCATCTAGCGAGTGGGTCTGAATTGGGCCCCTTGTTCCAAATACCGGGTCAGACCCAGGAATTGAGTGGAAAAAGGGTATTAGTAAATACTAAATACCCGTGGTGGGGACCAGTTGTACTCACATGATGAAAAACTGAATCTTTCAATTCCTATGTGTATCAGCACTGTCAGGAAAGGAATAGTGTGTTCCTGGAATGATTTCACCTGCAGGCAATAGTCATTATTCACACTGTGGCTAGTTAGCTGTCAGTTCTGTGAAGGCAAGGTTGCTCATAGCATGCTGAGCCGGCCCTAAGCAATTTGATGCCATATGCAAAATTTTTGTTAATGCAGATAATCCAACCACAAGCTTAGTGTTTATACACGGACACCAAAACTAACACATTGGTTAATGGCTTATTTTTTATTGTTAAAGAAACACGTGCTAAATGCACAAAACATACAACTATCCAGGCATCCTCCTTTGTTATGTCAGAGGTGAACTGCGTAAAATGAGTCAGTAAAGCTGCATACACACGTAAAGATTTTCTGTCCAACCATCCAAGTAGTTGATTGTTTGGAATGAAAAACTGGTAATGTATGGGAGTAACTGATGCTCAGCAATTTGCTCCTAAATGCCAGAAAACAGATGATAATGGTCGGTCAGACAAGTTTGTTAAATGTTTGATGTAAATAATTTGTTCAAACAACAGTTTTTGTCCATTTTCCAGCATTTGGGAGCAAATTGCTGATTGTCATTTGCTTTCATATCTTACCAGATTTTCATTCCAACCAATCAACTAGTTGGATGGTTGGACAGAAAATCTTTACGTGTGTATGCAGCTTTAGACTCATTATACTGCTGCCTGCTAAGGGCCCCTTCATTGCAACAGGCCCAGATCGGTGCAATTTACCGGCTGCATCGCCACTAGTTCTGCCTCTGACCCAGAACCCCTCTCCCTATATCACAGCACAGCACCCATAACCCATAGAGGTAGCCGACAACACCCATCACCCCTCTCCCACACACCAATCTTCATCCAGCACAACTCACCCAGCACACTCACCCAGCAGCACAGATCACACCCAACACCCATCACCAATCATCATTCCTCACCTGGCCAGCACACAGCACCAGTACCCCTCACATGCTAAGCTGACTTTAATCAAAGCATTTTAATAACACAGTCACCTACTTTTTAAAATGGTCTGGCAGGCTGCCTGTGCATCCGCCCCTAGCTGTTTTGTAGCTCCTGCTGAATCCTCCTCACTGTGCTTTGTGGGGGTGGCTTTATGAGGGTGGGCTGGTAGGGTGCAGGAAGTCAGTGCAAGCTCAGCCTGCTGGACTCTGCAAAGGCCCATGGGCAGAGGATCAGTTGTGGCTGGACATGCGCAGCAGCCTTCCTCCAGAGTCCAGCATCCATTTTTGTTGATGCCCACTGCCCCCATTGTGCATAGTCTGCTACTCTGCTCCAGCCTCCCTGGACCTGAGCAACAGGCTGATCAGAGATGAGAGCTCCGATCGTGTTCGCCTAACCACTAGCAGAGCCCTGCCGTCCAGATGCCCTGCCCCCGCCACCGGTTGTTCTCCCGCTTCCTGCCTGCTCACTGTTTGCTGCTGCCGGGCCAGTGGATACTGCGTGGTGGTAGTAGCAGTTGCCCCAGCCAGCAGCATGTCCCCCCATGCCTCAGTGCCTGCCCCAAACCTCCGCTGACTGCCAGCCCTAGGTGGGTAAGCATTTCCTTAGTTTTCCAATGCCTAGGGTCGGCTCTGATAGTATGCAAAGGAAATGAAGGTTGTCTACTAGTAACAAGATCTATTGAATATAATATACCTACCTATATGTTGTTGTTAGTATTGTCCATCCGTAGTGGGGCTGTAGAAAATTAAAAATGATTGTGAATTAGTTGATATTTTATATTATTTATAAGCAATCATTTATTTCTATATTATGTGACAGTCATTCTGAGGCAGATTTAGGCCTTACGGGGCTCTAAGCAAGACACCGATTTGGGGCCCCCTTTTCTCCTACTTATTTTGTGTTTGGTCGAGGTTTTTTTTTTAAACTCACTTTGCTTCACCAAAACTCGGGTGAGTTTTCCCTTTTACTAAGATGTGAGTTTAGCTGAAAGTGAGATGGCCGATGGTGATGCAGATCGAGATTTCTTCCCCTAGTTGCGAGTTTAGATGAGATTACTCACCCAAGATTGCAGTGTTTTCTCTCTGCAAATCTCTCCCGAGCTAGCATCCTGCACATAACAGTGAGATATGTGCTGGCTGCTTGTGTGTTAATACCTAAAAACGGGTTAAATATTATTTTAAAAAATTACATAGGGTCCCCCCCGTAAAGCTTAAGCAGCCCTGTTAAAATTATGGGGAACAAAATGAGTAGGCTTCCACCGTAAATTAGGTACCAGCACCAGGCTGCAGGGCCAGTCGTGGTTTTAATTATTGGGGAAAAAAATTGTGTAGGGGTACCCCTATAATTAAAACCAGCACGGACCCTTTCTAGCAGGGGGCTGATGCCATAACAAGGGGAGCCCTATCACTGGGCCCCCCAGACACAACAACAGCCTGCTAGACCCCATGAATTTAACATAACAAACACAATTACAGAATAGTGTCCCTAAATCACTTTTTGAACCTCCAATCCATACATTAGGACTTTTTCTAGGATGCTTAAATCTTCTACCCAGGAAACATCCCAAACTTTTGATCATAATCTCACTAAGGGTGAACATCTAGTTCTGTAGAACTTGAGCCAAAAAAGGACATCATTATTCAAGGAGCTGATAATGAGGGCTCCTTTGTTATTGTTGACACTATACTTTATAAACAAGAACGGGAGCGGCTCTTGTTAGATACTTCCACATATGGCAATTTCTCTGGAGATCCAGCTGTGGCTATCAAGAGAGAGCTTGATTATATTTTACAAGATGCTTTTCTTCAACTATGATTAAAATGGACATTTATAAAGCTTTAACAAAAGGAACATCCTATTGTTCCCTTATTCTATACAGTAACAGTGCCTGATTCAGCAGTGATCGCAACTGTGATTCCACACGCAATTGGGCGCTTGTGTTCTGTGCATGCATCACAGTGCGCATGCACAAACAATCCACTGCGATCGGGATTGCGATCGCAGTGACTACACAGAACCATCGCAGAGTTATTGACAGGTAGTACCATTGGGGGTGGTGACGGAGGGGTGGTCGGCAAAATGTCGGCATGCCAGTGTGTTTGAACGCTGTAGCAGGTGTATGCATATACTAGCCACTGCAATGCCATACGCAGCTTGGGATTGCACTGTGGGTCTCATTCAGACCTGCTCGCGAGCGCAGGATGCTCGCAAGTGGGTCGATGGTAGCCAAATGCGCATGCGCACGATGGAGGCTGCTCTGTCGAGCGCATGCGTGAGACCCGGCGAGCGACGGGGAAGCCGTCGCTCAGGGTCTCGCACCAAAGGGGGCGTGCTGTCGATGGTGAGTGATAGAGCCAAAATCACTCCAGGGCTTGCGGTAACCCACAGCTATGCGAGCGTCCAAAAGGACACTCCAAATTTAACTAGGACGGCCCTGGTTCAGAGCGAGCGCACTGGTCAGAGCGTCCGGCTCTGAATCAGGCCCAGTGTGCGATGAGGTTAACAATTGCTGAGTAAGTTAGACCTTGTGCAAGTGTGCGTGAGGCCCAGAGTCCCCTAGCAGACCTATCATCTCCACCCGTGGGTCTCAATACCAACTGATAGCTGTATAATTGGATGCATATTTACAGCCCTGCATCCAAAAATGTTTACATATTTAAAAGGTACAGCTACCCTATTGGTGAAATTGCTTGCTATTGATCATTTGATCATTTGCCTGAATCTTGTATACTTTGCAGTGTGGACATCGCAAGTCTATACCTGCATCACCATGCAGAGGGACTTGTGGTGGTTAAGCATCTCATTACTTTTAGGCAATCACATCACTACTATTTTATTTGATCTATTGGCTGTTGTGCTCAACATAGCTATTAATTTAAATTCATTGATCAAATTATTCACATATGCCCATCTATCAGCGTCCATGCTAGAAGGACTTATTCTGATTCAGTATGGGATTTGCGGGTCTCTTCTGTGGCTCTTGGGAAGGGAGGTAAAGGAGGTTTAATTCTCTAGCACAGTAAACCTCATTTTTTTTTAATTTTTACTTTTGACAATGAATATTTTTACCAGTACACTAAAGTAAAGTAACACTTTACAAAGTAAAAGTCTATTAGACAGGAACTCCGGAACTGGAGCTGTAATTTAAAAGGTTAACACTCGAATATATTATTAACAGTAACATTTCAATTACTCCCCTACCATTACATTTTGTAACACTTTTAATACAATTGATATCTATCTACTTTCTTAAAGAACAATGTATCTAACTCAGTATACCTATGCTATGAAGTTTAGTCCAAACTAAATTAACTTCCTATTAAAGATTTATACTCATTGGCCAATTTTGTGATTGGTGCACACGCGAGGTAGTGGACAGTTTAACAGACTGAAGTGGCGGGACTGAAGGCAATTTTGAACTTCCTACAAAATTGTCTCGTGTATTGTAGTCCTGGTCTCAAAGTTTCTCACTGCGTACTTACTACAGATATAATATGCTGGCGTATTGAGGGGGAGTTAATGGTATCTCTCCTTTAATGTTTAACAGTTACTTTTCATATGTTATAAAATGAGCTGTATTGATATAGTCTCAGAGATAGTGGTATTTTTACTTTGCTCACTATGGTTCAGACCCGCTCGCAAGCGGGTCGATGGTGGGGCATTGCGCACACTCGCCGTACGAGAGAGAAATTATCTCGCTCCGGGGCTCGCTACAAACGGGGCGACTGTCAATGTTGATCGACAGCTCGCCCCGTTTTGTAGGCGGGGTGGGGGGGTGGCTGGACAAATGGAGGTGTTCCTGACGGAACGCCTGCCATCTGTGGGCGGCCCTACTGACATCACGAGTGATGTCAGTAGTGAGCTTCCGGCTCTATTAGAGCCGGAAGCTCACTTGGGCTTGCGGCAGACGAGACCTTACCACAAGGGTCTCATCGCAAGCCCGATGGTCACGATTGTCGTGACCATCGCAACCATCACTTGGCCGCTGGCTAAAGCTGTGGGTAGTTACCCACAGTTTAGCGAGCGGCCAGGAGGCGGGGATTTTTAAAACAAAGCAGCCACCCTGATTCAGAGCGAGTGCTCGCTTTTTGCGAACGGCTCTGAATCAGGTCCAATGTGTAGACGGCTGCTATCTGCGCTGCACTGTAATATTCTCTCCTGCAATAAAGTGAGTTAACAGTATTGTCTGCCCTCCCATTAGAAAGAGGCTAAATGAACATGATGCTATACTGTATGTATCCTGTTCCCCAATAAATATACTCTACTGAGACTTTCTGTGGTCAGTACAGTTTCCCAATGGTTAATGTTATTAGGAATAGGAGAGGGAATTGTAAAGAAGTCTGTATAGCTACACAATAACTTTTTAGCCTGTTTTCCTTTTAGAGCTCAGTCTTTGGTCCCTGAAGCATTTACTATCTCGGACTCTGCACTTGTGTAGTCCTACAATCCTAGCAGATATTGCAGAACAAAGGCAGTGATTGTTGTCCAGTTATACTCACAGACTTCACTCTCCTCTCTCCCTCCTTTGGCAGCAATTCAGCATGATAGCAGTGACAGCACCTGCTGTTACTCACTGCAAGCCATGCCCCAGAGCTGGCCCTAGGCATAGGCAAACTAAGCAAATGCCTAGGGCATTTGGAATGCCTAGGGGCATCCAAACCAGTCTAGGGCCGGCGGAGGTTTGGGGCAGACATGGCTCTGCCCAGCCTGTTGCCGGCTGGGCAGAGACTCTGGCAGCTGCTACTGCCGCTGCGCAGCGTCCACAATCGAAGCCCAGCTAACAGTTCTGATCGGGCCCAGCAGCAGCAAACAGTAAACGGGCAGTTGCAGGACAGTCAGCGGCATTTTGGGGGGAGTGGGGCACCTTGACAGCAGCTAGTGGTTAGAGCTGGGTAGAGTCTGGAGCAGCACGTTCCAGGATATTGGCTGGCGGCGGCCACTACCATGATTAGAATGAGCTTCTGTGCATGGGCAGAGGCTCATTCAGGACTATAAGTAAATGGCCATGGCAGCTCCTCCCATGGGCCTTTATGAAGCTCAGAGTAGTGAGTCACACCTCCAGCAATCATCACACACAGCTGTGGCCTGCCAGCCTGAGCCAGGAAAAGCAGGTCCACTGCTTGCGGCTTGCTATACCTCAAGTCGGGCGGCTGTGTAGGCTGCACTCAAGTATAGTAAGTCTGGAACTGGGAGTGGGACATAGTGCTGTGGTGCTCACTGCTGGGAGAGGGGCGCTCTGCTGGGATTAAGGGTACTGGGTTTCAGGTGGGTGCTGACACCATGCCGTGCTGGGAGAGGGAGGTGCTGTGCTGGACGAGGGCTGGGGTACTGGGTGAGGGGTGCTTGTTCAGGTGAGGGGTGCCACCATTCTGTGCTGGGAGAGGGGGGTACTGTGCTGGGTGAGGGCTGGGGTGCTGTGCTGGGAGAAGTGTGATGTGTGCTGTGATCTTTGCTGTACTTGGAAAGGGTTGTTGAGCAGGGTGAGGGCTGGAGTGTTGTGCTGGGTGATGGGGGGATGCTGTGCTGGGATTTGGGTGCTGGGTCAGGTGAGGGGCACTGACACCATGTTGTGCTTGGATAGGGGGGTGCTGTGCTGGGTGAGGGCTGGGTGATTGATGCTGTGCTGGGAGAGGGGTGATGGGTGTTGTGCTGGGAGAAGGGTTCTAAGCTGGGAGAGGGGTGCTGGATGGTGTGCTGTGATGTGTGCTGGGAGAGGGGTGCTGTGGTCTCTGCTGGGAGAGGGGTGAAGGGTGCTGTGCTGGGAGAGGGGTGATGGGTGCAGTGATCTGTGCTGGGTGAGGGGTGCTGGGAGCACAGCACAATGTGGAAGGGGCCACAGCACAGTGGACTACGCCCCTTCCATGTGGTCACACCTCTTTCCAGGATCCCACGGGGGGCACCACCCAAAATCTTGCCTAGAGCACTAATTTGACTAGGGCCAGCTCTGCCAGGCCCCTCTTCTCAGTCTCTGCCTGAGTCCAGGATCTGCTTCCTCACTCCGAGCCACACACCTTGGTCTACCCTGGTCACTACTCTTCAACTGTGGCTCCACCTGGGTCCGCCTCCAGCTGCTGGTTCTCAATAGGGGAAGGTGGGTCACCAGACTTGGCTAAGCCCGACTAATGGCCGCCAGTGTTCACTCTATGGGGTCAATCCAATAGGTACGAATTGCATGGTGAGAGGTGCGAGTAGCTATTTTTTCTTCAAATTCGCATAGCAAATTCAATTTGCAATCTAATTAGTAACTCGCACTGAACCAGTCAGACTGAATTTGCATTTTTCCATTCGCACCTCACTGAGAGTGAGAACTGGAAAGGAACATTATTATTTTAAGGTAAAAATGTCGAGACACTGTGCTGAACCCCTTGGACACACCCCTAATGACTAATTAGGCATTTGGAAGTTTCCAATTAGCTTAATTAGTCCAATAATTACATGTCATTTTTGGGGGGAAATAAAAATTGTCCTCAAATTACCCACAAATCAACTTTTTCATTAGTTTAGGCCAGTGGCCGCCAACCTTAATTGGGGAGTGAGCTACTCGAGATACAGTGCATCCAGAAAGTATTCACAACGCTTCACTTTTTCCACATTTTGTTATGTTACAGCCTTATTTCAAAATGGAATAAATTTATTTTTGTCCTCAAAGTTCTACACATAATACCCCATAATGACAACGTGTAAAAAGTTTTTTTAGATTTTTAATTGAAAAATAATTATTTTTATAATTTTTTTTATTTTTCAAGGTGCCCTCAAAGTACCCCAAAATCACAATCATTGGCACCCTCTAATCTAACAGAGCTGCTGCAGTGCCATATTTACAAACAGTGCTGCTGTTGTTCCCTTCCACCTGGAGTCCAAAATGAAAGAAGGATCACTCAGGGGAGGCAACTGGGTAGTTATTCTACTTTCTTTTTGCCCTTCTGGTGGCTGGTCACACCCCTTAAGCTTTGTGCCACTGCCCTTCAGTGGGTCCCTACCAATGTTTTTTTCCTGTGGCCCCTTATTTTAACTCGCACACTATTACTCACCTAAAATTCGATAAATAATAGACCTGTTTCAGGCTAGCAAGCATAGCCTGAGCAGGTGCAAAATACACAAAAACATACACAGATCAGCTAAAAGTACAATCAGCATCGGGCTTATCTGATTCAGTCCTGGTTGTGAAAATACAGGGGAAAAACACATAGGGGTCCCCTGTATTTTCATCATAGGATACAATGTATCATAATTTAGGATACAATGTAGCGGCAGTGTCTCCTACTCATTATGTCCCCTGTATTTCCACCAACCAGGACTGGCTCACTGAGCCTGGTGCTGGTTAATGATTGAAAATACGAGGAACCCTACATCTTCTCTCCCATATATTTTCACAACCAAGACCGGTTCAGAAAAGCCCGGTGCTGAATGTGCATTTGTGGGGCGAAGGGGGTGGGGGGGGGGCAGGTCATGGTCTGAGAGTCCTTCAGGTGCATTTTTTTTATTTACACTTTTAAAAAATTTTTAACACGAAACCATGCACAGATCTCACTGATCTGTGCATGCCTCTGTAACTCGCACCTTGTAATGAAAGTCACATTACAAGGTGCGCGTTTTCCCGCAGTTTTAGCTCACATGCCAGTCAAAATGGTACCCTAAAAGTCACACTCTGTTACATTTTAAATGTGTGAGAATAAGCGAGTTTGCCTCGAACCCTATTACATTTGACCCATTGTCTAAAATATAGAACAACTTTGTGTTAAAACGTTACCCAATAAAGAATATAGGATCCATTTTCCGATGTAAAGTACAACTATATATGATGGTACTATACAAGTAAATGATTACATATAATAAATATTCTTCTTTCTAAATTAAATCCGATGCAGTCTGGAGTACCTCTGTTGTATCTTTTAAATAGGAGTAATGAGTGCAGACTTTTATAAAAAGATGTTAAGATATGGGTTTACCTGTGTGGTTTGTTAATGATTTATAAATCTTGCTAGTTTGGTTAGTTGCCCTTTGATCGCACTGATATCTCCAGCACAGTTATAATCTAAAGTAAGCAATATTGTGATTGTATTGTAATTGTTTTACAGATGTGTGTTTGCAATGAAACTGATGCTATTGCAATCAATCTGATTGTAGTTAGCATAAAGTTATGATTCCAACAGATAGTGTCCCACTCAGGGATGCAACCACACCGTCCATGTCGAAATTTTGACTGTCTATTTTGATATACTGTAGTTAAAATGTCGACATGGAAAACAGACATGTATATATTGTCAATGATGAAATTTTTACTGTCTATATTTTGATTTGGTCAAAATGTTGACATGCAAAATGTGGATATGCCATGGGTGTGGTATAAAAGATAGACTGTTAAAAAGTCAACAAAGTCTAGATAGACACCAGATGTTAGACAGGCAATAGGTCGACAGGGACAAAAGGTCGATACACTAAAAGTCGAAAAGGAAGAAGGTCGACAGGTACAAATTGTTTACAGTGTCAAAATTGTCGTCAAACAAATGGTCGAAACATATATTTTTGTTTTCTAACCTTAATCTTCACCCTAATCCTAACTCTCCCCTTGGTGCCTAACCCTATCCCTCTCCCCTGTTGCCTGACCCAAACCGTCCCTTCTAGTGCCTAACCCTAAACCCACGGTAAGTGCCCAACCCTCGCATCTGATGCCTAAAGCTAACCGTTGGAGTAAGTGCCAAACCCTAACCCTCTCTCCTGTTGCCTAACCCTAAACGTTGGGGTAGGTGCCTGACCCTAACCATCATTTCTAGTGCCTAACCCTAATCATCCAGTAAGTGCTTAACCCTCCCACCTGGTGTCTAACTCTAACCGTTGGGGTAAGTGACTAACCATAACCCTATCTCTGGATGCCTAACCCTTACCGTCGGGGTAGGTGCCTGACCCTAACCGTCCCTTCTAGTGCCAAAACCTAACCCTCCATTAAGTGCCTAATCCTCCCTCCTGGTGCCTAACTCTAACCGTCGGGGTAAGTGCCTAACCCTAACCCTCCAGTAAGTACCTAACCCTAACCAAATGGAAAAAATTAACATGTTGACTATTCTCGTGTTGACCTTCTGATACTGTCGACCATTTAAACATATCGATCTTCAATGTATTGATATTTTGTCCCTGTCAACCTTTTGTCCCTGTCGACCTATTGCCTGTATAACCATCTGGTGTTTATCTAGACAGTGTTGACCTATTAACTGTCTATAGTCAGATACCATTTTGAATGCAGGGTAATTGTCATGTTTGGGCTATAGAGATTCTCTACTGAGGGATTGGAAGTTGGGGTCCCAGGTTGGGGAAGGAACTAGAGGCGAGGGGCCTGGATATATGCCTTCCTCATCCACAAGTACCGGATGTTGGCAAGACCTGAGCAAAGGCGTAGAGTCTAACTTACTGGGCCAGTGACCCCTCCAATCGGGATTTGGGTTTAAGCTGCACCCAGCAAGCAGGTCACAGCCCCTGGTTAGGTATCCGGCACAAATGGGAAACGGAAGAACACAATCGCAAAGAAAGCACAGGAGTATTACTGGGAGTTTGCACTTGAGTGACGTACTGAGGGCCTGATTCAGACCCGGTCGCAAGCGCTGAGCGCTCGCAACCGGGTCGATGGTGGCCCAAAGCGCATGCGCATGACGGAGCTGGCTCCATTGTGCACACGCACAAGACCTGGCTAGCGACGGGCAATCCATCGCTCCAGGTCTCGCACCAAAGGGGGCGAGCTGTCAATGTTGAGTGACAGCTCGTCACGTTTGGTGGGCGGGCCGGGGAGGTGGCTGCCCAAACGGAGGCGTTCCCGAGGGAACGCTTGCCGTTTGGGGGCGGCCCCACTGACATCACTCTGTTAGAGCCGAAAGCTCACTGGGGCTTGCAATGAATGAGACCCTACCACAAGGGTCTCATCGCAAGCCCGATGACCATGGTCTTGACCATCGTGACCATCATCATAGCCGCTCGCTATAGCTGTGGGTGGTCACCCACAGCTATGCGAGCGGCCAGGAGGCCGCTCCTAAAAAAAAAAAAAAGCCTGGCCCTGATTCAGAGCGAGAATTCTGTCAGTACACACACTGTTAATCTAGACGCAGAGCTGGTACAGAAGAATGGCACTAGGAGATAATACTCGGAAGACGTACTGACTACGTACACTGTCCAAATGCAGAACTGGCACAGGAGAATGTCACTTAGGAGATAGTACTTGGATGATGTACTGAGTACACACACTGTGGATCCAAATGCAGAACTGGCACAGGAGAATGTCACTTGGGAGGTAGTACTTGGATGATGTACTGAGTACACACACTGGATCCAAATGCAGAACTGGCACAGGAGAATGACACTTAGGAGATGGTACTCAGATGTATATACACTGTGGATTAACACTAGGAATATATCACTAGAAGAAAGGAGCTTGGAACCTGGAATGCTGCTACAGCAAGTACTCACTGGAAGTAACAACATTGTACAGGCAACTTCCTGTTGTCCAGAGCCCGGCTAAATACCCTAAGGTAGCAGTCCATTGGAGGATAGTGTCAGCTGACAGCAACCAATGCTACCATTGGGTAAAGGCTAATCAGGTGATGTAGACTTTCATGACTGCGTCCATGATGGTAACCGCAGGCACCAAATCACGGAACAGCACATGGATGCCTCAGACCGACCCCAGGCATAATCATCAGTGCGTCACTCACCGCCGCACCTGGCGTCTGACCGCTCGAAAGGTCAGGGGAAGCCGGCGCTGAGGTGAGTAACGGTCGATCCTAGGTCGCAACCTGACAGTAATCCACTGTGTATGCAGTTAACTATATTGTTACTGGCACCTTCTAACTGGTCTATAAATCCCATTCAATGTTTTTAAAAACACTATATGTCAGAGGGGGTTCTTGGCTGCAATAATTCCAACAGTCATGACTAGTGACCATTCCGGGGCATGTCTCAAACTGATCCCATACATAATAAAAATGGCTCTGGCATCTCAGCTTCGGCAGCCATTCTGAGCAACCATAAGGTTTCTCATAGCTCTGATTATCCCAGACATGCCGACATTCTGGCAGCCCCTTCCGGGAGGGGGCAGCCAGATCGGCAAAATCAGGGATGTGGCCGAGTGTTGTGGGCGGAGCAGAGGCGATAATCCCGGCATTGTGAAGCAGGGGCGGGGCCAAATTGACGAAATTCATGCCGAATTACATCACAGGCCCCCCGCTTCCTGGGGATTTTCACACATCGCAAGTTGGGACAGGAGGGGTCGACAGCTTACGGAAGACTTGCCTGCCTTACCGGGAGGCCGGGAGTGGCACCCGATTTTCGGGAGGCTCCCGACCAAATCGGGAGGGTAGGCAAGTATGGATTATCAACTGATCTGCAACCAATGCTGCATCATACAAATCCTGTAAGCTGCGGCATTTGCATTTTTGCACATTACCGCTGCATACAAATTTGCAGCAGTGGTGAAATTAGTGCACATCTCTGAATCAGGCCCACAGGGCCACACACAGACCGCATTCAATGCCGCTGATCACATAGTTGAGTGATTTCTTGCAACTACAAATAAGCTAAAATAACACAAAGGTGCTGTTGAGATCAAGACGCATTGGTATCAGAAATGTTGTGGGAAAGTGATGGGCGTTCCTGGGCAGTGACTGGGAGGTGGCTAGTAATGCACACACACAATTGGTCAGTTCAGTAGGTGTATTATAGGAGTTTCGCTTACGTGTCAATGCAAGTGGCTATGATCACAGACACGCAGCATAGGAGGCCATGGTCACATGGAGAAACTGAATCTTCTATAGGGCTGGTGAAAGTTTCATAGGTGCAACTGATAAGGTGCTGCATAGAAATTCATTGGTGCTACGTATAAGGAAGCACCAATGGGTAATACAGCGGGCACAAATGCTAAAAGTAGGCATCTCAAACCTTGCACATTCGGCCAAACGGATGTACACTAAGGAAGGAGTATGTAGCAGTAGTTGCATAAAGTTGCAGATGTTGGTGACTGCTTATAGATGCTGCTACGTGCGCTTCTTTGTCCGACTTAGAATCAGGCTCACAGCATCACCACAATAAATGTTGTGCCTCAACTGGTTAGTGAAGCACATTGTGCCTGATTCAGAGCAACACACAAGGCAGATGTTCACCTAACTGAGCGATTATGTGCAACTGCGCATGCGCTAAATTTTCAGGGAACCCCCACAGCGTATGCCTTACACAGAGTGTATGCACAAAGGTGCAGCTGAGATCGATTCAGACTGTAACACAAAGGTGAATTTTGCGTGGAACTGAGAATCAGACCCATTATCTCTGTATTCATGTTTATCTGTGTATTCACATTCCAAGGCCATATTATGGTATGTCAGTGAATGCTTGCGACTTACAGTCAGGTGCATAAATATTGGGACATTGACAGAAGTTTCATATTTTGGCCTCTATTCACCACCACAATGGTTTTGAAATGAAACAAACAAGATGTGCTTTAACTGCAGACATTCAGATTTCATTTGAGGGTAATTACATCCAAATCAGGTGAACGGTGTAGGAATTATAACGGTTTCTATATGTGCCTTCCACTTTTTAAGGGGCAAAAAGTAATGGTACTATCGTTATATCATGGACAGGTGTGGGCTATTCCCTCGTTATTTCATTATCAATTAAGCAGGTAAAAGGTCTGGAGTTGATTCTAGGTGTGACATTTGCATTTGGAATCAGTTTCTGTCGACTCTCATTATGAGATCCAAAGAGCTGTCACTATCAGTGAAGCAAGCCATCATTAGGCTGAAAAATCAAAACAAACCCATCAGAGAGATAGCAAAAACATTATGTGTGGCCAAATCAACAGTTTGGAACATTCTTAAAAAGAAAGAACGCATCGGAGAGCTCAGCAACACCAAAAGGCCCGGAAGACCACGGAAAACAACTGTGGTGGATGACAGAAGAATTATTTCCCTGGTGAAGAAAAACCCCTTCAAAACAGTTGGCCAAGAACACGCTCCAGGAGGTAGGTGTATATGTGTCAAAGTCAAAAATCAAGAGAAGACTTCACAAGAGTGAATATAGAGGCTTCACCACAAGATGTAAACCATTGGTGAGCCACAAACACAGGAAGACCAGATTAGAGTTTGCCAAACAACATCTAAAAAACTATTACAGTTCTGGAACAACATCCTATGGACAGATGAGACAAAGATCAACTTGTACCAGAATGATGGGAAGAGAAGAGTATGGAGAAGGAAAGGAACTGCTCATGATCCACCTCATCAGTGAAGCATGGTGGTGGTAGTGTCATGGCGTGGGCATGCATAGTTGCCAATGGAACTGGTTCCCTTGTATTTATTGATGATGTGACTGCTGATAAAAGCAGCAGAATGAATTCTGAAGTGTTTCAGGCAATATTATATGCTCATATTCAGTCAAGTGCTTCAGAGCTCATTGGACAGCGCTTCACAGTGCAGATGGACAATGACCCGAAGCATACTGCAAAAGCAACCAAAGAGTTTTTTAAGGCTAAAAAGTGGAATGTTATGTAATGGCCAAGTCAATCCCCTGACCTGAATCCGATTGAGCATGCATTTCACTTGGGGCATTTTCCAAAACTGAAGGGAAAATGCCCCAAAAACAAGCAGGAACTGGAGAAATTTGCAGTAGAGGCCTGGCAGAGCATCACCAGGGATGAAACCCAGCGTCTGGTGATGTCTATGCGTTCCAGACTTCAGGCTGTAATTGCCTGCAAAGGATTTGCAACAAAGTATTAAAAAGTGAAAGTTAGATTTAGGATTGTTTAGTTTGTCCCATTACTTTTGGCCCCTTAAAAAGTGGGAGGCACATATAGAAACCGTTGTAATTCCTACACCGTTCACCTGATTTGGATGTAATTACCCTCAAATTAAATCTGAAAGTCTGCAGTTAGAGCACATCTTGTTTGTTTCATTTCAAAGCCATTGTGGTGGTGAATAGAGGCCAAAATATGAAAATTCTGTCACTGTCCCAATATTTATGTACCTGACTGTATGTAAAGGTGGGTACACACTGCACAGATATATTTGTAGATGATGGTCGTTCATATACACTAAATGACCATCATCTTCCAGGCAGCCGCATGTCCCGCTGGCTGGGGGCCGAGGTGGGGTCGGGTCCACCGGCCCTCCCTGCAGCTGCCGCTGCATGTGTATCACCAAATGTGTACACACTTGCCGATACACAAATGTGTCTGCAGATATATCTGTCCATCGGCTATTCAGCAGAGCCGACGCAATATGTCTGTGAACGACGTCGTTCACAGACATATCGCTGGTACACACGGGCCAATGGGCACCAGATATATTGGCCAATCAATTGATCAGCCAATATATTTGTCAGTGTGTACCCAGCTTAACTTTCAGAAAGACTGCCCTATTACACTTACTTTGTGTATACTATACTAATATTGTTTTGTCTTTCTTCTAGGGACGCAACCACCAAAACGTCTGTTAAAAGGTGGTGTAACCCCCAAAGTGCACTCCAAAAAAAATAAAAAAATTTAAATTTCTGTGTTTGTGAATTGTGGGCCTGATTCAGACCCCGTCGCAAGCGCTGAGCACTCACAACCGGGTGATGGTGGCCCAGAGCGCATGCCGTCGCTCCAGGTCTCGCACCAAAGGGGGCGTGCTGTCAATGTTGAATGACAGCACGCCACCTTTGGTGGGCGGGCCGGGGGGGTGGCGTCCCAGATGGAGGTGTTCCCATGAGAACGCCTACTGTCTGGGGCCGGCCCCACTGACATCACAAGTGATGTCAGTGGGAGAACTTTCGGCTCTGTTTGAGCCAAAAGCTCTATGGGGCTTGCGGCAATGAGACCCTACCACAAGGGTCTCGTCGCAACCCTGATGGTCGCTATGGTCTTGACCATCGCGACCATCTTCCTGGCCGCTCGCTATAGCTGTGGGTGGTCACCCATAGCTATGCGAGCGGCCAGGAGGCCGTTCAATAAAAAAAAAAGACCAGCCCTGATTCAGAGCGAGCGCTCTGTCAGAGCGACCGGCACTGAATCAGGGTAAGTGTGCGCTGTAGCCGCACGTGCATCAACAATGTAGTGCCAAGTGTGCGCCTGTGTCATAAATCTAGGGCCGGCTGGCTCGTCTGTTAAAGGTGCGCTCCATCCCAAAAAAAAATATATATATATATTTTTCTGTGTTTGTGTGCGCCTTAGCCGTACGTATATATCAATATCACATAAATAGAGGAGAAAAATTTGCCCGATAAAAATAAAATAGGGAAAGATCAAGAACCACTTCCTTCTAGTGCTGAAGCTGCTGCCACTAGTCATGACATAGATGATAAAATGCCATCAACGTCATCTGCCAAGGCCCGATGCCCAATGTCATAGTAGAGGGCATATAAAATCCCAAATGACAAACTTCAGGAAAATGACCTTAAAAAATACATTTAAATTGACTGAGGAGAAACATAAACTTGCCAATATGCCATTTACAACACGGAGTGACAAGGAATGGCTGAGGTCCTCCCCTATGTTCATGACTAGTGGTTCAGCTTCACATGACGATGGAAGCCCTCCTCCCACTACAAAAATCAAACGAGTTAAGCTGGCAAAAGCACAGCAAAGAATTGTGGGCCTGATTCAGAGCCAAAATCACTCCCACTGACATCACTAGTGATGTCAGTGGGGCCGGCTTCAGACGGTAGGCGTTCCCGTAGGAACGCCTCCGTCTGGCAGGCATGCCCCCGGCACGCCCACCGAAGGGGGCGTGCTGTCAATCAACATCGACAGCATGCCCCCTTTGGTGCGAGACCCGGAGCGATGGAAAGCCCGTCGCTCCCGGGGTCTCGCGCATGTGCATGACGGAGCTCCCTCCGTCGTGTGCATGCGCAGTGGGGAACATTGACCCGCTTGTGAGCGTACTGCCGCTCGCGAGCGGTTCTGAATGACCCCCTTAGTTCAGACACTGCCAGCTTGAGTCAGGTCAATCCCCTCATCAGGCTTTTGCAGAAGCAGCTGGAGAAAGTGAAGGAGGAGCTAAAACGGAGCGATTCCGCTCGTCATGTGGGACTTGTGGATGAAGCCCTTCATTTGCTTTGCCAGGATTCCAGGGTGGTCAATCTGTTGAAGTCAGACCACTACATTTTGGCCACCAAGCTCGATCCTAGGTTTAAAGCCTATGTGATGTCTCTCTTTCCGGCCGACACAAGCCTGCAGAGGTGTAAAGACCTGCTGGTGAAAACACTGTCAGCTGAAGCAGAACGTGACACGTCAACAGCTCCTTCTTCATTCTCTCCCGCAACTGGGGCTGCCAGGAAACAACTTAGGTACCCTAAGCAACCCGCTGGCGGTGATGCAGGGCAGGCAGAACAAAGTTTGGACATCTGGTCCGGACTGAAGGACCTGGCAACAATTTCTGACATGTCTACTGTCACTGCATATGATACTGTCGCCAATGACAGAATGGTGGAGGATTACATCAGTGACAGCATCCAAGTAGGCATGTCAGACAGTCCGTACCTGTACTGGCAGGAAAAAGAGGAAATTTGGAGGCCCCTGTACAAACTGGCTCTATTTTACCTAAATTGCTCCCCCTCCAGTGTGTTCTCTGAAAGAGTGTTTAGTGCAGCCTTGGCAGCGAAAGGCGTAGGAGGTTGCTTCCACAAAATGTGGAGAAGATGATGTTCATCAAAATGAATAATCAATTCTTCCAGGGAGACCAGCCTCCAGAACATACAGAGGGACCTGTGGTGGTGGATTCCAGCGGGGATGACTTAATACTCTGGGCCTGATTCAGAGCCGGATGCTCTGACAGAGCGATCGCTCTGAATCAGGGACGGTCTTTTTTTTTTAGAACAGCCTCCTGGCCTCTCGCATAGCTGTGGGTGACCAAACTGGCCTCTTTAGGGCCAGTTTGTGCAGGGATAGATTAATTGCCAGCTTGTTTTGTGGGGGCCCAAACGAACCAATCATTTCAGCCACAGTCGGGTGGCAGACCCTGGCGCTGAAATGATTGGTTTGTTAAATTGTGCATGTCCTGTTTATACAACATTAGGGTGTGTGGGAGGGCCCAAGGACAATTCCATCTTGCACCTCTTTTTTTTCTTTGCATCATGTACTGTTTGGGGCCTAGTTTTTCAAACTGCCATCCTGTCTGCCACTGCAGTGTCACTTGTGTTGCTTAGCATAGTCATCCAGCTACCTCGGTGCAACCTTTTGGCCTAAAAATATATTGTGAGGTGAGGTGTTCAGAATAGACTGGAAATTAGTGAATATTAATGTTATTGAGGTTAATAATAGCATAGGAGCAGAAAAACCCACAAATTCTGTGATTTTAGTTGTTTTTTTCCACAAAAAAAATACAGATCCAAAACACAAAACCCAGAACACAAAACACGGAAGGTTGGTTTTGGCAAAACCAATCCAGATCCAAAACACGAAGATAGATCCAGATCCAAAACCAAAACACAAAACACGAAAAGTGGCAGGTGCACACCCATACTTTAAATCATAGCTGTGCTGGATATATCGGTGATGACAAACAGCAACGAACCAAACTATTATACTGGGGAACAAAAAAATATTTTTTTGTTCTTGCCAAGGATTTAAGATCGGTTTGAGTGTACTTGCAGGTCCTACTTTCGCATTAGATCTTCGCTATAGCTGAATTGGCTCCAGTTTTCAAATTAATGAAAAATTATAAAATTCTATTATATTCTCCATTTGAAGTACCTTACTAGTCTAGGCTGCTTTACTTAACATAATTGACTTAGTTTTGCTTTGTTAACAACTACACTCTTTCAACAATAACAAGAATTTGTTTTATTTGTGATAACGTAGCTGGTAGTCACGTATGGCACATATAACACATTATAATCTCCTCACTAACGCTGGGAGGAGGTGTGGCAGCACACTGCTGAGCCTGCTGGGACATCCTCAGACCACAGCCATGCCTCCTCCCAGCATACAGAGAGGAGCAATGGAGAGAACAGATTGACACAGTAAGCACACCTCCTGTTCCTTTGTTCGGCCTTCTCTCTGTCCCACCACAATCAATTTCCCGCCGTTTGGGCTTGTTTTGTTCAGTACATCCTCTGCTTTTGTTGGGAGTTAGCACTGAATGTGTGAAACAAAACGTTTTCGCCGTAAAAATGGATTCTTCTCTGAGATGGTGTTCTAACGGGATCGGTAGGAGTGACCGCCGTACCTATGTCCGGCAGCAGTGAATATCCTGACAGGTAAGTATACTAACCCACCTAACCCCCCTTCCCTGCAGCCTAAACCTAACCCTCCTGGGGGGTGCCTAACCCTAATTTACCCCCTGGGGGTGCCTATCCCTAACCCTCCCTTCCCCTAACCCTCCTGGGGGGATGCCAAACCCTAAATCCCCCCGGAAGCCACTAACATAACCCTTCCCCCCTGCGGCTGTCCACTCCCACCGGCCGGCTTACCTTTGTTCGTTATACCAGGCATCGGGCTCCCGGCATAGGGATAATGATAGGCGTCGGGATTTCAATGCCTATCATTTGTCCCGTTGGGATTGCACAATTGGGAAGCTGGCAGTCGGCATTTCTACATTCGGTACTAACAACTCTGATGTTTTTTGTTATATTTGTAGCAAATATTGTGTTGCAAAAGAAAGAAAAAATATAACTGTATTCATAAAACAAGCAAATCAGGCTTATTTTGGAGGTCACATAAGCCAGCAAGACAGGATTAGGGTGCTTCACAAAGTTTGCAAAACCTGCATGAAATCTCTCCGCAATTGGACTAAAAGTTATCGAAAAAGGACTTACAGTAATTTCGGCATACCTATGATGTGGTGTGAGCCAAAAGATCACTTGAGTGACTGCTATTTTTGTGCTGTAAATGTGAAGGGTATGAATCGATTTAAGAAATGCAAATGGGAATACCCAAGTTTGAATTCTGCAAAAAACCGATATCACATAGCGAAGATTTACCTTTACATTCAGTTCTTTGTACAAAGTTGAATGTGATGATGTGGAAATGTTAATTTCATCCAATGCAAGTGACAACACAGAAGAAAGTGAGTTTGAAGAATGTTCCTCTACTCCAAACGAATTTTCTCAAAAGGAACTAAACTATTTAATTCATGACTTAAATTTATCGAAAAAAGGAGCTAAGCTTTTAGCATCCAGACTTCAAGAAAAGTCTTGAGCCAGATGTTACTATAATGTCGTATCGAAATAGAGAGCAAGCCATACTGCCGTTCTTAAGCCAAGATAACAATCTTGTGTGTTGCAACAATATTCCGGAATTTATCCAGATGATAGGTTTACCAGAATATCGAGCAGAAGACTGGTGACTCTTTTTGGATAGTTCTAAAAGGAGCTTAAAATGCATATTACTGCACAATGGGAATAAATTTGCGTCGATTTCTATTGGTCATTCAACAAAACTTAACGAACTGTATGAAAATATCAAGATAGTCTTAGAAAAAATTGCTTATTCTCTGCATCAGTGGTCTGATGTGTCGATTTAAAAATGGTCAACTTTCTTCTTGGGCAGCAAAATGGATATACTATGTATCCTTGTCGCATATGCTTATGGGAGGGATAGTCTTGCAAAACAACAGCACTGGCAGCAAACTGTATGGCCCCTTGACAAGAAATAAATCATACAACCGCCTCTCCGTATCAAACTGGGTTTAACGAAACACTTTGTAAAAGTATTGGACAAGTTAGGTGATTGACTTATATTTGTCGAAAATTTCCATCTCTTAGCATTGAAAAATTAAAGGCAGGAATTTTTGACGGCTCACAGATACGGAGACTGGTCAAGGATCCAAATTTTACCACCTCTATCACTGAAACCGAATCTGAAGCATGGCTGAGTTATTTGTTTGTCATGCAAACATTTTTAGTCAATCACAAGGCAGACAACTATCATGAATTAGTCCACAACATGCTAAAATGTTTCGAGAAAGTAGGTGCCAACATGAGTATTAAAGTACATTTTTTGTACAGCCATTAAGATCACTTCCCATCCATTCTACCAGATTTAAGCGAACAGGATATTCAGGTAATGGAATAAAGATATCAAGGAAGGTGGGATCGTCACATGATGGCCTATTACTGTTGGAGTCTGCAGAGGGACTGCCCGCAACAAGAATACAAAAGAAAATCCTACAAAAAATAGTTCTCATAGCTTCATAATATTTATGTATGTAATTATCCTGTGTCTTTTTATAACATTTTACGAATCAAATTTAATCAGAATACAAAAAATATCTTTTTAACAATTTTTAACATGGTTTCATTAAATTTTTCATAAATATTAGACATATGTGTATCTCAAAAACTAGAGCCAATTGAAAAATAACAGAGAAAAAAAGATTCCCTCCAGCACACTGCAGCAATATCAATATCAACAGTTAGTCTGCTAATTGGAGTCTGCTCTCGGCCTATACATGTGCTGTTATTATACAGTACATTAATTTGTAATTATATGACCCAGAGTGGGTGCTACTATTAGGTAGCAATAATTATTTTGGGGTGAGCGTTTGGGTGTGGGGCCCCCGGAGTTGCTCTGGCTGGGCGTTTTTCAGGGCATCACCACTTAATTCACATAGATATTTTTTTATCACCTCTCTATTTGTTTGTTTATTATTTAGGTAATTTTAATTCTTCCGTATTTTATTAACACTTATTGATTATCTTTACACATCTATACTTTACACTTTACTATCACCTTCTTTACCCTTTTCGTGTGATACCCTGGGGATAGTCCATGGCTGGAATTTTTTGGGGTACCTTCCACCTCGGACGTGAACCCCTTAATGTTAGGGATGCCAGTATAGAGGAGCCTTGACGCTGGCCTGGCGCTTATTCATATATTTGCAAATGTATATAACCAATACCTCTGAATTTCTATTATCATGTAGGATTCAAGTATTTTTGTTGATATTGCTGCAGTGTGCTGGAGGGAATCTTTTTTTCTCTGTGGTTCAGTGTAAACCCCGCCCTTTACAAGCACCTGTGCAAAGTCATTAAGCCGATGTTAGCGGCCACCATACTTTTTGTTTCCAATTGAAAACTAAGCATGGCATATTCATGATCACAAAATTAATTGAAATCGACTCCTAAATCCCTGGCAACAGATCGACTGTTCTCCAGTGTTAATAATAATAATAATAATAATAATAATAATAATAATTCAGAACATGAATTACAGATTACTGATATGAGTTTCTTTACACAAAGAAAAATAGGTAGAGGTCATAATTTCTACATGGTTGGAATGTAGATATTCAGAATGTAGACATACAACATAATTTCAACTGTGGCAGAATGTTGACAGAGGATTTGAGGTTTAGAGTTAGATTATGGTTAGGTTGCAATTAGGTTAAGATTAGGATTAGGGTTAGGCTGCCACTAGGGTTAGGTTTACATTGAAAATCTTTGAAAAATAGCATGTTGACATTATGTCAGTTACAAGATTGTGAATGTCGACATGCTAAATGTTCATTCTGAATGTTAACATTCAGACCATAATAGCATTGGGCCTGATTCAGACCCGCTCGCAAGCGCATTGCACTCGCAAGCGGGTCGATGGTGGCTCAGTGCACACGCGCAAGCCCCGTAGCGAGTGAGACCTTCACTTGCTATGGAGCTCGCAGCAAAACGGGGCGGCTGTCGATGTTGACTGACAGCTCGCCCTCTTTTGTATACGGGTTGGAGGGATGGCTGAACAAACGGAGGCGTTCCCCGAAGGAACGCCTGCTGTTTGTGGGCATCCCTACTGAAATCACTCGTGATGTCAGTAGTGGACTTCCGGCTCTATTAGAGCTGGAAGTCCACTCGGCATTGCGAGTGCTGAGACCCTACCTTAGGGTCGCCTCGCAATGCTGATGGTTGCGATAATCGCGACCATCTCCTGCCCACTCTCACTAGCTGTGGGTGGGCACCCACAGCTTAGCGAGCGGACAGGATGAAAAAAATAATAAATTCTCCCTGCCCTGATTCAGAGCGTGCGCTTGCAAATAGCGAGCGGCTCTAAATCAGGCCCATTGTGCTGCTGACTTTCTGAAAACCGACATAATATACTACACCCCCTTAAATTACTTCCAGCCTACAGTGGTACTGCTCTGTACTATTAAACAATTTATCCTAAATATGAAGGAATGTGTGTTGACAAAGAGGCTGGAACTGATTGACACAATCATAAAAAAAAAATATATAATATGAGAAGAGTTTATTAATTCCAATGATTATTTAAATAACTATTAAATTTCTAACTACATACTGTATGTGATTGTAGTTTCATTACACATAAGATTATAATGCCAATGATTATTTAAATAACTCTATTAAATTTCTAACTACATATGTGATTGTAGTTTTATTACACATAAGATTATAATGCCAATGATTATTTAAATAACTCTATTAAATTTCTAACTACATATGTGATTGTAGTTTTATTACACATAAGATTATAATTTATGACTCGAGTCAGTGAATGGAAATTGCATAACAGTTAAAGTACAAAATAAATACACAATAAATAAGTGATCATGTGATTATCTTATCATGTAACAGCAATACAGAAACATTCAATATTTGCAGGAGTTTCTACCCCTTGTAAGTATAAAGCACAGAGAACATTCCTAGAGCTGTAGGGAATTGTTATTTAGAAGAACAGATGTTATAACATAGCATTTATATGCTGTGTTAGCAGAGTGGGAAAGAATATACTGTACAAATACGTTATGTGTGCACTTTGCACCTGGAGGAGGCTATTTTTTACCATTGCCGGGAAGCCTTTTTTATGAATAATATCGCAAGGTGGATCACTGTTATTAAATTCCAGTAGTACTTAATTCTGTATTTCTGTGATATGCTGCAATATGCTGTATGTATTGTAGGGGAGTGCACCGGCCACTTTTCGTGTTTTGTGTTTTGGTTTTGGATCTGGATCTTTCTTCGTGTTTTGGATCTGGATTGGTTTTGCCAAAACCAACCTTCCGTGTTTTGTGTTCTGGGTTTTGTGTTTTGGATCTGTATTTTTTTGGAAAAAAGCATAAAAACAGCTAAAATCACAGAATTTGTGGGTTTTTCTGCTCCTATGCTATTATTAACCTCAATAACCTTAATTTCCACTCATTTCCATTCTATTCTGAACACCTCACACCTCACAATATTGTTTTTAGGCCAAAAGGTTGCACCGAGGTAGCTGGATAACTATGCTAAGCAACACAAGTGGGTGGCACAAACACGTGGCCCATCCAGTAGTGACACTGAAGTGGCAGACAGGATGTCAGTTTGAAAAACTAGGCCCCAAACAGTACATAATGCAAAGAAAAAAAAGAGGTGCAAGATGAAATTGTCCTTGGGCCCTCCCACAAACCCTTATGTTGTATAAATAGGACATGCACACTTTAACAAACCAATCATTTCAGCGCCAGGGTCTGCCACCCGACAAATAATTGGCTGAAATTGGTTCGTTTGGGCCCCCACAAAACAAGCTGGCAATTAATCTGTCCATGCACAAACTGGCTCCAAATTGCCTCTTTTTCCTGCCAGTACAGGTATGGACTGTCTGACATGCCTACTTGGATGCTGTCACCGATGTAATCCTCCACCATTCTGTCAATGGTGACAGTATCATATGCAGTGACAGTAGACATGTCAGAAAATGTTGCCAGGTCCTTCAGTCCGGACCAGATGTCCAAACTTTGTTCTGCCTGCCCTGCATCACCGCCAGTGGGTTGCTTAGGATACCTAAGCTGTTTCCTGGCAGCCCCAGTTGCGTGAGAAAATGAAGAAGGAGCTGTTGACGTGTCACGTTCCGCTTCAGCTGACAGTATTTTCACCAGCAGGTCTTTGCAACTCTGCAGGCTTGTGTTGGCTGGAAAGAGAGACATCACATAGGCTTTAAACCTAGGATCGAGTACGTTGGCCAAAATGTAGTGGTCTGATTTCAACAGATTGACCACCCTCGAATCCTGGCAAAGCGAATGAAGGGCTTCATCCATAAGTCCCACATGCCGAGCGGAATCGCTCCGTCTTAGCTCCTCCTTCACTTTCTCCAGCTGCTTCTGCAAAAGCCTGATGAAGGGAATGACCTGACTCAAGCTGGCAGTGTCTGAACTGACTTCACGTGTGGCAAGTTCGAAGGGCTGGAGAGCCTTGCACAACACGGAAATCATTCTCCACTGCGCTTGAGTCAGGTGCATACCCCCTCCTTTGCCTATGTCACAGGTGGATGTACAGGCTTGAATGGCCTTTTGCTGCTCCTCCATCCCCTGAAGCATATAGAGGGTTGAGTTCCACCACATCACAACCTCTTGCTTCAGGTGATGGTGGGGCAGGTTCAAGAGTGTTGGCCTGCACTCCAATCTTCGGCATGCAGTCGCTGAATGGCGAAAGTGGCCAGAAATTTTTTGGGCCACCCAAAGCATCTCCTGCACACCCCTGTCGTTTTTCAGAAAATTCTGCACCACCAAATTTATTGTGTGAGCAAAACATGGGACGTGCTGGAATTTGCCCAGATGTAATGCCCGCACAATATTGGTGGGATTGTCAGACATCACAAATCCCCAGGAGAGTCTAAGTGGGGTAAGCCATTGGGCGATGATTTCCCTCAGTTTCTCTAAGAGGTTGTCGGCGGTGTGCCTCTTACTGAAACAGGTGATACACAGCATAGCCTGCCTAGGAACGAGCTGGCATTTCTGAGAAGCTGCTACTGGTGACGCTGCTGTTGTTGCTGCATAAGGTGATACATCTACCCAGTGGGCTGTCACAGTCATATAGTCCTTAGTCTGCCCTGTTCCATTTGTCCACATGTCCATGGTTAAGTGGACACTGGTTACAAGTGCATTTTTTAGGACACTGAGGACACTTTTTCTGACGTCTCTGTACATTATCAGTATCGCCTGCCTAGTGAAGTGGAATCTAGATGGGATTTGGTACCGGGGACACACTACCTCCATCAATTGTCTAAATCCCACTGCACTAATGGTGGATACCGGACACACGTCTAACACCAACATAGTTGTCAAGGCTTCAGTTATCCGCTTTGCTTCTGGATGACTGCTGTCGTACTTCATCCTCCTCGCTAAGGATTGTTGGAGGGTCAATTGCTTAGTAAAAGAAGTAGTGGTGTTAGAGCTATTAGAGCAGGAAGTTCATTGGGGCTTGTGGTGGACGAGACCATACCACAAGGGTCTCGTTGCAAGCCCGATGGTGCGATAACCGCGACCATCACCAGGCCACCCGCTAAAGCCTGGAGGCTGGGAAAAAAAACAAATGGCCCGCCCTGATTCAGAGCGAGCGCTCGCAAATAGCAAAAGCCTCTGAATAAGGGCCATAGTTCCCTGCATAACTTGAGACAATACCACACCGATTACTATCTGGGAGGAGCAGATAGAGTCACATGTAAAGGGGTTGCCTAGCTCCATGGACTCATATCAGGAGGAGAAAATAATTACAGTGAGACTCCAAGGACAGGCACTTTTAAAGGAAACTGTATAAACTGATCTAAGGCTTCAGGATAGCACAGTATCGATTACGGCTGCAGCTAATTACTGAGAGTCTGTGTATTGGTGGAAAATTAGAAGGGGATTATTATTTAACAGTCTGGCAACAGAAACTTTAACTTTGGTAAAATCACAAGCAGCATATGGTAATTGGTTAAGGTGAACAGCACTCAGCCTTATGCTTTGGCTTCACAAAAGCCCACAGGAGAGTGTTTACTGAAGTGGTGTGATTTATTATTCTTCAAGGCATCAGCATAGCTTATTGCTAGAACTGGACTTTGAGGCCACACGGAACATCCTTAAAAATATTGGAGTACTACCGAGACTATTAATATATAAATATATACAGTGTCTATATATATATATATATATATATATATATATATGGTAGAAGCAACACTGTCAAGCTTCAAAAGGACTACTGAATATTTAACATAGGCAATATCTGTATTTTGTGTACTGGATATATACTTTGGGTACAGGATTCACATACATTGTAACTGGATATTGTTGTATTCTGAATGTATATTGTAATGCGTATACTGTAGTAACAGCCAATGAATGTTATTTACCATTTTAAAAGAAGGAGAAGTTATAACATACATTATTTGTGAAGTACTTACCTGAAGCTGAGGTTTGGGGGAGTTCCTGTGCAGCCAGATCCTGTGGAAGAAAAACGAACCAGGTGGCAATTGAAAGTATATGTGTTATAGTAAATTAAAATTTTGTGCACTACACACTTGAGAACTGTATGCAGATAATTACAAATTAAACTTAGTCAGTAGGTTGTCCCAGGCCAACCACAAATAGCTTGGGTTGAGGCACGACCACAATATTGATTTCCTTCCTGTTAGTGACCCAGAGACCATTTACAGAGTAAAGGGTGGGTTACATTTGGAGGCGTGCTGCTGAGATACAAAGCAAAAAGCTCAGGAAAAATATCAGTTACTTAAAGTACAAGATGGCTAATATATTGGAGGAGGATGTATATGTACGGTGTCATCAGAAGGGAGTAGTGATCAGTAAATGTCTGGGGATGCAAGGGAATTTTGATGGATTGTCTGATGAAGTTATTTTATCAGCTTTGCAACCTTTTAAAGGGATAATTCGACCCAAAGTGATTGATCGATGGAGAGGGGATATCGGAACTGTCCGTGCAGTGTTGATAGGCAGAAAATACCCTGGAGCCATGCCTAATTCCAAAAGTTATACCTGTAGAAGGGATTATAGGATCAAGGTTTAGTGTAGTGTGGCCAATAGTGGGAATAGTGAGGAGGCAGCTTGACCTTTAACCTTGATTGATTTTTCCCCTCAAATGGTTGATAGAGTCAGCTCCCAGTAGAAAAAATTAGAATAAATCTGAGGTCAGTCTGAAACAGTGGTGGAAAGGGTTGTATCTCAACTTGAAAGATTACATTATGAAGGGGGCTATCGTAGACTATGGACTATATTCCCTTTTCCGGGAATATACCTGTGGCAGCCGGAGAAGAGACGTATGATTCTTGGAAGGAAGCTGCCGTACAGCATACTGAAGAGTGGCAATGTCCTCATAATATAAAGAGACAAAGAATTGTAGAGAATTTGAGGCAGCCAACAACTGGGGTGATCCAAGCCACATTATGTAGCAATCATGAAGCTACTGTCCAAGATTATTTTGAGGCTTTGGAGCTGGCCTATGGCGTTGTAGAGGAAGTTAGTGATTTACTATACTGATTAAACCACACTTTCCAGGACCCTGGTGAAAAACGAACAAACTATTTATATAAGTTGGATAAACTAATATATAAATTAGTAGAGAGAGGAGGTTTAGAAAAAAAACAAAAAGACTCCAGTCGGTTTAAACAACTGTTACGAGGAGCGCTGACTAATGACCCAGTCACCCAGAGACTGAGATATTCTGAAAGTAGGTATCCACCTCCTACCTTTAATGAATTAAGTCAAACTGGAAGAGGTGTTGGTGGAAATTAGAGAAAAAAGTGTGAAGAAAGTTAAGGTGATAGTACCCATTCCTGAGACTTCCTTGGAGGATAGGCTGGTTAAGCTTATGGAAGAACAGAATAAAAAATTGGACCAGATTCTAGGTGAGCGAAGGGAAAATCAACCAGCTAGAGTACCGGAGTCATCTTTAAGGGCCTCTGAATTTCAGCAAGGTAGAAACTCCAATAGTAGGGGATGTTTTAAATGTGGACAAAGTGGGCACAGAGCGGTAGAGTGTACACAGCAGTGGACACCATCTCGAAGTTTGTCAACTCCAACTCGTAATTGGGTCACTACCAATGAAAGATATGGTAGAGGTAGATCTGCAGGCCCATCTCCAACCACGTATAATGAGGGGAACGGCAGGGGGAGATCTGTGGGCCCCTCACAGTCTCCCTAGAAGAAAACAGATGTGCAATGGGGAGTTCTCAGTGGTCTAGTTGTCTACCAGATGGATTGATGGACCCTACTCCACTGGTTACAGCTTTTATTAATGGACAGTATTGTAAGGCCCTTTTGGATAGTGGATCGCAGGTATCTATTGTATTTGAGCAGTGGTAATGGGAAAATTTATCAGATATCCCCATCTTTCCCTTGTCCAGGCTTGTAATATGGGGGTTGAGTGAACAGAAATATCCTTATTTAGGATATATTCTGGTGACTATTGAGTTTCTGGGAAAACATAGCAGGGGTGAAAGAACGGGTTCCCACCCTCACCTTGGTATGTCCAGAATCCACGGAGATAGAGGTGAGATATCCGTGATAATAGGAACTAATGCTAACCTTTTAAGACTTTAGCTAGCTGGTGTTTGGAGATTGGAGGAGAAAATTATTCTCAAGTCTTACATATACACCCTACATGTAGGGAAGCATATCAGAAAGTCCAGTCCCCTGATGATACTCATGAGAATCTATTGGGAAAAGAGAATTTTTGGCAGTTGTTTTAATGGGACTGATATTTCTCTTTGTTAAATGAAATGAGAAGCCGGATCAGTGCTTTTTCAATAGGAGACTCGGATTTGGGAGTTGCTGTAGGAGTAGAACATCGTATCAGATTAAAAGATGACACTCCATTTCGCGAAAGATCAAGGAGGCTCACCCCAGCAGACTTAGAGGATGTTCGCCAACATCTTCGGGGATTATTAGAAAATCAGGTCATTAGGAATTCTGAGAGTCCCTATGCATCTCCAATTGTTGTAGCTAGGAAACAGAGCAGTGAGATCAGGATGTGTGTGGATTACCGGACATTGAATGATAGAACCATAACTGACCAGTACACAGTTCCAAATATAGACGAAGCTCTGGATTGCTTACTGGGGAGTGAATGGTTCTCAGTGTTGGATCTTAGAAGTGGGTTCTATCAAAACCCCATGCACCCAGATGACATTGAAAAAAACACTTTCATTTGCCCAATAGGATTCTATGAATTTTTGAACATGCCCCAAGGAATAAAAGGAGCGCCAGCTACTTTCCAACGGATGATGGAAAGTACTTTTGGCGATATGAATTATAGAGAAGTCTTAGTATACTTAGATGATATTATTGTTTTTGGGCGAACCCTTTCTGAACATAATCAGTACCTGCTAAAGGTGCTGGATCGGTTAATTGCTAAAGGGTTAAAGTTGTCTATAGACAAATGAACTTTTTGTCAACCGTCTGTCAAATACTTGGGACACATTGTTAGTAGAGAAGGAATAGCCACCGTCCCTTCAAAAGTAGAAGCTGTAGGGAAGTGGCCTAGGCCCACAAAGTTAAAGTAATTCAGGTCTTTCCTTGGGTTTTGTGGGTACTACCGCCGATTTGTCCCTCATTACTCCAAAGTGGCCCAGCCATTAACAGAGCTGACTAGAGGATATCCGCCTAATAACAAGGGGTCACGTGGAGGATCTGCGGTGGGGCCCTTTTTCAAGGTCAATGAAGCCGTTGGGGAAAGATGGACTCCTTCCTGTGAGGAGTCTTTCTTGAAACTGAAGTGGAGTCTGACCATACTCCTGTCCTTGCTTATGCTAATCCAACATTGCCCTATGTGTTGCATGTAGACGCTTCCATGGAAGGTCTGAGCGCAGTGCTATGTCACTAGCATAACAAGAAATTGAGGCCCGTTTCATACATAAGTAGAGGATTGTTGGTCAGTGAGAAGAAATATCCAGTTCATAAGCTGGAATTCCTGGCTCTTAAATGGGCTGTAATTTACAGGTTTCATGATTACCTGTATGGGGCCAGTTTTTAAGTCCATACGGACAACAACCATCTTACATATGTGCAAACAACAGCCAAGCTCGATGCCACTGGACATCGGTAGTTGGCATGGTTGGCCTTATACGATTTCAGTCTAAAATATCATCCTGGAACCAGTAATATCGATGTGGAGTCTCTGTCTCGGATCCCCAATCAGAAGGTAGAAAATACATTTGAACAGTGGGTAGAAGTTCCGGCTCCTGAAGTAAGGAGTTTGTGCCATTTTAGTAGGATAAGT
Organism: Taudactylus pleione; assembly: GCA_031769625.1. Classification (NCBI taxonomy): domain Eukaryota; kingdom Metazoa; phylum Chordata; class Amphibia; order Anura; family Myobatrachidae; genus Taudactylus; species Taudactylus pleione. The sequence continues at coordinate 4,554,098 of JAUIMM010000601.1, forward strand.
CCTTACCCACTACAAGAGTGCCTTACTGCTTTAGGAGCCACTGAGAAGGCTCTGCCACCTACCTACTGTTGGCTAAGTCAGCTGGAATGGGAGGTATTTTGCAGATATGTAAAAGCCACATAGAAGCTGACCAGAAGAGGAATGTTGACCTGGGTTATGTCATACATAAAATGAAAAAGAGACTCGTCTTTTCTGGATGGCGAACTGTATCCTCTCAGGCCAAAGTGTTGAAAAAGCAACTTAAACATTTGACCTTTAAGCAAGGGATATTATATTGAAAAACCTTAAAGTCAAATGGTAGTTGGAGATGGCAGCTAGTTTTTCCTAAAAAGTACAAACAACTTGTTTTGTTCTCAATGCAAGACCAGCATGGTCATTTGGGTGTGGACAAGACTTTAGGTTTGATTTCAGATCGCTTTTACTGGCCCAGTATGGAGCAAGATATCCATCAGTATTGCAAAAACTGTGGGAACTGTGTTCTGCAGAAGACTCTTCCGACTAAGTCTGCCCGGTTGGTCAATATTACCAGCAGTGGACCTATGGATTTGGTGTGTATTGACTTTCTGTCTGTTGAAAAAATCATGAACTACCCCATACCACCCACAAGGGGATCCCCAACCTGAATGGTTCAATAGAATCCTGCTCAATATGATTGGTACCTTACATCCAAGTAAAAAGCCACAATGGAGACAACATATTTGTCATCTGGTACATGCACATAATTGCTCTAGGAACGAAGCCACTGGGTACTCCCCATATGCCTTAATGTTCAGGAGAGAAGCTCGATTGCCAATAGATGTATGTATGGGACTATCTTCTAGTGATCACCCATTGCAATCCCACACTAAATATGTGACAAAGCTCAGGAAGGATTTAAAAGAGGCTTTCATGGCGGCTGAACAGGCCTCTAGAAAGTTGGGGGAGAAAAACAAGAAAATATATGATCGCGCCGTAAGAGAACAGATATTAAATCCGGGAGATCGAGTATTAACTCGGCAGTTAGGGAACCCTCTCCAAAGGAAGACTGCCAATTGATGGAAAGAGAATCCTTATATAGTAATAGAAAAACTTCATGAACTCCCGATGTATAGACTACAACTTGAAACACAGGATGGTCCAATAGTGACTCTCCATAGGCAACACATTCATCCTATCGGAATGAACATTCGATTCCCTAATATTTCCTCATGCTCAGAAGATAATAGCCCACTCCCCTTGGGACAAATAGATAAAACAAAGAAACATGCAAATAGCAGTGCACAGTGTAGTGAGGAGAGAGATAAAGTGGAGGATCAGGAAGTTGAGGATGGTGAAGAGATGGGACGCTTTTACTTTCAAAATGAAAGAAGATTAGATAACAGACCTAACCCTTTTGAAGCTACCCTAAGACATCAGTTGGAGGGAATAGGAGGAGAGGAGGATCTAAATAATGAACTATCTATATCATCTTCATCAGTCGTTCCACCACTAGGACGAACACCAGTGAATTCTATGCATAAGGATACTTCAAAGGAAGAAATCAAAAGTAGGGAAACACTAAGTGCCAGTGAAACCCAAGAAGTTTCTGAGTTTTTAGACCTACCTGGGATTGATGACAGTAGAGTCACTGTTAGAAATAGACCCACCTGGGCAATTCGACCTCCTACAATATTAACTTATGACAGGTTGGGTGAGTCTGCAGATATCCTCCGAGTAAATCATCCTAGCATAATTTTTTCCTGGCCATACTTTGGATACTCCCTGAAAGAAGATCAATTATACTATTTAAATAAAACTGTTGTGTGTGGTGATATGGCTGTTCTGAGTTTAATAAATAGCCATGCCACCAGGGTGAGATTGTAGCCATATTAATATATGGCTAAAAACAGGATAGGTACCATAAAATATTGAGAGTGCTTTCTGGCACCTCAGTGTATTTGTACCATTAGTGTATATAGTTAATTATTATTTTATGAAATAAAGTATAGGTTATATATTTTATTGTTTAATATATGCATGAGATATTGTATATAATAATGTACAGATTGTGAGGGGAACGGTGGAGCCATAGCCAGAGGCAGTGCTTTAGTGCAGATTGATGGAGTGTGGAGACAGGGGCTTTGAGGCAGAATGTGCTAGAACCAGCATGAGCTGTTGAGAAGGTGAGCTCGTGCAGTGAGCGGGAAGGGAGGAGGTCGCGTGGCAATTGAGTATATATAGGCTAGCGTTAGGAGTGAGCAGTTCCCTCCTCCAGTGCATACATCACGCTTACTGGTGCTGTCAGTAGTGGGACCCCAGAAGCAGCGGTCGTGGCGCCAGTGTGGGGCTGTGGTCTGAAGGCAGCCAGGAGTGTTGTCTGTGTCCAGGGGCAAGCCAGCCAGCAGCAGTGTGTGGTCACACTACCCGACAGCTGCTAGTGAAGAGGTGCCAGTGTGCGTCCGGGAACTCTATGGCAGGTGGCTGTAAGAGGCCACCCAGCGGCTGTGGTGAACAGAGCCGGCCCCTGCATATGAGGTCAGCAGCTGCAGCATCATCAATTATTGCCGCTGCTATGGAGACGGAGATCACCCAGTAAGAGCTGGGGACTAGGAGGCAGGGCCGCTTCAGTGTTTGGTGGAAGGCAGAAGCAGCAGCGCTGTTAGGAGAAGCAGTGCTTAGAGACAGCAGTGACAGGGAGAAGGCAGTGCAGTGCTGAGGTGACAGTGAGTAAATATACCTGGCACCCACACAGATGATACAGCTCCAATACAGGGGATATTAATAAGCCAAGTATATTCTTAGAGGCATAGTTTCAGGCATAACTTGGGACACTACCACACCGATTACTATCTGGGAGGAGCAGATAGAGTCACATGTAAAGGGGTTGCCTAGCACCATAGACTCATATCAGGAGGAGTAAATAATTACAGTGAGACTCCAGGGACAGGCACCTTTGAAGGAAACTGTATAAACTGATCTAAGGCTGCAGGATAGCACAGTATCGATTACGGCTGCAGCTAATTACTGAGAGTCTGTGTAATGGTGGAAAATTAGAAGGGGATTATTATTCAACATTCTGGCAACAGAAACTTTAACTTTGGTAAAAGCACAAGCAGCATATGGTAATTGGTTAAGCCTTATGCTTTGGCTTCGCAAAACCCCACAGGAGAGTGTTTACTGAAGTGGTGTGATTTATTATTCTTCAAGGCATCAGCATAGCTTATTGCTAGAACTGGACTTTGAGGCCACACAGAACAGCCTTAAATATATTGGAGTACTACCGAGACTATTAATATATAACATTTTGTGAACTGGCTATATGCTTTGGGTATCAGGATTCACATACGTTGTAACTGGATATTGTTGTATTCTGAATGTATATTGTAATGCATATACTGTAGTAACAGCCAATGAATGTTAATTACCATTTTATCCTATAAAAGAAGGAGAAGTTATAACATACATTATTTGTGAAGTACTTACCTGAAGCTGAGGTTTGGGGGAATTCCTGTGCAGCCAGATCCTGTGGAAGAAAAAAGAACCAGGTGGTAATTGAAAGTATACAGTATGTGTTATAATAAATTGAAATTTTGTGCACTACACACTTGAGAACTGTATGCAGATAATTACGCATTAAACTTAGTCAGTAGAACCAATGAAAAAACTTCTAATCACAAGAATATATGCATAGGGAGAAGGGCCCTAGATTGAACACCCTAAGCACAATGTGACGTGCTACCTGCTGAGACTTGTAGTGCTGCAAGCAGAAAACGAAACCATGCTGAACCTAATAATAATACTGCTAAATTGCATCAAAGAGGTTCTTAGCATTATGATAGCATAATTATGGGCCAGCCCACCATATCCAGGTGACCTCCATCAGGCAGGTCTCTAACACTCCTATAGAAAAAATACAGGACACGGGACCCCCCAGGCACACACCGACAGGCACACTGACACAGGCACAGACACACCTCTTTCCCTTTAATGCAGCAGGGAAATAAATACAGATGACATAATTTATTAATGACACCCCACCCAGGGCACCCCCCTCACCTCCAACACCCACTTACCTGCGTTTCCGGGACAGAGTGGCGGGAATACAGAGATAATCACCCGGCGACAGCTCTCGGCAGCCACTCACTCAATGCCCCATTGGGACTGCCTGGGAGGGGCTGCACATTGCTGCTGCAGCTCCCCCTACAGTCAGCCAGCCAGCCAGTGAATAAGGGCAGGCTGCTGCTGTGCAGCACAGTTTCCTGCCTGAGATTCAATCTCTGATGCGTGGCAATGGATCGGCAGGCAGGGGGAGTTCCCGTCGCTAGCCAGGTCTTGTGCATGCGCACGATGGAGCCGGCTCCATCGTGCGCATGCGCTTTGGGCCACCATCAACCCAGTTGCGAGTGCTCAGCGCTTGCGACCAGGTCTGAATCAGGCCCTAAGTGTGGTTGCACCAGGACCATAATGCTGCGCAGTGTCTGGGGGAGTATTTGCTTTTACTGACTTCCAAGTGCCTGGATAGACCATTGTGGCAGCCCCTCAAGTCCAGCACCCAGGACATGTACCCCCATAGCCCCCTCCCTAGTTGCGCCACTGGATAATGGATTATTATAATTCACCTTTAGCACTGACACAATGGGCCTGATTTAGAGGTGGACACTGATGCATGTGCGGCTGTGAATTTCTGTAGAGTTGAAGCGGTGGTAATATGCAGATGCTAATTTCAGCTTTCCCCTTATGTACTAGTGTAAAATGAACTGAGAAAGCTCCAAAATGCCCATTTTTAATTCACATAAACAGTGCAGCTACTCCGGTGGTTGTAAACGCTCTACCATCAATACACCATCGCCTGCACCATCATCAGTTACTACAGACTATTCCTAGCACAGTGTCTCCTTCTGATAATCCTCTAAACACAGCCTCTGTGGTTGTGTATCTGCTTTTGAGAATGCAGCTGCATTTACTGACATTCCTGTGACACTCCCACAGTACGCCCATTAGACGGCCTTTTTTGCATTCACTCCATGCCACCTCCCAGCAACTGCCCAGAAACGTCCATGGATTTTTGCTACCAGCTCAAATTGAAGCTTTCCCACATGCAACAGTGGTCTCAGGGCCTGATTCAGCAAGGAACGCAGTAGCTAATATGCACCATACTTGCCAACTCTCCCTCATTGTCAGGGAGACTCCCTGAAATAGCAGCAATCTCCCTGTCTCCCTGAAGAGTCTACCAATCTCCCTCATTTCACCTTACCCCCATTATGACATTGTTATATAAAGAAAAAACAGAGATATATACATTCAAATGGGATCATTAGTATAATTTCCCTGCATTGGTTGTAAGGCACAATGATCCCTATGGTTACATGTATTTTCTGAGAAGTATCAGTGTGTTTTCATCAACAAGTAGATCTTACTAACTGCTTTGGGGCTCATTTACATGTGGATGTAAATCAATTTTATGACACGCCTCTCAGATGTAGCAGTACACACCCACTTTACCACCACACTCATAGGTGCTGCTTTCACAATCTCCCTGAAATGCTTTTTCAAAAGTAGGCAAGTATGATATGCACGCATTTGGGCGATTGTTTCATTCTGTGCATGTGTGTGCAAACCAGCTGCTGCGATCAGGATTGAGACTACACGGACACATCGCAGAGTGATTGACAGGAATTACCGTCTGTGGGTTGTGATGGGGAGTTTCCTGGAGAAACGCTGACGTGCGAGTGCATTTTTTGAGCGCCATTGCAGGGGCGTGCATAAATTAGCCACTATGATGGCATACGCAGCTTGAGCTCTCACTGCGTGCAGGAAAGTTAGCAATTTAGTTATAGGGTCTGACCTGTCTTAAATGTGCGTGTGGCTCAGATGTACTGCGATGTTACCCATGTTTTGGCTGGATTGCAAGGTATTACGGATGTGTGAGAGGGGAAGTGGGCATTTACATGTTGTCAGTGAGAGTGCTTTGTGATTGCAATTATTAGCATACTTTTGAAGCAGAACTGCATGCGCGATTGCTACCATGGTCGCAATAGTGATCCTTGCTGAATCAGGCCCTAAGAACTTTGCAACAGAAATACAGTCCTAATATACCTGAGATAATGCTGTAATATCAGCACCCTGATGGCAAACTGTACAAGCTTGTACATACAGTAGATAGTGAAAATTGCAGGTAATAACTAAAGAAGCTGGATATGAATTTACCAAGATGTACTAGGGTAACCGGACTGAATAGCAGTGAAGGGAACAGAACTCATAACTAGCAGGACAAATGCTAGTAGTATAGGAAACTGAAGCTGATAAACAGAGAACTTATTGAAGTATGCAGCAGGTGTGTGTCTCAAGCAGAAGAGTTTAGTCCAAAATAATCTACAAGTATGCATGTATGTGGCTGAGCAGTATTGAACTTGCAAGTTGAATACAAGAACAGAAACAGTAACAAATCAGGAACAGCAGACTTGAGTTAAGGCAGAATAACCTAATGATTTAACATGGAATTCTAGACAAGGAGAACTAGTACAGAAGTTCTGGCACTTTGAGCAGACATAAAGGTTCTGACATGATGATCAGGCTTGGGAAGCACTGTGAAGCAGGTATTTATCAGGCAATCACAAGTGCAGCCCATATTCAAGACTGGCTTGCAGAAGCACAGAAGGCCATGGGACTACGCAAACTGGAATATGCTGCACAGGCACCACAGGGAAGAGCAACACCACTGGTAGGAGAGTGGTACTGAAACTAATTATGACATGGAGCTGGGATTTTCCCCACAGAGAGGGAATTAATAACCTTTCGAACAGGGGTGGGGAACCTTTTTTCTGCCGAGGGCCATTTGTATGTTTAGAAAATCATTTGCGGGCCATACAAAATTATCAACTTGCCTGCTATATATAGCCCAGCCCCACAGGAAAATGAAAAGACTCACCCAGGCCAGTATTGCACGACTCCAGTTAAGTCTCCTCTCCTCCAAAATAGCTACAGCAGCCAGACAGCAATGGGTGCTCCAGCAGACACAGACATCCACTGTCTCACACAGTCATCAGTCACTGGGTGTGGGGGTGCAGCACCAAGGCTCCCTGGGAGTGCATCAGCAGGGCTCACTCCCTCCTCCTTCCATCCCTCAGATATTCAGCAGCACTGTACTATTATTAATTGAAGACAGCCTGTGGGCTGCCTGACTCCATGTCCCACTGCTCTGCGCTGCACCTCTCCATCCTCCTCCGCGTAAGTTGACTGCAGGCGGGCTGAAGGAGGACGAGCAGCATGGGGCTGGACGGCGCTGCGTGACTTCTGATGTCACACTGCGGCGCCGCGCACAGACGGGCAGTGTCTGAGCCGAGTGCTCAGGGCTCAGCGCTGCCTGGAAAAAAAACAAAGAGAGGGAAGAGAGCCACAGCTGGCCGGGCCTGATCAAATGGTCTTGCGGGCCGTATACGGCCTGCGGGCCAGAGGTTCCCCATCCCTGCTCTAGAACAACCAGTTCCATCCAAGGATTGTTGAGAGAGGACAGGGAATCAGGAGCCAGTTGAGGGAGTGAGGAACTAGCAGAAATGAAGATATACTGTTGTTATAGAACTCCGTAAAAGCAGAAGGTTTAGCTAGGTTATGAAGCCTGTTGGGACCATAGAAACATAATTCTATTTATAGCATAACGGGAATGCAGCTTGCATGCTAATTAGGAAGCTGTCAATTAAAGAATCCGCCATAAAAAATTGCATAACATTTTTAATGTCCTAATTTAAATTATCCATCACCCTAATGTTGTTGCTATAATCAAATACTGGCTTTGAGGGGATTGCCAAAAAAACAAATAAAAAATAAAACAGAAAATGTCACAAATACATAAATATACACACAACGTAAATAGAATATATATATTATGAATGCAATAGTAAGGTTCGTATAAAGATTATCAAACTAAATGTATAAAGTCTATAAACCTTAGAACATTATACAGTATTCAGCAGTTATATTTAACTGTAGTAACATTACTATTGCTATCATAATATACCGTGCATCTGGAAAGTATTCACAACGCTTCACTAATTCCACATTTTGTTATGTTACAGCCTTATTCCAAAATAGAATAAATTCATTTTTGTCCTCAAAATTCTACACACAATACCCCATAATGACAACGTGTAAAAAAGTTTTTGAGATTTTTTCAAATTTAAGAGAAAACCCCCCACTAAGATATCAAAATGTACATAAGTATTCACAGCCTTTGCCATGAAGCTCGAAATTGAGCTCAGGTGCATCTTGTTTCCACTGATCATCTTTCAGATGTTCCTACAGCTTAATTGAAGTCCACCTGTGGTAAATTCAGTTGATTGGACATGATTTTGAAAGGCATAAACCTGTCTATATAAGGTCCCACACTTGACAGTGCATGTCAGAGCACAAACCAAGCATGAAGTCCAAGGAATTGTCTGTAGACAGGATTGTCTCGAGGCACAAATCTAGGGAAGGTTACAGAAAAATATCTGCTGCTTTGAAGGTCCCAATGAGCACAGTGGCCTCCATCATCCATAAATGGAAGAAGTTCGGAACCACCAGGACTCTTCCTAGAGTTGGCCGGCCGTCTAAACTGAGCGATGGGGGGAGAAGGGCATTAGTCAGGGAGGTGACCAAGAACCCGATGGTCACTCTGTCAGAGCTACAGCATTCCTCTGTGGATAGAGGAGAACCTTCCAGAAGGACAACCATCTCTGCAGCAATCCACCAATCAGGCCTGTATATTAGAGTGGCCAGACGGAAGCCACTCCTTAGTAAAAAGCACATGGCAGTCCACCTGGAGTTTGCCAAAATGCATCTGAAGGACTCTCTGGTCTGATGAGACAAAGATTGAACTCTTTGGAGTGAATGCCAGGTGTTATGTTTAGAGCAAACCAGGCACAGCTTATCACCAGGCCAATACCATCCCTACAGTGAAGCATGGTGGTGGCAGCATCATGCTGTGGGGATGTTTTTCAGCGGCAGGAACTGGGAGACTAGTCAGGAGAGAGGGAAAGATGAATGCAGCAATGTACAGAGACATCCTGGATGAAAACCTGCTCCAGAGCGCTCTTGATCTTAGACTGGGGTGATGGTTTATCTTTCAGCAGGACAACGACCCTAAGCACACAGCTAAGATATCAAAGGAGTTGCTTCAGGACAACTCTGTGAATGTCCTTGAGTGGCCCAGCCAGAGTCCAGACTTGAATCCAATTGAACATCTCTGGAGAGATCTGAAAATGGCTGTGCACCGACGCTTTCCATCCAACCTGATGGAGCTTGAGAGGTGCTGCAAAGAGCAATGGGCGAAACTGCCCAAAGATAGGTATGCCAAACTTGTGGCATCATATTAAAAAAGACTTGAGGCTGTAATTGCTGCCAAAGTGCATCAACAAAGTATTAAGCAAAGGTTGTGAATACTTATGTACATGTGATTTCTTAGTTGTTTTTTTATTTATTACATTTGCAAAATTCTCAAAAAAACTTTTTACACATTGCCATTATGGGGTATTGTGTGTAGAATTTTGAGGACAAAAATTTATTTATTACATTTTGGAATAAGGCTGTAACATAACAAAATGTGGAAAAAGTGAAGCGTAGTGAATACTTTCCGGATGCACTGTATATTTTGTTAGATTATTCTTTCTATTTAAATTTTTTCTCTGGCTTGTCTTAAATCCCTCCAAATGTCTATATATATGCTATTTGTTTGTATGTATTGTTGGTATCACCCCCATACCTGCAAGTGTAGCACTAAGCCTCCCCTCTTTATATATTTATTGTGCTACTCCCTCAGCTGTACATTCTCTACTGTGCCTTTCACCCACTTCATCTTTATGCAAAGGCATAACTAGTGTTCATGACACCCTGGGCAAATTAAAAAATGGTGCCCATTAAAAATAGTTCTGTAAGTGTATATATGGATGGATGGATGGATATATAGATAGATCGATATGCAGGGCTTGACAATTTTTTTTTTTAAATCAAGCAACCAGCTTAAAGGAGCCAGACTATTATCTGCAACCAAAATATATGAAAACTTCTATAGAACAGCACACATATGCCTTCAGTGGCTTTCAGGCTTACCTGCATGCCATTATTACCCCTCTACTTGTTAGTCTCAGTAACCCAATTCATAGTATGCCACACAGTAGTGACCCCAATTCCTAGTAAGCCACTTTGTAGTGCCACCAATTCATAGTATGCCACAGCATAGTGCCCCAAATTCATAGCATGCCACAGCATAGTGCCCCCAATTCATAGCATGACATATATAGTGCCCCCCAATTCATAGTATGCCACAGCATAGTACCTACCAATTCATTGTATGCCACCATAGTGCCACAAATTCATAGCATGACATACCACAGTGCCTCTAATGCATAGTATGCAACACCATAGTATCCCCCAATTCATAGTGATGCCATAATCCAAAAAGCATATTTGAAAAGTGATCAGTGAAATTAAAATATAAAAGAAATAAAAAGACAACCAAGGTGTATACATAGTTACAGATCAGACAACATAACAAATGATGCAAGAAAAGCCTACAAGGCAGACAGACACACAAGGTGATGTGGCATGCACTAAGGGTGAGAGGAAGGAGACAGCACATGGATCAGATGGCAGACACACAGAGTGAGATAAGAGGTACACAGAGTGTACCAGTAAGGGGGTAGCACAGGGGTGAGGTGGCAGGCACACTGGGCGAGGTGGCAGGTACACAGGGTGAGGGGAAGGTAGCAGCACAGGGGTAAGGTTGCAGGCACACAGGGTAAGGGTGACATCAGATGCCCAGTCTGGCACCATCTAGCACCCAATGATGCTGGCTCCGGTGACTACTCTCCATCCCCGCCCCATTCAAACCCTATTAGCCTGGCAGTGGCAGCCAGAGGTGTAGCATGTAGCAAGGGTGCCTGGAGCACATTTGTGCTATGGTGCCCCCCCTCAAGTGTTCCAGGGAGGAGGCGGGTCCATATGGGATTAAAGTAAAGAGAAGTAAAAATAAAGATTAGGGGCAGCATCAAAGTGGGGCATCAAGGGCTAAATATATTCCACCTTCTTCCCCCTGTCTCCATCCTCCTGCCCCAGCTTTCCAGCCTCCTTTCGTATCACTCCTGTAGTTGTAACCCTTATGCAGGGCCTCTGTAGTTGTGCCCATATGATTTGCCCACTGTAGTTGTGCCCATATGCAGTGCCCCCTGTAGGGTTGCCCATATGCAGTGCCCCGTGTATAGGTGCCCATATGCAGTGCCTCTGTATAGGTGCCAATATGCAGTGCCCCCTGTATAGGTGCCCATATGCAGTGCCCCCTGTATAGGTGCCCATATGCAATGCCCCAGTTCTGCCCCTTAAAGTAGTGCCCCTGTAGTTCTGCCACTTAAAGTAGCACTGCATCACTGGGAACGCTGGCCGCTGAAACGATCGGAGGCTTCGTTAGCCTCCGATCACTTCAGATGCCAGCGTTCACAGTTGCAGCGGGGAAGGCACATGCCTCTAATGCTGGCTCCCAGCAGGCAAGGCCAGTGCTAGGGAGTAAGGCGCCCCCCTGCAAACTATACATTTTCGCCCTCCCTCCCATTTGTTACAAAGGGACAGCCACAATAAAGGGGAGTGGTCTCACAGGAAGGGGCCCTATATACACAATGTCCAAATGCCCACAGTAGTACCCCTTATGCACAATGCACTGAAGACTAAAGTGTCCTCATATAGTTTGACAGCCAGGTCAGGTGAGGGGGAGAGGGGAGAGGAGAAGAACCGGCCAAGGGGAACAAGAGCGGTGCCGATAGTGAAAAGCCGCTCACTGCAAGCTCAGCCTGCTGCTGCCTGTGACTGTCATTCAGTCTGACAGCACAGCAGTCAGCAGGTCAGATGCAGCACAGTGGGGAGGAGAGGAAAGGGGAAGAAGAGGGTGACCAGGCCAGGGGGAACAAGAGCAGCAGTGCCGTGCCAGTGGTGAAGAGATGCCCAGGGCAGACTCAGCCCACTGCCTGTGACAGACCGTCATTCAATTTGAAAGCACAGGAGTCAGCAGCAGTGGCATATGTTCATTCTAGGCGCCTGGAGGCAAAATAGATGGTGGTGCCTCCCTCCCCCACAGGCTCCGGCTTGCTTTAGTCTCCCACCATGTCTCCAGATCCAGCCAGCCCCCTGTGGCTCTCCAGCCAGCTACCATATGCCTCCAGCTCCTCTTACCTTCTCCTGGGTCTTTTTCTCCTCAGACTGCTGCAATGCAAATCTGAAGGCACCACCGGCTGTTGGTTCAATAAAGTTTTTTTGGTTTATTGCAACTCGCAATAAACAAGAAAACTTTATTGCGTGCCTGAAGAGGATACAACGGCTCCACAGACCCCACAAATAGATCCATCTATAACTGCTGGCAGCAGTTATAGATGGATTGATCTGTATGCCCCTGGTGCCCCCCTGATAACTGCCTCTGGGAGTTCCGACACTGCTCAGTGCTGTGAGGCATTATGGTAACCATTACACAATCCGTACTGCTGTGTTTTTTTTAGGAATAAGCTTAATTAACAAAAAAAATAAAAACCATACAGCAGACAATAAATAGTTTCTGTTAATTAAAACCTACAATTATAATTATTTTGGTGGCACTGGAGGTGTATCTAATCTATCATAAAGACATTTATCTTGATCTTTAAATATGTTGTCATGATATACTTAGACCCCCATTTATCTACGATGTATAACCCCTTTAGCGCTCGCTAAAGGGGTTATGCCAGGTTTTTGGATTTAACAAACAGCAGTAATCTAAGATTACCGCTGTTTGTCAAGCATTGCTCTCGCCATCTTTTAGCATGCGAAGAAGGACCATCGCACATGCGCATAAAGCTGGAGCCTGTCACTGGCAGCGTCGATGATGAGGACTTCGCGGGACCTCGTCGGGGGGTGGAAATGCAGGGGCCGCAGAGTCCCGGGCCCCTGCATTTCCACTGGTCAGCAGCCAGGTCAAGTGCTGCACAGCGGGGGATGAGAAGGGGAGGGAGTAAGGGGGGACCCCAGCAAGGAGGAGGGGATCAGTAAGGGTTAGGAGTGTGAAGAGCCACTCAGCGGCTCAGGCACGCTTCTATGCAGCCGGCTTCCATTGCATGTCATTCAGTTTGACAGGCAAAGCAGCAGCAGTAACATCGAACATAGTAGAAGCTGCAGGGAGAGTGCCTCTCCAGCCTGGTGCCTACCTGCAGTGCAGGATTTGCTCAGCGATTTGCGCTGGTCCTGCCGACAGGCTGTCAGTTTAGACAGCTGCCGGTTAGACATACAGCGCCTCCAGACACCTTCGGCGCCTGGAGCTTGCGCTCTACTGTAACCGCCCTCCCTATGCCCCTGGCAGCAGCTACCTCCTCATGACATCGTGGCATGGCTACACAGTCCCACACTCCCCATTTGTATGTTCTGCATTGTGCTGTCATCTTCCCATCTGTATGTCCTGCATTGTGCTGCCCACCTCCTCCAAATCTGTATGTCCTAAATAGCGCTGTACACCCCGTCCTCATCTGTATGCCCTCTATTGAGCTCTGTTCTCTACCCATCTGTATGTCCTGCATTGTGATGGCTGTTTCCTCCCCATCTGTATGTCCTGCATTGCGATGGCTGTCCCCTCCCCATCTGTATGTCCTGCATTGTGATGGCTGTCCCCTCCGCATCTATATGTAGTGCATTGTGCAGATCAAACTCATCTGTATGACCTGTATAATAAAATAGATCCCCCCTCTAATCTGTATGTGCTGTATTATGCTCTTTCCTTTACCTCATCTGTATGTCCTATAGCAAGCACCCTCCCTTTTCTTTGTTTTGTATTGTGCCCCCCACCCCATCTGTATATTTTAGATTATGCCCCCTGCAACCCATCAGAATGTTTTAGATTGTGCTCTATAAATATTATGTTTTGTATTGTCCTCAGAGCCGTAACTAGACTTTTTGGTGCCCTGTGCAAGAGAGAGCATTGGCGCCAACCCATTTTTTAAATAGGAACATAAGATAGTGCAACTGAAAAAGGCCATGGCCTCAGGAGGAAGGGCCTGCGAAGAGATAGGGCAGGCCAGGCTGGGGATAAAATAAGAGGAAGCTACAAGTGAGAATGATAACAAACAGGAAAATTGACAGGCCCGAACAGCACCCTCTGCCCTCCGGTGGCCAGTGCCATGGCAATGGTCGCACTACTCTAGTTATGGCCCTGATTGTCCAATCCCCTCTACAGTATATTTGTATTGTCCTCTCTTCCCTCCTACAATATGTATTTATTGTCCATCCAACTTGTTTTGTATTTGTCACGTCTCAGGTTTGGTTTGGGTAGGAACAGGAGTGGGAGGCTGAAGGGGAGATACAGATATGGCAGTGGATGATGGGCCCAAAGACGAGGGCAGGAATAGAATGTCTTTATTAAACAGCAGGGGCCAAATGTAATAGGGTGAAAGTTAGAAAATGTGAGAGTTTAGCAGTAAACTCTCACATTGGTTGAGTTGTATCTTCAAGATGGGAAAGCATGTGGATGAGAGTTTAAATTGTGAGAGTTTTTGAGTCTAAAGATATGCAAGTTTGTATGTTCTCAGACTCTATTACATTGGCCGAGTTTAAAAAGTGTGAGGGTTTAATGCTAATCTCTCACATTTTCTAAACTCTCACCCTATTACATTTGGCCCAACATTGGAATGAGAACTGGAGATTATAATAATTAATGAGCAGAATCGTTCTGGGACCGATGATGCTGGACTGAGAGCTGGATTTGTTTGAGGGCCTGATTCAGCAAGGATTGCTGATGTGTTCATGGCTGCAATCACACACGCAGGAATGCTGTAAAAATATGCTAATGTTGTAATCGCAAAGCCTCGAATAGACAAAATGAGGATGCCCACTGGGACCTTTCAGATACATAGTACCTGGCAGCTCAGCACTAAGCTGTAACTTCAGCAAGAAGCATCAATGACCAGCAACAGAGGTTAGTCTGGTAATGGAATTTATAGGGGAGGATCCCCAGGAATAGGATGCTGGGATCAGCTGGTCTGGGGGAAGCTCTCTGAGTGGAGGAAGAGTGTTGGCAGAATCCAACATGGCTGCGCCCATACTGTTGTTTAGGAGGGAACTCTGGCTTGCAGCCTGAATGTCATCATGCTTTGAAGATACACTGAGAGCAAGGGGCTGCAGTAAGCCATCTCCATGCTCAGTAATAGGACACCGAGCGGATGGGGCAGGAGCAGCACAGACAGACCACCAGTCGGGAACGATGTGCAGCATGAGCGTACCTCTGTGCTATCCTGGACAGGCACCGGAGAGGTAAGAAAGTGGTTTTAATAGTCTGGAGATTGACAGTATTGGCTTCTCCCCCCATTTTGTATTATCCTCTCCCCCCTATTTTTATTGTTCCTCATTTTGTTACATCCTTTCCCCCTCCTATGTTTTGTATTGTCCTCTTCCTTCCTATGTTTTATGTATTGTCCTCTTGCCCTCGCCACCATGTTATGTATTTTGTGTGCCCCATCTTCATGTTTTGTATTGTGCCCCCCTAGGGGTAAGTTAAGGATAACTTACCTCTGCATGTGCCGGTCCTCTCATGCTCCTTTGCCACTCCAAGCTCTGCATGCCACTGCAGAGTCTGTCCTGCCAGCGACACTGCCTGTGAACTGGGTATCACACTAGTTGACGCACTGTGGGAGGAGTAGCAGGTGGCGGGCAGCAGGCACCTCGGTGGCCGGTAGGTAAAGGGAACTGGACCATACTACTTCACTTAAGTCACTGATATTTTGTGGGCCTATTTTCAGTGGGGAGCCTTGAGTTGCATCTCCATCCACCTTATTGTTAATCCAGTCCTGCCCGCCACATGTCATAAATGTTATATGCTAAAAGATTAGGCAGCCAAGCTGAAGGACTCCTATGGGAATTTTGTGCCACAATCACACCAAAAGATGACATCAAGAACAAGGTCTCCCATAATAACAGATGACCTCCACTAACTTTCTGCATTTCTACTATAATGTGTTTAAGGATAAAAGGGGTCATTCAGACCCGCTCGCAAGCATAGGATGCTCGCAAGCAGGTTGATGTTTGCTGAATGCGCATGGGCACGACGGAGGGAGCTCCGTCGTGCGCATGCACGAGACCCGGCGAGCGACGAGGAATTTGTCGCTCGGGGTCTTGCACCAAAGGGGGCGTGCTGTCGATGGTGACTGACAGCACGCCCCCTTTGGTGGGCGTGCCGGGGGCGTGGTTGCCAGACGGCAGCGTTCCTATGGGAACACCTACCGTCTGAAGCCGGCCCCACTGACATCAGTAATGATGTCAGTGGGAGTGATTTTGGCTTTGATAGAGCCAAAATCACTCATGGGCTTGCGGCAGCGAGACCCTACCGCAGGGTCTCATCGCAAGCCCATCTTTTTAGCCACTCCCATATGCTATGGGTGGTCATCCACAGCTATGCGAGCGGCCAGGAGGCCGCTCCATTTTCAGGTAGGAGGGCACTGATTCAGAGCGAGCGCTCTGGTCAGAGGAGTTCAGCTCTGAATCAGGCCCAAAGATCCAACAGGAATTTGGGGCAAATAAAGACATATTGGTAACATCTCTATTATCCATATAATTATAAAAGTACTGAAGCGCTACACCATGTATTGTTGCTGTCTAATTGTGATCAAACTTATGAGTACTAAATACACACTGATGTATCAAAAAAATGTTTTACTTAATCCAACAGTATTCAACAAGTACATAAACATCTAAAGTAGAAAACATGAAAACAGGGAAATAACAAATGCAAAGTACTAGAATGATAAAGTCAATGTAGACTCTGCATTAATCCCAATATATGCAAGCAATGCAATTTTAGGTGAGGGGTTGTGGATGGGAGATGAGGTGATAAATACCTACGAACACTATGGTCACCAATCTCCTCTGTTGATAATGAGACAGACTGAAAATTCTGAATGATGTTAATGTGACAGATTAGCGGCGTCCCGCTATCTGGCTGAATAAAGTGATAAAAGTTAATGGTGGTTCACGAGAGAATAAGGCCCCGGGATGATCTTCCCGGGGCAGGAGTATGGCTCTGGTCTGGGTATGCAGGTGGGAGGAAGGCCTTAGAGGTGGTGTGTACCCCCCTGTACAGAGCAGTGCACCGGCGCTTGGGCTAGGCATCCCAGACCAGCACCAGTGAATGCGCTGGAGGCAGGCCACAACCACGTCCGGGGAGTGGGTGTAATGGTGTGGGCTCTCACGGAGCTTGCTGCCATTGGTCCTCTCCTGTACAGCACTTACCTCCCCTTACGTGTCCCAGATGGCCGCTCCTGACCCTTGCTGGCTAGTGGTGTCTTCAGTTTTCAGTCCTCAGTCTCCGTCTCCAGTCTCTGCCTCCGTCTGCTGTCTTCCGCATGCAGGCACTGCCTGTAGTCGCGTGACCGCGATCCGGATGAGTATGGTGAAAGGGTAGCGGCTTGTAAGAATAAGTTCGAATAAGCCTGTGGGAATTCTCCTGTCTGTCTTGTGTAGATGCTGTGAGTCTCCAACGCGTTTCAGCTTCCGCCTTTCTCAAGGAGCATATCCTGTTGTTGCAGCTGTTGTTATAAATACTATTAGTTTCATTCTGATAGGTAGTTCATTAAAATTGGGTGTGTCATCCTTAAAGTGACTGATCCAAATTTCTGTAAATTCAATCAAGCTAACTTAGGGCCTGATTCAGACCCACTCGCGAGCGGCTGTCCGCTCGCAAGTGGGTCGATGGTGTGCACTGAGCATGCGCACGACGGAGGGAGCTCCATCATGCGCGAGACACGACGAGCGAAGGACTTTCCTTCGCTCGTTGTGTCTGATCAAAGGGTGCGTGCTGTCGATGTTGATTGACAGCACGCCCCCTTTGGTGGGCGTGCCGGGGGCGTGCCTCCCAGACAGGGGCATTCCCAAAGGAACGCCTACAGTCAGAAGCCGGCCCACTGACATCACTAGTGATGTCAGTGGGAGTGATTTTGGCTCTGATAGAGCCAAAATCACTCCAGGGATTGTGGTCAAAAACCCCGACCACAGGCTTCTGGTCGCACTGGCGATGGTCGCGATGGCCAAGACCATCGCGACCATCATCCTGCACGCTCGTATGTGCTGTGGGTGGTGACCCACAGCTATTCGAGCGTCCAGGAGGACGCTCCATTTTTATGGAGGACGGCCCTCATTCAGAGCGAGCGCTCTGCTCAGAGCGTCCAGCTCTGAATGAGGGCCTTAGTACTCTGAAGGAGATGTTCTGATATATAAGATATATTTCTAATTAAAAATGGCATAACCAGAAGAGTGAAATTATTCAATTAATCAATTTATCAATAAATAAAAGAAAGAAAAAAGGAATTTGTTCCTATTTATTACAATCATATATTGTATTGTCCTAATTATAAATGGGTCAATATAAAATATAGAATATAGAGTGAGACAGATTAAGGATACGGGGTTTAGTAAGGGGGAGGGACATGTAATAAGAACTATATCTAGGGTATAATGAAGACATGGGACATATACTGGCCTATTTCCAATATTAGGTACCTTTATTACTATATACAAAGGAGATGTATATCGTAATGTCCAATGCTAGAAACCATCCTGAGGGCAGGCCACCATAGTTCTAACTCGGGTGGTTGCCAATATGCCTAATATGTTCACTAAGTCGTTAAACTGGTTATGTTAAAATCAATATTCAGACCCCGAGGTTCCAATGTGTTCATGGTGTAAATCCATTTTGCTTCTCTTTTGTTCAGCATTCTTAGAAAGTTCCCTCCCCTCCAGTTATGTATTGGTTTTTCTAATATTAGAAAATCGTTACCTAATGGGTATGAGTCATGGGGTGTTTTATAGTGTCTATAGACACTGTGATCATCTTTACCTATTTTTATGTTCCGAATGTGTTTGTATAATCTTTGTTTCAGGGGTCTAATTGTCCTACCCACATACTCTAAACCGCAGGGGCATCTAATGAGATAAACCACCCCTTTGGTGTCACATGATGTGCGATTTTTGAGTCTGTGTGTCTCTCCTGTTGTGGATGAAATGAAGGTGTTAATTGCTTTAGTGCTTCGTTTGTTCAGAGTTCTACAAGCTATACATCTCCCACAATTGTAAAATCCTCCTATTTTCTCACTGTCACCATCGTGTAGTGTGGTTTGGATGGGTTTACTTGGAGGAATGTGATTATGAACTAGACTCATTTTTATATCAGGGGCTTTTGTATATACTATATCTGGATGTTCTTTCAGAATCTGTTTGAGATCTTGATCTTGTAAAAGTATATTCCAATGTTTATTCAATAGTCTTTTAATATCATTGGCTGATTCATTGTATTGTGTAATGAAAAACGTACACTCTGATTTGGGGTTATTGTTAATATTCTAATTCTTGGGTCTCAATAGAGTATCTCTATCTAGAGTCTTAACTGTTTGATAGGCTTGCTGTATGAGATTGGTCTCATATTTCTTCTCTAGGAACAACTCTGTTAGTTGTGACGCTTGGGATTCATAGTCTTCTAATCTACTACAGTTTCTTCTTAGTCTCGTATATTGTCCCTTCGGTATGTTTGTCAACCAGTGGTGGTGATGTCCACTTGTGGCTAGGATGTAGCTGTTAACATCCACACTTTTTCTAAAATTCTTTGTTTGTATTTGTCCATCTTCAATGAATATTTCTAAATCTAAGAATTCTACTCTGGTTTTGCTGACATTGCTGGTAAATGTTAAATTGTTAGAATTATTACCCATATATTTCATGAAATCCTGCAGCCTATCATGAGTACCCTTCCAAATGAAGATGATATCGTCAATGTAACGTCGCCAGAGAACGAGGTTTGCTCCAAAGCCATGCCCCCTCCATATATAATCTTCTTCCCACTTGCTCATGAAGAGGTTGGCATAGCTCGGAGCAAACCTCATTCCCATGGCGGTCCCCATGGTTTGTAAATAAAAAGTGTTATTAAACCAGGTGTATTTGTGATTCAAAATGAATTGAATGGTCTTAGTAATGAATTCAATTTGTTTTGGTGATAGGTCGGTGTCCTTTTCCAGAAAATATTTGGCACTATCTAATCCCTGCTGATGTTTAATGATAGTATACAGTGATGTCACATCACTCGTGACAAGCCACAAATCTTCTCCCCATTTAATCTTACTGAGTGTTCTTATTATATCTATAGTGTCTCTAATGTATGACAATTGTGTCTTTACTATTTCTTGCAGATATGAGTCTATGTATTGAGAGAGATTAGACATAAGTGATCCAATCCCTGAAATTATGGGGCGTCCTGGTGGGTGCTCCCTGTCTTTATGAACCTTAGGAAGGTAATAAAAGACAGGTATCACAGGGTGTGGTGTATTGAGATACTCATACTCAGATTTCGTCAATATTCCTTCCTCCATCCCTGTCTTCAGTAGTAGAGTCAACTCTCTCTGACATAGTCTTGTCGGATCTGATTTTAAAATTGTATAGGTGTCTGTATCCCCTAGGATCCTCAGTGATTCTTGTATGTAATCATGTCTATCTAGAATTACAATCCCTCCTCCCTTGTCTGCCAGTTTTATCATTATGTCATTGTTTTCTGCCAATTGTCTTAATGCTCGAGTTTCTTTATTAGTCATATTTTTCTTTTTATATTTATTTTTATTTTGTTGTGTATTAAGTTTCTCTATGTCATTATGTACCATAGTTTCAAACGTAGTAATGAAATTACCCTTCATGTAAGTAGGATTAAATTGTGATAGGGGTTTGAAATTTGTATGTTTATAGATGGAATTTTCTGTTATTGTTTTTGTATGTTTCTATTTTGTATGAAATACTTCTTTAGAGTGAGTTTTCTAGTGAACGCCTTGATGTTCAAATATGTCTCAAATTTATTTCATTTTGTGTCCGGTGCAAATTTTAACCCTTTTTGCAATACTGATGTCTGTATTTGATCAATGGGGGTAGCACTAAGGTTGAATATCCCTGTTTCTGTTAATGTGTCATGTTTTTCAGTGAGAACGTGATTGATGTCATGGTTATTGTTATTTATTATTGCATCAGTACATGTTTTGTCCTTTTGATATTTAAAATTGTGTCTCCCTCCTCTACATCCACGTCTTGTTCGATGTTTTTTCTCTTTGAACAGTGTGGGTACTTTTGGGTTGGGGTGCAGGACTTTCTTCCTGCCTCCAGATTTAAAAAACCCTTTCCCCATGTTATCTCTTGTTCTGGGGATGTAATATTAATACTACCTGTCTTGTGTTCAGTATTGGAGGTGTCTTCGTTGTTCTCGGTGTTAGTGATTTGTGATTGTCCTCTTGTTGTATTTATCCAACCTTCATCAAATGAAAGTTTGGCTAACTCTTCAATATCTAATTCATCTTCCCAATAATCGTACACTGAGAAAGATGTGTCGTAACTGTTAGTGGATTCAATGGTGGTATTCAAATCCCTCTCTACAGTATCTCTATCTGAGACTGATAGGACTGATAGGTGTCGTTTACATTTTGTTTTTAATTTGTTCTGATGTATCTTGGTCATAAATTGTTGATAGGTGAGACCTATCTTCTTGTAAATCGGTGTCTTGATATTATGTTCAACTTCGTTTATCCTTCCATATGTAAGTTGTCTGTTCCCTTTGGAAGGTATAGGGGTTCCCTTGTGGCCCTTATGTGATTTTCTAGTCTTAGATATTTTTGTGTTCCGTTTCGTGATATTATGGTATTGATCACGTCTAATCTTATTAAGTTTGCATTTAATAATTGTTTGTTCTTTTGTGTGAATTCTTTTATTGATACTTAACTCTCTCTCTTTGAATCCTTCCTCTTTCTTGTGTCCATCTAATGATGTGTAGATGTCATTAATCTGTGTCTCTAAGGTCGTAAGTTTGTGATCCTGTTGTTCTATAATTAATTTCATCAAACTGAGAGAACAAGTATGTAGAATGCTATTCCAACTATTCATGAATACGTCATCATTCTGATTATGATTGGGTATTTTCTTAATTCTTAGACCCTTTGGAATGATATTATGTTGTAAGTACCATTGTAATGTGTGTCTGTTCCACCATGTCTTAGTTTCTTTGTTAATAGTTTTCTCCAATTCTAGAAGTAAGTCGTTACAGCTTACTTGTGATTGTTTCTCTAACGTGGGTTCTACATTGGAAAAAATGTTATGCGCTCTATCTAATCTAGAGGCTCTAAATGAGTTCGTCATCATGTATATACCTAGATTCAAAACCTTCTTGCAGCTGATTCTCTAGGGACAAATCTCTGATAATAGAAAGAGGGGGGATGGAAGGGAACCAGCGCTTAATTTTAATGAATTGTGGTTCCTATAAGGGAGCTGCTTCAGAAAGCTAGAGATGTCCCATCTCCAGAAAGTAAATTGACTATATAATTATAAAAGTACTGAAGCGCTACACCATGTATTGTTGCTGTCTAAATGTGATCAAACTTATGAGTACTAAATACACACTGATGTATCAACAAAAATGTTTTACTTAATCCAACAGTATTCAACAAGTACATAAACAAATATAGTAGAAAACATGAAAACAGGGAAATAACAAATGCAAAGTACTAGAATGATAAAGTCAATGTAGACTCTGCATTAATCCCAATATATGCAAGCAATGCAATTTTAGGTGAGGGGTTGTGGATGGGAGATGAGGTGATAAATAGCTACGAACACTATGGTCACCAATCTCCTCTGTTGATAATGAGACAGACTGAAAATTCCGAATGATGTTAATGTGACAGATTAGCGGCGTCCCGCTATCTGGCTGAATAAAGTGATAAAAGTTAATGGTGGTTCACGAGAGAATGAGGCCCCGGGGTGATCTTCCCAGGGCAGGAGTACGGCTCTGGTCTGGGTATGCAGGTGGGAGGAAGGCCTTAGAGGTGGTGTGTACCCCCCTGTACAGAGCAGTGCACCGGCGCTTGGGCTAGGCTTCCCAGACCAGCACCAGTGAATGCGCTGGAGGCAGGCCACAACCACGTCCGGGGAGTGGGTGTAATGGTGTGGGCTCTCACGGAGCTTGCTGCCATTGGTCCTCTCCTGTACAGCACTTACCTCCCCTTACGTGTCCCAGATGGCCACTCCTGACCCTTGCTGGCTAGTGGTGTCTTCAGTTTTCAGTCCTCAGTCTCCGTCTCCAGTCTCTGCCTCCGTCTGCTGTCTTCCGCATGCAGGCGCTGCCTGTAGTCGCGTGACCGCGATCCGGATGAGTATGGTGAAAGGGTAGCGGCTTGTAAGAATAAGTTCGAATAAGCCTGTGGGAATTCTCCTGTCTGTCTTGTGTAGATGCTGTGAGTCTTCAACGCATTTCAGCTTCCGCCTTTCTCAAGGAGCATATCCTGTTGTTGCAGCTGTTGTTATAAATACTATTAGTTTCATTCTGATAGGTAGTTCATTAAAATTGGGTGTGTCATCCTTAAAGTGACTGATCCAAATTTCTGTAAATTCAATCAAGCTAACTTAGGGCCTTATTCAGACCCACTCGCGAGCGGCTGTCCACTCGCAAGTGGGTCGATGGTGTGCAC
The DNA here is from genome assembly GCA_031769625.1 of Taudactylus pleione. Classification (NCBI taxonomy): domain Eukaryota; kingdom Metazoa; phylum Chordata; class Amphibia; order Anura; family Myobatrachidae; genus Taudactylus; species Taudactylus pleione. Next base: position 4,577,563 of record JAUIMM010000601.1, read on the forward strand.
TGAGCATGCGCACGACGGAGGGAGCTCCATCATGCGCATGCGCGAGACACGACGAGCGAAGGACTTTCCTTCGCTCGTTGTGTCTGATAAAAGGGGGCGTGCTGTCGATGTTGATTGACAGCACGCCCCCTTTGGTGGGCGTGCCGGGGGCGTGCCTCCCAGATGGGGGCATTCCCAAAGGAACGCCTACCGTCAGAAGCCGGCCCACTGACATCACTAGTGATGTCAGTGGGAGTGATTTTGGCTCTGATAGAGCCAAAATCACTCCAGGGCTTGTGGTCGAAAACCCCGACCACAGGCTTCTGGTTGCACTGCCAATGGTCATTTTGGCCAAGACCATCGCGACCATCATCCTGCACGCTCGTATGTGCTGTGGGTGGTGACCCACAGCTATTCGAGCGTCCAGGAGGACGCTCCATTTTTATGGAGGACGGCCCTCATTCAGAGCGAGCGCTCTGCTCAGAGCGTCCAGCTCTGAATGAGGGCCTTAGTACTCTGAAGGAGATGTTCTGATATATAAGATATATTTCTAATTAAAAATGGCATAACCAGAAGAGTGAAATTATTCAATTAATCAATTTATCAATAAATAAAAGAAAGAAAAAAGGAATTTGTTCCTATTTATTACAATCATATATTGTATTGTCCTAATTATAAATGGGTCAATATAAAATATAGAATATAGAGTGAGACAGATTAAGGATACGGGGTTCAGTAAGGGGGAGGGACATGTAATAAGAACTATATCTAGGGTATAATGAAGACATGGGACATATACTGGCCTATTTCCAATATTAGGTACCTTTATTACTATATACAAAGGAGATGTATATCGTAATGTCCAATGCTAGAAACCATCCTGAGGGCAGGCCACCATAGTTCTAACTCGGGTGGTTGCCAATATGCCTAATATGTTCACTAAGTCGTTAAACTGGTTATGTTAAAATCAATATTCAGACCCCGAGGTTCCAATGTGTTCATGGTGTAAATCCATTTTGCTTCTCTTTTGTTCAGCATTCTTAGAAAGTTCCCTCCCCTCCAGTTATGTATTGGTTTTTCTAATATTAGAAAATCGTTACCTAATGGGTATGAGTCATGGGGTGTTTTATAGTGTCTATAGAGACTGTGATCATCTTTCCCTATTTTTATGTTCCGAATATGTTTGTATAATCTTTGTTTCAGGGGTCTAATTGTCCTACCCACATACTCTAAACCGCAGGGGCATCTAATGAGATAAACCACCCCTTTGGTGTCACATGATGTGCGATTTTTGAGTCTGTGTGTCTCTCCTGTTGTGGATGAAATGAAGGTGTTAATTGCTTTAGTGCTTCGTTTGTTCAGAGTTCTACAAGCTATACATCTCCCACAATTGTAAAATCCTCCTATTTTCTCACTGTCACCACCGTGTAGTGTGGTTTGGATGGGTTTACTTGGAGGAATGTGATTATGAACTAGACTCATTTTTATATCAGGGGCTTTTGTATATACTATATCTGGATGTTCTTTCAGAATCTGTTTGAGATCTTGATCTTGTAAAAGTATATTCCAATGTTTATTCAATATTCTTTTAATATCATTGGCTGATTCATTGTATTGTGTAATGAAAAACGTACACTCTGATTTGGGGTTATTGTTAATATTCTAATTCTTGGGTCTCAATAGAGTATCTCTATCTAGAGTCTTAACTGTTTGATAGGCTTGCTGTATGAGATTGGTCTCATATTTCTTCTCTATGAACAACTCTGTTAGTTGTGACGCTTGGGATTCATAGTCTTCTAATCTACTACAGTTTCTTCTTAGTCTCGTATATTGTCCCTTGGGTATGTTTGTCAACCAGTGGTGGTGATGTCCACTTGTGGCTAGGATGTAGCTGTTAACATCCACACTTTTTCTAAAATTCTTTGTCTGTATTTGTCCATCTTCAATGAATATTTCTAAATCTAAGAATTCTACTCTGGTTTTGCTGACATTGCTGGTAAATATTAAATTGTTAGAATTATTACCCATATATTTCATGAAATCCTGCAGCCTATCATGAGTACCCTTCCAAATGAAGATGATATCGTCAATGTAATGTCGCTAGAGAACGTGGTTTGCTCCAAAGCCATGCCCCCTCCATATATAATCTTCTTCCCACTTGCTCATGAAGAGGTTGGCATAGCTCAGAGCAAACCTCGTTCCCATGGCGGTCCCCATGGTTTGTAAATAAAAAGTGTTATTAAACCAGGTGTAGTTGTGATTCAAAATGAATTGAATGGTCTTAGTAATGAATTCAATTTGTTTTGGTGATAGGTCGGTGTCCTTTTCCAGAAAATATTTGGCACTATCTAATCCCTGCTGATGTTTAATGATAGTATACAGTGATGTCACATCACTCGTGACAAGCCACAAATCTTCTCCCCATTTAATCTTACTGAGTGTTCTTATTATATCTATAGTGTCTCTAATGTATGACAATTGTGTCTTTACTATTTCTTGCAGATATGAGTCTATGTATTGAGAGAGATTAGATGTAAGTGATCCAATCCCTGAAATTATGGGGCGTCCTGGTGGGTGCTCCCTGTCTTTATGAACCTTAGGAAGGTAATAAAAGACAGGTATCACAGGGTGTGGCGTATTGAGATACTCATACTCAGATTTCGTCAATATTCCTTCCTCCATCCCTGTCTTCAGTAGTAGAGTCAACTCTCTCTGACATAGTCTTGTCGGATCTGATTTTAAAATTGTATAGGTGTCTGTATCCCCTAGGATCCTCAGTGATTCTTGTATGTAATCATGTCTATCTAGAATTACAATCCCTCCTCCCTTGTCTGCCAGTTTTATCATTATGTCATTGTTTTCTGCCAATTGTCTTAATGCTCGAGTTTCTTTATTAGTCATATTTTTCTTTTTATATTTATTTTTATTTTGTTGTGTATTAAGTTTCTCTATGTCATTATGTACCATAGTTTCAAACGTAGTAATGAAATTACCCTTCATGTAAGTAGGATTAAATTGTGATAGGGGTTTGAAATTTGTATGTTTATAGATGGAATTTTCTGTTATTGTTTTTGTATGTTTCTATTTTGTATGAAATACTTCTTTAGAGTGAGTTTTCTAGTGAACGCCTTGATGTTCAAATATGTCTCAAATTTATTTCATTTTGTGTCCGGTGCAAATTTTAACCCTTTTTGCAATACTGATGTCTGTATTTGATCAATGGGGGTAGCACTAAGGTTGAATATCCCTGTTTCTGTTAATGTGTCATGTTTTTCAGTGAGAACGTGATTGATGTCATGGTTATTGTTATTTATTATTGCATCAGTACATGTTTTGTCCTTTTGATATTTAAAATTGTGTCTCCCTCCTCTACATCCACGTCTTGTTCGATGTTTTTTCTCTTTGAACAGTGTGGGTACTTTTGGGTTGGGGTGCAGGACTTTCTTCCTGCCTCCAGATTTAAAAAACCCTTTCCCCATGTTATCTCTTGTTCTGGGGATGTAATATTAATACTACCTGTCTTGTGTTCAGTATTGGAGGTGTCTTCGTTGTTCTCGGTGTTAGTGATTTGTGATTGTCCTCTTGTTGTATTTATCCAACCTTCATCAAATGAAAGTTTGGCTAACTCTTCAATATCTAATTCATCTTCCCAATAATCGTACACTGAGAAAGATGTGTCGTAACTGTTAGTGGATTCAATGGTGGTATTCAAATCCCTCTCTACAGTATCTCTATCTGAGACTGATAGGACTGATAGGTGTCGTTTACATTTTGTTTTTCATTTGTTCTGATGTATCTTGGTCATAAATTGTTGATAGGTGAGACCTATCTTCTTGTAAATCGGTGTCTTGATATTATGTTCAACTTCGTTTATCCTTCCATATGTAAGTTGTCTGTTCCCTTTGGAAGGTATAGGGGTTCCCTTGTGGCCCTTATGTGATTTTCTAGTCTTAGATATTTTTGTGTTCCGTTTCGTGATATTATGGTATTGATCACGTCTAATCTTATTAAGTTTGCATTTAATAATTGTTTGTTCTTTTGTGTGAATTCTTTTATTGATACTTAACTCTCTCTCTTTGAATCCTTCCTCTTTCTTGTGTCCATCTAATGATGTGTAGATGTCATTAATCTGTGTCTCTAAGGTCGTAAGTTTGTGATCCTGTTGTTCTATAATTAATTTCATCAAACTGAGAGAACAAGTATGTAGAATGCTATTCCAACTATTCATGAATACGTCATCATTCTGATTATGATTGGGTATTTTCTTAATTCTTAGACCCTTTGGAATGATATTATGTTGTAAGTACCATTGTAATGTGTGTCTGTTCCACCATGTCTTAGTTTCTTTGTTAATAGTTTTCTCCAATTCTAGAAGTAAGTCGTTACAGCTTACTTGTGATTGTTTCTCTAACGTGGGTTCTACATTGGAAAAAATGTTATGCGCTCTATCTAATCTAGAGGCTCTAAATGAGTTCGTCGTCATGTATATACCTAGATTCAAAACCTTCTTGCAGCTGATTCTCTAGGGACAAATCTCTGATAATAGAAAGAGGGGGGATGGAAGGGAACCAGCGCTTAATTTTAATGAATTGTGGTTCCTATAAGGGAGCTGCTTCAGAAAGCTAGAGATGTCCCATCTCCAGAAAGTAAATTGACTATATAATTATAAAAGTACTGAAGCGCTACACCATGTATTGTTGCTGTCTAAATGTGATCAAACTTATGAGTACTAAATACACACTGATGTATCAACAAAAATGTTTTACTTAATCCAACAGTATTCAACAAGTACATAAACAAATATAGTAGAAAACATGAAAACAGGGAAATAACAAATGCAAAGTACTAGAATGATAAAGTCAATGTAGACTCTGCATTAATCCCAATATATGCAAGCAATGCAATTTTAGGTGAGGGGTTGTGGATGGGAGATGAGGTGATAAATAGCTACGAACACTATGGTCACCAATCTCCTCTGTTGATAATGAGACAGACTGAAAATTCCGAATGATGTTAATGTGACAGATTAGCGGCGTCCCGCTATCTGGCTGAATAAAGTGATAAAAGTTAATGGTGGTTCACGAGAGAATGAGGCCCCGGGGTGATCTTCCCAGGGCAGGAGTACGGCTCTGGTCTGGGTATGCAGGTGGGAGGAAGGCCTTAGAGGTGGTGTGTACCCCCCTGTACAGAGCAGTGCACCGGCGCTTGGGCTAGGCTTCCCAGACCAGCACCAGTGAATGCGCTGGAGGCAGGCCACAACCACGTCCGGGGAGTGGGTGTAATGGTGTGGGCTCTCACGGAGCTTGCTGCCATTGGTCCTCTCCTGTACAGCACTTACCTCCCCTTACGTGTCCCAGATGGCCACTCCTGACCCTTGCTGGCTAGTGGTGTCTTCAGTTTTCAGTCCTCAGTCTCCGTCTCCAGTCTCTGCCTCCGTCTGCTGTCTTCCGCATGCAGGCGCTGCCTGTAGTCGCGTGACCGCGATCCGGATGAGTATGGTGAAAGGGTAGCGGCTTGTAAGAATAAGTTCGAATAAGCCTGTGGGAATTCTCCTGTCTGTCTTGTGTAGATGCTGTGAGTCTTCAACGCATTTCAGCTTCCGCCTTTCTCAAGGAGCATATCCTGTTGTTGCAGCTGTTGTTATAAATACTATTAGTTTCATTCTGATAGGTAGTTCATTAAAATTGGGTGTGTCATCCTTAAAGTGACTGATCCAAATTTCTGTAAATTCAATCAAGCTAACTTAGGGCCTTATTCAGACCCACTCGCGAGCGGCTGTCCACTCGCAAGTGGGTCGATGGTGTGCACTGAGCATGCGCACGACGGAGGGAGCTCCATCATGCGCATGCGCGAGACACGACGAGCGAAGGACTTTCCTTCGCTCGTTGTGTCTGATAAAAGGGGGCGTGCTGTCGATGTTGATTGACAGCACGCCCCCTTTGGTGGGCGTGCCGGGGGCGTGCCTCCCAGATGGGGGCATTCCCAAAGGAACGCCTACCGTCAGAAGCCGGCCCACTGACATCACTAGTGATGTCAGTGGGAGTGATTTTGGCTCTGATAGAGCCAAAATCACTCCAGGGCTTGTGGTCGAAAACCCCGACCACAGGCTTCTGGTTGCACTGCCAATGGTCATTTTGGCCAAGACCATCGCGACCATCATCCTGCACGCTCGTATGTGCTGTGGGTGGTGACCCACAGCTATTCGAGCGTCCAGGAGGACGCTCCATTTTTATGGAGGACGGCCCTCATTCAGAGCGAGCGCTCTGCTCAGAGCGTCCAGCTCTGAATGAGGGCCTTAGTACTCTGAAGGAGATGTTCTGATATATAAGATATATTTCTAATTAAAAATGGCATAACCAGAAGAGTGAAATTATTCAATTAATCAATTTATCAATAAATAAAAGAAAGAAAAAAGGAATTTGTTCCTATTTATTACAATCATATATTGTATTGTCCTAATTATAAATGGGTCAATATAAAATATAGAATATAGAGTGAGACAGATTAAGGATACGGGGTTCAGTAAGGGGGAGGGACATGTAATAAGAACTATATCTAGGGTATAATGAAGACATGGGACATATACTGGCCTATTTCCAATATTAGGTACCTTTATTACTATATACAAAGGAGATGTATATCGTAATGTCCAATGCTAGAAACCATCCTGAGGGCAGGCCACCATAGTTCTAACTCGGGTGGTTGCCAATATGCCTAATATGTTCACTAAGTCGTTAAACTGGTTATGTTAAAATCAATATTCAGACCCCGAGGTTCCAATGTGTTCATGGTGTAAATCCATTTTGCTTCTCTTTTGTTCAGCATTCTTAGAAAGTTCCCTCCCCTCCAGTTATGTATTGGTTTTTCTAATATTAGAAAATCGGTACCTAATGGGTATGAGTCATGGGGTGTTTTATAGTGTCTCGAGACACTATGATCATCTTTCCCTATCTTTATGTTCCGAATGTGTTCGTATAATCTTTGTTTCAGGGGTCTAATTGTCCTACCCACATACTCTAAACCGCAGGGGCATCTAATGAGATAAACCACCCCTTTGGTGTCACATGATGTGCGATTTTTGAGTCTGTGTGTCTCTCCTGTTGTGGATGAAATGAAGGTGTTAATTGCTTTAGTGCTTCGTTTGTTCAGAGTTCTACAAGCTATACATCTCCCACAATTGTAAAATCCTCCTATTTTCTCACTGTCACCACCGTGTAGTGTGGTTTGGATGGTTTTACTTGGAGGAATGTGATTATGAACTAGACTCACTTTTATATCAGGGGCTTTTGTATATACTATATCTGGATGTTCTTTCAGAATCTGTTTGAGATCTTGATCTTGTAAAAGTATATTCCAATGTTTATTCAATATTCTTTTAATATCATTGGCTGATTCATTGTATTGTGTAATGAAAAACGTACACTCTGATTTGGGGTTATTGTTAATATTCTAATTCTTGGGTCTCAATAGAGTATCTCTATCTAGAGTCTTAACTGTTTGATAGGCTTGCTGTATGAGATTGGTCTCATATTTCTTCTCTAGGAACAACTCTGTTAGATGTGACGCTTGGGATTCATAGTCTTCTAATCTACTACAGTTTCTTCTTAGTCTCGTATATTGTCCCTTGGGTATGTTTGTCAACCAGTGGTGGTGATGTCCACTTGTGGCTAGGATGTAGCTGTTAACAGCCACACTTTTTCTAAAATTCTTTGTGTGTATTTGTCCATCTTCAATGAATATTTCTAAATCTAAGAATTCTACTCTGGTTTTGCTGACATTGCTGGTAAATGTTAAATTGTTAGAATTATTACCCATATATTTCACGAAATCCTGCAGCCTATCGTGAGTACCCTTCCAAATGAAGATGATATTGCCAATGTAACGTCACCAGAGAACGAGGTTTGCTCCAAAGCCATGCCCCCTCCATATGTAATCCTCTTCCCACTTGCTCATGAAGAGGTTGGCATAGCTCGGAGCAAACCTCGTTCCCATGGCGGTCCCCTTGGTTTGTAAATAAAAAGTGTTATTAAACCAGGTGTAGTAGTGATTCAAAATGAATTGAATGGTCTTAGTAATGAATTCAATTTGTTTTGGTGATAGGTTGGTGTCCTTTTCCAGAAAATATTTGGCACTATCTAATCCCTGCTGATGTTTAATGATAGTATACAGTGATGTCACATCACTCGTGACAAGCCACAAATCTTCTCCCCATTTAATCTTACTGAGTGTTCTTATTATATCTATAGTGTCTCTAATGTATGACAATTGTGTCTTTACTATTTCTTGCAGATATGAGTCTATGTATTGAGAGAGATTAGACGTAAGTGATCCAATCCCTGAAATTATGGGGCGTCCTGGTGGGTGCTCCCTGTCTTTATGAACCTTAGGAAGGTAATAAAAGACAGGTATCACAGGGTGTGGTGTATTGAGATACTCATACTCAGATTTCGTCAATATTCCTTCCTCCATCCCTGTCTTCAGTAGTAGATTCAACTCTCTCTGACATAGTCTTGTCGGATCTGATTTTAAAATTGTATAGGTGTCTGTATCCCCTAGGATCCTCAGTGATTCTTGTATGTAATCATGTCTATCTAGAATTACAATCCCTCCTCCCTTGTCTGCCGGTTTTATCATTATGTCATTGTTTTCTGCCAATTGTCTTAATGCTCGAGTTTCTTTATTAGTCATATTTTTCTTTTTATATTTATTTTTATTTTGTTGTGTATTAAGTTTCTCTATGTCATTATGTACCATAGTTTCAAATGTAGTAATGAAATTACCCTTCATGTAAGTAGGATTAAATTGTGATGGGGGTTTGAAATTTGTAAGTTTATAGATGGAATTTTCTGTTATTGTTTTTTGTATGTTTCTATTTTGTATGAAATACTTCTTTAGAGTGAGCTTTCTAGTGAACGCCTTGATGTTCAAATATGTCTCAAATTTATTTCATTTTGTGTCCGGTGCAAATTTTAACCCTTTTTGCAATACTGATGTCTGTATTTGATCAATGGGGGTAGCACTAAGGTTGAATATCCCTGTTTCTGTTAATGTGTCATGTTTTTCAGTGAGAACGTGATTGATGTCATGGTTATTGTTATTTATTATTGCATCAGTACATGTTTTGTCCTTTTGATATTTAAAATTGTGTCTCCCTCCTCTACATCCACGTCTTGTTCAATGTTTTTTCTCTTTGAACAGTGTGGGTACTTTTGGGTCTCACTCTATATTCTATATTTTATATTCACCCATTTATAATTAGGACAATACAATATATTATTGTAATAATAGGAACAAATTCCTTTTTTCTTTCTTTTATTTAGTGATAAATTGATTAATTGAATAATTTCATTCTTCTGGTTATGCCATTTTTAATTAGAAATATATCTTATATATCAGAACATCTCCTTCAGAGTACTAAGTTAGCTTGATTGAATTACAGAAATTTGGATCAGTCACTTTAAGGATGACACACCCATTTTTAATGAACTACCTATCAGAATGAAACTAATAGTATTTATAACAACAGCTGCAACAACAGGATATGCTCCTTGGGAAAGGCAGAAGCTGAAACGCGTTGGAGACTCACAGCATCTACACAAGACAGACAGGAGAATTGCCACAGGCTTATTCTGACTTATTCTTACAAGCCGCTACCCTTTCACCATACTCATCCGGATTGCGGTCACGCGACTACAGGCAGAGCCTGCATGCGGAAGACAGAAGATGGAGGCAAAGACTGGGGACGGAGACTGAGGACTGAAAACTGAAGACACCGCTAGCTGGCAAGGGACAGGAGCGGCCATCTGGGACACGCAAGGGGAGGTAAGTGCTGTACAGGAGAGGACCAATGGCAGCAAGCTCCGTGAGAGCCCACACCGTTACACCCACTCCCCGGACGTGGTTGTGGCCTGCCTCCAGCACATTCACTGGTGCTGGTCTTGGATGCCTAGCCCAAGCGCCGGTGCACTGCTCTGTACAGGGGGGTACACACCACCTCTAAGGCCTTCCTTCCACCTGCATACCCAGACCAGAGCCGTACTCCTGCCCTGGGAAGATCACCCCGGGGCCTCATTCTCTCGTGAACCACCATTAACTTTTATCACTTTATTCAGCCAGATAGCGGGACGCCACTAATCTGTCACATTAACATCATTCGGAATTTTCAGTCTGTCTCATTTTCAACAGAGGAGATTGGTGACCATAGTGTTCATAGCTATTTATCACCTCATCTTCCATCCACAACCCCTCACCTAAAATTGCATTGCTTGCATATATTGGGATTAATGCAGAGTCTACATTGACTTTATCATTCTAGTACTTTGCATTTGTTATTTACCTGTTTTCATGTTTTCTACTATATATGTTTATGTACTTGTTGAATACTGTTGGATTAAGTAAAACATTTTTTTGATACATCAGTATGTATTTAGTATTCATAAGTTTGATCACAATTAGACAGCAACAATACATGGTGTAGCGCTTCAGTACTTTTATAATTATATAGTCAATTTACTTTCTGGAGATGGGACATCTCTAGCTTTCTGAAGCAGCTCCCTTATAGGATTCATTAAAATTAAGCGCTGGTTCCCTTCCATCCCCCCTCTTTCTATTATCAGAGATTTGTCCCTAGAGAATCAGCTGCAAGAAGGTTTTGAATCTAGGTATATACATGACGACGAACTCATTTAGAGCTTCTAGATTAGATAGAGCGCATAACATTTTTTCCAATGTAGAACCCACGTTAGAGAAACAATCACAAGTAAGCTGTAACGACTTACTTCTAGAATTGGAGAAAACTATTAACAAAGAAACTAAGACATGGTGGAACAGACACACATTACAATGGTACTTACAACATAATATCATTCCAAAGGGTCTAAGAATTAAGAAAATACCCAATCATAATCAGAATGATGACGTATTCATGAATAGTTGGAATAGCATTCTACATACTTGTTCTCTCAGTTTGATGAAATTAATTATAGAACAACAGGATCACAAACTTACGACCTTAGAGACACAGATTAATGACATCTACACATCATTAGATGGACACAAGAAAGAGGAAGGATTCAAAGAGAGAGAGTTAAGTATCAATAAAAGAATTCACACAAAAGAACAAACAATTATTAAATGCAAACTTAATAAGATTAGACGTGATCAATACCATAATATCACGAAATGGAACACAAAAATATCTAAGACTAGAAAATCACATAAGGGCCACAAGGGAACCCCTATACCTTCCAAAGGGAACGGACAACTTACATATGGAAGGATAAACAAAGTTGAACATAATATCAAGACACCGATTTACAAGAAGATAGGTCTCACCTATCAACAATTTATGACCAAGATACATCAGAACAAATTAAAAACAAAACATAAACGACACCTATCAGTCCTATCAGTCTCAGATAGAGATACTGTAGAGAGGGATTTGAATACCACCATTGAATCCACTAACAGTTACGACACATCTTTCTCAGTGTACGATTATTGGGAAGATGAATTAGATATTGAAGAGTTAGCCAAACTTTCATTTGATGAAGGTTGGATAAATACAACAAGAGGACAATCACAAATCACTAACACCGAGAACAACGAAGACACCTCCAATACTGAACACAAGACAGGTAGTATTAATATTACATCCCCAGAACAAGAGATAACATGGGGAAAGGGTTTTTTAGATCTTGAGGCAGGAAGAAAGTCCTGCACCCCAACCCAAAAGTACCCACACTGTTCAAAGAGAAAAAACATAGAACAAGACATGGATGTAGAGGAGGGAGACACAATTTTAAATATCAAAAGGACAAAACATGTACTGACGCAATAATAAATAACAATAACCATGACATCAATCACGTTCTCACTGAAAAACATGACACATTAACAGAAACAGGGATATTCAACCTTATTGCTACCCCCATTGATCAAATAGTGACATCAGCATTGCAAAAAGGGTTAAAATTTGCACCGGACAAAAAATGAAATAAATTTGAGACATATTTGAATATCAAGGCGTTCACTAGAAAACTCACTCTAAAGAAGTATTTCATACAAAATAGAAACATAAAAAAAACAATAACAGAAAATTCCAGCTATAAACATACAAATTTCAAACCCCCATCACAATTTAATCCTACTTACATGAAGGGTAATTTCATTACTACGTTTGAAACTATGGTACATAATGACATAGAGAAACGTAATACACAACAAAATAAAAATAAATATAAAAAGAAAAATATGACTAATAAAGAAACATGAGCATTAAGACAATTGGCAGAAAACAATGACATAATGATAAAACCGGCAGACAAGGGAGGAGGGATTGTAATTCTAGATAGACATGATTACATACAAGAATCACTGAGGATCCTAGGGGATACAGACACCTATACAATTTTAAAATCAGATCCGACAAGACTATGTCAGAGAGATTTGAATCTACTACTGAAGACAGGGATGGAGGAAGGAATATTGACGAAATCTGAGTATGAGTATCTCAATACACCACACCCTGTGATACCTGTCTTTTATTACCTTCCTAAGGTTCATAAAGACAGGGAGCACCCACCAGGACGTCCCATAATTTCAGGGATTGGATCACTTACATCTAATCTCTCTCAATACATAGACTCATATCTGCAAGAAATAGTAAAGACTCAATTGTCATACATTAGAGACACTACAGATATAATAAAAACACTCAGTAAGATTAAATGGGGAGATTTGTGGCTTGTCACGAGTGATGTGACATCACTGTATACTATCATTAAACATCAGCAGGGATTAGATAGTGCCAAATATTTTCTGGAAAAGGACACCGACCTATCACCAAAACAAATTGAATTCATTACTAAGACCATTCAATTCATTTTGAATTACAACTACACCTGGTTTAATAACACTTTTTATTTATAAACCACGGGGACCGCCATGGGAACGAGGTTTGCTCCGAGCTATGCCAACCTCTTCATGAGCAAGTGGGAAGAGGATTACATATGGAGGGGGCATGGCTTTGGAGCAAACCTCGTTCTCTGGCGACGTTACATTGACGATATCATCTTCATTTGGAAGGGTACTCACGATAGGCTGCAGGATTTCATGAAATATATGGGTAATAATTCTAACAATTTAACATTTACCAGCAATGTCAGCAAAACCAGAGTAGAATTCTTAGATTTAGAAATATTCATTGAAGATGGACAAATACACACAAAGAATTTTAGAAAAAGTGTGGATGTTAACAGCTACATCCTAGCCACAAGTGGACATCGCCACCACTGGTTGACAAACAAACCCAAGGGACAATATACGAGACTAAGAAGAAACTGTAGTAGATTAGAAGACTATGAATCCCAAGCGTCACAACTAACAGAGTTGTTCCTAGAGAAGAAATATGAGACCAATCTAATACAGCAAGCCTATCAAACAGTTAAGACTCTAGATAGAGATACTCTATTGAGACCCAAGAATTAGAATATTAACAATAACCCCAAATCAGAGTGTACGTTTTTCATTACACAATACAATGAATCAGCCAATGATATTAAAAGAATATTGAATAAACATTGGAATATACTTTTACAATATCAAGATCTCAAACAGATTCTGAAAGAACATCCAGATATAGTATATACAAAAGCCCCTGATATAAAAAGGAGTCTAGTTCATAATCACATTCCTCCAAGTAAACCCATCCAAACCACACTACACGGTGGTGACAGTGAGAAAATAGGAGGATTTTACAATTGTGGGAGATGTATAGCTTGTAGAACTCTGAACAAACGAAGCACTAAAGCAATTAACACCTTCATTTCATCCACAACAGGAGAGACACACAGACTCAAAAATCGCACATCATGTGACACCAAAATGGTGGTTTATCTCATTAGATGCCCCTGCGGTTTAGAGTATGTGGGTAGGACAATTAGACCCCTGAAACAAAGATTATACAAACATATTCGGAACATAAAGATAGGGAAAGATGATCATAGTGTCTCGAGACACTATAAAACACACCATGACTCAAACCCATTAGGTACCGATTTTCTAATATTAGAAAAACCAATACATAACTGGAGGGGAGGGGACTTTCTAAGAATGCTGAACAAAAGAGAAGCAAACTGGATTTACACCCTGAACACATTGGAACCTCGGGGTCTGAATATTGATTTTAACATAACCAGTTTAACGACTTAGTGAACATATTAGGCATATTGGCAACCACTCGAGTTAGAACTATGGTGGCCTGTCCTCAGGATGGTTTCTAGCATTGGACATTACGATATACATCTCCTTTGTATATAGTAATAAAGGTACCTAATATTGGAAATAGGCCAGTATATGTCCCATGTCTTCATTATACCCTAGATATAGTTCTTATTACATGTCCCTCCCCCTTACTAAACCCCGTATCCTTAATCTGTCTCACTCTATATTGTATATTTTATATTGACCCATTTATAATTAGGACAATACAATATATGATTGTAATAAATAGGAACAAATTCCTTTTTTCTTTCTTTTATTTATTGATAAATTGATTAATTGAATAATTTCATTCTTCTGGTTATGCCATTTTTAATTAGAAATATATCTTATATATCAGAACATCTCCTTCAGAGTACTAAGTTAGCTTGATTGAATTACAGGAATTTGGATCAGTCACTTTAAGGATGACACACCCATTTTTAATGATCTACCTATCAGAATGAAACTAATAGAATTTATAACAACAGCTGCAACAACAGGATATGCTCCTTGAGAAATGCGGAAGCTGAAACGCGTTGGTGACTCACAGCATCTACACAAGACAGACAGGAGAATTCCCACAGGCTTATTCTGACTTATTCTTACAAGCCGCTACCCTTTCACCATACTCATCCGGATCGCGGTCACGCGACTACAGGCAGCGCCTGCATGCGGAAGACAGAAGATGGAGGCAGAGACTGGAGACGGAGACTGAGGACTGAAAACTGAAGACACCACTAGCCGGCAAGGGACAGGAGCGGCCATCTGGGACACGCAAGGGGAGGTAAGTGCTGTACAGGAGAGGACCAATGGCAGCAAGCTCCGTGAGAGCCCACACCATTACACCCACTCCCCGGACGTGGTTGTGGCCTGCCTCCAGCGCATTCACTGGTGCTGGTCTGGGACGCCTAGCCCAAGCGCCGGTGCACTGCTCTGTACAGGGGGGTACACACCACCTCTAAGACCTTCCTCCCACCTGCATACCCAGACCAGAGCCGTACTCCTGCCCTGGGAAGATCACCCCGGGGCCTCACTCTCTCGTGAACCACCATTAACTTTTATTACTTTATTCAGCCAGATAGCGGGATGCCGCTAATCTGTCACATTAACATCATTCGGAATTTTCAGTCTCTCATTATCAACAGAGGAGATTGGTGACCATAGTGTTCGTAGCTATTTATCACCTCATCTCCCATCCACAACCCCTCACCTAAAATTGCGCTTGCATATATTGGGATTAATGCAGAGTCTACATTGACTTTATCATTCTAGTACTTTGCATTTGTTATTTCCCTGTTTTCATGTTTTCTACTATATATGTTTATGTACTTGTTGAATACTGTTGGATTAAGTAAAACATTTTTTTGATACATCAGTGTGTATTTAGTACTCATAAGTTTGATCACAATTAGACAGCAACAATACATGGTGTAGCGCTTTAGTACTTTTATAATTATATAGTCAATTTACTTTCTGGAGATGGGACATCTCTAGCTTTCTGAAGCAGATCCCTTATAGGAACCACGATTCATTAAAATTAAGCGCTGGTTCCCTTCCATCCCCCCTCTATCCCTATTATCCAACTGACCCAATAAAATTAAATATCTCTCACTTTTATCTACCACTTTAGAACTGAGAATGAAGGTGATAGATGAATGAGATAAAATAGCATCTCCATTACGTTTAAGTGAATCATTTGCTTATTATACAACAGGGTACCTATTTTATTTAAGAATAGGAGGAGGTACAGCGGAGAAATGGGTGTCCTGGATGGACTTATTTCCATATGCACACCTGCTGCACAATTACTGCACGTAGCATTTTAGCCAAACTCTGCAAAAAAATGCATCATTAAATGAAAATTAATAAAATAGCATCTAATCCACAGTGGTTTTATTAGGAACTACCACCATACAGAACATGCCACAGTGAATTGTCATTTCTAATACTACAGGGATCGACGATGGATTATGATTAGACATGAAAATGGCCCTTTAGTAAATGCTGTCAGTTAGACATTAAGAAAAACTCTTAATCCATGCCAGTTTCTGGCAGAATATAAATCACACCAAACCCTCTGCTTAGTACATTTAACCCTCAGTCCCTTCTTTACACTTTCAAATGGTTAATCACTTTGCCTATTTGTTCAGATTGAGTTGTACGGTTACTGTTCAAGGCATGCCTTGGCTAAGTAAACTGGAATTGTACTGTAGCTAAAGATGCCATTTCTAAAGTGTTATGAAAATCATTATAGTTTTTGCTGTATTTGTTGGGAGATCAGCATTCTGCGCTGTCACCATCTGTTTCCCCAGAGTTGGTGGGGACTAGGAACCAACAAGGCTCTTACAGCAGCTCTGTCCTGCTCTATGCACTACTGCGCATGTGCGCCCATGCCGTGAGTCTTCCTCCTCCAGTGTCCTGGGTGCTCCGGACCCTGCCACAAGGGCTGTAAAACCACACTGTACCACCACTGCTTAGGTGCCCAAGCACCAGCTGACCCTCATAGTGAGTAAGCAGCCTGATGGTGCATTCTGCAGCAAGCACACTACAGTGCTTATCAACTCCATACTGGTGTAACACCATACTTGCCAACATTTGATTTTTCCTCCCTGAGAGGAGAAGCAAGTGGAAGGTGTTGGGGGCAGGGCCTGATGGGTCGCATCATTAAGCCCTGCCCCTCAAGGTAATTAGCAGGGAAGGGCACATATTTAAGTAAGGGGGCGGGACCAAATTACTTGATTCTTGTAGAATCGCGTCATTAGGTCACGCCCCCTACTCGCGGACCCACCGGTCTGAAAGAAAATTCTCCTTATTCTGCCCACTTCAGTAGGAAGTGGGCAGAATGTGGGAGAAGTGCCTACCCTTCCGGGGATGCGGGGGGTTACCCGAAAAATCGCGAGTCTCCCGCGACTTCCGGTAGGGTAGGCACTGATGATACCACTGTATGTAACTGTAGCACTGTTTAACCCCTGCTGTTACCAATAAACCTGCAAGCCTGGTTAAGAGCAAAATGGGTCATATTTACATCTTAGGAAATACTACTACCTGTGTGCTGTGTTGTCATGGAAAAATAGGCACTTTTAAAAATATAGAGCATTGATCAATCAAAGGTTCCTTTTTTTAAATACTGGACAGCAGTATTGCAGCTACAGTGGCAAACACAGGATTTCTAGAGGATGTTTCCAAATGCATTAATTTTAAAGTATCACATAAAGTGCAGTGTATGTAATACTTGAAACATGTGCAGGGCCTGTGATCACAAAGAACACGGAGGTCAGTCTATATGACAGTAGAGTCATAAACCTCCAGTCTGGTACTCTGTACACTCAGGGACACTGGGGGCTAATTGCTTGGGGTAGGGGTTTATGGTCATTTTGTTTTAAGCCAATGGTATGGCTGGTTTGCTAGGATGGGTGTGTTTTATAGGTTTTATGAGTATTTAATGTTAGCTTGCCCTCTCTCAATTTCCTGATCTTGGACAGAGAAGTACTACATTTGATTCATTGATAATATTTAATTTCTACTGACATCTTTCTTTTATATTTATCTACTACCTTTCTCCTGTACCTCTTTTACTTTCCTACTCTTTCTTTCTCTCCATACTTTTCTTTTCTAGTGATGGATTGCCCCCGCAGGGCTGCCGCCATTCCTGCTCGCTATTTGGTGGACATGGTGGGCGGCGGGCCTGTCGCCCCGGGTGGGGCTGGGTGTGCCCACGGTCGCGGTCGAGCCCGGGACTGGGCTTCTATCCGTGGTATGTGGGGGTCTATTACCCCGGGGTTACTGAGTAGGGTGTAGCAGAGGAGCGGGGTGCGAGTTGGACCCAAGTGGTTGGCTGCCCCCGTTCAGGGGGATATTTTGGAGGCTGATTCACGGAGGCGACTGTTGCACGTAGGCTCCCAGGTAACTATGTACGGGCCCGTAGTTCAATGCTGAGCAAAGTCACAGCCACCGTTTTGACAGCCTGAGTAATGGGGGACATGAAATGGAGGACACTGAGGCCCTGATTCAGAGCCGGACGCTCTGACAGAGCGCTCGCTCTGAATCAGAACTGTCCCTCTATTTTTTTTGAGCGGCCTCCTGGCCGCTCGCATAGCTGTGGGTGACCACCCACAGCTATAGCGAGCGGCCAAAATGATGGTCACGATGGTCGAGACCATCGCAACCATCGGGCTTGCGACGAGACCCTTGTGGTATGGTCTCATCTGCCGCAAGCCCTGGAGTGCTTTCGGCTCTATCAGAGCCAAGAGCACTCCCACTGACATCACTTGTGATGTCAGTGGGGCCGGCCCCAGACGGTAGGCATTCCCATTGGAATGCCTCCATCTGGCCAGGCACGCCCACCAAAGGAGGCGTGCTGTCACTCACCATCGACAGCATGCCCCCTTTGTAGCGAGACCCATAGCAATGGCTTGGCCGTCGCTCTCCGGATCTCGCGCATGCACACGATGGAGCCGGCTCCCTCGTGCGCTTGCACACTGTGCCAATATCGACCCACTTGCGAGCGCTCAGCGCTCGCGAGCGGGTCTGAATCAGGCCCTGAGTGTGCTTCATCAGGCTCCTGTTCTATGAGTAGCATAATGGGGTCGCCTTCTGCGGCCCTTGGGGATGTTACAGGGGGCAACGCGGTAGTTTCTCACAAAACCCGATCATATGCTGAGGTGGTGCGGGGGGCACGGGGGGTTGAGGCGAGTGGTGATGTAGTCCCTGTAGCCGCAGATCAAGTTCCTGGGACTGCTGGGGGCGAGTTAGGGGTAGTATCTGCGCTTTGTGCTTCGCTGTTGTCAGCTTTGGTACCGCTGCTCCCAGCTGGGCACAGCGGGGGGGATGTTGGCATGGGCACTAATAATCGGAGCCCAACCTCGTTGCCAAGGGGTTTAGCCACAGCGCTGGGCCCGAATTTGGCTGCGGCTTTGCAGAGGGTTAGGGGGCGCAATACGGTGGGGGCTTCTGGGCCTCCAGGTGTGCCCAGGATGGTGTCGGAATTTTCTGGTTGTGTTCCCACAGGTGAATTGTCTACTGGTGCCAACATGCAGAAGAGAGAGCTGAACATGGAGGATGGGGCCGAAACTAGTGCTGGCCCGGCAGTGGTGTGGTCTGGTGAGTCATCCTCTAATCCGGATTCGGTGGTTTCCAGTGGTGGGAGTGAGTCTAGTGATGTGCTGCATGAGTGCTCCCGGCGGCGTGGGCGGTGGGCCTCGGGGAGTAATAGTTCTTCTTCTACTGATTCCTCCTCTAATTCTGGAAGGCACAAAAAGAGGGGTAAGAAGGCTTAGCACAGACATCATTCCTCCACCAGTAGCTTGTCTGACACATCGGTGTTGTCAGACGAAGTGCTTTGCGCCAACACGGCCTTGTTGAGGGGGGTGCGCTCCGGAGTGAGGGACAGGATTAGGAAGGGTCATTTTGTTAATATATTTGCTCTTACTAGTAAGGCAAAGAAAGCATGGAATGCTGCTAAGAAGAAGGGAGGCGCGGGCATGGACACGTGCATGTCTTACCATAATTGGCTCAAGGGGATGTATATTTTTGCGTCTTGCTACCTAGAAACGCATCCTGATGAGCATATGAAGGTTATACATGTACCTGATACATGAGATGGTGAGTTCCACGCGGGGTAACGCCTGGCAAATATACGAGGAATTTCGTCGGAAGCAGCATGGAAAGGAAATTATTGACTTCAGAGCTAAGGATGTGGAGGTATTTGTTGATGTTACACAGCCGCTTTGGGTGCCGCAGGAGGGCATCCCTCCTAGGCGGACCTTTGGCCATGGGGGGGTGCTACAGGCAGTGGGGCCAAGGCGCCTGCGTCGTGGCTTGGCCATGGAAAATGTTTTGCCTATAATAATGGGAAATGTGTTTTGAGGGCAAAATGTCACTTTCGGCACTGTTGCATCAGATCTGGTGGACCACACCCCATTAAAGATTGTTCCCGATCAGGGGGAGTTTCTATGGAGGCTCATAGGTGGTGGGACAAATGGCCACAGCCCCGCAGCCGCCCCACCTAAATAGGGGTCCCACTTCAGTTTGTGTGGGGGCTATGTTGGTTTGGCTGGAAGCTTATCCATATCGACCTGAGGTGGAGTTTTTGCGGGCAGGATTTTGCAACGGGTTTCAGTTGCCGGTGAGTGGTATTGTCAAGGGGGTGGGGGCAGGAATTTACGGTCTGCGAGAGAGTTGACTGGGGTACTGTGGGAGAAGGTTGATGGGGAAGTGCAGTTGGGGCGCATTATAGGTCCGTTCCAGGAATCTCCAATTGAAGGTTTGATCCTGTTGCCAGTTGGTGTAGTCCCTAAAAAGGCTGTAGGGAAGTTTTGTTTCATCCACCACCTATCATATCCCAGAGGTGGTTTAGTGACTGACACTATTTCAGAACAGCTCTGTCGGGTCCGGTACCAGTCCTTTGATGAGGCTTTAGTGGTGGTTCGTTCATTTGGTTTTGGGGCTTTAATGTGCAAACTCGATATTGAATCTGCATTCGTTTGTTGCCACTACAACCTTTGGCTTTTAGGTTCATGGGATTTTACTTAGAGGATGGTTTCTATTTTGATAGATGTTTGCCCATGGGTTGTTCTATTTCCTGCTCCTACTTTGAGAAGTTTAGCTCATTTCTACATTGGTGTTTAGAAATAGGGTCACGGGAAGCTGGCATTGCACATTTGGATGATTTTTTATTGGTAGGTCCAGCTGGGTCGCAAAGGTGCGCTTTGCTGCTTCGAGATGTGGTGGCTCTTTTTTCTAGCTTTGCCGTACCTCTGGCGTTGGACAAGACTGAGGGTCCCACTGAGAGGCTTTCATATTTGGGCATCGAAATAGACATGCTAGGGGGGTTTTGTCAGTTGCGGAGGATAAGATGCGTCGGTTGCATGACGGCATATTACTGTCGCTGGCGGTAGGTAAGGTTACCCTGCGGCAAGCACAGTCCATTTTGGGGTTATTTAATTTTGCATGCAGAGTTATCTCCATGGGTAGAATTTTTTGTTGGAAGCTGGAAAGGTTAACAGCAAAAGCTAGGAGCCCGCATCATTTTCTGAGGTTATCAGGGGAGATTCGTCGGGATCTATTGGTCTGGGATCAATTTCTGGATCATTTTAATGGAGTGCATATTTGACAGGACCCGCCAGCGTCTCATGTAGCTAAACAGCTTTTTACTGATGCAGCAAGTTCATTGGGGTTTGGGTCCTTTTTAGGGGGGAGTTGGTGCGCTGCGCCTTGGCCAGCTGACTGGATAGTGGAGGGCTTGACTCGCAATCTTCTTCTGCTAGTGCTTTTTCCCATTTTGGTCGCAATGGAGCTTTGGCAGAAGCGGCTGAGGAACAGGTCTGTGGTTTTTTGGTGCGACAACTTGGGAGTTGTTCAGGCGATCAATAGGCAGTGCTCTGCATTTTTGCCAGCCCTTAGGGTCATTGCTCAGCTGGTGTTGCATTGCTTGTAATTTAACATTACTTTTTGCGCACGTCACATTGCAGGCATTGATAATTGTATTGCTGATGCGTTGTCCAGAGGTGACTGGTCTCGGTTTAGGGCGTTGGCTCCTTTTGCTGAACCAATTGGTGAGTTATGCCCCAATTATATTTTGCAGGTGATACGTCCAGCTTGGCGGCAGTAGCCCACCGGTCCCTGGGCCCAGGGACTTATCGTGTTTTTCTTGCTTCATGGGAGCCGTGGAGTCGATTTCTTTTGGAACAAGGTTCCAGAGGTAAGAGCACACGTTCTTCTTGCCTTTGTGTTTTATTTGGGTTGGTTGTCATCCCATGATTGTGTGACACGGGGAGTGTGGGTGCTGGTTATATGACCGCAGCCCCTCCTCATGTCAGGCACAGTCAGTCGCGGGGACCCAGCAGTCAGGTGCAACGTTTCATGTTTTTTTCCGGTTACTAGTTTGGGGTGTCAGGCTTTTGGGGGGCGCTTCTGAGATCGCAGACATGTTTCTAATGTTTTGGAAGTGCCCGTTGGATGTTCTTCCACTTCAGGGTTCTGGTTCGATTTTCAGGGCCAGTTTTTTTTTGGATGGTCTTTGCGATGTTGCACGTGGTGGTTGGGTCGGTTGCTGGTGTTTTTTCCTGCCCAAAACTTATCGGCACAGGTTTTTCTTTCTGAATACTTGTGCTGTGTGGTAAATCATGGCAGGAGCACGAGCAATCCCATTGAGCGGAAGGATGGCGTCTGGTTACAGGATCGCCGGAATTCCGTTTGCTTCATCCCAATTTGAGGATTAGCTACTCACCCTAGGTGGGGGTCTTGAGGAATTTTTTGTGTTATCACTGGTTTTAATTGTGGCTGCTGCCCGCTGGTGGAAGTTTTGTGTTTTTTGCCTCAGGTCAGGTTGGGATCTCTCATCGGCCCATTCTCCCTTGTTCCCTGGTGTAGGATTAACACATAAATAGGCTCAGTATTAGATCAGTTAGTTTAAATATGCCCGTCAATATAGCTTAACGTGCCTTCCTCATGTTACCGTTGCCGTTCCCTAGTTTTATTATACTTAAGTATGTTGTTTATTAACCTTTACACCTTTTCTGTTTTACCTGATTGTCAATTGGATGATACTTTTGTTTGGGCAGTTGGACATTCCTACAAATTTTGGCTTGCCCGGTCTGAGGTCTTATTAGGTTCTCGTGAGCAGCCCGAAATGGTCAATATATACGGTGGATTGGGCAGAGAGGTTTGCATTGGCAGGGATTGGAGGGCTTACTCCAGAGCTCTGTTGAGAGGTATGGGTACCGCCGTTTCCTCATTATCCATTTGGGGGGCAATGACTTAACCTCCCGCACATGCCTCGACTTAAGGATGACCATCAGGGCAGATCTATTGGCCCTAATTGCTAGGTGGCCCTTTTCTAGGATCATATGGTCTGAAATTGTGCCACGTTTGCTGTGGCAGAGGGCTGTTAGTCCGTTGGCAGTGGATATGTCCAGGCAGAGGGTTAACTCAGTGGTTAGCAGGGCAGTTGTGGCCCACGGGGGTTCTGTGGTGAGACACCCTGGGATCTCGATTCAAGGTAGGCAGCTATTTAGGGGATATGGAGTGCACCTGTCTAGAGGAGGGTGCAAAATTTTTGTTTGGGATTTGATTTTGGGAATTAGAAGCCTTGATGTTTAGAGGTAAGGGAAGTAAGTAGCTTTGAGTTGAGGTATGGTGGCGGCTGCGGACTGTAGGGCCTGGTTGTGGCCTGCTTTTATGAATGACCTGTGTCATGGGGTTAGGGTTATGATTTTTGGTAAATTATAGTTAGCCTTCCCTGGGGGGTTACCCGTGCAGCTGGGTTGGCTTTAGGCCGATGGTAGGGCGTTCAATGGATGACCACCGATCCAGGTGGGTCCTGGCCTTCCCAGCTGCGCGGGTGCCCCTCAAGATGTACTTAGGTCACTTTCACCGCAGGGTTGGGCAGGAGGCCCGTGACCTCTGCGAGTTGTTGGAGGAGGGGCAGTTGGTCCCAACGCATTTGGTAAAGGTGGGCATTTAGCCTCTCCTTTATTATTTTATATATATATATATATATATATATATATAATATGTTTTAATTTTATTATTAGGCCATTCAGAAACCTCGCCACAATATAAAGTTTGCTTGTTTCAGCTAGGACATTTAAAATAGGATGTTTTAAATAGGTTATTCGTTTTTGATAAATAAAAAGGCTGACCATTTGTCCCAGGCAATTTCTGTGTCAGTGTTTTTATTTTAGTGGTAAGATTTGTGTGGGTGTGCAGAGTGATCTGATGCTAGAGAGTTTATAAGCTGTCAGATGTGGCAGTAGGACCATCCTGTCTAAGATGATTTGCCCTGTATTTGCTTATTAGCTAGAATACACCCCAACCAACTCTATGGGCTTTACATTTTTAAAGTGATCCTTTTATAGGCCAGACCAGCTTGGTTTAGCCTTTAAAAGTATTGTCACTTTAAAAATACAGGGAGACTCGCATAAATCCCTACAGCTTCGGAAGTTCGGAGGCTATTATATGTAGCCCTAAATCTCTGCAAAATTGGCTCCTTTTTTGTTATTTGCTCCTATAGTTTCTTCAGAACCAAGTTCAAGCTACTACTGTATATGACTTTGGGGCCTTTTCATCATATGATAAATGGGCTGGTAACCATGCGGAAACGCTAGTTTCTGCATATTTAGGTTACCGGGCTATTCATCATCAGGGGCCCGATAGGACCCCCTGATATTCAGCAAACTCCAAAAACTGAAAGTTTTCGGAGTTTGCTTCCGAGAACAAGCGCCATCTTTATACTGTGCTTGATCTCGGAACCCTGGTCCTTCCTATGGGAAGGAGTTCCAGAGATGCAAAGAGGGATCAGTGCGGATTCCTCCACCATCTACTCACTACCTCCCCGGCGGCTGTGCGCATACATGATCTGAGGTCACGTATGCGTAGCTGGGACGATGGGGAGCAGGTAAGTAATGCAGCTACTTCTGTAGTTGCGATACTAACCATGGGGACAACTGCTTTTCGGAGCAGCTGTCTCCACACCGGAGCAATGATGAATTGCTCCGCTGTCACGTTTCCCCCGCTGAAAGTTGGGTACTTAAGTATCCCTCGCAGTGAGTTCAATACTCATCATTGGAGGCCACATGGCCTCCGATGATGAATAGGCCCTTTTGTCTTTGTTACATATATTTAATCACATATTACCATAATTAAAAAAAAGTATTTTTTGGGCTAGTCCTGCCAATAATTATCCATAACAATTTACATTGCAGATGTAACCCATTTGCTGCAGAGGATGAGTGGGATGCATCCTCACATATATAAACCCAGAGTGCAGACAGCATAATTGTGATCTAAACATAATGCTCTGTTATTTTCGATGTTTTTCTTGGTAAATGTCATAAATATATTCTGGGGAGGGGGGTGAGATTATGGATTACAAATAATAAACATTTGGTGGGCAGGGTGAAGAATACAGTAAAGAACTTGCAGAAAGGGTATGGTGAACAGTAGAGAACATATAGGGGGGGCAGTGAGGAGTTCAATAAAGAAAATATAAATGGGGACAGTGGCAAATGTAGGATTTCTACAGAGGGTTTTCTAAATGTTTGATTTTAAAGAAAGTGTGGCCAGTCCATGAAGAGGGCATAATCAGCACTTAACCAGCTATAATATATGTCATATGAAGTAACTCTATGAAATAATTCTGACATATACAGGACCAGCAATCATAGTATCAGGGCTGCCATCAGAAATCGCGAGGCCGGTACTGACAAAGAAGGCCGGGCCCCCCCGGGGGATGGCGCAGAGGTAGGTGGAGCTATGTATAATATGGGAGGAGCTACACAGGGGTAGGTTGGACGTCAATTAGTGCTAACCCCAGTTTAAAAATTCTCAAAGTTTGGGGTGGGGAAGGCAGGATGGGCATGGGGGCACAGGGCTGGGAAGGCTGGACTGGGAGGGCACAGGGAAGGCTGGACTGGGAGTGCACAAGGCAGGGAAGGCTGGACCTTAATTGGGGGGCACAGGGCAAGGAAAGCTGCCTGGACTAGGGGGGGAAAGGAAGACTAGGTACACTGGGGGGAGGCACAGGGCAGAGAAGGATGGACTGGGGAGGGGGACAGGGCAGGGAAGGCTGGCTGGTTTAGGGTGAGCACAGAACAGGGAAGGCTGGCTGGACTAGGGGAGCATGGGGCATGGAAGGCTTGCTGGTCTAGGGCAGCACGGGGCAGGGAAAGTTGGCTGGAGTAGGGTAGCACAGGGCAGGGAAAGCTGGCTGGAGTAGAGGGATAGGGCAGGGAAGGCTTGCTGCACTATGTGGAGGGGCACAGTGCAGGGACTCCTACCTTGTTTCTTCAGCGGAGAGAGCGGGGGCTTGGGTGACAGCAATACAGAATATATGAATCGGCAGCTGGGAAGACACAGCGCCGCTGGCGGTATTTGAAATATGATGCTGCCCGTGCACCAATCACAGCTCACGGGCCAGCAGCCAATCAGGAGCAGCTGCAATGGCTGCTCCTGATTGGCTGCTGGTCCGCGAGCTGTAATGTCTTGCGGCTGGTGTCATATTTCAAATACCGCCAGCGGCGCTGTGTCTCCCCGGCTGCCGATTCATATATTCTGTATTGCTGTCACCCAGGCCCCCGCAGTCTCCGGGCCCGGGACTTCGGGCCTGGCAGTCTCCCCCTGATGGCGGCCCTGCATAGTATGCCATGATATGTGGCAGTAGGGCAATCCTGTCTGAGCTGAATGTTTTTATTTCAGATGTGGGCTCAATTCCAGATCATTTGAGCAAGTTTGGTAGTCTGGGTGGGCTGAAAAAGAACCTTGCACTGCCCTGAACATAGATCTACAGATTGGTCTCCTTATGTACTGGATAGTGTATACAGTATTAATAATTGACTCTTTAGTGTGCCATTATCAGTGCACTCTTAGTGCATGTTTTCCAGATCTCCTAGTTGGTGCACAAGTATATTCATTACTGGCTGACACATTTTAAAAGATCAACAGGTGGTGCTAATTATTTCATTTGTGACACTGAGGAGATCTTAAAAACATGCAACTTTAGTATTATATGCTATTTCTATTGAGGTCATCATAGTGTGGGCTTTCCAGGCAACCATAAACCCACCCTCCCTGCGTTTGCCTATGGTGGAGTACAATAAAGCGTATATATGCAATGGGGAGCACAATACAGAACATATGGGGGGCACAATAGAGAACATATAGAAAGGCTGGAGAACAACATATGATATATAAGGTGGAGGACATACCGATATAAAGGGGCAAGTAATGAATAAGATGTGTACATACAGACATAGAGGGGCATATATAGACATAATGGGGTATAGACACAGACAGGGCCGGATTAAGGGGGGGGGCATTGGGGGCATGTACCCCCGGGCCCCCCTCTCAGAGAGGTCCCCCTGCCACCAGGCCCGGCGACGGGGGGGACTAGGGGCACACCTGTGCCGGGCCCCGAACTTCAGAGGGGCCCCGAGTGCTCAGGGCACCAAGCACCTTTCTGCCGCGGTTCCGCGGATTGTGTAAACACCCCCCAGGCCAGGCTCCAAGTGGAGATTCTGCATCGCCTCTTACTTGAACGGGCTGTGGGCGCCGCCGGCGGAGGTCAGATGCTTGCGCTGCGCATACGTTATGCGTGGCGCCGCGTCAGCGTCATGAACTCATTCCCATCTCATGACGCTGTGTGACTGCCTGCGCCGGTCCTCCACCCTGGCCTCCTTTCTTATTCACCAATGAGGAGCAGGCGCTGGGCTCAACAACAACAGCAGGGAGCCTATTAGTCACCGACGACACCCGCCGCCGCCTACCCACCACCCGGCAACCTCCTCCTGTTGGTCTGGGCTGCACCATCCTGGTCTGTGCACTGTCTGTCCCAGTGTTAGGGTAAGTCAGTGACAGACCTTATTCGTTTAGGCAGCTAAATTTTTCTTATATAGATTTATATATATATATGTATATATATATATATCTATGTATATGTGTGTGTATATATATATATATATATATATATATGTATAGATCTATATATATAGATCTATATATAGAGAGAGAGATCTATATATACATTTATATGTATATGATATATATATATATATATATATATATATATAAAACAGAAAACCCAGCACTCACCATGTTTAAACACTCACAATGATGTATAAATAAGTAAATAAATAATGGGGATTTAGTATATATATCATATACATATAAATCTATATATAGATCTCTCTCTCTCCATATATATATAAATCTATATATAGATCTCTCTCTCCATATATATATTATACATATATATCTATATATAGATCTATAGAGATAGATAGATGTGTGTTTGTGTGTATGTATATATATATATATATATATATATAACTATATATAAATATAGACATATATATATATATATATATATACACAACTATATATAAATATAGACATATATATATATGTGTGTGTGTGTATGTATATGTATGTGTTGGTTTTTCTGCTCCTATGCTATTATTAACCTCAATAACCTTAATTTCCAATAATTTCCAGTCTATTCTGAACACCTCACACCTCACAATAGTGTTTTTATGCCCAAAAGGTTGCACCGAGGTAGCTGGATGACTATGCTAAGCGACACGAGTGGGCGGCACAAACACGTGACCCATCTAGGAGTGACACTGCAGTGGCAGACAGGATGGCAGTTTGAAATGTTGTATAAACAGGACATGTACACTTTAACAAAGCAATCATTTCAGCGCCAGGGTCTGCCACACAACTGTGGCTGAAATTATTGGTTAGTTTGGGCCCCCACAAAACAAGCTGGCAATTAATCTGTCCCTGCAGAAACTGGCTCTACGGAGGCAAGATGTCGTCCTCATCCTCCTCATCCACCGATTCCTCTCCCTCTTCAGTGTTGTGTACATCCTCATCCTCACAGAGTATTAACTCCTCCCCACTGGAATCCACCACCACAGGTCCCTCTGTACGTTCTGTAGGCTGGTCTCCCTTTAAGAGTTGATAATTCATTTTTATGAACATCATCTTCTCCACATTTTGTGGAAGCAACCTCCTACGCCTTTCGCTGACAAGGTTCCCGGCTGCACTAAACACTCTTTCGGAGTACACACTGGCGGGGGGGCAACTCAGGTAAAATAGAGCCAGTTTGTACAGGGGCCTCCAAATTGCCTCTTTTTCCTGCCAGTACAGGTACGGACTGTCTGACATGCCTACTTGGATGCTGTCACCGATGTAATCCTCCACCATTCTGTCAATGGTGACAGTATCATATGTAGTGACAGTAGACATGTCAGAAATTGTTGCCAGGTCCTTCAGTCCGGACCAGATGTCCAAACGTGGTCCTGCCTGCCCTGCATCACTGCCTGCGGGTTGCTTAGGATACCTACGTTTTTTTCTGGCAGCCCCAGTTGCAGGAGAAAATGAAGGAGCTGTTTACGTGTCACGTTCCGCTTCAGCTGACAGTGTGTTCACCAACAGGTCTTTGCACCTCTGCAGGCTTGTGTCGGCCAGAAAGAGAGACACCACATAGGCTTTAAACCTAGGATCGAGCACGGTGGCCAAAATGTAGTGGTCTGATTTCAACAGATTGACCACCCTGGAATCCTGGCAAAGCGAATGAAGGGCTTCATCCACAAGTCCCACATGCCGAGTGGAATCGCTCTGTATTAGCTACTCCTTCACTTTCTCCAGCTGCTTCGGCAAAGCCTGATGAGGGGAATGACCTGACTCAAGCTGGCAGTGTCTGAACTGACTTCACGTGTGGCAAGTTCGAAGGGCTGGAGAACCTTGCACAACACGGAAATCATTCTCCACTGTGCTTGAGTCAGGTGCATACCCCCTCCTTTGCCTATGTAATAGGTGGATGTATAGGCTTGTATGGCCTTTTGCTGCTCCTCCATCCTCTGAAGCATATAGAGGGTTGAGTTCCACCGCGTCACAACCTCTTGCTTCAGGTGATGGCGGGGCAGGTTCAAGAGTGTTTGCTGGCGCTCCAGTCTTCGGCACGCAGTCGCTGAATGGCGAAAGTGGCCAGAAATATTTCGGGCCACCCAAAGCGTCTCCTGCACGCCCCTGTCGCTTTTCAGAAAATTCTGCACCACCAAGTTTATTGTGTGAGCAAAACATGGGACGTGATGGAATTTGCCCAGATGTAATGCCCGCACAATATTGGTGGCGTTGTCAGATATCACAAATCCCCAGGAGAGTCTAAGTGGGGTAAGCCACTGGGCGATGATTTCCCTCAGTTTCTCTAAGAGGTTGTCGGCGGTGTGCCTCTTACTGAAACCGGTGATACACAGCGTAGCCTGCCTTGTAACGAGCTGGCGTTTCTGAGATACTGCGGCTGGTGACGCTGCTGCTGTTGCTGCGTAAGGTGATACATCTACCCATTGGGCTGTCACAGTCATATAGTCCTTAGTCTGCCCTGTTCCACTTGTCCACATGTCCGTGGCTAAGTGGACATTGTGTACAACGGCATTTTTCAGGACACTGAGGACACTTTTTCTGACGTCTCTGTACAGTCTCGGTATCGCCTGCCTAGTGAAGTGGAATCTAGACGGGATTTGGAACCGGGGACACACTACCTCCATCAATTGTCTAAATCCCACTGCACTAATGGCGGATACCGGACGCACGTCTAACACCAACATAGCAGTCAAGGCCTCAGTTATACGTTTTGCTTCAGGATGACTGCTGTCGTACTTCATCCTCCTCGCTAAGGACTGTTGGAGGGTCAATTGTTTAGTAAAAGTAGTGGTGTTCCTACTTCCTCTCTGGGATGATGAACGACTCCCAGCAGCAGCAACAGCAGCAGCGGCAGCAGTAGGCGTAGCAATGCAGGATCCTCCGGAGGAATCCCGGATAGGAGAGTCAGTCATGCCAGTGACATGGCCTGCAGGACTACTTCCGATCCTGACTAAGGAGGAAATTGACGAGGAGGGAGTTGACAGTGTGGTTTGCAGGCGCTTGGATACAACAGGACAACGGGATTTAGGTGTCCCTGGACTGCTTACGGTCTTAGCCAAAGTTTCTGAACTTGACAGTAACTTTTTATGAACGTGCTGCAGGTGCCGTATAAGGGAGGATGTTCCTAGGTGGTTGACGTCCCTACCCCTACTTATTTCACCTTTACATATGGTACATATGGCAAGACAGTTGTTGTCCGGATTTGGATAGAAATATTGCCAGACCAAAGAGGTGGAATGTTTGGTCTTCTGCCCAGGCATGACCGTGATGGGCTTTTTCATCCAACGGACAACAACTGTCTCCCCCGGAGCCTGATTTAAATAAACCACATCACCATCAGAATCCTCCTCGCCAACTTCCTCCTCAGCGCCAGCTACACCAGTATCCTCATCCTGTTGTACTTCAACAGTGACATCTTCAATTTGCATATCAGCAAGTGGACTGTGGGTGCTCCTTTCAGCACTTGCAGGGTGCGTGCAAATGGTGGAAAGAGCCAACTCTTCCCGTCCAGTGCTGGGAAGGTCAGGCATCGCAACCACCACCACACTTGGACTCTCCTTGGGGATTTGTGATATCTTCTTAGAAAGCACAGTTCTTCGCTGTGCTTTTGCCAGCTTAACTCTTTTGATTTTTTTAGTGGGAGGAGGGCTTCCATCGTCATGTGAAGCTGAACCACTAGTCATGAACATACTAGGGATCGACCTTAGCCATTCCTTGCCACTCCGTGTCGTAAATGGCATATTGGCAAGTTTACGTTTCTCTTCAGCTGATTTAAATGTCTTTTTCAAGGTCATTTTCCTGAACTTTGCCATTTGGGATTGTATGTGCCCTCTACTATGACATTGGGCATCGGCCTTGGCAGACGACGTTGATGGCATGTTATCGTCTATGTCATGACTAGTGGCAGCAGCTTCAGCACTAGGAGGAAGTGGTTCTTGATCTTTCTCTATTTTATTTTTATCGGAGAAAGTTTGGTCCTCCATTTAAGTTATATCGATTTGATATATATGTGCGGCTAAACACAGAAAATAATTTTTTTTTGGTTTGGACTGGAGTGTACTTTGGGGGTTACAGCACCCTTTAACGGTCAAGCCAGCCGGCCCTTTACTTATGGGACACAGGCGCACACTTGGCACTGCTCCTTTGTTGATGCACGTGCAGCCACAGCGCACACAATTCACAAACACAGAAAATAATTTTTTTTTTGGTTTGTAGTGTACTTTGGGGGTTACAGCACCCTTTAACGGTCAAGCCAGCCGGCCCTTTACTTATGACACAGGCGCACGCTTGGCACTACTTTGTTGATGCTCGTGCGGCTACTGCGCACACAATTCACAAACAGAAAATATATATTTTTTTGGTTTGGACTGGAGTGTACTTTGGGGGTTACAGCACCCTTTAACGGTCAAGCCAGCCGGCCCTTTACTTATGACACAGGCGCACGCTTGGCACTACTTTGTTGATGCACGTGCGGCTACTGCGCACACAATTCACAAACACAGAAAATATTTTTTTTTTTTGGTTTGGACTGGAGTGTACTTTGGGGGTTACAGCACCCTTTAACGGTCATGCCAGCCGGCCCTTTACTTATGACACAGGCGCACGCTTGGCACTACTTTGTTGATGCACGTGCGGCTACTGCGCACACAATTCACAAACACAGAAAACAATTTTTTTTTTGGTTTAGACTGGAGTGTACTTTGGGGGTTACAGCACCCTTTAACGGTCATGCCAGCCGGCCCTTTACTTATGACACAGGCGCACGCTTGGCACTACTTTGTTGATGCACGTGCGGCTACTGCGCACACAATTCACAAACACAGAAATTAATTTATTTTTTGGTTTGGACTGGAGTGTACTTTGGGGGTTACAGCACCCTTTAATGGTCAAGCCAGCCGGCCCTTTACTTATGACACAGGCGCACGCTTGGCACTACTTTGTTGATGCACGTGCGGCTACTGCGCACACAATTCACAAACACAGAAAATAATTTTTTTTGGGGTTTGGACTGGAGTGTACTTTGGGGGTTACAGCACCCTTTAACGGTCAAGCCAGCCGGCCCTTTACTTATGACACAGGCGCACGCTTGGCACTACTTTGTTGATGCACGTGCGGCTACTGCGCACACAATTCACAAACACAGAAAATAATTTTTTTTTTGGTTTGGACTGGAGTGTACTTTGGGGGTTACAGCACCCTTTAACGGTCAAGCCAGCCGGCCCTTTACTTATGACACAGGCGCACGCTTGGCACTACTTTGTTGATGCACGTGCGGCTACTGCGCACACAATTCACAAACACAGAAAATATATTATTTTTTTAGCACTTGGGGGGAGCACCCCTGATGGACAGAGCACCCCCTGGACAACACTACAGCACCCCTTTAGGACTGGGACACTGCACAGGACTTTGGAGTGGACACAGCCCCTATGGAGAACTGACTGCACAACACAGTCCAGCCAGCCCCTATTGACTTTGAAGTTGTGGACACAGCCCCTATTAACAACAGCAGCACAGCACAACACAGCCAGCCCCTATGGACTTTGAAGTAGTGGACAACAGCAGCACAGCGCAGCACAGCACAGCACAACACTACTCTGCACTACACTACACTACACAGCCCAGCCAGCCCTAACTCCCACCCTCCCTCTTCACTGTCCACAGCCGAGTGAGAAAATGGCGCTGACGCGGGTACCTTATATAGGATCCAAAACCCGCGAGACTCGGAAAGGCGGGATGATGACGTTTTGCCTCGATTTCAGATCCTTTTAGTGTTCGCTAAAGGGGTTATGCCACCCTTTCTGGATTTAACAAAGTCAAGTATCGCTATCGCCATCTTTTAGATGTCGAGAGCGATGCGCTCCCCATTGCCAGCAATGGAGACCCAGCGGTGCCTTTCCGGCTTCAGCAAAGCCTTCCAGGGGTAAATATTAATAAATACTAGTGGCATTTTCATTTGTATCACAGTGATAATAACTGAAAATTGCCACTGGTATTTTCGTTCATTTATATATGGGGCCCTGAATTTCTAACTCCTATAGGCAAAGGCATCTATTCATCTCTCAAGTTGTATTGCTGCCACTATCTAA
Source organism: Taudactylus pleione (assembly GCA_031769625.1). Lineage (NCBI taxonomy): Eukaryota > Metazoa > Chordata > Amphibia > Anura > Myobatrachidae > Taudactylus > Taudactylus pleione. The sequence goes on from JAUIMM010000601.1 coordinate 4,611,315, forward strand.
TAATTGTTACATTTGTATCCAAAATATTCTTCCTTTTGCTATTTATACAGTTAATATTGTAACATATAAATATATTTTAGAGAACTGCTGTAGATCTCTAATTGGGTGGATCCAGGGCCGGATTAACAATGGGGCAGGTAGTGCTGCAGCTCCAGGCCATCTCATCAAAATAGGCCCACAGGTTAAGCTGTGCTGTTATAGTGTAGACAGGATTTTTTTTCCCTGTCACAGAGGCACAGCCTGCCTTCCAGCGCCGTCCAAAACCTCGCCGACTCAAACCCCGCCACTTTTCTCCATCCCCCACCCACCCATGATTCAAAAAAATGGTTACTAGCCCTCCCCATGCAGTACTGTAGGGCCTTCTCCTCATCATGTAACGTCACACCACGTGCCATCACATAGGTACCACCGCCCATGGTGGCCACACTGCTGAGTCTAAAAACAGGCTATACCCTGATCTGCTCTCCGTGAAGTTGACCCCAGGCCAGGTGATGTGAAGTGTTCTACTGGTTGCTGCTGCAGACGATCATCGGGGATGGGATGTCCTGTAAGCTGAACCTCTGTGAGTGCCACTTTAAAAGTTATTGTGCATGCTATTAGGTAACAATGCCCATTCCTCTAAGAAACAAGCAGATCAAGTGTTAGGTGTGAATATAGGAACAACATGTATACTGACACACTGTGACAGACTCCACTATGAAATTACACCAGTATCTTTGCTAGGTGCAATGCATTAATATTCTTAGCTTCTCATGCTACTAGTTTTGCTGGGATTGGCTTCTTCTATGCAGAATGTTGATTTAATGTGAATGACAATACAAGATCAGCGTGCACACTGACATGCTGTTACAGGCACTGCTGTATAATTACATTAGAATATTATGTGAAAAAGTTAAAAAATAATAATCCCTCAGACATAATCTGTCTCATAAACAGTACCATAATAGTGTGAAATACACTCTGTGATGGCCCCGCCCCCTGAGCCCCCTGGGGGAGGCGACTAGGGATGGGCAGATCGATTCACTGTACTGAGTTGAGCCTCATGGCTCAACTCAGTGAAGTGTCTCGAGACACGGCTCTTTAGATAGAGCAAGTGCTGGAGCCAGCAGGGGAGCTAGCGACTCAGAGTGAGTCGCTGACAGCTCAGCCCCCCGCAGCCCAGCACTACAGCTCAGGGTTCTCACTGACTCTTCAGTCAGTGAACTCCCCTGAGCCCTGGCTGTAGCTGTGCGACTCAGTGAGTCGCTGACAGCTCCGCCCCCCAAGCCAGCTCAAGCCTCTGCACTGACTAAGGAGAGTTAGTGCACTGCCCTGAGCCCCTGGCAATAGGTGCACGACTCAGAGTGAGTCGCTGACAGCTCAGCCCCCTACACTGCCGATCTGACACAGTGGAGAAGTATAATAAGGTCGGATCAGCAGTATAGGGGGCGGAGCTGCCATTCACTAGCTACCGCTGACAGAGAGGCTGGGGAGCTGGGTGTCTCGACTCACCAAACACTGAGTGACTCGAATCATTCACTCATCTGAATGATTCGAGTCAGTGTGTTGAGACACTCACTCACTAGCCATCTCTAGAGGCGACAGGGTGGCACTTCAGCAGTGATACTGGCTGCAGCAAGGATGTGCAGTCAGAGTAGGCAGGGGAGGCTGTCATTTATGATTAAAATAATACTAAGAAGATACTTATGGCACATATTATGTGCCATAAGTAGCTGCTTTGTATTATTGTAATCATTTTTACAGGAGAAATAGAGTCAAATTTATTTGGGAGGCACAGAGAGCAGTGCCTCTCACTGAGAATAGTAAAGGAAATTAAGCAGGAGCAGGGTGAAGTCTCATTGACAAGGATGTGCTTTCAGCCCAGATCCAGCACTGACAGTGACTATTGTATCCGGCTGTCACTGGCTGTCACTGTCAGTGCAGTACTTTGTGACTGGGAGAGTGTCAGTGTTAGTCTGCAGGGCCCCGGCAGGCAGCTTGCGAGTGTTTAATTTAATACATTTAATACACTCACTATGACTACTCACTACTCACTAAGTGGCTATTTTGTTGTCCAGGTCTTCCATTAGCTTAATAGCGCTGCACCCACTATTAGGTAAACTGAAGCCCTGGACAACATATTTGAATATGTTTTAGTGTTAGGTCTTAACTGGAATAAATTAGATTCTTTAGATGAGTATAACTACCTATTGCAAAAATCAATAAATACAGAGTTATTCTGAAATAGGTGAATGTATATTTAGTTATTATGCTGTTGGATTTGACTATTCCTGTGCTGTAAATTCTGTTAAGATACAGGGGAATGTATGTTATTATGCAACCTTCCAATTGAATGGTGGGATTTAAGGTACCTCTTTTGGGTCCATATACTATATGTATGTATAAATCAAGCTCTTACACTAGTCAATGTCTCACGAGGCACCAGGATAGCCAGAAGTAGGAGCCATGTGTAGCTACAGTGCCACCCCAGGACCCTGCGCCCTGTGCAATGGCACTGCTTGTACACACTTAGTTATGGCACTGCTGTTAAGGATTCACTTTATTCTCATATTCCACACACAAAAGGAATTGAAGTGGTTTAATCACTTTTTATATAAGGTATGACTATAGATGAGATTTTGCATCACTTTGTTTTAAGTTCCATCAATTTTATTCTCATACACAATGTTTTTTCTATTTAATTCCTCATTCTCAAACATGGGGACTGCTATAGGTACAAGGTTTGCTCTAAATGATGCTAATTTCTACATACCACGTGTGAGATGGTGCATTCAGGGCAAACCTGATCTTTTACTGTCTATTTATCTATTAATTGGGATGGAGGTATAAACACATTGCCCCATTTTCTAAATTCTTGATTTTGGGTTGAAATTTACACACAGTTATAGAGCTACGCACATCTTTTATATGTATAAAAGACATCTTACAAATAGGGACATTTATTAAGGAAGTAGACTCTAATAAATATTAGAATTATAATAGTGGCACCTATGAGCCTAGAAACAATATCTCTCTTTGAGCCAGAAACGAAATTGTGCAAGGAATGTATAGTTTCAGTAATAAGCATGTGATATATATTTGGCAATTCCAGAACAAGGTTATGCCATCTGGCTTCTGAATAGGACATTGAAGGAAGCAAGTGTCTTAGACAGACAGCGCCTTATATCATGATGAAGGAGATATGGAAAAGTAGAATAAAGAAAATTTGAAACAAAGGGAGTTTAATATACATGCTTCTAAGATTAAGAGTATTATTAAAAATAATTAAATGCTCCTTCAAATGGATGAAATATTAGTATGTCTAACTACATTTAACAAAACTCGAAATTTAAAAATGAAATGAGCACCTAGTTGTTTTCAAAAGTAAACCTTAGACACTTACTTGGTTATTGTGTAATCCTGAGGGATTCCACAATTGTGGAAGAAGTGGCTGTATGACATTCAGATCTGAAAAATACCGACATCACATCAAATGTTACTAAGGGAAACTATCCCATTAAAGGCTTCACTAATTGTAATTTTGCATTTGTGATGTACTGTATTCAATGTGGCTGCACAACCAGAGCAGTAAACACACAATTTCTTGAACACTGGAGAAATATCTAAAAAGGCCTAAAAACTAACAATCTGTCGTAACATCTCTTTGAGTGCCAAGAAGGCGATTTAGATAAATTAAAAGAAGTATTAGTTAAGGTATATGTACAAGAAAAGAAACTAACCGCACAGGATAATGATTCTATCAAGATTATATACTAAAGCTGTGTGCAGGCTCTACCACTGTGTCCTCTAATTAACATATGACATAATTTGTTTATACTGTGCCCACACTGTGTATCACTTGACTTACCTGGGAGGACATATATTGCAGTAACACAGTGTGAGGGAGCTATTAATCCGATCACATTGCTCCCACACTGTGTATTACTTGAGGGTTTTTATACATATGTAAGAACACAGTGTGAGTAAGCTGTCAATTCAGATGTATTCAAATATCTCCATAGCTACATAATGCAAATCTGAATGGGGTGGGTGTGTGGCAGCACATAGCAACTTAATTACATAAAAATCCTGGAAGTACATAATGGTAGTTATATGTGGTAGTGTTCCTTTTGACATGTGACAAAGTGACAGATTACTCTCTCCACACTAGCAATGATATTCATGGACACACAATACCCTGCCTAAACTCTTGAGGACATTACCCAATATAAATGGTAGCTACATTATTACCATTAATTTTGATAACATTGTCACGCAGTGGATGTTACATTACACGGTGTAAATCCCTGGGTATGTCTGTTACTCCCACCCTCATCTGATAATAATATATAAACTCCTCAATACAGTATAAAATATATGAACGAGACACTTATAGCGGCATTCCTGCACAATTTTTATCTTTGTTCATACTTCTTAGTATTATTTTGCAGTCATTTTAATTAACAGTATTTTAATATATGTATTAAAAGTTGTATTTTATTAAATTCTCTCTCTGAGCACCACAGTATACAAATCCTAGTCTTTGAATCTTTTTGCTATTAGATAAGGTGACAGATTTAACCACCTTCGTAAATAAGAAGTTTAAATGAGAATGTGGAACTTAATGTTATGTCATTTATATATAAATGTTAACTAAAAAACACATAAATATACATGTATACAGGATAATATAAAGCCTGTGTGCACATGTCAATCAATTTAGGCATGTTTGACAGGCTGGAGATGTACTTACCCTCTGCGGTCATGGCAAACCAGGGATGGAGACTAGACGGAGCTACAAGAGGCTGCAGGGACGTATGGGAAAATTTCCCTCTGTCCCTGCAGTTTTCAGAGAATTTAATGTATTTTCTTCATATAACGCCATTCTGAGATGGCATTATATAAAGTGAGGATTTTACGAGTAATTTAACGCTTTTTGCTTTGCTGAATAGCAAAAAGTGTTAAAGCACTGTAGAGATCAATGGCTGATCCCTACAATGTGAGGTGGGAATTAATGGAGAAGATAATTGTGTTATCTTCTCCATTAACCCATTGCTGAATAGTAGATTTACATAATAAATGTGGAAATGATGATTTCTGCATTTTTTGTGTAAAAAAATCACTGCTGAATAGACCCCAATAAGAGAAAGCAGAGGTGCATACTGATGTGTAGATGTAACTTACAATACATTTTTTGCATGTGATAAAGGCATTATATTTTGGTGATTCCCTTGGTATGTAGAAGTATGAGTTCAAAATGTGGAGAACCAACAACATGGTTTAACGAATGTCATAATGAGGCTTGTAAAGAGGAAATTAATGTAAATACTACTGACTAACTATGGTGATCTGCAGCCCTCGCAATATGAATACAGCCACTCGATTGGCTGAGGATTGAATATTAGAGATGCTAGGAGACACACAAACTATCCTCTAATGAATCTACTCTTGGTTATAGGCAGAGAAATTCATCAGGATCAGGGCCGGATTAAGGTCTGTGGGGGCCCGTGGGCAACAAACATGTGGGGGCCCCTATTAAATGTGGACAAACTGGGGGTATGCGCAATGGGGACCTCATGCAGAGCTCACAGTAGTGGTGCCCGTATGCAGAGCCCACAGTAATGGTGCCCTTTATGCAGTGCCCCAAGGAGTGGTTCTCCTTATGCAGTGCCCCCTATGCAATACCCCCATTAGTCGTGCCCTCAGTAGTCATGAACCCTGTACTCATGTCCCCTGTAGTAATGCCCCCTGTTGTAGTGTCCCAGTAGTAATGCCCCTAGTGCCCCCAATAGTAATGGTCCCTTTAGTCATGCCCCAGTAGTAATGCCCCAAGTAGTAATGTCCCCTGAGTAATGCCCCCCAGTAGTAGTGCTCCCAATAATAATGCCCCCCAATAGTCATGCCTCCTGTAGTAGTGCCCCTAATGGTAATGCCCCAGTAGTAATGCCCCCTCTAGTAGTGCCCCCAGATGTAATTCCCCAGTAGTAGTGCCCCCAATGCTCCCCAAGTATTGCCCCAAGTAGTAGTACCCCTAAATAAATGCCCCAGTAGTAATGCACCCTGATTTTTGCCCCCAGTACTAGTGCCCTCTGTAGTAATGCCCCCCCAGGTATTGCAGCCAGTACTAGTGCCCTCTGTAGTAATGCCCCCCTGAGTATTGCCCCCAGTACTAGTGCCCTCTGTAGTAATGCCCCCTCGATTATTGCCCCCAGTACTAGTGCCCTCTGTGCTAATGCCCCCCCCTGAGTATTTCCCCCAGTACTAGTGCCCTCTGTAGTAAAGCCACTTGCAGAAAATAAAAATAAGACCTTATACTTACCTTGAGCCCCACTCCCGTTGCCGTCCGGTCCGCTCGGCTGCTCCAGCTCCACTGCACTATGGGAGAGACGTCATGATGTCTTTACCATAGTGCTCTGCGGAAGCCGGAGCTCTGACTGCCGTTGCGGGGAGAGAGCCGGGCGCCCACTGGATACAAAAACTCAGCGGGCGCCCGGCAAATAGAGCCTCCTTGCGGCGCCGGGCCGGAGGAGGTGGAACTGCTTTCATCTCCTCCAGCCTTTTACGTGTGGGGGCCCTTTACGTGTGCCCCTGTCGCCCCCCCCCCCCGTTAATTCGACCCTGATCAGGATGTAACATTGGATTACCACACTTCCTTCAGTCATCTATTTGGACATTAACCTTTTGCACTGATACAGCAATGGCAGCCTCTGTAAGTACAGAACTCTCTGCAACTGCCACAAAGCTATGCTCCGGTAGAAAGGGGGAAGAGATACTATTACCAGAAGCAGTGGCGGATCCAGGGGGGGCGAATAGGGAGATCGCCCCCCGTAACACAGTCACTGTGCAAAGTGCACTGTACAGAGGCCCTCATTCAGAGCCGCTTGTAAGGGGCCGTACGCTCGAAGTCATCCGATGTTGTAAAACCACGCATGCGTCGGTGTAACAGTGCGCATGTGCGTACGGCTGATTGCGATAATTTTTTCAGTCGTTCGTCGAATAGCGAACAGGAAGTGACATGTCAAATGTGATTGACAGAACTGTCCGTTTTGGGGCGGTGACGAGGGTGGAGATGGGAAAACGCAGGCGTGGCGAGGCGTTTTTTGGGCGTACATAAATTATCTGATGCGAACGGCCAATGTGAACGGAAAAAGTGATACGTCACTGTCTGATCCACTTTCCATTAAAACTGCTCGCTCTGCTTGTGGTCTGGTATACTCTACCACAATGACGATGGTATCTTCGTCCTTCCCGTGGCTCATCGATAGTATTCCGATTTATCAATTGAGGACACAAAAACAATCAGTTTTGAATTGCAAAAATGCTTGTAAGGTGTTTAGCAAATAGCCTTTTTTTATTAGCAAAAAACCGTACGCAGGTGAAATACTCAGCTGCTAATTTCTGGGTTATGCAATCAATTAGCTTACAAATGTATTTCAAATTTGCGTGTTTTTCCTAAGTTAGTTTTTTACTTTTTTTAGGGCAACAATATTGTAGGCATGTTTGTTATTTTTGTGCATTTTTTAGGGGCCAAGAAAACATTCGTCCTTTTGTTTTTTGCTAAGTGTTAATTAAAACTCTTAAATGGTTTTTAACCCTTGGTTTTTTAATTTAAAAATAATGTTTACATTTCCGTTGTATTGTTTGTTATTTTGTTTGTGGGATTACCTTTTAACCAGTTTTTGAATAAATTAACAATAGAATTGTTCAGATTTTCAACATTATTTTATTTTTTTACACATTTTTTTTTTTGGTGTTTTTTCAAAAATAAAATATGGATAACGTAAAAAAAATAACAAATGTTTTTAGAAAAGCACAAACCAAAAAAGTGGCATTTTAAAACCACAAACAAACAAACAAAATGTAAAAACAATTCACAAGAAAGGAGAGGGAGGTTTTGGCCATTAAGGAATATGGGCCAAACACAGATAAGGATTGTGGGAAAATTAGCCAGTGCTGTCATCGCCTTTTGGCCCATTTGGCCGGGGTAGGGAGGGAGCCTGAACGGGTCCGGGAGGTCCTTCGGCTGGCCTGCCCAGAGGCAGATGTTGGGGCCTCTGGACTAGGCATAGGGCTAGGCACATTTGGAGGGATGGCTATTGTTGTGCCAGAGGTGGAGGGTCCTGATGTTCCGGCAAGAAGGGAGGCCGGCTCCAACATCTGCTGGCAAACAAGCTGCTCCAGGGCATTTGCTATACGGACGTTGGCCCCAGTATTTTCCACCAGGGCCTTAGCAATGGTCACGTTGGCCGCAGCACTTTGCTCCAGGGCCTCCGCCACCCGTAGCAGACTGGCAACCAGCCTCACCAGAATCTCAGTGTGCTGATCCGTTTTAATATTGAGATCAGCGAGGAGGGCCACTGCCTGCGAGGGGGATTGCCCTGGACTGTCTGCCACGAGGTCCCCAGCCGGATCTACTGCTTCCTCCCCTGCAGAGCCAGCAGAAGTTCTGCAGCCAAAGCTCCCCTCTGGAGCAGACTCATCCGCCTGTGTCTCTGTGAGAAAAAAGAGAAAAGAGTAACATTATAATCTAGATATTGTCCCAAACACATTTCTGAGTTATTAACATTACTACATTTACCTGAGGCAACATGAGGAGCCGCAAAGTCTGGCATGTCGGTATCCATGTTCGACACGCCAAACACCTCCTCATCCTGCAAACACCCCTGGGCCATCTCCTCCAAATCGTTGAGCTCCAGTGCATGCCTAGCCCTATCAGCCAGTTTTTGCTTCAGCCGATATTTGAAGTCACTCCATCTGTGGGTTAAAAAGTTGGCATTATTCCTGCAGTATTTGGACCTGTAAACACTTTTTAAGAAAATGTAGTTTGTACGTACCGGCGTTTGACCTCCCGGGTTGAACGTTCAAACTCACCCACCCTATTGACAGCACTGGCTATGTCATCCCACATTTTCCATTTCTGGCTTGCACCCATATTCCTTGCTGCCTGTGGGAGGTTGTCAACACACATTTGGACCAAAACCTCCATCTCCTTTCTTGTGAATTGTGGCTGCCTTTTTTGTTTTGTTTGTTTTGTTGGCCTACTCGGCCTAGCAGCCTCTTCCATGGCATCCTCAACACCTTTTTTTAAAATGGAAATCAAATTTATAATGTAAAATGTTCCCAAAATTATTGTTCAACATAATCCTTTAGCCCCAAAAAGACAAATACTTACCTGGCGCCTCTTGCCCAGTGCTTTGCTGCTCTGTAGTCATTTTGGACAGCAGACCTACAGCAGACCGATTTGGGTTTTCAGTGACGTTTTTATACATGCGTCAGCATTATTCGTCCGCATCATTGATTGTGCACTCCTATTCTTCCTCCATAATTTGAACGGGAAAATAAAGCATATTCTGCATTATTCGGCCGCATCATTGATTGTGCGCTCCAATTGTCCGTCCTTAATTTGAGCAGCAAAATAAAGACTATTTATGGCTTGGTGTGACTCGAGTCGAGGTGGCATGTTATGATTGTTGGAGGTTTTGCATTGAGGTGGATTGTTGGCTGATTTGGGAGTAGAAGGAGCAATTTGTTAGTGGGATCTTATGTTTATTTTTCATAATTATTTCTTTTCCGTTCGTCTTTTTTTATTTTTTGGCTATTTTTCTTTGAATTTTTGAGTAAGTTTTTTTTAAAACCACCGAAAAAATACTAGCAATTATTTGACAAATGTTTGTAATATTTTTGGGGTTTTTTTACAGTTATTTTGGCATTGCCCCAGTGACGTTTTTGAACTTTGGGATATTTGTCTGTTTTTGGTAAGTGTTTTTGGTTTCATGATTTTCAAAATTCGATGTGTTGCTCTTAGCATATGTTTTGCTAAGTAATGTTGTTTATTTTCTGGGAACAATCATGTCTTACCACTAAATGTAGCGTACTATTTTGCAAACTAATGTGTCTTCATTTAACTGTAAAAGTAGCGTACTATTTTGCGAACTAATGTGTCTTCATTTAACTGTAAAAGTAGCGTACTATTTTGCGAACTAATGTGTCTTCATTTAACTGTAAAAGTAGTGTACTATTTTGCGAACTAATGTGTCTTGAATTTTTCAGTGTTAAATCATGTCTTAACACTAACAGGGGTATTCAATATGGGTGCGATAACATCGTTTTTGCGTTTATATCGCAATTATGACATCATTATCGCAGGTTTTACTTTTACACCCTATTCAATGTCAAAGACTTATCGCAGTTTTGACAAGTCTTTGATAAAAAACGGTGATAAGTTTTCACCATTGAATAGGTGTCGAAAAAAAGTGCAGAATTGGGGTTTAGGGGTGCAGGCTTAAAAAAAATAGCCTGCACCCCTGAGAATTACATTTTAAAAATAACTGTGTCAAAAAAAAAAATAGGGACACCCCAAAAAATGAACTTACAAATTGGGGTGCAAAAAAAATAAAAATTGAAAGTCGGGGATTTAAATAGCCGCAGCAGGTGTTTTTTTCCCGACATTGAAGAAGTGATGCAGAAGAGCACTTAGGTTTTTTTTTTACATTTTTTAAGTGGTCCCATCAAATTTGGGGTACATGAAAATGGCCCTAAAATAAGTTTTTAAAAATTCTGCATTTGTGCACCTGCCGCTATAATTCTATTCTTCAAAACACCTGTCGCATCCTTGCAGAATAGCCCTGAACCTATTTCCCTATTGTTTAACAATTTTTCCCCTTTTTTTTTTGCACCCCAATTTGTAAGTTCATTTTTTGGGGTGTCCCTAATTTTTTTAATACATTTTTTTGACAGTTATTTTTAAAATGTCATTCTCAGGGGTGCACCTACACCCCTAAACCCCAATTCTGCACTTTTTTTCGACACCTATTCAATGGTGAAAACTTATCACCGTTTTTTATCAAAGACTTGTCAAAACTGCGATAAGTCTTTGAAATTGAATAGGGTGTAAAAGTAAAACCTGCCATAATGACGTCTTACCTCCGATATTAACGCAAAAACGATGTTAACGCTCCCATATTGAATACCCCTGGAAATGTTGCGTAATATTTTCAGAACTAATGTGTCCTCCTTTCTCTATTTTTTCCCCCAGAAATGTGATTACAATCATAGTTTATTAAATTAATCTAAAATATATTTTCAACTTTTTAATTGTAGGTAGTTCAGCACATGACACGTCCCAGGCCTGTAAGCATCTTTGGATTTCTTAGAAAAGATAAGTATATTTTTCTTTACACATTTGTCTAAAAAAATAACTACCTGGCTTACCATTTCAGGTTGATGTTGGTCGTATTATATTGGCCATGGTTCCAGAACCCGACCAACCTCAACTTCGTCCCAGGCGTAGGCCTCGTAGGCGTGCAAGGCCCCAGATATATAGAACACGTGTCACCCTTTTTGGAATGCCAGATGATGAGGTGTTAAGGCGATACCGTCTGCCGCCACAAATCATCATAGACACTCTCTCATTAATAGAGAGTGATCTTGAACGGCAAATTGACATTCCTACAGCAATACCATCACTTACTCAATTAATGTCGGTGTTACATTTTTGTGCCTCAGGATCCTTTCAAACCACTGTGGGAATAGTTGTGGGAATATCCCACTCCTCCTTTTCAAGGATCCTGAGGGCAGTGATGGAGGCCCTTTTCAAACACCTCCATCATTTTATTAAAATGCCATTGGATATGGGTACCCTTAATGTGGCGAAGGTGAATTTTTACCAAATAGCTGGCTTCCCACACATCATAGGGGTTGTGGATGGCACTCACATACCACTTCAGCCTCCAGCAAGGCTGGAGGCTCTCTTTAGGAACCGAAAGCACTTTCATTCACTGAATGTAATGGTGGTATGTGATGCCTACCTCCAGATCCTGTCCCTGAATGCCAAATTCCCCGGCAGTGCACATGATTCCTTCGTCATCCGGCAATCAGGGATTTGGCACAAATTAAACAACCTACAAGTTGGTGATGCGTGGCTTCTGGGTAAGTTGAAACCTTCTGTTGAAACCAATGCAAAGCTTGTTACACAATGGTTCTGATGTTTGTTTTTATATTTTCACAGGAGACAGTGGTTACCCTTGCACGCCCTGGCTGCTCACTCCTTATTTGGTTCCCACACCAGGGCCACAAAGTGAGTATAATTCCGCACTTACAGCCACCAGGCAGGTGGTGGAGTGCTGTATCGGCCTTTTAAAAGGCTGATTCAGATGCCTCCACCGCTCTGGTGGCGAGCTCATGTATTTGCCGGCTAAGGTTTCGAAAATTGTGGTCCTGTCTGGGATATTTCACAACATTGCCATAAGGAGTGGTGTCCCAATGCAGCCAGAGGATGCCTTGCCTGAGGATGGCCCCCCCGAGGTTGGTCGGAGGTCAGTATGTGGGGGGCCATACGCGATGACATTGTGGCCAGATTTTTTAGGTAATTATTTTCCAAAATTCAGTTAATTGACACAATGTCGACATGTAAGATTTTAATGGGCAATTTTAATTTGTGTTTTATATTTTTTTGTCTTTTATTCCATAAAATTAACCTAAAAAACGATGCCTACTACCTGATCCAAAAAATTGACTTCATGTGGACACATTGGATATAACTTCGGGAACAATGATTTCTTCGCCTCAATTGTGGATTCATGTTGGCATGCTACTTCTTCAAACAGTTCTTGATTGTTGTTGTTATTTTTTTCTTTTTGGTGTTGGTTGGATTTTTGTGTGTGTTTTCACTGTGTGAATTGATTGTGCCAATTCACTTTGTGTTTATTATTTGTGTGCATTAAAATTATTTTTAACGTTAAACAAACATTTCCTTGTTAAATTACAAGCAAGTGTAACCTGGTCCAAAAAAGGCAAACTTGCTTAAAGGCTAATCCTGTAATGTGTTAAATTGCAAAGTATTTTACCCTGCTTTGTTGCTAAAAACAAACACCAAAGGTATTATGGTGAATCTAGCCCTAAGCAGGTTTTACTTAATTTTTACATTACCCACAAAAAATAAAAAAAACATTTGCAGTTAATTCAACAAACCTATTGGTATTGTTAGATGTTTAATGTGCCAGCTTACATACTTACTTGAGGTTTCTACAATCTAATTTGCATTACTTAAAAACTCATGCTACAATAGTCAACTTATGTAAGGTTCAACAATCTAATATTTCCAGACAAGGAATAAGACTATATTTTATTTTTGACAACCTTTTTTGGTGGGAAAAAAAAAAATTAGTGGCGCAGGAGCACCAACATATGATCAAGGACCACTAACATGCCTACTACATGGCCCCTGAACCTCTGCAAGCCAGCAAACATTTCTTGTGTCCGCCTCTGGTCCTCTGTGGGTAAAAAAATGTGTGGATTACTAAAATGACACCTTAATTTATATGTTACCACACAACTTAAAAATCAGACTATACCAAAATAAAAGAAAATAAAAAAAACAACACAAAAGGAATGCCAAACGCTAAGATTGTATAAAAAAAAAAAAAAAAAAATAGGGACAACTACGCAAAAAAAATACATTTGTTGGTACCGTAAACAGGAAAGACACAAGTGTGAGTGTTTGGACATGTGTCATATGTGTAAGGGGAAAACATCCTAGACATTGTTTCACAAAGATATATATCCAAAACATTAGAAAAACTTGACAATTTTGAACAGCACAGGCAAAAGGACAACATCAACAAAAAACCAAACATTTCAAAAGCAACCATAGTTTAAAAGGGAAACATACTGGTCATTATGCTGACTGGGCTAGGAGCCCCGAACTCGTCCTCCTCAGAGGTGGGCCAGTGCTGGTCGGATGGAGGAGGGGTGATTTGGGAGGAGGTTGAGGGTGAGGAAAAGAGAGGGGTGGGTGGAGGGGAGGGTGATGAAAAGATAGGGGGGGTGGAGGGGAGTCTGAATTTGGAGGGATGGGAATGTGAAGAAAGGGAGGGGCATCACTGTCTGCCAGGTCTGGGGTGGAGGGGGAATTGGGGATGGGGAGAGGATGTTTGGGAGGGAGTGGGGGATAGGGGACGAGCCCAACGTCGTCTAGTTTGTTGACGTCGAAGTCTGCGCTCAGCCCCTAAATGAGGTAGAAAAATTTATATTATTACATATTTAATATTTTTAAAACAAAATTTACACACCAAAAAAATAAATAAATAAAAAAGGGCTATACGGAAAGCATGCAAATGCAGGTATGGCCAAAATAAAGAAGCAGGGCGATATGGAAATCATGCACACGCAGGTTCGGCCAAAATAAAGAAACAGGACGATAAGGAAAAAAATGCACACGCAGGTATGTCCAAAATAAAGAAACAGGGCGATATGGAAAACATGCACACGCAGGTATGGCCAAAATAAAGAAACAGGGCGATATGGAAATCATGCACACGCAGGTATGGCCAAAATAAAGAAACAGGGCGATATGGAAAACATGCACACGCAGGTATGGCCAAAATAAAGAAACAGGGCGATATGGAAAACATGCACACGCAGGTATGGCCAAAATAAAGAAACAGGACGATATGGAAAACATGCAAACGCAGGTATGGCCAAAATAAAGAAACAGGGCGATATCGAAAACATGCACATGCAGGTATGCTTACATTTTAAATTTACTAAAAAAAACACTTACTCTCCATGATTTGCTGACGCAAATTGTCCAACAGGCGTGGGGATTGGCGCCGGAGATCGGACCACCTCCTTTCCAACTGTCCGATATTTCGGCGGAATCCGATCCTACGCAGGCGGCGCCTTACCTCCGCATAGGCGAGCCGCTTGCGGAGGTTAGTGATGGGGGCCGGATGCTCCGTGATTCTCCGGTACATCACATCTGTGAGGACCAGAAGTTCGCGGCGACAAAAAGCTGCTGCTCTCATGATGGCAATTATTTTTTTAACAGAAAACATTTTTAATAAAGGTCCTAGAAAAAATTTGATTGGCTAATGTACTTTGTAAATTAACAGAAAGCATTCTATTGGTTATTGTATGAGTCATGTGACCTACATCCTCACAAATATAATGTGAGTTATGATAGGCTTGATGCAGTGACATGCGTAAGCTAATTTAAATATTAATACAAAAGATGAAAAATCTGCATATAAAAAAACGCAAAACAATAGTAGCATTCAAACAAACTTTTAATTTTGAACAACCATCCCCTTGGTCCAACCGTACGTATTCTGCGGAAGCATTGACACACACTAACAATAATAAAGTTTATTGACATTGAAAAAAAAAAGGATTGCAAAGATGTGAATACCAATTAAGCTAATTAATATAGTGATTGCCATTAATCGATTCAAGTATGTTTGCTGAATGAAATAGGCAATCGAAAACTGACAAGGCCACTTCCGGAATTGACTTGTGCGAGCGTTCGCTGCAACCAAAGAGGAGACGGACGGTCGCTATTTTGAACGTTCGCTAGCTAGAGGAGGGGTTGGGAGAATATGGGGCGGAAGATTAGCTGCGAGCGAACATACGAGCGAGCGCTTAAATTTAAATTTTTTCGCTCGTACGACGAACGAGCGAACGGCCATTTGCGTCCGGGTCTGAATCAGGGCCAGAGTACTGATGCTGCAGCAATGCAGCTCCAGACATGGGACCCGGCAGCAACAAGGGAAGGGATATACAGTGCATCCGTAAAGTATTCACAGCACTTCACTTTTTCCACATTTTGTTATGTTACAGCCTTATTCCAAAATGGAATAAATTCATTTTTGTCCTCAAAATTCTACACACAATACCCCATAATGACAACATGTAAAAAGTTTTTTTGAGATTTTGCAACTTTAATTTAAAAAAAATGAAGAAATCACATGTATTCACAGCCTTTGCCATGAAGCTCAAAATTGAGCTCAGGTGCATCCTGTTTCTACTGATCATCCTTGAGATGTTCCTACAGCTTAATTGGAGTCCACCTGTGGTAAATTCAGTTGATTGGATATGATTTTGAAAGGCATACACCTGTCTATATAAGGTCCCACACTTGACAGTGCATGTCAGAGCACAAACTAAGCATGAAGTCCAGGGAATTGTCTGTAGACCTCCAAGACAGGATTGTCTCAAGGAACAAATCTGGGGAAGGGTACAGAAAAATATCTGCTGCTATGAAGGATTTGCAACAAAGTATTAAAAAGTGAAAGTTAGATTTAGGATTGTTTAGTTTGTCCCATTACTTTTGGGCCCTTAAAAAGTGGGAGGCACATATAGAAACCATTTTAATTCCTACACCGTTCACCTGATTTGGATGTAATTACCCTCAAATTAAATCTGAAAGTCTGCAGCTAAAGCTCATCTTGTTTGTTTCATTTCAAAGCCATTGTGGTGGTGAATAGAGGCCAAAATATGAAAATTCTGTCAATGTCCCAATATTTATGCACCTGACTGTATGTATATATATATATATATATATATATATATATATATATATACATATAAATATATATATATATATATATTAAGGATGATATCCTGAGCCCCCACGATCCGAGCCGGGAACCGAATCCGCCTCGGGTTTTCCCGCCTGACTCGGAACTGAAATCGAGGCAAAACGTCATCCCGCCTTCTGGATCTCGCGGGTTTTGGATTCTATAACAGGTCTCCGCGTCGGCGCCATTTCTCACTCCGGCTGTGGACAGTGAAGAGGGAGGGTGGGGGCTAGAGCTGCTGGGCTGTGTTGTGCTGCTGTTGTCCATAGGGGCTGGCTGGGCTGTGTTGTGCTGCTGTTGTCCATAGGGGCTGGCTGGGTTGTGTTGCGCTGCTGTTGCCATAGGGGCTGGCTGGGCTGTGTTGTGCTGCTGTCATAGGGGCTGGCTGGGCTGTGTTGTGCAGTCAGTTGTCCATAGGGGCTGTGTCCACTCCAAAGTCTATAGGGGCTGGCTGGACTGTGTTGTGCAGTGTCCCATAAAGGTTTTAGTCCTAAAGGGGTCCTGTAGTGTTGTCCAGGGGGTGATCTGGCCATCAGGGGTAATTTTTTTCTGTGTTTGTGAATTGTGTGCGCAGTATCCGCACATGCATTAACAAAGTAGCGCCAAGCGTGTGCCTGTGTCATAAATCAAGGGCTGACTGGCTTGTCCGTTAAAGAGTGCTGTAACCCCCAAGTGCATAAAAAATTTTGTGTTTGTGAATTGTGTGCGCAGTAGCCGCACGTGCATCAACAAAGTAGCGCCAAGCATGCGCCTGTGTCATAAGTAAAGGGCCTGCTGGCTTGATCGTTAAAGGGTGCAGTAACCCCCAAAGTACACTCCAAACAAATAGAAAAAAATGTTTTGTGTGTTAGTGAATTGTGTGCGCAGTAGCCGCACGTGCATTAACAAAGTAGCACCAAGCATGCACCTGTGTCCCATAAGTAAAGGGCCGGCTGGCTCATCTCTTAAAGGGTGGTGTAACCCCCAAAGTGCACAACAAAAATAAAAAATTATTTTCTCTGTTTGTGAATTGTGTGCACTGTGGCTGCACGTGCATCAACAAAGTAGCGCCAAGCTTGCGCCTGTGGATAAATCAAGGGAAGGGCCGGCTGGCTTGACCATTAAAGGGTGCTGTAACCCCCAAAGTGCACTCCAAACAAAATAAAAAATTATTTTCTGTGTTTGTGAATTGTGTGCACTGTGGTTGCACGTGCATCAACAAAGGAGCAGCGCCAAGCGTGCGCCTGTGTCCCATAAGTAAAGGGCCGGCTGGCTCATCTCTTAAAGAGTGGTGTAATCCCCAAAGTTCACTCCAAACGAAAAAAAAAAATTTCCTTTGTTTGTTAATTGTGTGCGCTGTAGCCGCACGTCCATCAACAAAGGAGCAGCACCAAGCGTGTGCCTGTGTCATAAATGAAGGGCTGACTGGCTTGACCATTAAAGGGTGCTGTAACCCCCAAAGTTCACTACATAAAAAAATTAAAATTCTTCTTTTCTGTTTGTGTGCGCCGCACGTATACTGTATATCAATCAATATAACATAAATGGAGGACCAAACTTTGTCCCCTAAAAATAAAATAGGGACAGATCAAGAACCACTTCCTCCTAGTGCTGAAGCTGCTGCCACTAGTCATGACATAGACGATAAAATGCCATCAACATCGTCTGCCAAGGTCGATGCCCAATGTCATAGTAGAGGGCATATAAAATCCCAAATAAAAAGTTTAAAAAAAACATTTAAATCATCTGAGGAGAACCGTAAACATGCCAATATGCCATTTACGACACGGAGTGGCAAGGAACGGCTAAGGTCTATCCCTATGTTCATGACTAGTGGTTCAGCTTCACATGACGATGGAAGCCCTCCTCCCGCTACAAAAATCAAACGAGTTAAGCTGGCAAAAGCACAGCAAAGAACTGTGCGTTCTATGCGTTCTAAGAAGATATCACAAATCCCCAAGGAGAGTCCAAGTGTGGTGGCGGTTGCGATGCCTGACCTTCCCAGCACTGGACGGGAAGAGGTGGCTCTTTCCACCATTTGCACGCCTCTGCAAGTGCTGAAAGGAGCACCCACAGTCCACTTGCTGATATGCCAATTGAAGATGTCACTGTTGAAGTACAACAGGATGAGGATACTGGTGTAGCTGGCGCTGAGGAGGAAGTTGGCGAGGAGGATTGTGATGGTGATGTGGTTTGTTTAAATCAGGCTCTGGGGGAGACAGTTGTTGTCCATGGGATGAAAAAGCCCATCACGGTCATGCCTGGGTTGAAGACCAAACATTCCACCTCTTTAGTCTGGCAATATTTAATATTTCTATCCAAATCCAGACAACAACTGTCTTGCCATATGTACCATATGTAAAGGTGAAATAAGTAGGGGTAGGGATGTTTACCACCTAGGAACATCCTCCCTTATACGTCACCTGCAGCGTGTTCATAAAAAGTTACTGTCAAGTTCAGAAACTTTGGCTAAGACCGTAAGCAGTCCAGGGACACCTAAATCCCTTTTGTCCTGCTGTATCCAAGCACCTGCAAACCACACCGTCAACTCCCTCCTCGTCAATTTCCTCCTTAGTCAGGATCGGAAGTAGTCCTGCAGGCCATGTCACTGGCATGACTAACTCCCTATCCGGGATTCCTCCAGAGGATCCTGCATTGCTACGCTTACTGCTGCCGCTGCTGCTGTTGCAGCTGGGAGTCGATCATCATCCCAGAGAGGAGTTAGGAACACCACTACTTTTACTAAACAATTGACCCTCCAACAGTCCTTAGCGAGGAGGATGAAGTACGACAGCAGTCATCCTGAAGCAAAATGTATAACTGAGGCTTTGACTGCTATGTTGGTGTTAGATGTGCGTCCGGTATATGCCATTAGTGCAGTGGGATTTAGACAATTGATGGAGGTAGTGTGTCCCCGGTTCCAAATCCCGTCTAGATTCCACTTCACCAGGCAGGCGATACCGAGACTGTACAGAAACGTCAGAAAAAGTGTCCTCAGTGTCCTGAAAAATGCGGTTGTACCTAATGTCCACTTAATCACGGACATGTGGACAAGTGGAACAGGGCAGACTAAGGACTATATGACTGTGACAGCCCACTGGGTAGATGTATCACCTTACGCAGCAACAACAGCAGCGTCACCAGTAGCAGCATCTCAGAAATGCCAGCTCGTTCCAAGGCAGGCTACGCTGTGTATCACCGGTTTCAGTAAGAGGCATACCGCCGACAACCTCTTAGAGAAACTGAGGGAAATCATCGTCCAGTGGCTTACCCCACTTAGACTCTCCTGGGGATTTGTGATATCTGACAACACCACCAATATTGTGCGGGCATTACATCAGGGCAAATTCCAGCACGTCCCATGTTTTGCTCACACAATAAATTTGGTGGTGCAGAATTTTCTATATGCTTCAGAGGATGGAGGAGCAGCAAAAGGCCATTCAAACCTATACATCCACCTATGACACAGGCAAAGGAGGGGGTATGCACCTGACTCAAGCGCAGTGGAGAATGATTTCCGTGTTGTGCAAGGTTCTTCAGCCCTTCGAACTTGCCACACGTGAAGTCAGTTCAGACACTGCCAGCTTGAGTCAGGTCATTCCCCTCATCAGGCTTTCGCAGAAGCAACTGGAGAAAGTGAAGGAGGAGCTAAGATGGAGCAATTTCGCTCGGCATGTGGGACTTGTGGATGAAGCCCTTCATTCGCTTTGCCAGGATTCCAGGGTGGTCAATCTGTTGAAATCAGACCACTACATTTTGGCCACCAGCCGACACAAGCCCGCAGAGGTGCAAAGACCTGCTGGTAAAAACACTGTCAGCTGAAGCGGAATGTGACACGTCAACAGCTCCTTCTTCATTTTCTCCCGCAACTGGGGCTGCTAGGAAAAAACTTAGGTATCCTAAGCAACCTGCTGGCGGTGATGCAGGGCAGGCAGGACCAAGTTTGGACACCTGGTCCGGACTGAAGGACCTGGCAACAATTTCTGACATGTCTACTGTCACTGCATTTGATACTGTCACCATTGATGGAATGGTGGAGGATTACATCGGTGACAGCATCCAAGTAGGCATGTCAGACAGTCCATACCTGTACTGGCAGGAAAAAGAGGCAATTTGGAGGCCCCTGTACAAACTGGCTCTATCTTACCTGAGTTGCCCCCCTTCCAGTGTGTATTCCAAAAGAGTGTTTAGTGCAGCCAGGAACCTTGTCAGCGAAAGGCGTTGGAGGTTGTTCCATAAAAAGTGGAGATGATGTTCATAAAAATGAATTATCAACTCTTCCAGGGAGACCAGCCTCCAGATCGTACAGAGGGACCTGTGGTGGTGGATTCCAGCGGGGACAAATTAATACTCTGTGAGGATGAGGATGTACACAACACAGAACAGGGTGA
This sequence comes from Taudactylus pleione, assembly GCA_031769625.1. Classification (NCBI taxonomy): domain Eukaryota; kingdom Metazoa; phylum Chordata; class Amphibia; order Anura; family Myobatrachidae; genus Taudactylus; species Taudactylus pleione. Next base: position 4,632,019 of record JAUIMM010000601.1, read on the forward strand.
GGATTCGGTGGATGAGGAGGATGAGGATGACATCATGCCTCTGTAGAGCCAGTTTGTGCAGGTACAGATTAATTGCCAGCTTGTTTTGTGGGGGCCCAAACAAACCAATCATTTCAGCCACAGTCATGTGGCAGACCCTGGCCCTGACATGATTGGTTTGTTAAAGTGTGCATGTCCTGTTGATACAACATAAGGGTGGGTGGGAGGGCCCAAGGACAATTCCATCTTACACCTCTTTTTTTTCTTTGCATTATGTCACTTTGCACTCGTGTCGCTTAGCATAGTCATCCAGCTACCTTGGTGCAATCTTTTGGACTAAAAACAGTATTGTGAGGTGTGAGGTGTTCAGAATAGACTGGAAATGAGTGGAAATTAATGTTATTGAGGTTAATAATAGCATAGGAGCAGACAAATCCACAAATTCTGTGATTTCAGCTATTTTTATGCTTTTTTTTAAAACAAAATACAGATCCAAAACACAAAACCCAGAACCCAAAACACGGAAGGGTGGTTTTGGCAAAACCAATCCAGATCCAAAACACGAAGAAAGATCCAGATCCAAAACCAAAACCCAAAACACGAAAAGTGGCTGGTGCACACCCCTAATATATATATATATATATATATACACACACATATACCGTCCCCCCTAAAGCAAGAGTCTAGAACTGCCCCTGACCAGAAGATATATCAATCTGACAGGTCAACACCATCATATGTTAAGGATTTTAGACCCACATTAATACCAGTTGCTACTAATCCTATTAACAAATGCATGTTTGTCTCAATACCATGGAGACCTGTTTTACTAACTCATGAAAATTATTTTATACAGTTTTTGCATGCAAATCAATTAGTGATCTGTGGTCACAGTTTATCTAAGAACTTCTTGGGGACGGGGTTATTCATTTTATTGTTATTGCATTGTCGAAACCGGATAATTGGGTAAGACAGAATCTGTATGCAATCTAGAAAACCTGAAAGATGCCATCTTGTGAATGGCAGCAACACTCCATTTTAGAAAAAGAAAGCTTACACAGCGCCATCTTGCCAAAAATACATAATACCAACACACAGCACCATATTGCTAAAAAGTCGCAATTTAGCTATTCAGCACGCAAAGTTGCTAAAAAGTAACACGAACAGCTTTTTAATAATCTTCCCCAACACATACCGACAGTTTTCAGCACACATAAAAATGACTTCCCAACATGATAAAATCTCACAGCACTATTTTGTAAAAAAAATAGATAGTCAGCCTTCCCTCAAACGCATGCAGACAGTGTTTAACACATAAACACTAACTTATTAGCATTTGGTATCCTTAACAAAGCCCATCCTGGGGAAATACCATAACACGACACAATATACCGTGGTGCTATGAGCATTTTTACATAAGAATATATGAGCTGGGGCAATTGTAATGTAGCCTAGCTATGGAGCTACACAATTGAGTCCATCCCCACAACCAAAACAAGCAGAATAAAGAGTGGGGCTCCAACTGCACTGCTGGGAGCCTCCACCCTGTATGAGAACTAAGGCCCTCATTCAGAGCCACTCGCTATTTGCGGTCGTTCGTTCTAAAACAAGGGGTGGCTATTCAAATGAACCGTTCGCTGTTTGCGGTCTGTTCACGCCTCTAGGTCTGAACGAGCGAACAAAACTTGCATTCGTTTTTTGGGAAACTACGCCCCCTGGCCGCTCGCATCCTACGTCATGTCCGCTATTTATTAGATTAATCGAGTACATCGACCAGGGTATGAACTGCTCGCTATTCTTGTGGTTGGTTTTTGCTACCACAATTTTGCGAGCAGTTCTGGCTATAAAAGAACCCAGTGACGTGGTCAATGACGCTGCTGTTTTAAATATGCACACCCATAAAACGCCCGTTTTGACTTTTAAGCACGCCTGCGATCGGATCTCCACTCCCCGTTTTCAAGCACCTTCCCCTGTTACCACCCACATACGCCTCTTTCTGTCACTCAAATGAACAGGCATTCGCTATTTTGCGAGCACATGAATTTTGGCCGCACTGAGTGGTTCGCGCATGCGTATTACGATCCGTACGCATGAGCAGTTGGGCAAACATCGCTCGGAGCGAACGAGCAGCCACTTGCGTCCGGCTCTGAATCAGGGCCTAAATTCACTGTATAAATACATTTTGCAATTGCAGTTTAAAAACAACAGAAAAATACATGTGTGCTTATGTGTATATATATATATATATATATGTATGTGTGTGTGTGCATGTGGCCCATCATGCATGGACTTACGTGTATAATATCACACACAGACTTATATTTGAAAACTAGCAAAATTCCCTGCAACTCATACACACAATGTTAAACAGAACACAGTCAGCTTTTTAGTGATCCTTCCCAAAATTATACTGGCATGGCCACACACACACATAGATGCCCTTCCAGCTTAGTGCTGCTCACTGAGTGCCCCACCGACCCTCAGACGCACAATGCAATTCAGTGCTGTTTCTCCCCGCATACATACATTTAAAAGCAATGGTCCCGTAACGCAAAAAGGATAATTATTACTTGGTTTAAACGCAATGTCAGTATATAAAGAAATTAATGTTTTCTGTAACTATGGCTTAGTAAATGACAATTTGACTGTGTTTGGTGTCGTACTGATCTGCTCTGTTTCAACAGCGTTCTGGTGGCATTGGTGAGAAGATCAGAACATGCGGCTATGAAATATGAATGTTAGAGAGAATAACTTCTTGAAATGTTGTATGCCATAGTTTAGACTAGATTTATTATGCAGCGGGAAAGTGGACACAATCAGGTTGTTGGAGGCTGGGTTGTGTCTTTGCACTGACCTATGAATTGTACCATAATGGAAGAAGCAAGAAGAGGAACCAATGAGAACCTGCCAACATATTCTATTGTATTGCTTATCCCAGTACGGGTATATATGTGAGTGCTCTGAAACAAGATGCCAGTCTGCAGTGTTCCTGTTATGCTGTTCGATGGAGGTCTCATTATTGATGCCGGTATCTGGTCCCAGAGCGCACGCATATGTATTGACTGTACCTTATGACCTAATGTTTGTACAATTTATTTTGCGCTCATTGTTAGATCATAGCATGGTAACATCTGTACTTTTACCTGAATAATAATCTTTAGCGCGTTGGACCGCTATTCAACTGTCTTAGAGTTTTATTAATGGTATAATTAAACACAGCGCTAATTAGCGACATCTTGTGGTTTTAGAAGGTATAGGCAGGTTTTGTCTTAGAGGTTCTAGGCAGGTGAATCTTAGAGGGTTATAGGCAGGAATGTACTAAAGGTTTATTTATGATTCAACAGTTGGGGGCTTGTAGGTTTATCACGTTATCTGATACACGGTAACACTCGGTCAGTTCTCTCTCAGCAAAAGGGTGTAGGCGCCTTTTGAGAGATGCATTAGTCTTTCATTACCACAGTGTTGCTGAGAGCGTACTGCCGGTTATTGTGTAGAGGAAGCGCTGATCATAATCCAGGGACAAGAGAGGAAAAAGTTTTTTTTCCTGTGTTGATAGAACCTTACGTTTAGAGGGGTGCCGCAGTATTGAGTACGCGGCTGAGATGCATTTTTGCATACGCAGTTAAAAAGTCATTATACGGTTGTGTGGTAGTCGCATTATTGTGTATGCGACTGGTCGCACAACAGCGTATACGTACTTCCGGTTGTGCTGCCACGTGTTTGAACAAAGCCATTGAGGTTTACATTTTTTTTTTCTATTACCAATATCTGGGTTAATGTGTATTTTTCTGCGCAGGAAAAAAGTGTGTAACAGTGAATATTTGTTGAACAAAGTTAAGGGTATCGTATGATCCTTAAGGGCTAGGTGCAAGGGTTAGCCTAGCCGCTCGGTAAGCAGCTTTACCGTTCTATACACAGTAGCAGGTGTACATGTTGTCTTTGTTGTAGAGAGGTGCGTGAGAGTAGCCGACATACAAACTCTCATAGGTGTGGAAGTCGCCTTACTAAATCTTATCCAGGTGTGGAAGTTGCCTTTTTCAATCTTATCCAGGTGTGGAAGTTGCCTTACTAAATCTTATCCAGGTGTGTGGGCGCCGCCGACTTAAATCGTCCACAGGTAAGTGATAGTGTCTTGATTGTCTTTCACTGGCTTAAATCTTTATTGAAAAGCATAGGAGTTGTCTGAGAATGGGAGCCACGCAAACAGTAGAGATGTTAGGCAATGATGTGCTGCTAATGGAGGTGCCGATCGGCCCGTCATATCATGCATACCAAGTACGGTACTTATGCTATAAGGTATTGTGATTTATGGTTTAATATGACGAGGAAGAGTGTTAGACCATTTCCCAGAATTAGTAGTTTTGATAAAAATGTGTTAGACAATGTCCGGGATCACATCAGTTTGATGCGCTCCCAAGAGAAAAAGGTTAAATATTTTGAATGTTTAAAACTGTGGCAGCACGAGGGGGAAATGTGGCTGAAGAATGTACGCGCGACGCAAACAGGCGTCGCAGGCACAGTCTCGGGCAATGCGCCGGTGACGCTAAATAGCGCCACAGATGCATCGCTTGATAGCCTGCACGCACTGCAAGGTAGCGTTGCAGAAGGTAGTACAGATGGTTCACATGCACCACCACCGCCCTATGCGGATGGGGGTGTAGGTGCAGTCAATAAAAAAAATACCCATAAAAATGTAACAAGCAACTTGTACCCTCTCTTAAGCAAATATAAAAAAAATGTTCATGATGCGGATGATGAGCCTATTGTAATGTCTGCCATTTCCCATGCTGTGCAAATGATAGATGCTGCATCACCACAATCACGAGTGGTGCCGCCATCTCCATCGGTAACAGCAAGGGAAGTGTTAATGCCCTCTGCACCCATAGAGGTAGTTGTTCATACCATACACAGCAGCAGCAGACTAAAGCCCCAGCCAGGTAACCAGGTCATAGGTAGCAGCGCTACCGGTCTGCATCCCATTCGGACAATAACTGTTCCAAATGGAAATGCAGACGCAAACGGTATAGTGCCCACGAGGGAAGTAGTAATGCATTGTCCTTGGACAAGAGCAGAACTAAGGGCCTGATTCAGACCCACTCGCGAGCGGCTGTCCGCTCGCAAGTGGGTCGATGTTCTGGACTGAGCATGCGCACGACGGAGGGAGCTCCGTCGTGCGCATGCGCCAGACGCGACGAGCGAAGGAAAGTCCTTCGCTCGTTGTGTCTGATCAAAGGGGGCGTGCTGTCGATGTTGATTGACAGCACGCCCCCTTTGGTAGGCGTGCTGGGGGCGTGCCTCCCTGACGGGGGCGTTCCCATGGGAACGCCTCCCATCAGAAGCCGGCCCACTGACATCACTAGTGATGTCAGTGGGAGTGATTTTGGCTCTGATAGAGCCAAAATCACTCCGGAGCTTGCGGTTGAAAACCTCAACCGCAGGCTCCGGCTCGCAGTTTCGATGGTCGCGATGGTCAAGACCATCGCGGCCATCAAACTGCATGCTCGTATAGCCTGTGGGTGGTCACCCACAGCTATACGAGCGTCCAGGAGGACGCTCCATTTTCATGGAGGCCGGCCCTCATTCAGAGCGTGCGGCTCTGAATGAGGGCCTAATTTCCATCATAAATGATTTCCCTGATCCCAAAAAGGAATTAGCCAAATGTCAAAGATTTTTGAGGAATTTGGGTAGTTCACATGAACCCACTAATAAAGATTGGCGTGTGGTGTTAAGGGCCTGTCTGCCACGCAATACCGACGTGACAAAATTTATCACGGATTGTGTATTGGATGATGACGTTCCCTTAACAGACCAAGAAAACCAAGGTAACATTTCCCACATTGTAACTCAATTGGGTATATATTTTCCAGTAGTAGTTAACTGGAACAAAATTTTCACCATTAAGCAGAAAGAGTGAGACTGCAGAAGATTACTGCGATCGGGCTCTGCAGGCTATCACCCAGTACACTGGGATAGAGGATATTAAAGATAGAACTCACCACAGGGGGATGATAGTTACGGTACTTGTGGACAGTCTGAAAGAGAGTTTAAAAACTCGGGTTAAGACCACACAGCCTGGCTGGCGGGGACTTACAATAGATACCCTCATTGAAACCGCCATTGAACATGATAAGAACATCTCCAAAAAGAGAGAAGCCCAGAGCGAGAAACTAATGGCTGTCAGTATACAAGCTCTGGAGGGAATGACGGTAACATCACAGCCAACAGACACACTTGCACTTGCACACACACTCACTTCTGAACAAGTATGTGCTCTCACTAACCCCACTCAACAACAAACACAACTCTATCCCACTAACCCGATGCAACCACAGGTCCCAGGCTATCCACCAACTTCTTATCCCCCACAATACCCTTACCCTCCCTATCCTTACCGATATCCACCACCTTTACCCTATGAGCAAACCTCACAACACCACATGTCTTCACCCGAAACACGAACCTGTTTTAACTGTAAACAAACAGGACACTTAAGTAGAAACTGTACAGTAAAAGGAGTAGGGATCCCACATTAGGGAATACCTAGATATCCCCATAAGGGATATGCACAGAGGCCAGCAAATGTTCAGCAGGCACCAGCTCCAATTGTAGCCATAAATGCTTTATTGGAGAATGGTAGCCAACGCTAGGGGACAGGTCATAACTGTAATCTACAGATGGTCAGGTTAACGGGAAGTACTAGGGAAGAACCGGTCATGATGGTTGATATAGCTGGTACTGAATATCCTTTTCTTGTAGACACAGGGGCGACCAGGTTGGTGCTAAAATATCCTCTTAATTTGCAGGTGACCAACGAGACAGTACCAACCATGGGTGTAACAGGTAAAGTGGAACATTATCCTTTAACAGAGGTTACTATTGGGCCGTTGCATACCAGGCATTCTTTTCTCCTGGCTGCTGCGGCTCCTACTAACCTACTGGGCAGAGACTTGTTATGTAAGATGGGATGTGTTATATATTGCACCCCTGATGGTGTATTTTTAGATATCCCAGAGAGAATGGAATACGAGGTGCGGGATATGTTAGACACTCTTAAAAAGGGCCCTTAAAAAGTGGGAGGCACATATAGAAACCATTGTAATTCCTACACCGTTCACCTGATTTGGATGTAATTACCCTCAAATTAAATCTGAAAGTCTGCAGTTAAAGCACATCTTGTTTGTTTCATTTCAAAGCCATTGTAGTGGTGAATAGAGGCCAAAATATGAAAATTCTGTCAATGTCCCAATATTTATGCACCTGACTGTATATATATTTATATATATATATATACATATATATATATATACATATATATATATTAGGGATGAGCGGGTTCGGATTTTTTAAATCCGAACCCTCCCGAGCCCCCCGATCCGAGCCGGGAATTGAATCCGGCTCGGGTTTTCCCGCCTGACTCGGAACTGAATTAGAGACAAAACGTCATCCCGCCTTCCAGATCTTGCGGGTTTTGGATTCTATAAGAGGTCCCCGCGTCGGCGCCATTTCTCACTCCGGCTGTGGACAGTGAAGACGGACGGTGGGAGCTAGAGCTGTCTGGGCTGTGTTGTGCTGCTGTTGTCCATAGGGGCTGTTTCCACTCAGTCCATAGGGACTGACTGGGCTGTGTTGTGCTGCTGTTGTCCATAGGGGCTGGCTGGGCTGCTGTTGTCCATAGGGACTGGCTGGGCTGTGTGGTGCTGCTGTTGCCATAGGGGCTGGCTGGGCTGTGTTGTGCTGCTAGTCCTAAAGGGGTCCTGTAGTGTTGTCCAGGGGGTGATCTGGCCATCAGGGGTGCTCCCCCAAAGTGAACTCCAAAAAAAAAAAATATATACTTTTTTTCTGTGTTTGTGAATTGTATGCGCAGTAGCCATACGTGCATTAACAAAGTAGCGCCAAGCGTGTGCCTGTGTCATAAATCAAGGGCTGACTGGCTTGTCCGTTAAAGGGTGCTGTAACCCCCAAGTGCATAACAATTTTTCTGTTTGTGAATTGTGTGCGCAGTAGCCGCACGTGCATTAACAAAGTAGCGCCAAGCGTGCGCCTGTGTCCCATAAGTAAAGGGCCGGCTGGCTCATCTCTTAAAGGGTGGTGTAACCCCCAAAGTACACAACAAAAATAAAAATTATTTTCTCTGTTTGTGAATTGTGTGCACTGTGGCTGCACGTGCATCAACAAAGTAGCGCCAAGCTTGCGCCTGTATCATAAATCAAGGGCCGGCTGGCTTGACCGTTAAAGGGTGCTGTAACCCCCAAAGTGCACTCCAAACAAAATAAAAAATTATTTTCTGTGTTTGTGAATTGTGTGCACTGTGGTTGCACGTGCATCAACAAAGGAGCAGCGCCAAGCGTGCGCCTGTGTCCCATAAGTAAAGGGCCCTCTGGCTCATCTATTAAAGAGTGATGTAACCCGCAAAGTGCACTCCCAACAAAAATAAAAAATAAATTTCTGTGTTTGTGAATTGTGTGCACTGTGGCTGTACGTGCATCAACAAAGTAGCGCCAAGCGTGCGCCTGTGTCATAAGTAAAGGGCCAGCTGGTTCTTCTGTTAAAGGGTGGTTTAACCCCCAAAGTTCACTCCAAACAAATAAAAAAATATTTTTTTCTGTGTTTGTTAATTGTGTGCGCTGTAGCCGCACGTCCATCAACAAAGGAGCAGTGCCAAGCGTGTGCCTGTGTCATAAATGAAGGGCTGGCTGGCTTGACCGTTAAAGGGTGCTGTAACCCCCAAAGTGCACTACATAAAAAAATTTAAATTCTTCTTTTCTGTGTTTGTGTGCGCCGCACGTATACTGTATATCAATCAATATAACATAAATGGAGGACCAAACTTTGTCCCCTAAAAATAAAATAGGGAAAGATCAAGAATCACTTCCTCCTAGTGCTGAAGCTGCTGCCACTAGTCATGACATAGACGATAAAATGCCATCAACATCGTCTGCCAAGGTCGATGCCCAATGTCATAGTAGAGGGCATATAAAATCCCAAATGACAAAGTTCAGGAAAATGACCTTAAATAAAAACATTTAAATCATCTGAGGAGAAACGTAAACTTGCCAATATGCCATTTACGACACGGAGTGGCAAGGAACGGCTAAGGTCCTTAGTGGTTCAGCTTTACATGACGATGGAAGCCCTCCTCCTGCTACAAAAATCAACCGAGTTAAGCTGGCAAAAGCACAGCAAAGAACTGTGCATTCTATGCGTTCTAAGAAGATATCACAAATCTAAAAGGAGAGTCCAAGTGTGGTGGCGGTTGCGATGCCTGACCTTCCCAGCACTGGACAGGAGGAGTTGGCTCTTTTCACCATTTGCACGCCTCTGCAAGTGCTGAAAGGAGCACCCACAGTCCACTTGCTGATATGCAAATTGAAGATGTCACTGATGAAGTACAACAGGATGAGGATACTGGTGTAGCTGGCGCTGAGGAGGAAGTTGGCGAGGAGGATTGTGATGGTGATGTGGTTTGTTTAAATCAGGCTCCGGGCGAGACAGTTGTTGTCCATGGGATGAAAAAGCCCATCACGGTCATGCCTGGGCAGAAGACCAAACATTCCACCTCTTTGGTCTGGCAATATTTAATATTTCTATCCATATCCGGACAACAACTGTCTTGCCATATGTACCATATGTAAAGGTGAAAAAAGTAGGGGTAGGGATGTTTACCACCTACGAACATCCTCCCTTATACGTCACCTGCAGCGCGTTCATAAAAAGTTACTGTCAAGTTCAGAAACTTTGGCTAAGACCGTAAGCAGTCCAGGGACACCTAAATCCCTTTGTCCTACTGTATCCAAGCGCCTGCAAACCACACCGTCAACTCCCTCCTCATCAATTTCCTCCTTAGTCAGGATCGGAAGTAGTCCTGCAGGCCATGTCACTGGCATGACTAACTCCCTATCCGGGATTCCTCCAGAGGATCCTGCATTGCTACGCTTACTGCTGCCGCTGCTGCTGTTGCTGCTGGGAGTCGTTCATCAACCCAGAGAGGAGTTAGGAACACCACTACTTTTACTAAACAATTGACCCTCCAACAGTCCTTAGCGAGGAGGATGAAGTACGACAGCAGTCATCCTGAAGCAAAATGTATAACTGAGGCCTTGACTGCTATGTTGGTGTTAGACGTGCGTCCGGTATACGCCATTAGTGCAGTGGGATTTAGACAATTGATGGAGGTAGTGTGTCCCCGGTTCCAAATCCCGTCTAGATTCCACTTCACTAGGCAGGTGATACCGAGACTGTACAGAAACATCAGAAAAAGTGTCCTCAGTGTCCTGGAAAATGCGGTTGTACCCAATGTCCACTTAACCATGGACATGTGGACAAGTGGAACAGGGCAGACTAAGGACTATATGACTGTGACAGCCCACTGGGTAGATGTATCACCTTACGCAGCAACAACAGCAGTGTCACCAGTAGCAGCATCTCAGAAATGCCAGCTCGTTCCAAGGCAGGCTACGCTGTGTATCACCAGTTTCAGTAAGAGGCATACCGCCGACAACCTCTTAGAGAAACTGAGGGAAATCATCGCCCAGTGGCTTACCCCACTTAGACTCTCCTGGGGATTTGTGATATCTGACAACACCACCAATATTGTGCGGGCATTACATCTGGGCAAATTCCAGCACGTCCCATGTTTTGCTCACACAATAAATTTGGAGGTGCAGAATTTTCTGAAAAGCGACAAAGGACTGCAGGAGTCGCTTTGGGTGGCCTGAAAATTATCTGGCCACTTTCGCCATTCAGCGACTGCGTGCTGAAGACTGGAGCACCAGCAAACACTCTTGAACCTGCCCCACCATCACCTGAAGCAAGAGGTTATGACACGGTGGATTCAACCCTCTATATGCTTCAGAGGATGGAGGAGCAGCAAAAGGCCATTCAAACCTATACATCCACCTATGACACAGGCAAAGGAGGGGGTATGCACCTGACTCAAGCGCAGTGGAGAATGATTTCCGTGTTGTGCAAGGTTCTTCAGCCCTTCGAACTTGCCACACGTGAAGTCAGTTCAGACACTGCCAGCTTGAGTCAGGTCATTCCCCTCATCAGGCTTTCGCAGAAGCAGCTGGAGAAAGTGAAGGAGGATCTAAGATGGAGCAATTTCGCTCGGCATGTGGGACTTGTGGATGAAGCCCTTCATTCGCTTTGCCAGGATTCCAGGGTGGTCAATCTGTTGAAATCAGACCACTACATTTTGGCCACCAGCCGACACAAGCCTGCAGAGGTGCTAAGACCTGCTGGTAAAAACACTGTCAGCTGAAGCGGTATGTGACACGTCAACAGCTCCTTCTTCATTTTCTCCCGCAACTGGGGCTGCTAGGAAAAAACTTAGGTATCCTAAGCAACCTGCTGGCGGTGATGCAGGGCAGGCAGGACCAAGTTTGGACACCTGGTCCGGACTGAAGGACCTGGCAACAATTTCTGACATGTCTACTGTCACTGCATATGATACTGTCACCATTGATGGAATGGTGGAGGATTACATCGGTGACAGCATCCAAGTAGGCATGTCAGACAGTCCGTACCTGTACTGGCAGGAAAAAGAGGCAATTTGGAGGCCCCTGTACAAACTGGCTCTATCTTACCTGAGTTGCCCCCCCTCCAGTGTGTATTCCAAAAAAGTGTTTAGTGCAGCCAGAAACCTTGTCAGCGAAAGGCGTTGGAGGTTGCTTCCATAACGTACAGAGGGACCTGTGGTGGTGGATTCCAGCAGGGACAAATTAATACTCTGTGAGGATGAGGATGTACACAACACAGAACAGGGTAAGGAATCAGTGGATGAGGAGGATGAGGATGACATCATGCCTCTGTAGAGCGAGTTTGTGCAGGGACAGATTAATTGCCAGCTTGTTTTGTGGGGGCCCAAACAAACCAATAATTTCAGCCACAGTCATGTGGCAGACCCTGGCCCTGACATGATTGGTTTGTTAAAGTGTGCATGTCCTGTTGATACAACATAAGGTTGGGTGGGAGGGCCCAAGGACAATTCCATCTTGCACCTCTTTTTTTTCTTTGCATTATGTCGCTTTGCACTCATGTCGCTTAGCATAGTCATCCAGCTACCTCGGTGCAACCTTTTGGACTAAAAACAGTATTGTGAGGTGTTCAGAATAGACTGGAAATGAGTGGAAATTAATGTTATTGAGGTTATTAATAGCATAGGAGGAGAAAAACCCACAAATTCTGTGATTTTAGCTATTTTTATACTTTTTAAAAAAAAAATACAGATCCAAAACCCAGAACCCAAAACACGGAAGGGTGGTTTTGGCAAAACCAATCCAGATCCAAAACATGAAGAAAGATCCAGATCCAAACCCAAAACACGAAAAGTGGCTGGTGCACACCCCTAATATATATATATATATATATATATATATATATATATTAGGGGTGAGCGGTTTCGGATTTCTGAAATCCGAACCCCCCCCCGAGCCCCACCGATCTGAGGCCGATCCGAGTCAGGCTCGACTTTTCCCGCCTGACTCGGATCTGAAATCGAGGCAAAACGTCATCATCCCGCGTTCCGGGTCTCGCGGGTTTTGGATCCTATATAAGGTACCCGCGTCAGCGCCATTTTCTCACTCGGCTGTGGACAGTGAAGAGGGAGGGTGGGAGTTAGGGCTGGCTGGGATGTGTAGTGTAGTGTAGTGCAGAGTAGTGTTGTGCTGCGCTGTGCTGCTGTTGTCCATAGGGGCTGTGTCCACTACTTCAAAGTCCATAGGGGCTGGCTGTGTTGTGCTGTGTTGCTGTTGTTAATAGGGGCTGTGTCCACTACTTCAAAGTCCATAGGGGCTGGCTGGACTGTGTTGTGCAGTCAGTTGTCCATAGGGGCTGTGTCCACTCCAAAGTCCTGTGCAGTGTCCCAGTCCTAAAGGGGTGCTGTAGTGTTGTCCAGGGGGTGCTCTGTCTGTCAGGGGTGCTGCCCACAAGTGCTAAAAAAAAAATATTTTTTCACTTTCTCCAATAAAAATAAAATAGGGAAAGATCAAGAACCACTTCCTCCTAATGCTGTTGCTGCTGCTGGGAGTTGTTCATCATCCCAGAGAGGAAGTAGGAACACCACTACTTTTACTAAACAATTGACCCTCCAACAGTCCCTAGCGATGAGGATGAAGTACGACAACAGTCATCCTGAAGCAAAACGTATAACTGAGGCCTTGACTGCTATGTTGGTGTTAGACGTGCGTCCGGTATCCGCCATTAGTGCAGTGGGATTTAGACAATTGATGGAGGTAGTGTGTCCCCGGTTCCAAATCCCGTCTAGATTCCACCTGCATCCTCAAAGCAGCAGCGACAAGCGTGCGTCTGTCTGTTAAAGGGTGGTGTAACCCTCAAAGTGCGCTCCACAAACAATAAAAAAATTCTTCCTTTTTTTTCTGTCTTTGTGAATTGTGTGAGTTGTAGCCGCACCTGCATCCTCAAAGCAGCAGCGACAAGCGTGCGTCTGTCTGTTAAAGGGTGGTGTAACCCTCAAAGTGCACTCCACAAACAATAAAAATATTCTTCTTTTTTTTCTGTCTTTGTGAAATGTGTGGGCTGTAGCCGCACCTGCATCCTTAAAGCAGCAGCGACAAGCGTGCATCTGTCTGTTAAAGGGTGGTGTAACCCTCAAGTGCGCTCCACAAACAATAAAAAAATTCTTTTTTTTTCTGTCTTTGTGAATTGTGTGGGCTGTAGCCGCACTTGCATCCTCAAAGCAGCAGAGACAAGCGTGCGTCTGTCTGTTAAAGGGTAGTGTTACCCTCAAAGTGCGCTCCACAAACAATAAAAATATTCTTTTTTTTTCTGTCTTTGTGAAATGTGTGGGCTGTAGCCGCACCTGCATCCTTAAAGCAGCAGCGACAAGTGTGTGTCTGTCTATTAAAGGGTGGTGACACCCTCAAAGTATGCTCCACAAACAATAAAAATATTCTTCTTTTATTTCTGTCTTTGTGAATTCTGTGGGCTGTAGCCGCACTTGCATCCTCAAAGCAGCAGCGACAAGCGTGCATCTGTCTATTAAAGGGTGGTGAAACCCTCAAAGTATGCTCCACAAACAATAAAAATATTCTTTGTTTTTCTGCCTTTGTGAATTGTGTGGGCTGTAGCCGCACCTGCATCCTCAAAGCAGCAGCGACAAGCGTGCGTCTGTCTGTTAAAGGGTGGTGTAACCCTCAAAGTGCGCTCCACAAACAATAAAAATAAACTTTTTTTTTTTCTGTCTTTGTGAAATGTGTGAGCTGTAGCCGCACCTGCATCCTTAAAGCAGCAGTGACAAGCGTGCGTCTGTCTGTTAAAGGGTGGTGACACCCTCAAAGTGTGCTCCACAAACAATCAAAATATTCTTCTTTTTTTTCTGTCTTTGGGAATTGTGAGGGCTGTAGCCGCTCTTGCATCCTCAAAGCAGCAGCGACAAGCGTGCATCTGTCTGTTAAAGGGTGGTGTAACCCTCAAAGTGAGCTCCACAAACAATAAAAATATTCTTCTTTTTTTTTCTGTCTTTGTGAATTGTGTGGGCTGTAGCCGCACCTGCATCCTTAAAGCAGCAGCGACAAGCGTGCATCTGTCTATTAAAGGGTGGTGTAACCCTCAAAGTGAGCTCCACAAACAATAAAAATATTCTTCTTTTTTTTCTGTCTTTGTGAATTGTGTGGGCTGTAGCCGCACCTGCATCCTTAAAGCAGCAGCGACAAGCGTGCGTCTGTCTGTTAAAGGGTGGTGTAACCCTCAAAGTACGCTCCACAAACAATAAAAAAATTCTTTTTTTTTCTGTCTTTGTGAATTGTGTGGGCTGTAGCCGCACTTGCATCCTCAAAGCAGCAGCGACAAGCGTGCGTCTGTCTGTTAAAGGGTGGTGTAACCCTCAAATTGCGCTCCACAAACAATAAAAATATTCTTCTTTTTTTATCTGTCTTTGTGAAATGTGTGGGCTGTAGCCGCACCTGCATCCTTAAAGCAGCAGCGACAAGCGTGCGTCTGTCTGTTAAAGGATTACATTGGTGACAGCATCCAAGTAGACATGTCAGACAGTCTGTACCTGTACTGGCAGGAAAAAGAAGCAATTTGGAGGTCCCTGTACAAACTGGCTCTATTTTACCTGAGTTGCCCCCCCTCCAGTGTGTACTCCGAAAGAGTGTTTAGTGCAGCCGGGAACCTTGTCAGCAAAAGGCGTAGGAGGTTGCTTCCACAAAATGTGGAGAAGACGATGTTCATAAAATGAATTTTCAACTCTTCCAGGGAGACCAGCCTCCAGAACGTACAGAGGGACCTGTGGTTGTGGATTCCAGTGGGGACGAATTAATACTCTGTGAGGATGAGGATGTACACAACACTGAAGAGGGTGAGGAATCGGTGGATGAGGAGGGTGAGGATGACATCTTGCCTCCGTAGAGCCAGTTTGTGCAGGGACAGATTAATTGCCAGCTTGTTTTGTGGGGGCCCAAACGAACCAATCATTTCAGCCACAATCGTGTGGCAGACCCTGGCGCTGAAATGTTTGGTTTGTTAAAGTGTGCATGTCCTGTTTATACAACATAAGGGTGGGTGGGAGGCCCCAAGGACAATTCCATCTTGCACCTCTTTTTTTTCTTTGAATTATGTACTGTTTGGGGCCTAGTTTTTCAAACTGCCATCCTGTCTGCCACTGCAGTGTCACTCCTAGATGGACCACGTGTTTGTGTCGCCCACTCGTATCTCTTAGCATAGTCATACAGCTACCTCGGTGCAACCTTTTGGATATAAAAACACTATTGTGAGGTGTGAGGTGTTCAGAATAGACTGGAAATTAGTGGATATTAAGGTTATTGAGGTTAATAATAGCATAGGAGCAGAAAAACTCACAAATTCTGTGATTTTAGCTGTTTTTATGCTTTTTTAAAAAAAAATACAGATCCAAAACACAAAACCCAGAACCCAAAACACGGAAGGGTGGTTTTGGCAAAACCAATCCAGATCCAAAACACGAAGAAAGATCCAGATCCAAAACCAAAACACAAAACACGAAAAGTGGCCTGTGCACACCCCTAGTATATTCACAATTCATGATACATGTATTTAATGTATTAACATATCAATTTATGTGGTACTTTTTTATCTCTGTGGTGAGGATGTGCTACAGTGTGTTTGATGCACTGGAGGAAAAGGGGCAGAGTAATATAGGTGGGAGTGAATTGGTTCCTGTCAGAAAAAGAGGATCCGGTGAGAGGGAGGATATATAACAGCTGTTAGCAGCTGCTGACAGGCAGTCTGCTGATCCCTCCCTCCACTGCCTGCCCTCCTGTGACCCGGGCAGCCAGTGAGCAGCAATGAGCTGCCAGGCGCAGTGGGGCAGAGCCGGAGAGGGAGCCCAGCCGGAGCTGGGGAAGAAGGTGAGACAGCGGTACTCACCCTGTCTGGCAGGAGAGGCGGCATCGCAGCAGGTGGTCCTGGCAGTGGAGAGGAGCGGAGGGACCCGCGCCGATGGGGGTGTTCCCTGCCAAAGGAGGCGGTAGTGCTGTTGCCCAGCGACGCTTGTTGCGAGGTGAGCCGGCGCACAGCTATGAGCTCAGCGGCTGCAGGGCCATCAGTCACCGCTGCTATATGCCGCTGATTGGGAAACGGTCCGGCATGCAGCCAATGAGAGCTGGAGACTGAGAGGCGAGGCAGCTCCAGTGTCAGATGGACGGCATCAGCAGTGCTGGTCGGGCTGTGAGTAATTAATACCTGGCACTCACACAGACACAGATATCCCTAGTGGCAGCAAAGAGGCTCTATAGGGACAGAGGATTATATCCCAGGATTATAAGGAGCACTAGAGGATTTATCTACTAGTGCTGCTCTTTACAGTGGTTCTACCACAGCTGTATAATTACATAGACATTTGTCTAAGAGGAGCAATTAACAAACTTCATACCAGAGAAACTATAGATATATACCTTTTAGACTATATCAGAGGAAACCTCTAATTACATTCTATAGAGTTAATACAGGGTCTGAAACAGTACCTTAATACAGTGTAACTTGAGCCAGAGGAACCTAGAGACAATTGCACTATAACTA
This sequence comes from Taudactylus pleione, assembly GCA_031769625.1. Taxonomy (NCBI): domain Eukaryota; kingdom Metazoa; phylum Chordata; class Amphibia; order Anura; family Myobatrachidae; genus Taudactylus; species Taudactylus pleione. Next base: position 4,649,014 of record JAUIMM010000601.1, read on the forward strand.
CGTATTGAGTATTACTACAGTATATTGGGAACAGCAAAAGCTACAGTGTAACAAGTGGATATTTAGGAGACTAATTGCTCATTACTTTAGCAGACTATAACAAAGTTTCCAAGTAAATTCTACAGCCACAATAGGAAGTCCCATAACTAGGTTAAAGGACCATTGGACTAATACCAGGGACAGTATCTGTGATTTATGAACTTGAAATATTTATATCCTTAGTCCTTAGAATTGTAATACTTTATTGCTTAGAAGTTTAGGAGATTAGGTGCCATATTCAAGGTAGTATAAGCATTGTAAATTGTAATAATATTGTTACTGCATTGTCATTAATGTTATCTCAAATGTAAAGTGAAGGACTATGTATGGGAACAACTTTCATTTAAGTTCTTCATAAAAGTAATATATGACAAGCCAACTATCTGTATGTTTACTTACCTGGAGTGATTACAGTGGGAGATCCATTACTGCGGAAATCTATGGAAGGAAAAGACATTGGTGGTAAATGTGAAGTGAAATGATACAGTATTGTGTTGTGATTGCACATTATCTATACACCACACTATATATTTTAACCATTGGGGTTTCCCAAGTAGACCCACATAAACCATAAGTACTTGGGTGGAGGCACTGACATTGGGGATGTACACCACTTAGAGGAATGCTAAGGGTAAGTACATTTTGAGTAACAAAGGTGTTAGTAACCCAGTATCCCTTTTAGAGAGTAAAGGGGGGTTACAATAAAAATTAATTATCAACTCTTTCAGGGAGACAAGCCTCCAGAACGTACAGAGGGAACTGTGGTGGTGGATTCCAGCAGGGACGAATTAATACTCTGTGAGGATGAGGATGTACACAACACTGAAGAGGGTGAGGAATCGGTGGATGAGGAGGATGACAACGACATCTTGCCTCCGTAGAGCCAGTTTGTGCAGGGACAGATTAATTGCCAGCTTGTTTTGTGGTGGCCCAAACGAACTAATCATTTCAGCCACAGTCGTGTGGCAGACCCTGGTGCTGAAATGAATGGTTTGCAAAAGTGTACATGTCCTGTTTATACAACATAAGGGTGGGAGGCCCCAAGGACAATTCCATCTTGCACCTCTTTTTTTTCTTTGCATTATCTACTGTTTGGGGCCTAGTTTTTCAAACTGCCATCCTGTCTGCCACTGCAGTGTAACTCCTAGATGGGCCACGTGTTTGTGCTGCTCACTCGTGTCACTTAGCATAGTCATCCAGCTACCTCGGTGCAACCTTTTGGACATAAAAACACTATTGTGACGTGTGAGGTGTTCAGAATAGACTGGAAATGAGTGGAAATTAAGGTTATTGAGGTTAATAATAGCATAGGAGCAGAAATTCTGTGATTTTAGCTGTTTTTATGCTTTTTTTCAAAAAAATACAGATCCAAAACACAAAACCCATAACCCAAAACACGGAAAGGTGGTTTTGGCAAAACCAATCCAGATCCAAAACACAAAGAAAGATCCAGATCCAAAACCAAAACACAAAACACGAAAAGTGGCAGGTGCACACCCCTAATATATATATATATATGGCCCTACACCGGTCGGCCATTAGGGCTGCCCTTTCAACTGGCACCAGTGACCAGCCGGTGGCACAGCATTTTTTGGAGGTGGGTCATAATTTATCAGCTCTCAGGTATATTATTATAGACCACATTCCACTATCTATTCGTGGTGGTAACCGATCGCGTAAATTGCTCCAGTGTGAGGCACGCTGGATTTATAGACTTGGCACATTGCAACCAAAAGGATTGAATGAAAATCTAGGATTACATTGTTTTTTGTAAATTAGGCAGTTATTCTTTTTCCCTGCTGTATTTTGCACCTATTTGGCAATTGAATGTATTTTGATCGTTTTGTGAGGCTATTATGGAAAAAGTTTAGTATTTATTATTTGTATTTATTATTAGTCTAATTTGTTGTTTTGGGGGGGGCATCTGTGAATAATATGCCTATACGATTTGGGGATTACATTTGTTTATTCCTCTTTGTGATTTGCTGCTATGTTCATTTTTGTTTTTAGTACTGTTGTCGGGCAACGGGGGTCGTGCTGATGACGTCACAAGTGGGCACTCCTTAGCCGGACCCGGAAGCCGTGGCGACGCACGTGGTGTGGTGAGGGGTATATGTAAGTGTGCTGTTTATCATACATTTTGTACCTTGACAAAGATGCAATAAAGCATCGAAACGTTGGAATTATATCCTGCATATTTGCTTTATTTATACCGGAGTGCCGCCGATCTGGTGTGCATATGTGGAGGACCTTTGTTTTCTTACGGAGGGCACCCGGGACTTTTTGATTGCTGTATGGGAGTGCCATCCATTTGGACGCAATATTGGAATCGCTCTATGCAGGTTAGAAGCGGCTCCAGGAAATAGGCACCCATTATTATTGTTAATACTTTGTCACTGCATTTATCTATTGGAAATATGGCTGAAGGCGGCATCACAAATGAGGAGGATTTATATGATGCAATTAATATGGCCAAGCAAACACAGGGACAGATTTTGTCATTTTCTGAATCAGATGCAGAATCAATCCTGTTTAAAGAACAATTTGAGGATAGTGGTGTCAAGAGTGTGGAGCAACTATATCGGGATTTATTGAAATTAAAACAAAGAGAACTTGATTACTTTTACCATGGAGTTACATTAAGTAATTATTATAAAGATAAACGTATCCCGAGGGGATTTCGTATTAACAACTGTCCAACGATAGGAAGACATAACATCTCTTTTTGTAAGCGTTGGATCAGCATTTTGAATAAATGCAGTTATGATCTTATATTGCTGGTAATAGAGGAGGCCACTTGTGAGTTAAATCTCACAAAGGAAAAGATTACTGCATTTGAAGTGGAACATAAAGTCACACTAGCTTCTGATCACAAACTGATAGGTTGGAAAAACTGGATGTACAGCTCTCCATGTATAAGCGGGATTTAATCCAGTTTAAGAAACAGAAATTATCTAAGGTGATCCTGGATTATGAACAAAACCGCGTTTACAGGTGGATTAATGGAGGACAACAAGAAGTGGATAAACCTCGTCGGAAGAATTACCGTAGATATCAACGAGGATATGATTCTACAAAGGATAATATAACCACAAGTGATTCAGATGTGCAGGATTTTACAAATGGAAAGGCTCCAAGGGCCCCTTTAGGGGTGAGAACACGCCAGCACCTTATCGATCAAGGAGACGTTTTACGAGGCGTGGACAACAGTGGTCGCGGAAGAAGACGACCGGGACGTCCCCCGCTCTTGAAGAGAAAATAATTTTCAATCTATCAAAACGGCATCCGACGGACATTGAATATCAGGTACTTTCTAAGGGTTTATCGTATGTCCCCACAGTTTCTTTTCATAATATGGATTGGGAGATTGAGAAATACAAACTCCACAGACAATTGAAACTGCATGAATTTTTTAGGGGATCTAAGGCAAAACCAATAATTGGTAAAGCATGTGATGTGCCTACTACAGTGTCTAAATTGACTATGAAATCTTTGTTTGATCCTATGTCTAATAACCATTCTATCAAAACCTTCATTAATATGGTTGATAAGGATGTTAATATGTTGAATAGAAATGTACCCAGATGTTCCAGCAATTTGAGTAGGGAGGAATTTAAAGCGCTAAAATCTTTGTCTTCATATTCTGATGTTGTTATACGACCCGCAGATAAGGGCGGGTCGATTGTTATTCAAGACCTTGACAAGTATACTGCTGAAGTGATGAGACAACTCAGTAATAAGTTGGTATACATGCGTCTTGATGTGGATCCCACTGCAAATTATAAAGGAATTTTACAGGAATGTTTGGAGGGGGCGGTACTGGAGGGCATCATTTCACAAGAATTGTGTGATGCTCTATTGCCCCAGTATCCCATTACTCCTATATTGTACACTTTACCAAAAGTGCACAAATGCTTGGACAACCCTCCTGGGCGTCCAATTATTTCGGCCCGGGGATCTTTATTTCAACCAACATCTGTATTCTTAGACACACTTTTACAACCGTGTGTCACGGGACATCCAGATCATTTGCTAGATACTACATCTTTTCTTAATAAATTGATACAATTGGGTGATATTCCACAGGAATGCTACTTGTGTAGCATAGATGTTTCAAATCTTTACACTATCATCCCTAATGACAAAGGTATTAGTGCAGTATACAGTTTGATTGATGGTAATCCTCTGTATAAGGGGCCGGTTACATCATTTGCTACTAAATTGCTGGAAATAGTTCTTACCCACAACTATTTCATTTTTGATGGGAAAACTTATTTGCAGCGCAGTGGGTGTGCGATGGGGTCGAATGTGGCCCCATCGTACGCCAATGCGTACATGATACATGCAGAACGTGACATATTTTTTTCTTCTGAGATGTCAAGCTATGTAAAATTTTACACCAGGTATATAGATGACATCTTTATTGTATGGTCCGGTTCAAAAGAACTGTTTGAGGAATTAATGGACAAACATAACCATTCAGGGAGTCCAATTAAATTAACATACAATATTGATGAATCAAAAGTAACTTTTCTTGATGTTGAGATCATCAAATGTGGGTCTAAATTAAATACGTCACTGTTCAGTAAAACCACTGATAGAAATACGACCTTACACGCTAATAGTTTTCATCCTAGATCATCTAAGTATGGTCTTCCATTTTCACAGTTTTTACGTGCTCGTCGTATTTGTAGCAGTACTGAGATGGCCTCTGAAAATATTGATGGGATGATTGTCAAGTTTTTGAAACGGGGATATAAACGAGATTTACTGGATAGAGCGAATGCTCGTGCTATGTCATTACCCCGTGAACATCTATTGCACCCTAGTGATAAAGCACAACGGTCGGAGAGATTGCCATGGGTGAATCACTATAATACTTTAAGTAAGGAGATTAATATAATCTCTAAAAAACATTGGCCCATAATAAAGAAGGATAGTGATCTTAATCTAGCAGAAACATCCCTCATGCCTTGTTACACTAGGGGTAAGAACATACGTGACTGGGTGGTTAAGACAGATATAGGACAATTAAGGGCCAAAGAACAGGATCATTTTTTAAAAACTAAAAATGGATGTTCTAAATGTTTGAACTGTCTTACCTGCAGATATTTAAGTACTGGGGACAGTTTTTTTCACCCACACAGTGGTAAGAGGTATTCTATCCGTCACCGGGTGGGCTGCACCACTACGTTTGTGGTGTATATGATCACCTATCCATGCGGTCTCAACTATGTGGGCAGAACTGATCGGACCCTTAGGGAGCGAATGGCCCTACACCGGTCGGCCATTAGGGCTGCCCTTTCAACTGGCACCAGTGACCAGCCGGTGGTACGGCATTTTTTGGAGGTGGGTCATAATTTATCAGCTCTCAGGTATATTATTATAGACCACATTCCACTATCTATTCGTGGTGGTAACCGATCGCGTAAATTGCTCCAGTGTGAGGCACGCTGGATTTATAGACTTGGCACATTGCAACCAAAAGGATTGAATGAAAATCTAGGATTACATTGTTTTTTGTAAATTAGGCAGTTATTCTTTTTCCCTGCTGTATTTTGCACCTATTTGGCAATTGAATGTATTTTGATCGTTTTGTGAGGCTATTATGGAAAAAGTTTAGTATTTATTATTTGTATTTATTATTAGTCTAATTTGTTGTTTTGGGGGGGGCATCTGTGAATAATATGCCTATACGATTTGGGGATTACATTTGTTTATTCCTCTTTGTGATTTGCTGCTATGTTCATTTTTGTTTTTAGTACTGTTGCCGGGCAACGGGGGTCGTGCTGATGACGTCACAAGTGGGCGCTCCTTAGCCGGACCCGGAAGCCGTGGCGACGCACGTGGTGTGGTGAGGGGTATATGTAAGTGTGCTGTTTATCATACATTTTGTACCTTGACAAAGATGCAATAAAGCATCGAAACGTTGGAATTATATCCTGCATATTTGCTTTATTTATACCGGAGTGCCGCCGATCTGGTGTGCATATATATATATATATATATACATATATATATACACAAACATACCCCCCCCCCTAAATCAAGAGTCTAGAACTGCCCCTGACCAGAAGATATATCGATCTGACAGGTCAACACCATCATATGTTAAGGATTTTAGACCCACATTAATACCAGTTGCTACTAATCCTATTAACAAATGCATGTTTGTCTCAATACCATGGAGACCTGTTTTACTAACTCATGAAAATTATTTTATACAGTTTTTGCATGCAAACCAATTAGTGATCTGTGGTCAGAGTTTATCTAAGAACTTCTTGGGGACGGGGTTATTCATTTTATTGTTATTGCATTGTCGAAACCGGATAATTGGGTAAGACAGAATCTGTTTGCAATCTAGAACACCTGAAAGACGCCATCTTGTGAATGGCAGCAAGACTCCATTTTAGAAAAAGAAAGCTTACACAGCGCCATCTTGCCAAAAATACATGATACCAACACACAGCACCATATTGCTAAAAAGTCGCAATTTAGCTATTCAGCACACAAAGTTGCTAAAAAGTAACACGAACAGCTTTTTAATAATCTTCCCCAACACATACCGACAGTTTTCAGCACACATAAAAATGACTTCCCAACATGATAAAATCTCACAGCACTATTTTGTAAAAAAAATAGATAGTCAGCCTTCCCTCAAACGCATGCAGACAGTGTTTAACACATAAACACTAACTTATTAGCATTTGGAATCCTATACAAAGCCCATCCTGGAGAAAATACCTATACCATAACACGACACAATATACCGTGGTGCTATGAGCATTTTTACATAAGAATATATGAGCTGGGGCAATTGTAATGTAGCCAGCTATGGAGCTACACAATTGAGTCCATCCCCACAACCAAAACAAGCACAATAAAGAGCGGGGCTCCGACTGCATTGCTGGAAACCTCCACCCTGTATGAGAACTAAATTCATTGTATAAATACATTTTGCAATTGCAGTTTAAAAACATCAGAAAAATACATGTGTGCTTATGTGTATATATATATATAATATATATATGTATGTATGTGTGTGTGTGCATGTGGCCCATCATGCATGGACTTACGTGTATAATATCACACACAGACTTATATTTGAAAACTAGCAAAATTCCCTGCAACTCATACACACAATGTTAAACAGAACACAGTCAGCTTTTTAGTGATCCTTCCCAAAATCATACTGGCATGGCCACACACACACAGATGCCCTTCCAGCTTAGTGCAGCTCGCTGAGTGCCCCACCGACCCTCAGACGCACAATGCAATTCAGTGCTGTTTCTCCCCGCATACATACATTTAAAAGCAATGGTCCCGTAATGCAAAAAGGATAATTATTACTTGGTTTAAACGCAATGTCAGTATATAAAGAAATTAATGCTTTCTGTAACTATGGCTTAGTAAATGACAATTGGACTGTGTTTGGTGCTGTACTGATCTACTCTGTTTCAACAGCGTTCTGGTGGCATTGGTGAGAAGATCAGAACATGCGGCTATGAAATATGAATGTTAAAGAGAATAACTTCTTGAAATGTTGTATGCCATAGTTTAGACTAAATTTATTATGCAGCGGGAAAGTGGACACAATCAGGTTGTTGGAGGCTGGGTTGTGTCTTTGCACTGACCTATGAATTGTACTGTAACGGAAGAAGCAAGAAGAGGAACCAATGAGAACCTGCCAACGTATTCTATTGTATTGCTTATCCCAGTACGGGTATATATGTGAGTGCTCTGAAACAAGATGCCAGTCTGCAGTGTTCCTGTTATGCTGTTCGACGGAGGTCTCATTATTGATGCCGGTATCTGGTCCCAGAGCGCACGCATATGTATTGACTGTACCTTATGACCTAATGTTTGTACAATTTATTTTGCGCTCATTGTTAGATCATAGCATGGTAACATCTGTACTTTTACCTGAATAATAATCTTTAGCACGTTGGACTGCTATTCAACTGTCTTAAAGTTTTATTAATGGTATAATTAAACACAGCGCTAATTAGCGACATCTTGTGGTTTTAGAAGGTATAGGCAGGTTTTGTCTTAGAGGTTCTAGGCAGGTGAATCTTAGAGGGTTATAGGCAGGAATGTACTAAAGGTTTATTTATGATTCAACAGTTGGGGGCTTGTAGGTTTATCACGTTATCTGATACACGGTAACACTCGGTCAGTTCTCTCTCAGCAAAAGGGTGTAGGCACCTTTTGAGAGACGCATTAGTCTTTCATTACCACAGTGTTGCTGAGAGCATACTGCCAGTTATTGTGTAGAGGAAGCGCTGATCAGAATCCAGGGACAAGAGAGGAAAAAGTTTTTTTTCCTGTGTTGATAGAACCTTATGTTTAGAGGGGTGCCGCAGTATTGAGTATGCAGCTGAGATGCATTTTTGCATACGCAGTTAAAAAGTCATTATACGGTTGTGTGGTAGTCGCATTATTGTGTATGCGACTGGTCGCAGAACAGCGTATACGTACTTCCGGTTGTGCTGCCACGTGTTTGAACAAAGCCATTGAGGTTTTTTTTTTTCTATTACCAATATCTGGGTTAACGTGTATTTTTCTGCGCAGGAAAAAAGTGTGTAACAGTGAATATTTGTTGAACAAAGTTAAGGGTATCGTATGATCCTTAAGGGCTAGGTGCAAGGGTTAGCCTAGCCACTCGGTAAGCAGCTTTACCGTTCTATACACAGTAACAGGTGTACATGTTATCTTTGTTGTAGAGAGGTGCATGAGAGTAGCCGACATACAAACTCTCATAGGTGTGGAAGTCACCTTACTAAATCTTATCCGGGTGTGGAAGTTGCCTTTTTCAATCTTATCCAGGTGTGGAAGTTGCCTTACTAAATCTTATCCAGGTGTGTGGGTGCCGCCGACTTAAATCGTCCACAGGTAAGTGAAAGTGTCTTGATTGTCTTTCACCGGCTTAAATCTTTATTGAAAAGCATAGGAGTTGTCTGAGAATGGGAGCCACGCAAACAGTAGAGATGTTAGGCAATGATGTGCTGCTAATGGAGGCGCCAATCGGATCGGCCCATCGTATCATGCATACCAAGTACGGTACTTATGCAATAAGGTATTGTGATTTATGGTTTAATATGACGAGGAAGAGTGCTAGACCGTTTCCCAGAATTGGTAGTTTTGAAAAAAATGTGTTAGACAATGTCCGGGATGACATCAGTTTGATGCGCTCCCGAGAGAAAAAGGTTAAATATTTTGAATGTTTAAAACAGTGGCAGCACGAGGGGGAAATGTGGCTGAAGAATGTACCCGCGACGCAAACAGGCATCGTGGGCACAGTCTCGGGCAATGCACCGGTGACGCATCGCTTGATAGCGCGCATGCACTGCAAGGTAGCGTCGCAGAAGGTAGTACAGATGGTTCACATGCACCACCACCGCCCTATGCGGATGGGGGTGTAGGTGGTCAATAAAAAAATACCCATAAAAATGTAACAAGCAACTTGTACCCTCTCTTAAGCAATTATAAAGAAAATGTTCATGATGCGGATGATGAGCCTATTGTAATGTCTGCCATTTCCCATGCTGTGCAGATGATAGATGCTGCATCACCACAATCACGAGTGGTGCCGCCATCTCCATCGGTAACAGCAAGGGAAGTGTTAATGCCCTCTGCACCCGTAGAGGAAGTTGTTCATACCATACGCAGCAGCAGCAGACTAAAGCCCCAGCCAGGTAACCAGATCATAGGTAGCAGCGCTACCGGTCTGCATCCCATTCGGACAATAACTGTTCCAAATGGAAATGCATACGCAAACGGTATAGTGCCCATGAGGGAAGTAGTAATGCATTGTCCTTGGACAAGAGCAGAACTAAATTCCATCATAAATGATTTCCCCGATCCCAAAAAGGAATTAGCCAAATGTCAAAGATTTTTGAGGAATTTGGGTAGTTCATATGAACCCACTAATAAAGATTGGCGTGTGGTGTTAAGGGCCTGTCTGCCACGCAATACCGACGTGACAAAATTTATCACGGATTGTGTATTGGATGATGATGTTCCCTTAACAGACCAAGAAAACCAAGGTAACATTTCCCACATTGTAACTCAATTGGGTATATATTTTCCAGTAGTAGTTAACTGGAACAAAATTTTCACCTTTAAGCAGAAAGAGAGTGAGACTGCAGAAGATTACTGCGATCGGGCTCGGCAGGCTATCACCCAGTACACTGGGATAGAGGATATTAAAGATAGCACTCACCACAGGGGGATGATAGTTACGGTACTTGTGGACAGTCTGAAAGAGAGTTTAAAAACTCGGGTTCAGACCTCACAGCCTGGCTGGCGGGGACTTACAATAGATACCCTCATAGAAACCGCCATTGAACATGATAAGAACATTTCCAAAAAGAGAGAAGCCCAGAGCGAGAAACTAATGGCTGTCAGTATACAAGCTCTGGAGGGAATGACGGTAACATCACAGCCAACAGACAAACTAGCACTTGCACACACACTCACTTCTGAACAAGTATGTGCTCTCACTAACCCCACTCAACAACAAACACAACTCTATCCCACTAACCCGATGCAACCACAGGTCCCAGGCTATCCACCAACTTCTTATCCCCCACAATACACTTACCCTCCCTATCCTTACCCATATCCACCACCTTTACCCTCTGCGCAAACCTCACAACACCACATGTCTTCACCCGAAACACTAACCTGTTTTAACTGTAAACAAACAGGACACTTAAGTAGAAACTGTACAGTAAAAGGAGTAGGGATCCCACATCAGGGAATACCTAGATATCCCCATAAGGGATATGCACAGAGGCCAGCAAATGTTCAGCAGGCACCAGCTCCAATTGTAGCCGTAAATGCGTTATTGGAGAATGGTAGCCAACGCTAGGGGACAGGTCATAACTGTAGTCTACAGATGGTCAGGTTAACGTGAAGTACTAGGGAAGAACCGGTTATGATGGTTGATGTAGCTGGTACTGAATATCCTTTTCTTGTAGACACAGGGGCGACCAGGTCGGTGCTAAAATATCCCGTTAATTTGCAGGTGACCAACGAGACAGTACCAACCATGGGTGTAACAGGTAAAGTGGAACATTATCCTTTAACAAAGTCCACAGAGGTTACTATTGGGGCGTTGCATACCAGGCATTCTTTTCTCCTGGCTGCTGCGGCTCCTACTGACCTACTGGACAGAGACTTGTTATGTAAGATTGGATGTGTTATATATTGCATCCCTGATGGTGTATTTTTAGATATCCCAGAGAGAATGGAATACGAGGTGCGGGATATGTTAGACACTCCTCAAAGGATAATGTATCACTCTACAGTTTTAAATGAAACTCCATCACAGGTAGATGAAATGTTGTCCCTAATTCCAGATTCCCTTTGGACTAAAGATGGACAGGACACTGGATTAATGGCAAACGTAAGCCCTGTAATGGTAAATTTAAAAAGCGGAAGGCAAGTCCCAAAAATTCCCCAATACCCACTAAAACAGGAGGTAGAGTTAGGGGTGTATCCCATAATTGAGCGGTTATTGCAGCAGGGAATTTTAGTCCGTACAGCAAGTGTAGCCAACAGTCCCATTTTTCCAGTGAAGAAGGCTGGTGGGAGGGGTTATAGGCTGGTACAAGACCTTAGAGGGGTTAATAAGGTGGTCACATCTGCATTCGTAGTGCCGTATCCAGCTGTCATCCTTATGCAAATTCCACCAAATGCAACCCATTTCACTGTCATTGATCTTTGTTCTGCTTTCTTCTCTGTACCTCTTCATCCTGTCAGTACCTATTTGCATTCACATAGAGGGGTGTACAATACACATGGACACGATTACCCCAGGGTTTCATAGACAGCCCCAGTATCTTTTCCCAGGCATTACATGATTGTTTACAGTCTTTTCAACCCGCCAATGGATCTGTTCTAATTCAATATGTAGACGATTTATTGCTATGTTCTGACTCGTTTATGTCATGTTTGAATACTAAACTTTTGTTGCTTTATCTCTCGCAAACAGGACACAAGGTTGCTAAGGACAAACTACAGCCATGCCAATCCAGAGTTAAAAACTTGGGACACTGCCTAAACCAGGGGCTGCGACATCTCACTACAGATAGAATCCAGGCTATACAAAACATGACACTGCCACGTAACCAACAGCAAATCCGTACCTTCTTGGGAATATGTGGATATTGTAGAATGTGGATCCCAGGTTTTTCTATTTTGGCCTTACCTTTACAGGAATTTGTCTCTTCCTCAAAGCCCGATCGTGTCATACACACTGAGGAATCAGAGCAGGCTTTCCTTAATCTTAAGGATAGTCTGACTAAAGCTCCTGCATTGGGGATACCCTATTATGAAAAACCTTTTGATTTGTATTGTACGGAAGCTGATGGTTGTGCTGCATGTGTCCTTACACAAAAACATGGGGATGCCAGTAGGCCCGTAGCATATTACAGTGCACAATTGGACACTGTGGTGAGATCACTCCCAACCTGTTTGAGAAGTGTAGCAGCAACGGCTCTATTGGTCAGCAAAAGTGAGGATGTGGTATTGGGCCATGATATGATTGTCTATACCCCACATGCTGTGTCTGCCCTGTTGAACTGTGCCCAAACCAGACACGTATCCTCAGCTAGATTCACCAAATGGGAACTAGCTCTAATAGCACCCTCAAACATCACTATAAAGTGGTGTAATACGTTAAATCCAGCAATGTACTTACCGTATGTGCATACGAATGCACAAAGGGTGGAGGATGAGTCTCTGGTAGAAAGTGAGTTTTGCAAAGGTATTGATAGGCATGATTGTATGGATTATCTTAACCAGACATTTACCGCTAGACCTGACATACGTGACATACCTATAGAGAATGCAGATGTGACATTTTACACGGATGGGAGTTGCCATAGACAAATGGACACAGGTGAGTTATGTACAGGTTATGCTGTTGTAAATGACACAGACATCATAGAAGCTGAACCTCTTGGTCCTCCTCACTCTGCCCTGAGAAGAGCGTGTGAATTGGCAGCAGGCAAATCTGCCAACATTTACACTGATTCTAGGTATGTGTTCGGGGTGGTTCATGATTTCGGAGCTCTATGGTGTCTGAGAAATTTGATGACAGCAGCAGGCACATCAGTCGCACATTCCAGACACATAAAAGGATTATTAAAAGCAATTCAGTTGCCCAAAATGGTAGCAGTAATAAAGTGTAAAGCCCACACGTGAGGAAGATCCAGTATCATTGGGCAACAACAGGGTGGATGAAGCTGCCAAGTGGGCAGCAGGTTTAAAAACAAATGTACCCATTGAACAAGTAATGGTTTTCCAAACAGTTGACATGCAGAAATTAATTGAGATGCAAAATTTGTGTTCTACCCAAGAGAAAGCAACCTGGAAGTCTAAGGGATGTGGACTCTGGAGGGTCCGACAAGGTAAGCCGGTGGCACCTAAGGTGTATTACCCAAGCCTGGCAGAGGTAGCGCACGGACTGACTCACTTGGGAAAACAAGGTATGTGTAAGTTAGTGAAGGCATATTGGTGCGCACCGGGTTTTTCTTCACAAGCAGAAAAGAGAGCAATGTCCTGTCTGACCTGTTTGAGGAAGAACATAGGGAAAACGATCCCTACCGAACCATCCCACATTCCCCCGACTGACGGTCCTTTCCAGGTAATACAAATTGATTTCATCCAATTACCACCCTGCAGGAATCTCAAGCATGTGTTAGTTTGTACCGATGTATTTTCTAATTGGGTAGAGGCATACCCAGCGGCCACTAATACTGCTGTATTCACTGCTAAAAAGATTGTACAGGAATTTGTATGCAGGTATGGTATCCCTAGAATGAATGAAAGTGATAGGGGTACCCATTTCACCGGGGACGTCTTCCAGATAATGTGTAAATTGATGGGTATTGAAAGCAAACTCCACACCCCATATCGACCCCAAGCCAGTGCCAAGGTGGAGAGTGTGAACGGCACTATTAAAAACAAATTAAGTAAGATCATGGCTGAGACAGGACTAGCATGGCCAGAAGCACTACCTTTGGTCCTACATAGCATAAGGACCACTCCTAGGCCTCCACTTAATCTGTCCCCATTTGAAATACTGTTTGGTAGACAACCTCATTTAATTATAAGCCCACAGGAAGACCTGAAGAGTAACAGCGAGGTCACTGTTAAGTATCTTATAACAATGAGCAAACAGTTGCAGCAACAACAGCAGACATTGAAATTGTTGTCACCCGATATGCCAGAGATAAACTGTCATGATGTAAAACCTGGAGAATATGTTATGATCCAAATTTTTTTATGCTCAGGTTGCCTAATAGATCGATGGGAGGGGCCGTACCAGGTGCTATTGACGAGTGCCACATCCTTGAAGGTGGCCAAGAGAGATACCTGGGTCCATGCCACTCACTGCAGAAAGGTTAATCAACCGGTGGAGAAGCAGGGCAGAGTTGAAGCAGATAATGAGGATCTGGCAATTGCGAACCTGTTCAGGGAAAATTAAAAGGTGACAGTGAGAAACCTGAGCTAAAAGAAAATCGTAGATCAGTGTCACAGCAAAAGAACCGTTCTGCTGTGTTCATGTGTGTACTCTTCTTTCAGAATTTCCATCATGATTGGTTTAGCTGGTGATTCCTGGTTCTTGTGACGGAGGATAGATGGAGGAGGCGGGAGCTGATGCTGGTGTAATGGAGTGAAATCGAGAGGAGGAGTGCTATACCAAATCAGGGGAGTGCCGGGCCAATTTCAGTACAGTAAATTGTTGTGAAAATATGAATAACAATACTAAGCAAGAACTGTAACTTATGATGTAGTGTATAACAATGTAGCCTGAGTTTGAGTGGTCATGCATGGATATAACATTTATGTTGTTTTAAGTCATCTTAGGTAATGCAGTCCCAACCCCTTTCAAGGCTCCCCTTATAGGATAGGTGCATCCCCACATTTTTCCCATGATCCCTTAAGGATCCGCGGTGTGAGGGCAGTTTTATGTCCCTCCCGGAGACGCATTATCTGAATGGTTCAAATGACCACACTGTGTCATACCATAATAACATTGAACGGTATATTCTCATGCATGGCTAAACAGATTCAGAATAGGTTGTGATAGCACTTGATTGGCTATCAAAGGGTGGACTGTCGATACCGGATAATTGGGTAAGACAGAATCTGTTTGCAATGTAGAAAACCTGAAAGACGCCATCTTGTGAATGGCAGCAACACTCCATTTTAGAAAAAGAAAGCTTACACAGCGCCATCTTGCCAAAAATACATAATACCAACACACAGCACCATATTGCTAAAAAGTCGCAATTTAGCTATTCAGCACGCAAAGTTGCTAAAAAGTAACACGAACAGCTTTTTAATAATCTTCCCCAACACATACCGACAGTTTTCAGCACACATAAAAATGACTTCCCAACATGATAAAATCTCACAGCACTATTTTGTAAAAAAAATAGATAGTCAGCATTCCCTCAAACGCATGCAGACAGTGTTTGTGCATGTGGCCCATCATGCATGGACTTACGTGTATAATATCACACACAGACTTATATTTGAAAAGTAGCAAAATTCCCTGCAACTCATACACACAATGTTAAACAGAACACAGTCAGCTTTTTAGTGATCTTCCCAAAATCATACTGGCATGGCCACACACACACATAGATGCCCTTCCAGCTTAGTGCTGCTCGCTGAGTGCCCCACCGACCCTCAGACGCACAATGCAATTCAGTGCTGTTTCTCCCCGCATACATACATTTAAAAGCAATGGTCCCATAATGCAAAAAGGATAATTATTACTTGGTTTAAACGCAATGTCAGTATATAAAGAAATTAATGTTTTCTGTAACTATGGCTTAGTAAATGACAATTGGACTGTGTTTGGTGCTGTACTGATCTACTCTGTTTCAACAGCGTTCCGGTGGCATTGGTGAGAAGATCAGAATATGCGGCTATGAAATATGAATGTTAGAGAGAATAACTTCTTGAAATGTTGTATGCCATAGTTTAGACTAGATTTATTATGCAGCGGGAAAGTGGACACAATCAGGTTGTTGGAGGCTGGGTTGTGTCTTTGCACTGACCTATGAATTGTACCGTAACCGAAGAAGCAAGAAGAGGAACCAATGAGAACCCAGTACGGGTATATATGTGAGTGCTCTGAAACAAGATGCCAGTCTGCAGTGTTCCTGTTATGCTGTTCGACGGAGGTCTCATTATTGATGCCGGTATCTGGTCCCAGAGCGCATGCATATGTATTGACTGTACCTTATGACCTAATGTTTGTACAATTTATTTTGCGCTCATTGTTAGATCATAGCGTGGTAACATCTGTACTTTTACCTGAATAATAATCTTTAGTGCATTGGACCGCTATTCAACTGTCTTATTATTAATGGTATAATTAAACACAGCGCTAATTAGCGACATCTTGTGGTTTTAGAAGGTATAGGCAGGTTTTGTCTTAGAGGTTCTAGGCAGGTGAATCTTAGAGGTTTATAGGCAGGAATGTACTAAAGGTTTATTTACGATTCAACAGCATGTACTTAATTGCATTGGTGGGTGGTATGCAAGACACCTTGGTGATTACTTACTAAAGGTTGATTTTGGGTTTTCGAAACTGACTAAACTACCGACTGTAGAACATCGGGCCAACAATCAATTATTTAACACAGACCAAATAGTATCTGCAGACTTATTAATGGTTGGTTTTAAAATTGACCAAAATCTGACAGTAAAATTACTGCAAACAATCCAGCCCCCCCCCCCCAATAGCCCTAGGTGAGTTTGAAAATAGCACTATACAGATCACTATGATCTGTGCAGGCTTCATTATGTGTAGAACTGCAGAAATAGTTACATTAAAAAAAAGTGTGGACCCCTCCCTTCCCCATATCGTAACCAGCCCCGGACCTCTCAGCCTGGGTAGGTGTTGGAAAATTGATTGTGTGAGGTTCCCCAAAACCAGTACCAGGCTGAACCAGCCAGGTGGAGAATGCTATAGCAGAGAGACACACAAGATAACCACAAGACTCAGACACCGACTCTTGTAATATTTTATTACAAAAAAACACCACACATCTCAAATAAATCAATTACATACTTAACAAATCCTTGGATGGGCTCCTCTTATATCCAAGCAAGCATCCAATGGTATTGGTAAATAACAATATTAACATTCCTCATTTTGCATTGTGTTCAGTGACACCCCCAGCATTGACTGTCTGAGAGAGGACACTGCCATAGAAACCATTCCCCTGATCATTATAAACACTGATGGTTTTATAGCAATGGTGACCCCTTTTAATGGACAACCCTATGTAGGAGTAACATAGTACAAGAAGTGGTCGTGTGTGTTTGTTTCAATCAATTGTTAACAAAATATTATGTTTCCTGTCCCAGGTGTGGACAAAAGGTTAGCTCCTGAACACTGATAAACTGGTATGCAATCGGGAAGCTGACTGCCTAAATACCGGCAGCCGGCTTCCCGACTGTCATATCCCGGCAAGGGTGAAATGCCGGGCATCTACATCTAGATGCCCATTTCCCCGACGCCGGGAGACCGGCGCCCGGCATCCCGATCGTAGTGATGCCGGTCGCCGCGAGCGGACAGCCGTGGGGGGGGAGGGTTAGGTTTAGGGCTCCTGGGGGGGACTTAGGGTTAGGCACCCCCCGGGAGGGTCAGGGTTAGGCTAGGGGGAGGGAGGGTTAGGGTTAGGCACCCGGGGGGGGGGGATTTAGGGTTAGGCACTCTAATTGTTAGGTTAGACAATACTTACCTATCCATGATCGGGATTTCCAGCGCTGTCGGGCTTCTGCTGCCGGGATCTCTGCTGATGTCGGGCTGCCGCTGCCGGCCGGCGGTATTTCATACCAATTCCGATAAACTAATGAAGGTGGCCACATGACTATTGTGGTAGGGGATTGCCTGTTAAACAAACACATTATATCTAGTTATATATTTATAAATTTAGTCTTTAGTTAGTTATATAGTTAGTCAATTTATATATCATTTTATATGTATATAATATGTATTTACATGTATATAATTAATCATATTAAAACACATGTGTGGATATTTTTGCCATGGTCGCATGCCATGGTCGCCATGGTGGCAGGGCTGGTGCTAGACTTCTAGGCACCCTAGGCAAAACTTATGCCCTTGGCCGCCCCCCCCATACTCATTTAGCCTCTCAGGTGAAAATGACTTTGCGCAGGTGGAGTGGCGGATAACTTTTCTGTTAAAAAATTATATATATATATATATATATATATATATATATAGACAATGAAAATGGCCCGGCACTCCTGTATATGAAGTCAATTGGCCCAGGTGCCCTCTGTGAAAATGATCCAGACAACGAAAAGAACAGCAGCTGTTCTTTTTGTTGTATGTATATATATATATATATATAGATATATAGATATAAAAAAAAAAAGTATCCGACACTCCACCTGTGAAAAGTCATTTTCACCTGAGGGGCTAAATGAGTACGAAGAGGGGGGCACAGGAAGAAGTATGTACACGTTATATACACACACATATATATATACACACACACAGCATCAGGGGCATGACAAGAACTTTTTGGGCCCCATAGCAACATTTTTTAGGTCCCCCCTAACTTAGGTCTTACACAATGCCCACAGTAATAGTTCCCCTAAAACACTAAATGCCCTCTTGTAATGGTGCCCCTTATGGAGGTCTCTTCCACCCAGTACACCTCCGAGTAGCTGTCATTTACCATCCCCCTGGCCCTCCTTCCAAGTTCCTTGACAACTTTGCTTCCTGGCTCCCTCACTTTCTCTCCTCTGACCTTCCCTCCATTATCCTAGGTGACTTCAATATTCCAATTGATATCCCCACAGAATCTTCTGCCTCCAAACTCCTCACCCTCACATCTTCATTTGGCCTCTCCCAAAGGACCTCCTCACCCTCCCATGTGAGTGGCCATTTGCTTGATCTGGTCTTCACTCACTGTTACGATATTTCTGATTACTCCAATTCCCCATCTCTGACCATCACCTTCTCTCTTTTAACCTATCGCTCTCTCCATCCCATCCTCTAGCTCCAAAAGCCACCATCACAAAGTGTAACATTGAGGCTATCGACATAGTTTCCTTTTCTTCCCTGCTTGACTCGCTTCTCTCCCCTATTTTCTCTCTCTCCTGCCCTGAACAAGCCACTTCCCTATACAATGCCTCCCTTACTTCTGCTCTGGACTCTGTTGAACTGGAAATCACTACTCATACTCACAGATCTACTTCTCAACCCTGACATTCCAAATGTACCAAATACCTGCAAAAGTGTTCACGAACTGCCGCGCGACAGTAGAGAAGATCACGCTCTAAGGCAGATTTTCTCAATTTCAAATTTATGCTCTCATCCTATAGTGCTGCTTTTTCCCTCTCTAAACAGTCATATATCAAGAACTTCATCTCCTCTCAGTCCTCTAATCCCAGCGTCTCTTCACCTCTTTCAACTCCCTCCTTCGCCCACCCACTCCTTGTCTCCCCTCCTTGCTCTCTGCCCTTGACTTTGCTACCTTCTTTACATCTAAAATTGATTCCATACATCAGGACATCATATCCAACCAGTCCCCCAGCTCTCCACCTCCTCCTTTCCCAGATCGCCCCTCCCCATCAACTTGACCAACTCTAACATCCTTCTCCCCTGTATCTGGAGAGGAAGTCATGGCCCTCATCCGGTCCACCCCCCCTTCCACTTCCCCCCTTGATCCTATCCCCTCCTGCCTCCTCCGCTATCTCTCTCCTTCTGCCTGCTCCCATCTTGCCCACCTCATTAACCTTTTCCTCTCATCAGGCACTGTTCCTTCTGCATTCAAGCATGCCCTTGTCTCCCTCATTTTTAAAAAACCTACCCTTGATTGTAACCTTGTCTTTAACTACCGACCCATCTCTCTCCTCCATTTTGCCTCCATCCTTGAGCGGATTGTCTACAACCGCCTTACTGCTTTTCTTTCCTCCCACTCCCTCCTTGACCCTTTTCAGTCTAGCTTCCATTCTCTCCACTCCACTGAAAACTGCCCTCACGAAAGTCATCAACGACCTTGCTGCCAAATCCAAAGGCCACTACTCTCTGCTCATTCTCCTTGATCTCTCTGCTGCTTTCAACACTGTGGACCACCCTCTCCTGCCACATATCCTTCACTCCCTTGGTCTACGTGACACTGTCCTCTCCTGGCTGTCCTCCTACCTCTCTGACCAATCTTTCTCAGTTTCCTCTCATGACTTCTCTTCCCCCCCACAGCCTCTTACAGTAGGTATTCCCCAAGGTTCTGTTCTTGGTCCTCTCCTATTCTCCCTCTATACTTCCTTTCTAGGTGAACTCATCAGCTCTTTTGACCTCCATTATCATCTCTATGCTGATGATACTCAAATCTACCTTTCCTCCCCTGATCTCTCCGCCTCTCTTCTGACTCCTATCTCCAACTGTCTCTCTGCTATCTCTTCCTGGATGTCCAAGCGATTTCTTAAACTTAACTTGTCTAAGACAGAGCTGATCGTTTTCCCACCCTACCACATAACTTCACTTCCCACTATTTCTTTATCAATTGATGGCATAACTAAATCATCTAGCCCCAAAGTGCACTGTCTTGGAGTTATCCTGGACTCATTCCTCTCCTTCAAACAATATATCCATAACCTTTCACAGTACTGTCATTTCCATCTCAAAAATATTTCCAAGAACAGACCCTAACTCAACCAGGATGCTACTAAAAACCTCATACACTCACTGGTCATCTCCAGATTGGACTACTCTAACCTCCTCCTATCTGGCCTACCCAAATCCCATCTCTCTCCTCTCCTGTCTGTCCTAAATGCTGCGGCACAGCTTATCTTCCTTTCCAAATGCTCTACATCTACCTCCCCTCGCCTACAAGCCCTCCACTGGCTCCCCTTCCCTTTCAGAACTCAATTTAAGGTTCTCACGCTCGCTTACAAAGCCCTCACCCAATCTTCTCCCATTTACATCTCTGATCTCATCTCCCTTCACTCTTCTGTCCGGTCTCTTTGTCAACTAATGCATGCCGTCTTTCATGCCAACTGATTACTTCCTCCCAGTGATGCCTGCAAGATTTTTCCCACCTTTGGAACTCTCTCCCACTCCCCTTCAGACTCTCCGCCTCTTTGCAATCCTTCAACAACTCTCAATGCCCACTACTTCATCAAAGCCTTCCAGCTATCATTCTAACTCGCTGCTACTTGCTCCTTCCTCCCCATCTACCCCATCTGTGTAAAATCTGTTTGTCTGCCTCTCCCTTTTAGAATGTAAGCTCTTATGAACAGGGCCCTCTACCCTCTTGTGCTTCTCCCTACTTTAGTTTCATCTACTTCTTACTTACCACTAGGGCACCTAACACTTGGTTGCTTATGCTCTGTTGCTTATCTGGGTGTTATGGTCGCTAATGTAGCAATGTATATTAGCCATATCCTGTATTGTATTGTTCTGTAAGTCACTGGTTAAAAATTTGTTTTTGTACTTTGTAAGGCACTGCGGAACACTTGTGGCGCAATATAAATATATAATAATAATAAATAACACACAGATGTTCTTGTAAAACTAGTAAAATGTTTCATCCAAAATATTTTATGTATTATCATAATTAAAAAATAATTTGGACAGGCGTCATCATGGTATGGCAAACTAAATGTGACCAGCTCGTCTATAGCAGCAATTCTCTTGGTCTTGTTGCTGTAATGTGGACTTTTGACACACCATAAACACTCATGGGTGCGATAGCGCTCTAGGAATCCCATCACAAATTGACGTTCTCGATTACTTGACATTTCTGTGGAAAAACAGAACATAAACTATTTTAATACATATTTTTAATGTTTAACCTCTAGGGTTATGTTAGATAATTATTTTATTTTTAATGTGTTCAAGTCAACTTATTCTGTTTTTAATGTGTTCAAGTCAATTTAGTTTGTTTTTAATGTGTTAATAAAAAAATAAAAAAACAGTGTCTGTACATTTTCAAAGTACATTAATATGCACCATTGAGTAGCTGTTACATTTGAAAATAGCTGTGCCAGGGGTATAAACATTGGTGTTCCAGGGGTATAAACATTTATGTGCCATGGGTATAAATATTGGTGTGCCAGGGGTATAAACATTCATGTGCCAGGGGTATGAACATTGATGTGCCAGGAGAATGAACATTGGTGTGCCGGGGGTATAACCATTGGTGTGCCAGGGGTATAACCATTGGTGTGCCAGGGGTATAAACATTGATAACCCAGGGGTATAAACATTGGTGTGCCATCGGTATAAACATTGGTGTGCCAGGGGTATAAACATAGCTGTTCCAGGGGTTGGCAGGGTGTACAATGAGATTGTACTGTATAGTACAGGCGATGTATATACTCAATTCTTCAATAGTCAACAGCTCACCACAGACGATCACCACGAAGTAGCTTCCTGGCCTTTTCTCCAATGTTATCTGTCACAAAATGGAGGAGGGGAGTGGCCAGGGATTTTCCAAAATGTCATACATCATACATTGGATCTTTCGACAAGCAAAACAGCATACGATGTGTGTCACATCGTACACGATTGGTCTAAATCTCACTGCAGGTTAATCTGACCTACAATGCTGATTCACGATGCCAGGGATGCGCATCGGCATCATAATCATCTAGAGAACGCAATTTTTTACATGATTGGTCATTACAAATGATTGAAATCGGCCAAATCGTGTAAAAGATATCGTACCGTGTATGGACCGCTTAACACTCTTTTACACTTCACCTTTCTCACTAGAGTGATGCCCTGGGGTGGCTCAGCTGGGCTTGTTTGGGGGTGTCCTGCACTCTGGACCCCAGTATGTTAGGGACCTACCCTAAGAGGTTACCTTGACGTGGTGGGTAGGCCCATAACCTTGGCCATGATTATGCTAAAACCTCTATTTATAGCAACATTTTATTGCAAAATGTATTATATGTAATTAGTAATGTTGGAGTTGTGCACTTGTAATTTTTTCTTTTGCGTCTGCAACATTAGTCTCAACAGGTAGCACCTCCCATTATTTATATTCAGGGTGTGCAGGTATACAGGTTCAGAAAACAGTAACAAACTCCAATGACAGATTGGGATATCTGGTGATATTGAAATTCATCTGTCACAAGCGTGGAATTTAGGAGCTGTGTTCCCGGACTGGGCCTTGGATCTGTATTATTTGGCGCAGACGCTCGCTGGAGGAGGCTTGGCTTAATGAAGTTTCTCCGCATGAGAGGGTGCAGCGAACTGACAGGAGTTTGAGGAATGCGGCAGTAACGAGATAGCTAGGAAGCTATGTGGAGCGGCTGGATAGCCTTGGGTAGATGTTGGTAGCTGAGTGGCTACGTGGAGCGGCTGGTTAGCCGTGGGTAGATGTTGGTAGCTGAGTGGCTACGTGGAGTGGCTGGATAGCCGTGGGTAGACGTTGGTAGCTGAGTGGCTATGTGGAGCGGCTGGATAGCCGTGGGTAGACGTTGGTAGCTGAGCGGCTACGTGGAGCGGCTGGATAGCCGTGGGTAGACGTTGGTAGCTGAGCGGCTACGTGGAGCGGCTGGATAGCCGTGGGTAGACGTTGGTAGCTGACTGGCTACGTGGAGCGGCTGGAGCGCAGTGGGAAGGCTACTTAGCTAAACTAAGAAACTAGTTGCACTGGCAACTTGTGTGAGCATTGGGGATCCTTTTATAGTGGACACTGGGAGCTGACAGGCTGAGAGAGGAGAAGGCTCCTCATTGGTGGTAGTGGGGTCACATGGGCAATCCAAGATGGCCGCGCCCATGGACCGGAGGACAGCGCTTCCTGGAGGTAGTCAGCGGTGAGCAGGAGCCGGCGTGGGAGCAGCACAGCAGCGGGACCCTCCAGAGGACAACAGCGGAGACTGCCTTGGGAGAAGAGGAAGGAGCATACAGCGCGGGAGCCGGAAGACAGCGCGGGTCAGCGCCCACACAGGTAAGCGACGGGGTCTGATTCTGGGGTCTCCAGGCCGGCGTGTGACAGTACCCCCTTCTTCAAGAGTGGCCACCGGACACTTCCTTGGTTTATGAGGAAATTTCACATGGAACGCTTTGACCAGACGGGGTGCATGGACATCGGAGGCATTTATCCAGATTCGTTCCTCCGGACCATAATTCTTCCAGTCGATAAGGTATTGAAGACGGTTGTATCGACAACGGGAATCTAAGATTCTGTCAACTTTGAACTCCTCTCCCTGCTGTGTTTGAACACTAGAAGCTTTAGGCAGGACCTTCTGAAATCGGTTTAAGACTAGTGGTTTTAAAAGAGAAATATTGAAGGAACTTGGAATGCGAAGAAATGGAGGAAGCTTTAACTTGTAAGCCACAGGATTCAAGACTTTGATGATTGGGAATGGACCAATGAATCGCGGAGCAAATTTCATCGAGGGTACTCGGGGTCTTAGGTTTCGGGTAGAGAGCCAGACCATATCCCCAGGTCGGAAATTTGGAACCGCTCGTCTTTGGCGGTCAGCAAATCTCTTGTACTGGGCTGACATTTTAGTCAGAGAGGAACGAACCTTTTCCCAGATGTTGGAGAATCGTTGAAGGGACATTTTGGCCGCAGGCACATCTAATGTGGGAAGAGGGAAATCTGGCACTCGAGGATGTTGACCAAAAACTGTAAAAAAAGGAGTTGAGCTGGTGGATGTGTGATAATGATTATTGTGGGCAAATTCGGCCCAAGGAAGAAGTTCAATCCAGTCATCTTGGGAGGAGACAAAAGTGCGCAGGAACTGTTCCAGGTCTTGATTGACCCTTTCGGTCTGACCATTGGTCTGGGGATGATAAGCGGTAGAAAATTTGAGTTTTACCTGAAGGGCTGAGCAGAGTGACCTCCAGAACTTCGCTACGAACTGTACTCCCCTGTCGGAGATGATCTCTTGAGGAAGGCCGTGGAGCTTGAAGATCTCCTTTATAAAGCTCTGGGCGAGTAGAGGTGCAGACGGAAGCCCAGTAAGTGGTACGAAATGAGCCATTTTAGAAAAACGATCCACGATAACCCAAATTGTGTTGTGGCCCTGAGATGGAGGAAGATCAGAGATGAAATCCATAGATAGGTGAGTCCATGGCTTAGATGGAATTGCAAGAGGTTGGAGTTGACCGTGTGGAACCCGCCGAGGTATCTTGTGTTGGGCACATTTGATGCATGAAGACACATAAGACCTGACGTCCTTTTTCATCGAAGACCACCAATAGGACCGCTGGATAAATTCTAGGGTTTTATCCATACCCAGGTGACCAGAGAACCGGGAAGCATGAGCCCAATGCAGTAACCTCTTGCGGAGTTCCGGAGCGACGAAAGTCTTCCCAACCGGGGGTATAGAAGATAATTGGGTAGAGGCGAAGGAAGCGGAATTCAAGATTGGTTGGGGCTGTTCCATGGGTAGATCAGGGTTGCTCGTCATGGAACGGGAGAGTGCGTCGGCTTTGAGGTTTTGTGAACCGGGGCGATAGGAGACTTTGAAGTTAAATCTGGAGAAAAACATTGCCCACCGGGCATGACGAGGGTTCAAGCAATTTGCAGATTTAAGATAAAGGAGGTTCTTATGGTCAGTAAAAATGGTAATGGGGTAATGAGCTCCTTCTAGAAGATATCGCCATTCTTCGAGGGCTAGTTTCATGGCGAGTAACTCTTGATCTCCAATGGTGTAGTTCTTCTCTGCAGGCAAAAACTTCCGGGAAAAGAAACCACAGGGATGAAGTTTTTCATCTTTAAATCGCTGGGAGAGCACTGCACCAACACCTTCAGAGGATGCGTCCACCTCCAGGATAAAGGGCCGGGTGGAGTCTGGTTGCTTTAAGATGGGAGCGGAGATGAAGGCTTGCTTAAGAAGTTGAAATGCAGAGGTAGCTTCGACGGGCCATATAGTTGGATCTGCTCCCTTTCGGGTGAGGGCTGTAATCAGAGCTACCAGAGTCGAGAAACCTTTTACAAACTTGCGATAGTAATTGGCAAATCCTAGGAATCTTTGTATGGATTTTAAGGAAGAAGGAAGAGACCAATCAAGAATGGCTTGTAGTTTTGACGAATCCATTTGGAGGCCTGTTCCGGAGATAATGTATCCCAGGAATGGTACACTTGAGACCTCAAACAGACACTTCTCTAATTTGCAAAACAGTTGATTGGACCGCAACCTCAGAAGGACTTGTTTGACCTGGTCTCGATGAGTTTGGAGGTCTTGAGAAAAAATCAAAATGTCGTCTAAGTAAACGACCACACACTTGTACAAGAGGTCCCGGAAGATTTCATTGACGAAAAACTGGAAGACGGCCGGAGCATTACAGAGGCCGAAGGGCATAACGAGATACTCGTAGTGCCCATCCCTGGTGTTGAAGGCCGTTTTCCATTCATCGCCTGGACGGATACGAATTAAATTATAGGCTCCTCTTAGGTCGAGTTTGGAAAAAACTGTGGCTCCCTTGACTCTATCAAATAACTCTGTAATGAGAGGAAGAGGGTAGCGATTCTTAATAGTTATTTCATTAAGACCCCGGTAGTCAATACACGGGCGCAAGCCACCATCTTTTTTTTTTACAAAGAAAAATCCAGCCCCTGCTGGAGACGTGGAAGGTCGAATGAAGCCTTTATTTAAGTTTTCCGTAATGTACTCCGACATGGCCTGAGTCTCAGGGAGAGATAGAGGACAGGTTCGGCCCCTAGGAGGATTCTTCCCGGGAATCAGATCTATGGGACAGTCCCAATCACGATGGGGAGGTAACAGGTCTGCGCTCTGTTTGCTAAAGACGTCCTGAAACCCATCGTAGGCTTTGGGCAGGTCTGTAGAATCCCGTACAATGGAAGATCTGATAGGTAATACCCGCTGAAGGCAATCTTTGAAGCAATTGGAACCCCAGGAGATTATTTGCATGGTGGTCCAATCGATTTGAGGTGAATGTCTCTGTAGCCAGGGTAATCCGAGGACTAAAGAATGAGAGGCTTTGGGAATCACTAGGAAGGATAGTTGTTCGGAATGGAGCACCCCAATGGTAAGTTTAAGTGGTGTTGTACGATGGGTGATGGTTCCACTAGAAATGCGACTACCATCGATGGTGGTTAAAGTGATGACTCGAGGCAACACTTCCATGGGGATTTGATGCTTCTGGACAAATTCAGTAGTGACAAAGTTCTCTGCCGCTCCGGAATCCAGGAGAGCTAACACAGCTTTGGAACCTCGAGGACACTTTAAATGAGCCTGGATGGTGGAATCAGACTTCCTTTGTGATTCAATGGCAACTCCTAACTTAACCTCTCTTTCATAAGTTAGGAGGAGGCGTTTCCCGGACGAATGGGACAAGTTTTAACTAAATGTTGAGGAGATCCGCAGTACATACAGAGGTTCTGCCTCCGCCTTTTCTGACGCTCCTCAGCTGATAAATGAGAGCGGTTGACCTGCATGGGTTCTTCGCCCAGAGGAGGAGAGGGTAAGCGGGAAACTGGACGTGGCCTTCCACGATCCAATCTGCCTCTTTCCAAGGCACGCTCCCTGTGATGGAGATCCACCTTGTTGCAGAGGGAGATTAACCCATCCAAACTGGTTGGAAGGTCACGGGAAGCTAGGTCGTCTTTGAGCCTTTCAGAAAGGCCACTCCAGAAGGCAGCGATGAGGGCACCCTCGTTCCAATTGAGTTCTGAAGCCAGAGTCTGGAACTGGACTACGTATTGGCCGACGGTCTGCTGCCCTGACGGAGGCGTAGAATATCAGCTGATGCGGAGGTGGTTCTTCCGGGTTCATCAAAGATTTTGCGAAATGTAGCAACAAATTCGGGGTAGTTGGAGAGCAGGGGATCCGACTTCTCCCAAAGGGGCGAGACCCAATCGAGTGCTTGGCCAGAGAGTAGAGAGATGATATATGCCACCCTGGTTCTGGCCGTCGGAAAGTTGGCGGATTGTAGCTCGAATTGGATTTCGCATTGATTTAAAAAACCCCTGCATAATTTGGGGTTGCCATCGAACTTGCTTGGAGGGGAGAGCTGAAGATGAGCAGGAGGTAGAACCAGAGGAGCAGGTGACACCACAGGAGGAGAGGCGGCTTGGGAGCCAGCGGGAGCGGGATGAGCCAGTAAGGACTGAATGTTGTCCAGGCATGACGACATATCTTGGATAAATTGGATCAGCTGAGCCTGAGAGGTCTCCTGTCTTTCCAGACGGGATAGTACATCCTGCGAGGCTTCTATCCCAGATCCTTGACCACTTGCCGAGTCCATCTGGCCAGTGCAAACTGTCACAAGCATGGAATTTAGGAGCTGTGTTCCTGGACTGGGCCTTGGATCTGTATTATTTGGCGCAGACGCTCGCTGGAGGAGGCTTGGCTTAATGAAGTTTCTCCACATGAGAGGGTGCAGCGAACTGACAGGAGTTTGAGGAATGCGGCAGTAACGAGATAGCTAGAAAGCTACGTGGAGCGGCTGGATAGCCTTGGGTAGATGTTGGTAGCTGAGTGGCTACGTGGAGCGGCTGGTTAGCCGTGGGTAGACGTTGGTAGCTGAGTGGCTACGTGGAGCGGCTGGATAGCCGTGGGTAGACGTTGGTAGCTGAGTGGCTACGTGGAGCGGCTGGATAGCCGTGGGTAGATGTTGGTAGCTGAGCGGCTACGTGGAGTGGCTGGATAGCCGTGGGTAGACGTTGGTAGCTGAGCGGCTACGTGGAGCGGCTGGATAGCCGTGGGTAGACGTTGGTAGCTGAGTGGCTACGTGGAGCGGCTGGATAGCCGTGGGTAGACGTTGGTAGCTGAGCGGCTACGTGGAGTGGCTGGATAGCCGTGGGTAGACGTTGGTAGCTGAGCGGCTACGTGGAGCGGCTGGATAGCCGTGGGTAGACGTTGGTAGCTGAGTGGCTACTTGGAGCGGCTGGAGCGCAGTGGGAAGGCTACTTAGCTAAACTAAGAAACTAGTTGCACTGGCAACTTGTGTGAGCATTGGGGATCCTTTTATAGTGGACACTGGGAGCTGACACACTGAGAGAGAAGGAGAAGGCTCCTCATTGGTGGTAGTGGGGTCACATGGGCAATCCAAGATGGCCACGCCCATGGACCGGAGGACAGCGCTTCCTGGAGGTAGTCAGCGGGGACCAGCGGTGAGCAGGAGCTGGCGTGGGAGCAGCACAGCAGCGGGACCCTCCAGAGGACAACAGCGGAGACTGCCTTGGGAGAAGAGGAAGGAGCGTACAGCGCGGGAGCCGGAAGACAGCGCGGGTCAGCGCCCGCACAGGTAAGCGACGGGGTCTGATTCTGGGGTCTCCAGGCCGGCGTGTGACATCATCTTTGCTTATAATGTTACAATGTAGACCTTGCACTAATGTTTTTCAAAATTGATACATACCTATTATGGGTTGTCTCTGTAGACATCTATGAGGAGTCATAGCTTATTTTATCAGCAACAATATGGCAGTTCATTTATGAGTGAAAGGCCACAATAAATATGTCCGTCTCTCTATGAATTTCAACTATATATAATTAGCCCTCATTTACTGAAAACTATATTTAGTGCCTATCCCATAATGTTGTATTTACTGTGCCATTATAATTACATCTGCTGCATGCAAGCAACTTATCACAGGGAAGGGTATAGGTGTACTGTATATAAAATGGACATGAGGTCTCCTCTTTCAATCTGCTGACAAAATCTCTGTAGTAGATGAAATGTGTAGGGGGTGGACCCAGACTCTTGGCAATGGGATGTAGTCAGCATCCCGGTGTGTGGGATACTGATGGTCAAAACACTGGCACCAAAATCCAAACAGCGTTGGGATCCTGGCTCCAGAATCCCGACTGTCAGCATCCTGAATGTAAGTATCAGCGGTTAGGGGGAGGGTTAGATTTAGGGTTAGAGGTTAGGTTCAGGCACTGGGGAGGGGTAAGGGTTAGTGGTAGGATACTTACCTAATGGTGTTAGGATTCTGACTGTTGGGATCCTACTGTTGGTATTCTGACGGGCGGAATCCCGACCACTGAGATCCCATACCCAACCCCTTGTCAACCTACTCCTCACTGCACTATTTCCAAACAGGGCCGGCCCAAGCCAATGTTTTTTGGTAAGCAGGAATAGCTTTTGATGCCCCTCAGTGGACCTTCATCCTAGCTCACTCATCCCCACCCCCACGGAGCCCCTCACAGCCCAGCACCCCTCACCACAGCCCCAGTCATCACAACCCCTCACTTCCCTCATATCCCCTCATCAGCCCCCATATCCCCTCATTACAGCCCCTCCATCACAGACCCCTTATATCCCCTCTTCACAGCCCCTCTCACTCCCCCTCATCACAGTTACCTCCATCACAGTCACCACCATCACAGCCCCCTCCATCACAGCCCCTCATGTCACCCTCATCACAGTTACTCCATCACAGACCCTCATATCCACTCTTCAAAGCCCTCAGCATAGCCCCTCTCACCCTCCCTCATCACAGTCACCTCCATCATAGTCACCTCCATCACAACACTTCCATTATACACCTCCATTACAACCCCCCTCCATCACAGCCCCTCATATCCCCTCTTCACAGCCCCTCATATGACCTTCATCACAGCCACTCCATCACAGTCCCTCATATCCTTTCTTCACAGCCCCTCCATCACAGCCCCTCATATCCTTTCTTCACAGCCCCTCCATCACAGTCACCTCCATTACCTCCATCACAGCCCCTCCATTACAGCACCCCTCCATCACAGCCCCTCCTATCACCCTAATCACAGCCACTCCATCAAAGCCCCTCATATCCCCTCTTCACAGCCCCTAACCCTAGCTCCTCTCACTCCCCCTCATCACAGTCACCTCCATTACAGTCACCTCCATCACATCCCCTCCATTACAGTCCCCCTCCATCACAGCCCCTCCATTACAGCCCCTCCATCACAGCACCCCTCCATCACAGCCCCTTACTCAGACTTACCTGCTGGCTCCAACAGTGGCAGCAGAGGACTGAAGGCAGGGAACAGGTCTGGCTGGCAGTGATGTCAGCAGGCGCCCTCCTGAGCTGCAGTGTGCTTGCGCAGGCAGCTGTGCCACAGTGATACAGTTTGCCCGGAGGCACATGACCCGTCACCCGGCCCAGCCCCCTCCCATGTATGTATCAGTGCAGCCAGCACTGCTCAGATCGGATTACCAAAGTACCGCCACTAGTTCCGCCATTGGCCCAGCGCTTAGCGCTGTGACAGCACAGCTCCATGCAGCACATACTTGCCCTCAGGGTGCCCATCGGGGACAGTGAGTATGTCCGTGACTGCCGCGGTGCCCTCCTCAGTCTCGTACTCTACACGGCCACGTACCCAGTGTATAGGTCAGGTCGGCCCTGCGTGACGGTACACTCTGGGTACATAGTTACAGGCCTAAGTGGGTGAATATGTTTTGGACAAGATGCCCCTTTAGAGCTGGAGCCCGGCGGCAGGCATCTCCATTGTCTCCCATTGTTCTGCCCCTGGGTATAGATTGCTCCTGTAAATATGATTGCCGAGTGGATGCAGAAAGACACAGTGTGGAATCCAGGTGTTTTCCTGCTATCTCACAGATCAGGAAGTACCAGTGGCATGTCAACATGACACTGAAGCAGTGTTTTCATAATAGGCGAAGGTGTAGGTGAAGGCTATAACATTTGGCCCATGGTGTTGTGGTATGGTAGCTTTGCTAAACTTAATTTACTTGAAATTTGTGAACACCACTATAACCATTGTATATTACCAACCTAATCTTGACTTCTTAAATTTACTAAATGTTGACTTGTGATCAATTTAAAACTGACCAAAACCAACCATTATTGACGTAGTTTTGATGTCTTAAAAATAGTATTTTTCACCCATCAGGTTTCAGCTTTAATTTAAATCCGACATTGATGTCAGTCATGTTTCGTCAAATAGAAGTACAAACCAATGGCAAAGCCACCCGAACAGAAGCACTGCTCAGATCGCTATGCTCTGTGCAGGCTTCATTAGGTAAAAAAGTAAACAAAGTGTACACACAAAGGCTCACCCTGCCATAATGTAAACCCAAACCCAAAATGGTCGGCTCAGGGCTGAAAATCCTTGAAAAGTCAGGTCCCCAAAAATAAAATTGGGTGTCCCTTCCCGAGGATCAGCTAGACTAGACTAAAAGCCAAGGGCTATTCCAAGCATCCCTTGTGGTGACAGAAGTGTGGCTACAAAATAGATAAAAATACTGTTCTTTACAGTGGGACTACAGGTCCCAGCAAGCCTGCCCTGGCATACTGGCACTTCGTTTTGCTGTCATATTTTGGTCAGTTTTAATACTGACCTTTAGCAAGTATCAGGGCAAATGGCTGCTTGTGGACAGTTTGCAATATCCGGTTTCTATTGTCATCTATGTCAAAGTATTGATTGATTGTCTGATGTTCTAGACCACAGGTTCTCAATCTCAGTCCTCAGGACCTCAAACAGTGCATGTTTTTCAGGTCTACTCACAGAATCACAAGTGAGTTAGAGGTGAGTGGGTTCGGATTCCAGAGATCCAAACCCACCCGAATTTAGCAGAACAGAGTCGGATCCAAGCAGGCTCGGAGAATCCCGCCTGACTCGGATCTCGAAACTGAGGCAAAACGATAGTCTAAAATCTTGCGGTTCGCGAGCTTTCATCTCTATGATCAATGTAGTATATAAGGGACCACGCGACGGACACCATTTCACTCCAGCTGTGGAGACTGAACAGGGAGGGTGGGTAGTGTAGGGCTGGGAGAGGTGCTGGTGCTGTCTGCTGTGTCCTGGGCTAGTGACTGCTGATCCATTCTGGGCTGGTGCTGTCACTGTGCTGTCTGCTGTGTCCATCTGGGCTGTCTGTGCTGTCTGCTGTGTCCTGGGCTGGTGCTGCTGATCCATTCTGGGCTGGTGTTTTTCATGTCTGCTGTGTCCATCTGGGCTGGTGCAGAACTGCAAATACATCTGGGCTGGTGCTGTGTGCATCTGGGCCAAAGTTCTGGACTCAAAAACAAAAAAAATATATATAGTCCAAAAAAAATCAATCAAAATGTCTTTTATATTTTTCTGAGTGTGTGCATGCGTGTTAGGCTTAACCGCAGTACCGCACAAGATCCAACCAGCAACGCAAGTTGCAACCTAGTGCTGCCCGACTCCAGTCATGTTTAAAAAAAAAATCAATAAAAGAGTCTTTTGTATTTTTCTGTGTGTGTGTTTGTGCGTGTTAGGCTTAACCGCAGTACCGCACAAGATCCAGCCAGCAATGCAAGTTGTAACCCAGTGCTGCCCGACTCCAGTCGTGCTAAAAAAAAAAAAATCAATAAAAGAGTCTTTTGTATTTTTATGTGTGTGTGTGCGTGCATGTTAGGCTTAACCGCAGTACCGCACAAGATCCAGCCAGCAATGCAAGTTACAACCTAGTGCTGCCCGACTCTAGTCGTGATCATTCTGTGCTCTGGGCCCAACTAATGAGTCCATCTTAAAGGACAGCATCACACTATATTCATTTTGGATTTATGTCCTAATTTGGTCCATCTCAAGGACAATCTTAAGGATAATATTTTGCAAACTTTTGCTGGATCTTGTGCATTTGATATGTATATGCCCCTGATGAAGTCCTAACGGATGAAACGCGTAGGGTTGTGAACTAGAGTCTAATATCAGCGGGGAGAAACCTGTTTTTGGAAATTTGGCCCCTAAGGGGTAACAGCAGGTTCCATTCCATCTTCTGTATTGAAGAAACTGTGTAAGCACTTTATATAATAAAACATTTTTATACATATTTCTATTAGACAGTTTTTAATAAAAATATTGTTTTGAAAAATCTAACAGTAGGCCATTGGGCCAATTTGTCTTGGGGGTCTTTCTTGGTGAGTGGGTCTTTTTTAGAAAAGTCAAATTGGAGCTAGGTCGAATTGGTCCAGTGCCATAAAGAGGAAAATTGGACTATCTTTGATTGAAAATTTCTCATTTAAGAGCCTACATTGGATATTCCTTTGGTGTGGATTTCAAACTGTGCTAAATATTTGATATTTTTATATACCATTCAATGATTGGAATATTGTTGTCATTTGCGCATATATATATATATATATATATATATATATATATCTATAGCTATATATCTCTATATCTATATATATATATATATATAAATGACAAGCTCAATCCACGGCACTCGACCATCTGGGGTGCCCTTGGTATGTGACCACACCATCTACATAAAAAATATCATACAAACTCGGCACTCACATGCTTTTCAAACTGCAACTCCTTTGAACATAGGGAATGTTGGTTCCAAAATATTGCAATAATTTGTTAAGCTGGCCACCGCTTCACGGTCATTCCCATCTAGCCAGTCCCTACACTGATTCTCAGATAAATGAACTTGATCTGCCATCTTGGCCTCAAGCTTGCATACATTTTAAACAGAAAACTGGGTCCTGCCTTAAAGAGACAGGACCACACCCAGGGCTATCAGTTAATAAGCACCTGGAAAAAGAAAAAAGTTTGTCTTACATTTGAAAAACAGGGTGCCCTAGCAAGTGTGACCACAAAATTTAAATAAACGACAGGCTCAATCCACGGCACTCGACCATCTGGGGTGCCCTTGGTATTTGACCACACCATCTACATAAAAAATATCATACAAACTCGGCACTCACATGCTTTTCAAACTGCAACTCCTTTGAACATTCCCTATGTTCAAAGGAGTTGCAGTTGGAAAAGCATGTGAGTGCCGAGTTTGTATGATATTTTAAATGTAGATGGTGTGGTCACATACCAAGAGCACCCCAGATGGTCGAGTGCCGTGGATTGAGCCTGTCGTTTATTTAAATTTTGTGGTCACACTTGCTAGGGCACCCTGTTTTTCAAATGTAAGACAAACTTTTTTCTTTTTCCAGGTGCTTATTAACTGATAGCCCTGGGTGTGGTCCTGTCTCTTTAAGGCAGGACCCAGTTTTCTGTTTAAAATGTATGCAAGCTTGAGGCCAAGATGGCAGATCAAGTTCATTTATCTGAGAATCAGTGTAGGGACTGGCTAGATGGGAATGACCGTGAAGCGGTGGCCAGCTTAACAAATTATTGCAATATTTTGGAACCAACATTCCCTACGTTCAAAGGAGTTGCAGTTTGAAAAGCATGTGAGTGCCGAGTTTGTATGATTTTATATATATATATATATATATATATATATATACATACACTAGTAGAGTCAGCCACAGTCTGCCGGCACTCAGATCAACAGGTACAATGTGCTCCGGTGCCCATTTGAATCAGATTCATTATAGTAGCGAACAAAGTGGCACTCAGAGTCAGTTTCAATGTAAGAAACGTAAGTTTCTTTGCCCTCTCCGGACTTTCGCAGGTCCCCCCCCCCCCCGGATACTTGTTCCTGGCTTAACATTGATGGAACGCAGACAGCCGGCCAATGGAACGCACGCCTGAAGTATCCATGGTGACGGCGGCCGCGGATCCAGAACTGCAGCAGAGGGCTGTTCCGGTGGGTGGTGATCTAGTGGACGGTGTGGAGCGGAAACAGGTGACATATGGTGGGGCATTTGTATGGGGTCAGTGCACATTTTATCTTTGTACTGTTATGTTTGTGGTCATGATGAAGGGGTAGTTACCCCGAAAACGTTTCACTAACATAACATCTTTTTGCATTGAAGCTGACTCTGAGTGCCATTTTCTTTGCTACTATTATAAATATACTAGTATTTATAAAAGAAGGCACTTAAAGGGGACTTTAAAATAACACTTTTCTTATGGAAAATACTTTTTGGCCCAACACATTGTCATAGTTAATGAGAGGTTCAGGAATGAGTTCCTGTTTGTTCCTGCTGAAAAATAGAGCTGTGTATATATGTGTGTGTGGGGGGGCTTACTTATGGGTGTATAATATGTGTGTGTGTGGGTTTTTTTTGGGAGGGGGGGGTTGTTTTGCTGTGAATTGTAATGCTCTTGAAGTCTTACCTTTATACTGTAGGCCATATAATCTATCAGATAAATGTTACCTCTGATTTTAGAAATAATGTCAGTAGTGTTACTGTTTGTGCTAGGGTATACTGTATATTACTCTTTGTGCTAGGGTATAGATTACTGTGTGTGCTAGTGTATAGATTACCGTGTGTGCTAGGGTATATACTGTATTGAGGCATTGATACCATCATAATGAAGGCAGGGTTTGCAGGGTAAAGTATTTGGCATAATAAGCTACATAGGGCCTGATTGAGCAATTCTTTTTATACAGCACGTGTGTATGTGTCACACTGCGCATGTGCAAAGTGAGATTACCAGCGTCGGTCGCAGTGAGGACTTGAATGCAGTGTTATTGATGGATCGGTTGTGGGAGGTAACGGGGGGATGGCGAGGCAGAAGCAGGTGTGTCTAGGGCGGCCGTTCTGGGGGGCGTATCTCAGCCTGTGACTGTGAATGTGTACACAGTGAAGGCTCTGGTGTGTGCTTACTTCTGTGACAAACATTCTGAACGACCACCGGGTTACTCAGAAGATGGATGGTATGACTGATGGTGCATGTTTGTATACAAGCAACGGTCTTCAGTCGCCGCTAGTGGCGTCTCAGTACAAACTCCTGCAGCTGCAACATTTGCATAATGCATATAGGGGAAAATAAAAGTTCATGTCAAGTCAGTAATATTATTTTTTGCACATGGAGTGGAACGGCCCCTGCATTGTATATCAGTCATTAGAATGGTTCATGTGTTGTTTATTGGTCACTAGAATAGTCTCAGCATTGGTCAGATGGGGCTGGTAGGTGATGTATCCTTAGCTCTTTTACATAAAAGTTGGTCACAAATCGCAATAGCTATTTAAACCACACCCACATTAGGCAAACCACGCCTACAACATTTTTTATTACACCCGTTTCTTTGCTGCACGCACTGGTAGAAAAGCCGGGCCATGTGTTTGTGTCTGCCTCCCAGGCTGAAAGTTGCCAGCCAGCCCCTGCACCCAAAAGGTGCAAACACAGCATAGAACCTCTTATTGGAAACTATAAGCAACAACACTTATTGGGATAAGGCCCTAATAAATATAATTTCTTATGGTGACAATCAGAAACTAAAGACCACCTGAATGTATCAATAATATACATGCAGGGACAGGAGCTCCAATAGGAGCCCAATCACGTGATGTGTAAGAAGTAAAGTGATTGTTAATACGATTACTTTACTTCAGGTTCTGACACTGGCCACACTACTGCGCATGTGCGGCCATTAGAATGAGCATGTGCTAGTGAACAGTACCAGGGAGGAATCCTTCAAATAGGAACCTGGAAGCTTTTGCGGATTGAAGCCCATAGGCACATTCTGGAGCTTAGTAAATTTGGCAACTTAGCAGCCCCCATAGAAATATGTGTACAGCTTTTGAGCTGCAGTCCGCCATAAATACATTCTAGTGATGCTTAATATTTTCATGTGTTTTCAGGGATATCCCGCAAATTTTATTTGATAAATATGCCTCTTTAAAAAACACTAGTGCTAGTGCTAGCACAAATGTTAGACAATTGTTTTGCATAACTGATATGTGTGGAAGACTAAGCAAACTCTATACAGTGAAAATGATTTGGCTGCTGTTCCATTGCTTATGCAAACCAGTGGTGGGCAGTGGAGTTGTGCTGAAATGTGAGACTTTTTCATTTGCGTAGAGCACACAGAGAAAGACAGACAGGAAAAATTTATCATGCAAAAGGTCCATTCATATCAGCATATTATTTATCTGGTTTGAATGCCTTTTTAATACAATATAAAGTGTGTATAGCATATATATATATATATATATATATATATATATATATATATATATATATATACTGTATATATAGCTAATGAATTGCCTTCTCCACCCATTTGAGGGTTAGGTTTGCTTTTATTTTTTGAGGTACTGTTTACCTTTTTTCATACCAAGCTTTGAATTTGATTACTTCATTAGATCCGTATTGGTCATCTTTCACCAGTTTTTTACCATTAATATAAACATTTGTCCATGCATTATAGATTTTGTTTTCCTGGTGCGTTCTTATTTTTAGTTGCACCCATATTTTTTGGGTCTATTGTTCTGTACTTTTACTTACCTTATTTCAGTGTGTCCCACCCCTTTTCCCCCCCATGTCCTATATTTGTTTCCCTTTTGTTTTTTTTATATTTATACCAGGTCAATTATGTATCTGAATATGATATGTTTATGCACAAGGTGTTACTTTGTACTTGTTTTCATATGGTGCCCGTTGCCTGACACGCAGGCAGTGACAGTTACATCTAGGGCAGGGATGTACTGGCAGATGTGTAACGTGGTGATGTCATCACATCTGTGCCGGTCTCACCATGATGATTCCACATGCCCGGCAGCCTGAAATGCATTCGGTATGATTTACTGGCAGTGGCAGCCTGACAGAGGAGGAAATCCCGATCGTACTAAAGGTAAGTATAAACTAATCTAATGTTACCCCCTAGCCCTCCTTTAGGGTGCCTATCCCCCCCTCTAGTGCCTAACCCTAATCCCCCCTCTAAGTGCCTAAACCTAACCCCCCCTTCCCCGACGCCTAGACCTAAGTCCCCAGGGGGGTGCCTAACCCTAACCGCCCCCCCGGGGGTGCATAACCCTAACCCCCCCTTCCCCTAGCCTGACCCTAACCCCCTGGGGGGTGCCTAAACCTAAGTGCCCCCCAAGAGCCCTAAACCTAACCCTCCCGCACCACGGCTGTCCGCCGAATGCCGGTCTCCCAGCGTCGGTAAATTGACAGGCGTCTAGATTTATAGGCCTGTCATTTAACCCTCACTGGGATTAAGTAGTCGGGAAGCCAGTGGTCGGCATCGCGTACGCCGGCTTCCTGAAACATTGAACGATGACACAGCTTTGTCAGGACTCTGCTTTAAAGGACCTGTGAATGCCGCAGTTTTCTACATCTCAATATAATATATATAATTTCTTATACTATTAATACTTTTGTAATGGGATGTAGTCAGGAAGTTGGCGGTCGGCACCACTGGGGGGAGGTTATTCTTAGGCACTAGGGGGGGAGGTTAGGGTTAGGCAAAATTAAGGGAGGGTTAGGGTTAGGGGGGGAGAGTGGTAGGGATAGGGTTAATACTTACCCTGTTGGAATCTCCATCCGCCGTCAGTATTTCATCCCCCGGGCTTAGGTCTGACATACCAATTCCTTTGTAATATCTGATGTTTATATTGTGTTGCAGTTTTGTCCATATTTTTTCTTATTTCTTGTTGCAAAGTTTTTTTAAAAGTTATTTAAACCTATTTACACTACTTGAAAGGAAAATCAAAGCTTTGTATTTCAACAACTGTATAATGTTTGGTATAGTAGATTTTCCAGTTACTAAAACCTGATATGGAGCATAACATGATGTCAAAACTCAGACTTCATTGTTTACCTTATACTTATAAGAGCAGAGCATGCTTGCCTACTTTAAGTTTCTCCTCCCCGTGAGAAGCCCATCATTAAGCTTTGACCGCTACTCGCCCAATCACTTGTGATACCCCCAAGTGTGACTCACCAGCACTGTAGGAGTTAAAGAGTACTGCAGGGGTTAACTTTCCCTCCTAACCCTATCCCCCCCTTCCCCTAGCCTAACCCTATCCTCCCGGGTGGGTGCCTAACCCTAAGTCCCCCCCGGGAACCCCTAACCTAACCCCCCTCCCCGCAGTTGTCCGCGCCCGGCTTACCTTCAATCGGTAAGCCGGGTGTCAGGCTCCCGGCATAGGTCTAATGACAGGCATCGGGATTTCAACGCCTGTCATTAGTGCCTTGCCGGGATTAGACAGACGGTAAGCCGGCGGTCGGTATTACGTTCGTCGGCTTCCTGACTGCTTCCCCACAGCATTGAAGGCTAGTATTCCATTACTACAGTAGTGACTGACTAAATACTGCAACATTGTGGAGAAAACTGCAATTGTGTTATCATGTATCCTCCAGTTTTCTTTTAAATACAAGAATAATCAATATATTTGCAGTATACAGTCAGGTCCATAAATATTGGGACATTGCCAGAATTTTCAGATTTTGGCCTCTATTCACCACCACAATGGTTTTGAAATGAAACAAACAAGATGTGCTTTAACTGCAGACTTTCAGATTTAATTTGAGGGTAAGTACATCCAAATCGGGTGAACGGTGTAGGAATTACAACAGTTTCAATATGTGCCTCCCACTTTTTAAGGGGCCAAAAGTAATGGGACTATCAACTCAAAAGCTATTTCATGGACAGGTGTGGGCTATTCCCTCATTATTTCATTATCAATTAAGCAGGTAAAAGGTCTGGAGTTGATTCTAGGTGTGACATTTGCATTTGGAATCAGTTGATGTCAACTCTCAATATAAGATCCTGTCACTATCAGTGAAGCAAGCCATCATTAGGCTGAAAAATGAAAACAAACCCATCAGAGAGATTGCAAAAACATTAGGTGTGGCCAAATCAACTATTTGGAACATTCTTAAAAAGAAAGAACGCACCGGAGAGCTCAGCAACACCAAAAGATCCGGAAGACCACGGAAAACAACTGTGGTGGATGACAGAAGAATTATTTCCCTGGTGAAGAAAAACCCCTTCACAACAGTTGGCCAAATCAAGAACACTCTCCAGGAGGTAGATGTATATGTGTCAAAGTCAACAATCAAGAGAAGACTTCACAAGAGTGAATATAGAGGGTTCACCACAAGATGCAAACCATTGGTGAGCCACAAAAACAGGAAGACCAGATTAGAGTTTGCCAAACAATATCTAAAAAAGCCATTACAGTTCTGGAACAACATCCTATTGACAGATGAGACAAAGATCAACTTGTACCAGAGTGATGGGAAGAGAAGAGAAGGAAAGGAACTGCTCATGATCCAAAACATACCACCTCATCAGTGAAGCATGGTGATGGTAGTGTCATGGCGTGGGCATGTATGGCTGCCAATGGAACTGGTTCCCTTGTATTTATTGATGATGTGACTGCTGACAAAAGCAGCAGAATGAATTCTGAAGTGTTTCGGGCAATATTATATGCTCATATTCAGTCAAATGCTTCAGAACTCATTGTACAGCGCTTCACAGTGCAGATGGACAATGACCCGAAGCATACTGCAAAAGCAACCAAAGAGTTTTTTAAGGCTAAAAAGTGGAATGTTATGCAATGGCCAAGTCAATCCCCTGACCTGAATCCGATTGAGCATGCATTTCACTTGATGAAGACAAAACTGAAGGGAAAATGCCCCAAGAACAAGCAGGAACTGAAGACATTTGCAGTAGAGGCCTGGCAGAGCATCACCAGGGATGAAACCCAGCGTCTGGTGATGTCTATGTGTTCCAGACTTCAGGCTGTAATTGCCTGCAAAGGATTTGCAACAAAGTATTAAAAAGTGAAAGTTAGATTTAGGATTGTTTTGTTTGTCCCATTACATTTGGCCCCTTAAAAAGTGGGAGGCACATATAGAAACCGTTGTAATTCCTACACCGTTCACTTGATTTGGATGTAATTACCCTCAAATTAAATCTGAAAGTCTGCAGTTAAATCACATCTTGTTTGTTTAATTTCAAAGCCATTGTTGTGGTGAATAGAGGACAAAATATGAAAATTCTATCAATGTCCCAATATTTAGGGACCTGACTGTATATTGGAATCCATAGTGTTCTGGAAAGTGCAATTGACTTTCATTATAAATTCTTATTAATGGGCCCTCAACTGGCTTTGTTTTTGTGTGCTGATCAGCGAAGATTCAAGAGACATTTTATTACTCTGGACTCAATTTATGGGAACATTCAGCTTCTTTATAAACATTTTATTGAGTTATTCAAAGATTATGCAAAGTTGGGTATAAATGCACTTATACTATAAGGTATACTGTAATCATTTAGGGGGAG
This sequence comes from Taudactylus pleione, assembly GCA_031769625.1. Lineage (NCBI taxonomy): Eukaryota > Metazoa > Chordata > Amphibia > Anura > Myobatrachidae > Taudactylus > Taudactylus pleione. The sequence goes on from JAUIMM010000601.1 coordinate 4,690,889, forward strand.
ATTTAATAAAGCTTGGAGAGATAAAATTGGAGATAAATAACACCAACCAATCAGCTCCTAACTGTCATTTTTCAAACACAGCCTGTAAAGTGACAGTTAGGAGCTGATTAGTTAATGCTATTTATCTCCAATTTTATCTCTTTCCAAGCTTTATTAAATCTCCCCCTAAATGTGTTGTGATGTTTGTAAGAAATATTTAACTGAGGTTATTCACTTCACTTATTCAGTATTAATGAGCTGTTTTCTGTTCATTTTCCAATATTGAAAAGTGATTGTTACTGTGACTCACCGAACTGTCTTATGCTTGAATGGGAAATATTTGTACACACCTCTGATTCTGATTTGCACTATTTGATCTTTGATACAAGGATGTATGTATATATTTTGTAATTGAATATTGTTGAAATCTGCATATTAACAAAACACGGTATACAGTTGCTGATTCTTACAGACAAACATTTTTTTCAAATAAACCAGCCTTCAATGAAGGCATCTGTGAAAATACCTTTCGCGTAGTCCCACCTTCCTTACCTCTCTGAACTGCACCTTAGAACCTGTGCTGGGTGGAGAAATTCAAGTACCAGTTAAAGTGAGAACATTACTGTTTGAAAATTACTCTGACACCATTTACCTGGGTATCATACACTGATCCCCAGAAAAATTCTCCCCGTTCTGCCCACTCCACTAGGAAGTGGGCAGAATGCGGGAAAGGTGCCTACTCTTCCGGGGTTGCAGGGGGTTACCCGAAAAATAGTGAGCCTCCCTCAGTTCCTGGGAGAGTAGACAAGTATGGAGCAGGGTGCTAAAAAAAAAGAATCTAACATGGACCACTAATGCCACTTAGCCCAAATGTCAAGCAGCAGGGGTCCAAATGTCAAGCAACAGGGGTAGTTTACAATTTGGGTATACAAATAATTGGCCAAATGGGACAACAGCAACTGGAGCTCTGTCTGTCTTGAGAAGAGACTGAGTACAGATCTGAAGAGAAAGCTTGGAAATGACCTCCAGGAGACAGTGGGCCTGATTCAGCAAGGATCGCAACTGTGATCGTGGCTGTGATTACGCACACAAAGTCTCACTCCGATGAGATACTAAACCATTGTGATCGCTATGCCATCGCAGCACAACATAAGGGTGCCCACCTTACCTTACACACATCCATAATGTTTAGCAAGACTGCAAAACCATCAGTAACATCGAGTACCATCGCAGCCTCACGCACACTTGCCCAAGTTCTGACCTTACTCAGAAATTGCTAACTTCCATGCATGCAATGAAAGGCCAAGCTGCGTATAGGCATTGCAGTGGCTAATTTATGCATGCCCCTGCAACAGCGTTCAAACGCACTGGCACATCTGGCCTTTCTTCGACTACCCCCGTCACCTCCCACAATCAGCACTACCTGTTAATCACTCTGTGATGGGTCTGCATAGTCACTGTGATCACAGTCCCGATCGCAGTGGCTGGTTCGCGCACTGAAGTGCATACGCATGCGCAGAACACAGCAATCGGCCGATTGCGCACGTAATAACAGTTGCTATCCTTCCTGAATCAGGCCCGGTGTCTGCAGTGAGAAAAAGTGTGCAGGGAGAATCTGCAGCGAGAGAGAGGGATCCATTCATCATGTTAATCAGGGCCGTAACTAGGGGTGTGCGGGTGGTGTGCCCACACAGAACATAGGGCCTGTGTGCAGCACTATATCTGGCCAGCAGGGTGCCTGGAACGACACCCTACAGCCAAAATCTATGCAACAGTGCCTCCTGGAGTTTCCCTAAGATGTTTCAGATGTGCACATTGCTGCCCTAACAGCCGCTCCCCGGGCATTGCTGTAATGCTCCGTGTTCGTAGCCCCGTCCCTCTGCGTGAGTCACATGGTGGGGACATGGCCTGCACTGGGTCCGCGAGATGTAGTTATGGCTCTGATGTTAATTATTGGGGGCCTTGTAGTTTTTTTTGTTTTAATGTAAACAAACTGAGCACCCCCATTCAAATGAAAATTGCCATAGATGGCATGCCATTTCTGTTCACATATTGTGCTCCACTGACCTCTGTTCTCTAAGAAAACAGTGCACTCCTGCAGTGTCTCCTCACTGTACATACATACTGGACACTAGGACCAAGAGTCTGCAGGATGGTCCATCCTCCAACCTGATGTGCTTCTGCACATGTGACTGCAGTAATTTTTAATGAGTACTGTGTAAAATGACATGGACAAAAGTCTTCTACTTAGCTCTTAGGTTAATATCTGCATCTAGCACTGTTCCAGCATCCCTGCACTGCTACCCATTTGCAGTAGACACTCACCAGCTGTTGAGCTGTATAGAACTCCACTTTGCTCAAGCTCAACTCCATTACCAGTGTGCATATACTTTACTTCCATAAACCAATTAAGTAACTGGGCTGTTCATAGATTTCAATCATCCAGTGGTGTGTGCCTACATAACTCTGCAATATCAACACCTGCATACACATCATTTCCAACACAGAGTGCTCACTGACTGCTGATCCTCCTCCACTAGGTGTTAATTTCTTGAGCACCGCTACTTCTCTCTCTACTTCCCTCATTCTAAAGACCATTCATTAGCTATGTGCATTCTTCCACCCTCCTTGTCTCCATATTTCAATTAGATCCAATGTGATCCGAGCCGCAGCTCAGATCTCCCTGTCTGCCTCTGATCCCTAGCCAAGCCAATACCTTGAGATTCCACTGTTTGATCTTGCAGTTTTGGCTCAGGCGCCAATTTCAAAAGTCCCATTGAAGTCAATGGCTGACCACTGATTGGCTGAGACATCTGTCACGCCTCTCGGTCAATCAGCACTTACCATAGACTTCAATAGGGCAGACGGAAACAAAATGGTGACCACCACTGCACCAAGGACACAGTCATCTGCAGTGCCGACACTACCAGCACCCTCCTTAGTACTGACACCACTGGCACCTCTGCACTGCCAACACCTCCAGCAGCTCCACACTGAGGACACTGTCGGCATTCCTACACTGCCGACATTGCTGGCACCCTTGTGCTGAGAACAGTATCGGCACTCAAGCACCACCGACACCACCAGTACTCCCGCACTGAGGACACTGCCACCACCCCCGCGATGCCGAAATCACTGGCACGGAGAACACCACCAGCACCCCACCACTGCCAACACCACCGACACCCTGCCGCACTGCCGAAACCACTGGCAACTATGTACTGAGGACACTGCCAGCACCCCCACACTGCCGACACTGCCAGCAATCCTGCACTGAGGACATCACCAGCACTACCGCACTGAGGGCACTCATGCACTGTCGACACCACCATCACTCCCGCACTGAGGACACCGCCGCCACCCCTGCACTGTTGAAACCAGCAGCACACCCACATTGCTAACACCACTGGCACCCCTGCATTTAGGACAATGATGGCACCCTCTGTCATGGTTGGTGTATCCAACCTGCACTGTATCCGACCCGTGCTGTATCCGACCCGCACTGTATATGATCCGCACTGCATCTAACCCGCACTATATCCGACCTGTACTGTGGGCCTGATTCATTACAGATCGCAACAGCGAACACAGATCAGCTGATGGTGTGTACTGTGCATGCGTATGTCCCACAGTGCATACGCACCTACACAGATACAAAGACATCGAAGACTAAGGGACGGGTCGTTAGCATTTTGGGGGTGGTGATGGGGAAGTGGTTGGAGAAACACAGACGTGCCTGTCTGTTTCAACGCTGTTGCATGTGCATGCATAAATTAGTCACTGCGTCGGCATATGCAGCTTGTGTACTTACAGCGTGCGACGAGGTTAGCAATTTCTGAGTAAGACCTGTTGTAATTGGGCCTGATTCAGCAAGGCTCACAACTGCTAATACGCACTCAATCGGCAGTGGCAATGCAGACCCATCACAGAGTGATTAAAAGGAAGTGCCGTTGCATGGGTGTGCATAAATTATCCACTGTGATGCCCTACGCAGCCTGAGTACTCACAGCGTGCGATGAAGTTAGCAATTTCTGAGTAAGGTCTGGCCTAGTGCAAGTGTGCATGAGGCTGCGATGGTACTCGATTGTACCGATAGTTTTGCAGTCTGGCTAAACATTACAGATGTGTGTATGGTAAAGTGGGCATCCTTATGATATGCTGCGATGGCAGGGGCAAACGCAAGATTCTTAGGGAGGGGTTCCCATTATATATATATATATATATATATATATATATATATATATATATATATATATGAAACCCCTCCCTAAGAATACACACTACCGTTCAAAAGTTTGGGGTCACTTCGAAATTTCCTTATTTTTGAAAGAAAAGCGATGTTTTTTTCAATGAAGATAGCATTAAATTAATCAGAAATACACTCTATACAGTACAGTACATTGTTAATGTGGTAAATGACTATACTAGCTGCAAACATCTGGTTTTTAAAGGAATATCTACATAGGTGTATAGAGGCCCATTTCCAGCAACCAACACTCCAGTGTGCTAATGGTACATTGTGTTTGCTAAGCGCGTTAGAAGACTAATGGATGATTATAAAACCCTTGTGCAATTATGTTAGCACAGCTGCAAACGGGCTTGCTCGTTAGAGAAGCTATAAAACTGGCCTTCCTTTGAGCTAGTTGAGTATCTGGAGGATCACATTTGTGGATTCAATCATACTCTCCAAATGGCCAGAAAAAGAGAACTTGCATGTGAAACTCGAGAATCTATTCTTGTTCTTAGAAATGAAGGCTATTCCATGCGAGAGATTCCCAAGAAACGGAACATTTCCTACAACAGTGTGTACTACTCCCTTCAGAGAACAGCATAAACAGGCTCTAACCAGAGTAGAAAGAGAAGTGGGAGGCACCGGTGCACAACTGTGCAAGAAGACAAGTACATTAGAGTCTCTAGTTTGAGAAATAGACGCCTCACAAGTCCTCAACTGGCAGCTTCATTAAACGGTGCCCACAAAACGCCAGTGTCAACGTCTACAGTGAAGAGGCGACTCCAGGATGCTGGCCTTCTAGGCAGAGTGGCCAAGAAAAAGCCATATCTGAGACTCGCCAATAAAAGGAAAATATTAATATGGGCAAAAGAACACAGACATTGGACAGAGGAAGATTGTAAAAAAGTGTTATGGACAGACGAATCGAAGTTTGAGGTGTTTGGATCACACAGAAGAACATTTGTGAGATGCAGAACAAGTGAAAAGATGCTGGAAGAGTGCCATCTGTCAAGCATGGCGGAGGTAATGTGATGGTCTGGGGCTGCTTTGGTGCTGGTAAAGTGGGAGATTTGTACAAGGTAAAAGGGATTTTGAATAAGGAAGGCTATCACTCCATTTAGCAACACCATGCCATACCCTGTGGACAGCGTTTGATTGGAGCCAATTTTCTCCTCCAACACGACAATGACCCAAAGCACACCTCCAAATTATGCAAGAACTATTTAGGGTAGAATCAGGCAGATGGTATTCTGTCTGTAATGGAGTGGCTAGCGCAGTCACCAGATCTCAACCCCATTGAGCTGTTGTGGGAGCAGCTTGACCGTTTGGTATGCAAGAAGTGCCCATCAAGCCAATCCAACTTGTGGGAGGTGCTTCAGGAAGCGTGGGGTGAAATTTCTTCAGATTACCTCAACAAATTAACAGCTAGTATGCCAAAGGTCTGCAACGCTGAATTGCTGCAAAAGGAGCATTCTTTGACAAAAGCAAACTTTGAAGGAAAAAATAACTATTTCAAATACAAATAATTATTTGTAACTTTGCCAATGTCTAGACTATATGTTCTATTCATTTTGCAACTCATTTCATAAAGTAAAGTCACTTTTCATGTAAAGCTTAAAAATGATCTGGGTGACCCCAAACTTTTGAACGGTAGTGTATACACACATATATATATATATATACACTATATATACTATATATATATATATATATATATATATATATAAATTATATTATGAGACACACTGCACACATGCATACACACATACATGGCATACATACACACACAGCATTTACAAGTAACGTACACACAGAGAATACCTACAAACACACACACACGCAGCATACATACACATAGTATACCTACACACTCTCTAGGTGCCGGGCTGCTGCTGCTGGGCGGTCGCGGCGCACTGTCGGGCCACTGGTGATTCAGCTGCCAGCGCTTACACGTCAGGTCATATGAAAGTCACCTGACGCGGAAGCGCTGACAGCTGAATAGGCAGCGGTTGGGCAACTCCGATCATGGGTGAAACGAGGATGGTACAAAGATGGAGACAAAGCTGTCTCCATCTCTGAAAATAAAAACTTGGTTGGTAAGGGGGGTTTCTGGGTACTTAGAACCCCCCCTCCATGCAATAGTGGACGGCATAGTGATTGCAATGGATTAGCATACTATCGCAGTGAGACTGTATGCGTTATCGCTATTGCAATCGCAGTTGCGATTGGTAGTGAATCAGGTCCATTGTGCATGAGGGGCCGATGTTACATGATGTCCCCAATGTATACCCAGGAGTGCAAGGTATTATGGATGTAAGATAGCGGTAGTGGGCATCTCTATACCGGCTGCGCGACGGCTTTGCAATTGTGCAATCGCAGCCGCAATCACAATAGTGATTCAGGCTCTGTATCCGACCTGCACTGTTTACCTTACTGTATGCGACCCGCACTGTATCCGACCCGTAAGTTCCGAACGCTGTTGTTATAGTTGGGAAGATTTTGGGGAACTGCTCAACAAATATGCTGATTGACTGGGGCTTTCCATGGGCACAGACTGCCATTCTTACTAAATTTCTGTGTTGAATTGTTTTCTATTGAAAGTACTTGTGAGTTAGTTTGATTGGTTATTGCTAATACAGTATAAATTTGCAAAGCATTTTTAAACAAAAATAACTGCCATGTATTTGTGCCGCTGCTGTGCTGCTTAGTTTAGCCAGCTAGCCTTTGGCCTATATTGGCGAACAATACCGTGAGCAGTGAGATGGTCAAAATTGAGTGGAAATGACTGGAAATTAATATTATTGAGGTTAAATTACTCTAGGAACAAAAATGGCCCAAATTATGTGATTTTAGCTTTTGCCAATTTTTGGATAAAATCCAAAACCAGTCATGGCATTTTGGCAAAACCAAAACCAGATGACAAAATAGAACCAAAACCAGCAAAAATGGTCCAGTGCACATCTCTAGTTTCTATATATCTACCCACTGTGTCTTTTCTTTCTTCCACCCCCCTCTATTTGCCCACATTTAATCATCAATTTATCCCCCACCTTCTTCTACCATTAGCCCCCACCCCACACTTTTCCCATGTGCCCTTCACAACACATTTTATCCTCTTTCCCTGCAGCTGGTCCCACCACCCCATTCTGCCACTTCTACCCTGTTTACTACCTTACCTTTCCCCTTTTCTGCTGACATAGCTGGAATAATGCTGGTTGCCAAACAGAAGTGATGTGGATGAACCTGAGGATGGCAGGTAATGGCAATTATCATGTTTTATTATTTTTTTCCTTATAAAATAGCTGAAAATTATTGTCAGGGACAGAGTTGGTGCAAGGTTTCTGGGATCCCTAAGTAACATTTCACCCACCGCCCCTGCTCCCCCCAGTTCATAAGTATGCCATGCATCACCCAATTTATAATATACCACACAGTTCTGCTCCAAATTCATAATATACTATGTAGAAATGCCTCAAATAATATGCCTTACAGCAGAGACCCAAATTCATAATATACCTCATAACACTGCCCCCAATTCATAATATGCCACACTAGGGCTGGCTCTGCACAGCTGTATCCCTACTTCGTAATTATGCTATACATCAATGCCTCCAATACATAATATGCCACACTTTTGTGCCCCCAAAACCTAATATGCCACACATTTATGCCCCTATACAAATATGTCACACAGCCATGACAAAAATGTATTATATACGACATAGATGTGGCTCCAAATTATAAATATACCTCAAATACATATGCCACACATGTGCCCTAAATTCTTTGTATGCCATATAGCTGTTCCCCAATACATTATGCCAAACATCAGTACCCCAATACATATTTATGCCACACATCTGTTCCAAATATAAAGGAATAACAGATATGCCTTACCAGGCAGCAGCTCCTCATGTTGTCTAGAAGTGTGGAGCTTCTTATGTGAGTGACATACTGGCACTCGGGGTAAGGAGATAACTGGAGGAGAGGGAAGTGGCGGTCACCATTGCTACTCACTCTGCCGCACTGACATGTGAAAGTGCAGTGCCAGGGCTGGGGCAGTTCCGAAGGCTTGCATCCTTGGCAGCATCAGCCCTTGTCATCAGTAGTCCCATCCAGGGCTAAAGGAGCCATCCTTCCTTTTTTTGGATGACTCAGCAGCACCCTCCAGTGGCTGGCACCCTTAGGCAGCTGCCAAATGATAGTGCAGACATTGGTCAGGGATAGCCCTGGCGACAGTAAGGATCGCCTCCTTTCTCAGTGAAGGTTTCTTTTTGCACTTTAATAACTATTCTGTTAATAGATACCGAATTTAAAAAATGCTTTATTAGTTGGAAAAAAGTATTTTAATGAATAGAAGTTTTTGAAAAAAAATAATTAATAAACTTTATTTATTTTTAAACTTTTTTTTAGCATTTTCTTCCACCTTAGTTAAAATTCAATCACAAAGCTGGCAAACTGGCTGAAAACAGAGACATACCAAAGTATATATATTGCTTTAAACATAATTTGAATGACTTAAAATCAAATGAAATGTCCATTGGAGTGATCAAAAAATTAGGGAACCCGAACAAATATATATCCACCAATGAAAGCTACATAAAGAAAGTTAAGAATTACGAAATTCCTATTCATCTAAAGTTTGAGTCAACAAAAAAATTTAAACCTAGAAAAGAGAAATGGAGAATAAATAGAGAGAGAAATTATGAACGAAACCATGATTCCCCTCTAAGAAATGAAGATAGGAGACGTTTCTTTAAACCTCGTGAACAAAGACATGATTCCCCTCTAAGAAATGAAGATAGGAGAAGTTTCTTTAAACCTCACCAACAAAGAAAATAAAAGAACAAAATAGTGATAGAGATTTAAGAATCTTCACATGGAATAGATTTGATCCTCTTAATCTTGAGAGGCATCCCAGGGAGTCTGGTACTGATTTTTTAGGATGGGGACCTTGGACTCCAAGAAGGGAGCAATTAAACATGAAAATAATAAAAAAAACTAAAAGGGGAAAGAGAGGGGGGAAAAAGAAGGAAAAAGTAAAATAAAAAAGAGGTAAAAAAAGTGAATCATCTGTTTCTAGCAATAAACAAAGAACCCCAATGAGTGTAGCATGTGAAAAATTGGCTACATCAGGTACGGTATTTAATTTAAGTGACCATTCTCTTTCAAGGGATAAACAAAATATTTTGGAAAAAGGCTTAAAATTCGCCCCAACTTCTCAAATTAACACTTTTGATATCTTTGTGGATTTACAAAGGTTTATAAGAAAATTAAAAGTTATAATATTCTTTCTATCAAAAGAACCTACAGAAACTCTGACATAAATTCAACATAGAAATAAATTTAAACCAAGATCCACATTCTATCCCAAACATATTAAGGGTGAAAGTATTGGTTGCTTTAATTCGATAGTCACAAAAGAATTAAGAACTCTCACAAATACAAGAAAGAATAATTTAACTAAAAAGGAATTCCTTACATAAAAATGAAAATATAGTCATTAAACCACTGGACAAGGGAGGGAGGGTTGTCATTATGAATCATAATGACTACATTGGGGAAATAAATAGACAGGTGATCAAGCCGCCTACAGAAAATAAGAGGGGATCCCACCCCAAATATTACCAAAAATCTCTTGGAATTTACAAAAAAAGTATTTGAAAAAGGAGTAATAACCAAGGATGAAATGGAGTTCATAAATATCCCAAACCCCTCCATCCCATCCATATATGTGTTGCCAAAAAATACATAAGGATGAAAATAAGCCTCCTGGTAGACCAATTTAACTGGAACCAATAGTATCACTTCCAACCTATCAGCAATGATTAACTCATTTTTACAACCACTAGTCTCTAGAACAAAATCTTTTTTGAAGGACACAGGGGACGTCCTTAGGAAACTTACTACCATAGTGGGATGAAAATTGCACTTTAGCAAGCGCGGACGTAAGCACTTTATACACCATTGGAAAAAAGGTGAGGAGGCAATAAAATTTATTCTGGAAATCAGTAATTATTCTGAGGACCTCAAAAGTTTTATTATGGATCAATCTCTTTTATTCTTAAAAAGAATAATTTTTATTTTAATGGCACATATTTATTACAACAGAAAGGTACAGCAATGGGCACCAGGTTTGCTCACAGTTATGCCAATTTATTTATGGTGTATTGGGAGGTGAAGACCATATACACCACAAGAGCAAGTGGGGCAAACCTGGTGTGCTGGTGGCGTTTTATTGATTATGTGCTTTTTATTTGGAAAGGGGATCCAAATAGCTTGAAATCTGTCAGTTAAAATCTTAATTTGAATGATTTTAACATTTTATACATTTTTAACAAAAGTAAAGAGTGGCTTTCCTAAACCTCAATATATATATATATATATATATATATATATAATGGAAAAATCTACATGAAGACCCACAAAAAAACCTACAGACTCCAATTCCTACATTGATATAAATAGTGAGCACCCCCATACATGGCTTGAAAACATACCTTTGGGCCACTACAAAAGACTAAAAATAAATTGTAGCCACAGTCATCAAAAAGAAGTGGCTGTGGTAGTTGGTTTACAGCGGTGTCTGCAGATGATAGCTGGATCCCTGCTGTTTGAGATAGTGGTAGGTTCTCCTTCCTGCCTATCATCTGAAACACTGCTGTACACCAACTACCACAGCCACTTCTTTTGGGTGACTGTGGCTACAGCCTCTCATCTCTCCTGGGATAGCTTCTCTGCATATACAGCTCCTCACACATCATAGACGCCAACCTTGCTGTGTGGACACAGCATGAGCGAGGTTACCATGGCAGCTAACTGACTGTCTGAGGACTCATATTGGACATTGCCGGAATCTTCTGAGTGACCAGCCATAGGCTGCCTATCACCCCCCCTGCACCTGCAGCCTCAAGTATGGCAGAGACGTCGGTCATGCTGTGCAGACACAGCATGAGTGTGGGGACTGCTGTTGGAAGCCAAGGGTCCGGTGACCCTGTTCAGACACTACCATCTGGATAAGCTGTCTTGTCTGCTTGTCCAATCCTCAATGGGCTACTAAAGGATTATAGTGGAATTACTGAGCAGACATCAGGGTGAGAAACTGTATCTTTACTTTATAATACGGACATTGCTACAATTCATCGGCAGACTGTTACATTATTGTAAGTTGGAATAACAGCAGTGTTTCTCAGCAGAGAATTGGATATTTAAAGGCTACATTTTATTATTGCAGTCATTGCTACATATTTACTGTCTTTTAATTGTGTATTATTTTGTATTTATTTTTGATGGGACCCATGCAACATTATATGTGTATATTTTAATAAATTATGTCAATTGTGATTTAAATTGTCTGTGTAAGGGATGATTTAAATGTCTACTAATTGATTAAGCGCAGTGCCTATACGAATCCTTTCATTAGTTAAAAGTGCCCTACCAGAAAAAAGAGGGATAAGTGAGAGGAATAAGGGACGAATCCTTTCATTAGTTAAAAGTGCCCTACTGGAAAAAAGAGGGATAAGTGAGAGGAGTAAGGGGTTCCACCACTGTGGTACATGCTTGATGTGTAAAATGACAGCTAAAATAAATAACCAATGAAAGACAAATGAATTTGAAGTGAAGGGAAAAAAGTATAAAATTTCCGACTTCATCACTTGTCATTCTAGGAAAATTGTTTATATGTTGGAATGTTCCTGCAGATTGATCTATATAGGAAAAACCTCAAGAAATCTAAAAATCAGATCCGAAGAACATATTTACAATATAAGAAAGGGGCTGGCAACACACCCATTATCAGAACATTTTTCAAAAAAACATTCCAAATGTGAGTGTTAAATAATTAGATTCCTAGGAATCCAACAAATTAAAGAAAATTGGAAAGATAGGAACATTGAAAAGAAATGAGCCCAATGTGAGATGCGATGGATTTTTAATCTGAATTAAGTCCTAATGGTCATAATGCTGACTTTGAAGTAAAATGGTTTTTAGATTAATTTTTATATTTTGTTTTTATTGCTGTTTTATAATATGATTTTATCTCTCTCTTACATGTTCTTCAAAATCCAAAATATATGATTTCCATAAAGAGTCCCCTCCTCTATCTTAGGGTAAGACTCTGCAGGAATATGAAGTATGGCAGTAGATAATGAAATAGAGGAGGTGGATAAATGAAGTTAAGGATACAAACAGAATACTTATTGAAAACTGCCCTGAGTCAAAATGGTCAAGCCCTACCCCACTATCGCATTATATCAGGTGATCGGAAATCCAAAGTGGAACGCATGCGGCACTATACAACAGCCTTTGTGTTTATTGGGGAGAAAACTGGAGGATATGGGGACAATGGACATCTATTTCCGGTGTCCATGGACGGGATTCTTTTTGGACGCACACCGGAAGTAATATAATGAAGAGGGGCAGTGGAACGTATACGTTGCTTCCTGTGTTTGGGAACTGGAAGAAGGTAATACAAGACTTCCTATATAGGGGTATTTAAACCCCAGCGTTTGAGTGGCATACTATCTGCTCCTGATGAAGGACTTACCGAAACGAGTTGTGCGGACTGCATACCTGTACCTGGTTCATTGAATGGAATATTCTGCATTCATCAGCTGAATCCTGAACTGGGCTCCATATACATCTCATTGCGGCGGTGCCGTGCTATGTGCCCGGGACCTACTTGCTTTATAAAGCTAGCCCACCACAATCTCCAGCGAGGGTGAGAACTCTTTTTTAAAGATTTTTATGGAATAATGACACTTGATGTATGGTCTGTTATTGATGATATTTACATATGTGTACCTTTTCTTGTGTGAAATTAAAGCAATATAAGAAATTGTCACATTTGTAAGGTATACTATTATTACTAAAAAGGTTAATTATACCCAAATATTATTGAAGCCTTGTTGAAGGGAAATATCTTCCAGTTTTAGCGCCGGGTCTTGAATTCACTACATTTTTTTGTCATATGAATTTTAGGAAGTAGGTGTTGCTCCCACAAGTTTTCAATTGGCTGCTATTATTTGGTTTGCTGCGCAAGAATACATGTTGCTGTCCCAATTGTATTTAGAAATTGTGTCAATAAGGGATTTTTACTATTGTGCTCAGCGGTGATAGAAAAAACTATCGGGCTCTATTGGCAAAAATAATCAATAAACGTATTGTTTTAAACATAATTTGTTCATGTAATATGTGCTCTGTGCTGATCCCCAGAAAAATTCCACAGTCCCTAGGGGCACGGCTCAGTCTGCACACTGTAGTTGCCTACTGCCTTTCTTGTGCAATTACATGTCCTCCGTGGGCTGGACACACCACCTCTGGTAGTTACCAACTTCCTTCATCAGCACTATTTCAAGGGTCCCATAACCATTGCACTCACTTATGGGCCTATTCATGATGTTAATTACCGGGGTCCAAACGGACCCTGATAATTAACATTCTGACTCACCGCGGATTCCGAAGCAATTCATCATTGCTCTGGTGCGGTGATAGCTGATGCAAAAATCAGCTGTCCTGCGAGCAGCTTCACTGCTTTTTTTCGGAGCAGTGACGGTAGTGTGCATGCATGACCTACAGGTCACACATGCGCACAAAAGCCCTGACGTGCGGCGGAAGGAGCAGACCCATAGGGGAGGAGTAGGTCGCGATCCACAAGAGGGAGCAATTGCCATCTGAAAATGGCGAATGCTACCACAGTCAAGCTCTGAAAATATTGTATTTTCGGAGCTTGATGAATTCTGTCCCCATACTAGTGTATGGGGACAGCGTGCCATTCCGCAAAAGGAAGTTAAGCAGGAGTTATCTGTGATATCTCCTGCTTTACCTTCTTGATGAATGGCCTGAAAGCTGAATTTTTACAATTGCAGGTGAAAATGTTAATTTTCACCTGCTTTTGTAAAACTTAAGTGATGATGAATAGGCCCCTGAGTGAGCACCCCATATCCCAATTTGATACTGCCTGTTATATTTTCACTTGAACTTTCTCCTATATGTTGGTTATGCCTGGGGTGCATGGCTTCACACTACTCCTCTGATAGTGGGTAGGCAAAAACTGGGTTAAGTCATACAATAAGGCTAAAAATTCAAATACTTTATTGAATTATAATGGAAATTCAAATATTTCAATAGAGCATACAGCCTATAGTACATGGACACACAAAGGTGAGAGGATCCACTTTGCAAGAAGTAAAGCTAATAACTGCTTATGAAGCTCAGCTTTAAATAAAAATGACTTATTTTGGATAAGTAAGACATTGGCCAGAGATATTTAAAGATGTAAACCTCTTGCAAAATGTTTGTAATAAAACACAACTTATACACTAACAGGGAATGTTTGTATTTTAAGTTATTAATATCAAATTTAACAATTTCTGGATGCAGCCAGCAAAGTTATTTTGTGTAAGGATTTTTACCACATCCTTCAATATGGAAAATAAATACAACTGCATTTCCTTTACAAATAGCTATATGGCTAAAGACACATTTTAGTATAAATTAATCCCTTAAATATAAATCTATGTACTATGCCTTAGAGAAACAGGATAAGATGGTTAGTCCAGTGATTTTAGTGGGTAGACGTTTTTATCCCAAGGGACAAAAAAGGGTGGCCTCACAGTACATGGGGTATCAGTATTATTTATGTACAATGCAAAATAGCCTTCAATCAAATTGTGATTATCGGGATTTGATTGTAAACAAGGGCTGTATTTAGGGGTATTCGAGTGGTGCCTTCTCCCTGCAGTTTCAGCCCTATTTCTGATATGCACTTTCTCAAACTGGGGCATATTCAATTAGCCATGAAAAGTCCCGGACTTTTTACCTGCCGGACTTTCCGCCTACTGTACATCGCGTGTTTTTAGAGAAAACACTTTCTGCGTGCGCGACCGCTTTTCGCACTATTCAATTCCAAAGGATGCAAAAACGGTACCCGGCGAAACTGAAGCAGGCGAACAGTCCTGTCAGATTTGGGAAAATCAGCCTGACACCCCCCAAAAGATGCACTAACATTGGGGATCACTATAGATCCCCCCCCCGAAAAGGCCTGCTGAAGTTATTTGGGGTACTTAAATGGTCTCAATAGGTGCTGTTTGGCATCTTTGCAAAAGGCGTGAAGAATAGCATTTAGGAGTTTTCTTGGGCGAAAATAAGTATTCCCAGCAAAATTGGGGTAGCTCAAAATGGGTGCTTGCATGTTTTAAAGTTGCTAAAGTGAAGTTTTAAAGAACATGAAAAATCCACCTGCCGCAAGAACCTGCAAAGTTAAAAACACCTGGGGCATACTTGGGGACTCCCCTGTGGTCTATTTCGATAGTTTTTAAGTTTGTACCCCAACTTTAGGTTTTTTTTGCCCCCAAAACGAAAGTACTTTTTTTGTGGTGATCTAGTCTTTTTTTTTATTTTTTGACACAGTTTACCTTTGGAGGACTGTTCAAAGCCTACAGGGGGGTTCCCTCAACCTTGCACCCCAAAACCCCTAAACTGCACTGTTTTTCGCCTCCATTCAGAAGGCGAATCTTTTTCGCCTATCTCAATGCATTGACTTTCCGCGTACATGAAAAGTCTTTGCAATTGAAAGAAATTAAGTTTCCGCCTGTCGAAATGACGTCATTGGCGAAAACCTCCGCCAAAAACAGCTTATCGCGGCTAATTGAATACGGCCCCCTGACTCCTACTTCCCCCGACCACCTGCATGACATTACTCAGAAAACTACTGATTGGCTGTGACCAGTGTCAGTCTGCCTGAGGAGTATCAAACATATTACAACTTGCATGCAGCTAAAAGTTCCTACACCACCACCCTGACACCTCTATACCCACCACTACCGCTTTTTGCTACCTTCCTGACCCCTCCTTGCCCACCACTACCTCTCTGCACTATCCCTCTGGCCCCTTCATACCCGTCTCTCTCTCTCTGCCCTACCACCCTGACCCTTCCATACTGTACCTACTACTAGGTATCTGCACTACTCCCTGATGCCTCCATACCTGCCACTATCTCCCTGACCCCTCCATGCCCCCCACTGCTTCTCTGCACTACCCCCCTGACTATATCTGTTAATACCTCTGCACTACTGCCCACACCCCTGCATATTGTACCTGCCACTATGTACCCGCACTACATCCTGAATCAGTCCCTATCTATCTTATCTTAACCTGAGGGGGTATTGGGGGGGGAGTAGGCAGAAGTTCGCCTAGAGTGCTGAGAAACCTTGCACCGGCCCAGGTGGCAAAAGTATGTGAACCTTAGGCTTAACAGATATTTTGAAGGTGAAATTAGAGTTAGGTATTTTCACTCTATGGCAATGGTTCCCAAACTTTTTCGAATCACGGCGCCCTAGAGTACCAGCATTTTTTCCACAGCACCCCTGGGCCATAAGTTTCTTATTGAGAAATTCAGCAAAAATTAAATGTAGTAAATTGTGTTTATATGTCACCCTTAGATTCAGTTATGTGGTGGTTGACAGGGCTGTGCTTCTTTGTGTCCACATATTGTTTGAGTGACAGTCATTAGCACTGGTTTTGCCTTTCACACTTACTAAAATTGATTTTATTCGGTACTGGACCACCAACCCGAGGCACCCCTGCAAGTGCCCTGAGGCACGGCACACAATTTGGGAACCACAGATCTATGGGATGACAATCAGGTGTGAGTGGACAACCTGTATTTTTAAAAGAACAGTGATCTATCAAAGTCTGATGTTCACAACACGTTTGTGGAAGTGTATCATGCCATGAACAAAGGAGATTTCTGAGGACCTCAGAAGATGCTCATCAGGCTGGAAAAGCTTACAAAACTATCTCTAAATAGTTTGGACTCCACCAATCAACAGTCAGACAGATTGTGTACGAACGGAGGAAATTCCAGACCCTTATTACCCCACCCCAGGAGTGGTCGACCAACAAAGATCACGCTAAGAGCAAGGCGTCTAATAGTTTGCAAGGTCACAAAGGAACCCAAGGTAACCTTTAAGCAACTGAAGGCTCTTCTCACATTAGCTAATGTTCATGAGTCCACCATCAGGAGGACACTGAACAACAATGGTGTGCATGGCAGGATTGCAAGGAGAAAGCCACTGCTCTCTAAAAAGAACATTGCTGCCCATCTGGAGTTTGCTAAAGATCACCTGGATAAGCCAGAAGACTATTGGAACAATGTTTTGTGAACAGATGAGTCCAAAATAGAGCTGTGAAACACGGTGGTGGTGGTGGTGGTGGTGGTATCATCGTTTTGGCCTGTTTTGCTGCATCTGGTCGAGGATGACTTGCTATCATTGATAGTACAATGAATTCTGAATTATACCACAATATTCTATAGGAAATGTCAGGACATGAGCTACATTTCAAGAGAATGTGGGTCATGCAGCAAGGCAACGACCAAAAGCACACAAGTCATTCGACCATTTAACTAGCAACTTTTAGAAGATAATAGGTCGAATCTGATTGGTTGCTATGGGCAACTTCTCTTCTAAAACTCACTTCAAAAACTCTAACTTTAGTAAATTTACCCCTAAATGCTATCTCCACACATTTCCTGTTTTTCTATTAATATAGAACAATGTTAAAATTGACTTACAAAACAAACATCAAAGTAAATGGTGGGTGTGAAAGATACACACTGAGGGTAAAAGGAATCGTTCCTCTTGGGGAAGCGAAATATAATAACAAATAATTACATACAATATTTATAAAAAGAAAACATATCACAAAATGTATCTTAAAATACAACCAGAATCCAGATATAGATATACCTTTTGTAAATCACTGCGCCATGCATACACATATAGAGTAATGATAAAAGGCGCTGCCATAAATCACTCTGCACCCGAGACGCTGGGCGGCCCCGGAGACTAGTGCCTGCAATGTTGGCTCCTCCTCTGTGAGAGGAGCCAAGAGCTTCAGGAGAATGTCACACTGCAGCACCTGACTCCTGTCACTGAGGAGGAGACTGAATTTTGGTGTCACCTCCTCTGAGGGTGACACACGGGTGTGGCCCACACCCCCTGTACCCCCATAGTGATGCCACTGCGGAGGATGACACCCTACCTTCCACCTGCCACCCTAGCTTACACCTGATCACAACATCTACCCCCACCTGATTCCAAGTGGGTGAAGGGTATACAGGTCTCCAACAAGATTTGTGTAGTCCTTCCAGTTAATCTGAAAGCTTTCGTAATTTCTCCATATAACTTTTATATCCTAGGGAAAATACAATTATATCCTGCAGCTATGTTTTAGAATGTGCAAATATTTTCTTTATATATTGAATTTAAATAAAAATATAGATTCATCCATGCACATAAATACATGTTCAATATTCTATCCAAATAACTCTAGTCCTTTCTTCACTTTTAGCTATTCAATTAATTTATTCTGCAAAATAAAATCTCACTTTTGCATATCTGAGCAGAATCTACAACATTACCCTTTATTTCATAATAACCACTGCAATCCATTAATATAGAGACAGCTACACATTCATCCTGAACTAATATTCGCTCACGCCCCAGTTGACTCCCTGCTGCTTTCTGTCTGGAAAGAATAGGTGCAGAGCAAGAGGCCATCACAATACAGGAAGAGAGAGAGAGATACATATATATATATGTATATATTTAAACAACGCGAAGTGTAATATAAGCGCCTGACCGTATCAAATAATTTTTGTGATAAAATAACACGTGCAAACTAGAAGAAATCGACACTACTTATCTGGTAGTGAAAGCTTCGGTCACATGACCACCATTGGAGTTAGTAGTATATAGAAGAAAGAAAAAAAATGCAACATAGTGTGTACTGTTATCAATAATCCATATATATGGCTGGACTCAGCCTCATTAGGAGCACATCAGTCCCAGAAAACACCCACTTCACAAAATATGAAGGTTAAAATACATTTAGTTCCACAGAAAACACACGTACAAGTTGTATAACAAAAAATAGCTTATCTGTCTATAAGAGATTCTCAGGTACTGTAGACACAACGCGTTTCGTCTTTCATTTATCAGACTTCATCAAGGGGATATATATATATATATATATATATATATATTCAGATATACATACTTACATGCATGCATACATATATACATACACACACACAGAGCTTTCTTTTCGATCATACAGTGCTTGAAGACACTTTTTTGCCACTGTAGCTGAGTACTGGTACCTTGTCCTGAATACCAGTACCTCTTCATAGAAAAAAAAGCACGGTGTATGTGTGTGTGTGGCTGGACTGGCCATTTCACACCTCTGGCAAATGCTTGTAGTGATTTGACACATATGATAAATGCTGTGTACACTGACAAAACTTGAGATATCGTGGTATCTACTTAGCAAGCAAAATGTTACTAAAATCATGCGGAAACTAATGTTTATGCTTGATTTAAGTATCCCAGGAATACAGGAACGGGTTAACAGAGAAGATAAGGCAATATGGCAAAAAGGCAAAAAGGGAGGGGGCTATATATATATATATATATATATATATATATATATGTGTGTGTGTATGTAAATATATCTATATATATATATATATATATATATATACATACATACATATATATCTACATATGTAGATATATATATAGACCACAAAAGCTAGCACTCCAATCCCCAAATTATGACAACAGCCGTTTGAGTGCCATTTTCTACAGTCTTGATATAGATGAATATATATATATATATATATATATATATATATATATATATATATATATATATATAATGTGCGTGTGTGTGTCCGGGGTTCTCTAATCTAAGCAGGCACTTCTTTCCTGCCAGCAGCATGATGTAACCTGTGCCTCCAACATTGCTTAGGCAGGTCTAACACTACTGTATGCACTAGCACGCTCTACAGGATACTGCGTTGTTGTTATAATATATATATGCATATCTATATAGATATACGTGTGTGGGTGTGTGTGTGTGTATGTTGTGCATACTTTAGTCTTTTGGATATGATTGTTTCCCTTTAATGAGCTCTTGCATGAATCTCTTCAAGAGGGGTATATTGATGATGTTAATTATCGGGTCCGAACCCCGATAATTAACATTCTAACTCGCAGAGGAATCTGAGCCGAACGAGCCACATTGGCAGCATCTACTCACCCACCTGCGACTTATATACGCACTGCAATATTTTCCTGTTCTAGAACCAACTTCATCCTTTAGTTATTGCTATTTGACTGTCTTCTTATCCCAAGAGTAAAGAAATGCACTATACACTTACAGACACAGCTGGAATCCAGAGTTCTATTTGCAACTGTACATGCAGACCAGCGATTTCAAGAAACAGAACAGATACTTTTATACTAATGTGTTCTGCAAACCCTATATACATTACATACTCCGTTCCGGAGCAGGAGCAGCACTTACCTCTGCTGGCATCATGAGGTCTGCGGCATTATCTGATCACTCTGCCCTCCTTGCCATTCAGGCGTTGCTACCACAAATGCTGTAGACATGAGTTCTTCTCCAAACCACTCCTGGGATGGTTGCAGCACGCATGCTCCATGTCCGGGGTTCTCTTTTCTAAGCAGGAACTTCTTACCTGCCAGCAGCATGATGGAACCTGTGTCACCAGCATTGCTTAGGCAGGTCTAACACTACTGCACTGGTACGTTCTACAGGATACTGTGTTGTTTTGTTATTTTGTTTTTTTATATAGAGTACATTATAGATTACATAATTGCTATAGTTATGTCCACAGACCGCAATATCGTAACTTCCTACATCAACTTATCACTGACACTTGTACTGTACAAGGAACTTGCTCTGAGTTCAGTACAAACACCATGTTTGTTACATTGTATTGGCTGTGAAATATGCAAAGAAAGCCAGGTGTAGTTGGGTATAGTGTTTTCTGTATTATACAATAACAATAGAATAAAAAACAACACTTAAGTAACTACCCTGTAATAGCTGCCATTTGCAGTAATTTAATATTTGAGGTACATTCCTCATGTGTGGGTTTGCGTGTGTTAACATGAGCTGAGCATTCCATTATGGAACACTGTCAAAATGAAAATAGTACCATTATCTGATGACCTTTCTTAAAAAGAAATGTCCTCCTTTATAGAATGAATTCCTCTAAGCACTGATATGACTGACTTGCATATGATGACTTGGCTGGACCATTGATGCTGGGATATGTTGTGATAAGTAACCCTGTAAATTGTTGCTCATACAAACATGACCTCTGTTTTATTAGACCTTTTTTGTATACAAGCCAAAAGTGCTGGTCTTTTCTGGGTTGTGGCTACATTATATATAGAAATCTATCTCCCACTATATATGCAGTACAACTATAACTATATAATTCTTCTTTGTTCATTTTTTTATTACTTTTCATAGCAATAATGTACGAGTATCAAGGATAAAAGTTGACTAGTGGGGTAACTACAGACCTATCTGTTCCTGTGCCTGCCTATCTACTTCATTAAGGGTATGACCCTTCCTCAGAGACCAGAGATAGGTAGCTATGTATTGCCTCTGAGGATGTGCAGGCTGCTTCTAGTTATATATCACGCTGCCTATGGGTAGTGAAAGAGCTGTAATGTGCAATACCTTTATATATATATTCCATAGGTCCTTTGTAACATGAATTCATTTACTTCTCCATTCTGATTTTTATAGTTGTACAACGTACATAAGGAATGTGACAAATGTTATCATTCAATATGGGTATGCTAACTCAGTGCACAGTATTATAAAACATAGAGTGGATCAGGGCATGGGAAAGTATAGCATATTTACTTTATTCTATAACTTTTCTATCATTTCCCTTAACAGGTTTTTGTGTGCACCGTACCAGCATCTCTCCATGTAGCTGAATGGTTGCTGACAACTGTGATTGAGTAATGCCAAAGTGCGCATAAAGCCTTATGAGTTCCAGACTATAGACTGTAAAAAAGTTAAAAATGTCTAGAAAGACACGAGATGATAGATAAGCAATAGGTCAACAGGGACAAAAGGTTGACACATTAAATGTCGACATTTAAAAAGGTTGGCGTGAACAAATGGTCGATAGGGTCAAAAGTTTACTGCAATAAAATAGTCGACACATTATTTTTATTTTATGTTAAGGGTTAGGGATAGGCACCCGGAGGTTTAGAGTTAGCACTAGAAGGGACATTAGGGTCAGGCACCTACCTTGATGGTTAGGGTTGGGTACTAGGAGGGAGGGTTAGGCACCAAGCTGAGGGTTAGGGTTAGGAGGAAGATTAGGGTTAGAAAAAAAACGTGTCCACCATTTTTGTGTCGACCATTTTTGTGGCAACCTTTTGACCCTGTCAACCTTCTTACATGTCGACCTTTAGTGTGTCTACCATTTGTCCCTGTTGACCTTATGTCCCTGTTGGTCTATTGACTGTCTAACATCTGGTGTCTATCTAAACATTGTCAACCTTTGTACTGTCTATCTCTTATACCACACCCAGCCTTATACTGTCACATGACTTCCCAGGGATTTTAAATATTCTTAGGATTCACAGTATAGGATACAGAGTGTATTGATGAGGAAGGTGTCACTGCTGCCCTGTGATTCGCCCTAGGTATGAAGGAGATGTCAAAGGGCTCTGCACTTTAGTGGTGTAAAAGTGTCTGGTGGCACCATCCACACGTGGACATGACAAGTCCAAAGGTGCTTTTTTCTCTGCTTTCACCTCCTCCCAGCTCTCTTAAGCATTACAATGCAGTTATATTACATCTGCAACACTTAAGGGAGATGGAAGGATGTGCTGGAGAATGTTGTGTCTGTGCGTGTATGGTGCTATCAGAGATGAAACAGACAAATCTCAGGTGCACAACTCCAAATTATTAATAATATATATAAATGCAATAAAATTTTGCAATCAATAGAGGTTTTTAGCATAATCATGGCCAAGGTTATGGGCCTACCCACCATATCCAGGTAACCTCTTTCAGGTAGGTCCCTAACATACTAGGGTTCAAATCCAGAGCGCAGGACCCCCCAAAACTGGCCCTGCCAAGCTGCCCCAAGGCACCACCATAGTAAGAAAAGTGCAGTGTAAAGAGATAGTTGGGAGCAGTGGCAGCTGCATATAAAAAAGGAAAATAAAAAAGTGAAGTACATATATATTAAACACACAGTGAAGGGTTAAAATGTGTTATAAAGGAAAATGTGTTATAATGTGGTGCCCTGAGATAGATCAACCAATGCAATCCAGGGAGACCCACGCCCCAAAAATGAACCAAAGTTGCACTACAGTATATAACTTGTAGGACTTACCTAGAATTGTGCCTAATACAGTGTGCATATACATTACCATACTCCATGCTTTTAAACCAATAAGGAAGGGTGCTAATCCAGAATGGGGGCGTCTCCTTTCCCTCAGAAGTGCAATAAAGCACATTAAATGGAGTATATGGGAAAGATTTCCGGACTGCACAACCTGACTATATATATGATGGGAGGTGTTACCTGATGAGACTAATTGCAGGCACAGAAACAGACAAATCTCAGGTGCACAACTCCAAATTATTAATAATATATATAAATGCAATAACATTTTGCAATCAATAGAGGTTTTTAGCATAATCATGGCCAAGGTTATGGGCCTATCCACCATATCCAGGTAACTTCTTTCGGGTAGGTCCCTAACATACTAGGGTTCAATCCAGAGCGCAGGACCCCTCAAAACTGGCCCAGCCAAGCTGCCCCAATGCACCACCATAGTAAGAAAAGTGCAGTGTAAAGAGATAGTTAGGAGCAGCTGCAGCTGCATATAAAGAATGAAAATAATTCTCTGTTGAACATGAACTCCTGGAAAAAGGCCACCAAAGGCTGAAATGCGTTGGAAACCTATTAACATTCAGATTCGGCCAGAATAGGACTATTCCCCCACAGAGAATTATTGCTAGTATCCACCAATTGCCTGAACGTGATACCATCACGTGTTACAACCCGAATTACAGACATACAGGACGACAGGAGACCGGATGCAGGAGATCCCGGAGAGGGAGGAAGAACTTGTGCCTTAGGACAGCACAGCCGGCTAGAGGAAGGAGCGGCTATCGGCAAGGTGCAGGAAGGTGAGTCTCCGTTTGAGGAGGGGGTGCACGGGGGACGGCATCAGCGAGCCCCAGCTTTTGACATCTCCTCCCCGTCCATAGCAGCTTCCGCAGCGTGCAGATCTCCACGACGGGTGGGTTGCCGGCTAGAGCACCAGGTGTAGCAGCTTGTATGGAGATCCACCGTCCATTGCCGCATACCCGTACTGCCTTCCTCGGGAAGATCACCCTGGGCCAGCAGCACTGTATGTACATTGTACCCTAGCAGGACGCAGCTATTCACTATCAGTATAAGCCAGCTTTTTTCTTCACACTCACTTCTACTCGGTGGAACATTTTTGTGTACTAGACTCAGTAGAACATTCAGGAGTTTATGATACATTGGATTATCATTATTTGCTTGCTAGCATCTATTCCGTGTTGGGGGTTCCCCTGGTAGACCCAATTATTACTATGCCATTTTGATATTGCATTTACTGTATGCATGTGTTTATGTTCTTTCAAACACTGCTTTCATATATGTGTTTTGTGTTTTTCATATCAGTAAAGTGATTTTTCTGTTATTATAATCTATTCATTTGTATATATCTCATCCTGTCATTCAGAAGCACATTTAGAATATTGATTATATCCATTAGTTCCTAATTAGACATTCTGCATTTTTAAGCATGGTGAACTATAGCTGAGCGCATATATTCCTTTTCTTTTAACCATTTATGATAGAGTCAGCTATCATTTGTATACTGCAGCTCACCATAGATCCATATAGCCACATTCTATCTCAGTGTGCAGGTTTCCACCCCCTTTCTTTATACAGGCAGGAACATAAATATTGGGACATTGACAGAATTTCCATATTTTGGCCTCTATTCACCACCACAATGGCTTTAAAATGAAACAAACAAGATGTGCTTTAACTGCAGACTTTCAGATTTAATTTGAGGGTAATTACATCCAAATCAGGTGAACGGTGTAGGAATTACAATGGTTTCTATATGTGCCCCCACTTTTTAAGAACACTTGTTGAGAACACGGATAAATGAACATATTAGAAATATCAGAAAAGAGGGTGTGGATCATAATCTCTCGAACCATTTCAAACTCTGTCACAATAGTGACCCCAAAACACTCAGATTCCTAGGAATCGAAGAAGTCATACCCAATTGGAGATGGGGTAATTATGAAAATAAAATTAGGACCAAAACATGAGTTTCACCAATATCAATACACTACATAGGAGTGTGACTTCATTCCGCAGGAGTGTGACTCCTATGCCACCATGTGTGTATATAGATTTAGGCTGTTGTACATACACATGTTTATATGCTATATACATGTACGTCTATACACATGTATATATTCTCAGTTCCATATATATCTATATTGGCGCCCAATGTAATAGGTATATAGAAGCATTATTTACATCATAAATATGAACACTTATGTGAACAGCAACATATGGATGGAAAATCAGTTTCCAGTTGGTATTATGTTTCAAGATTTTTCCATTTTCATTTAATTTTTACTCATATTATTCCAATTTTATATATTCATTTCTATTCATTCTGTATCAATTTCTATATGTCTATTAGCACTATTTTTTTAGTATGAATTAATTATCCTATCATAAACATGAGTTACTCTTTATTTATTTATTCACACATTTTGCTGAACAACTAATGGACTTGGCTATTCACTTAGCCATTTATACCTGCAACCAGAGATATACTAATTACATCCAGCTTAAGATCTAACCACCTGTATCATCTTGTTCTAATGACACAATTGTAGTTAGCTTATGGACCAATCAGGACATGCTTGATCCACATGAGACCAATCCAATCAGAAGATCCTTCCTATATTATGCTGTAGTGAACATACCCCCACATTGACAGACAACTCCTAGAAAAAGTCCATTGGGCTGAAACGCGTTGGAGGACAAAAATCAACCATAAGACCATTACAATTATTCTTCATTTGGAGATCTTTATGAGAACTACTGCTGTATTTGCTAAACTGAACAAGCCGTGACTCAGAACAACCCCCACGTGACCACACCCGGAAGCGGAGGAGAAACACACAGAGGAGAAGGGCCTGACACGTGACCAGACCAGGAGACCAGGCAGATAGAAGGGAGACAAGCACCGCATACCAGCACAGCCGGCAAGAGGAAGGAGCGGACAGCGGCTATACAGAGGAAGGTAAGTCTCTGGTGTGGCAGGGGTGTGTGGGTATTGGCTACACAGAGCCTAACTATAGCATCCCCCACACCACGGTAGCAGCTGACCCGGACTGCGGCTCCGGCAGACGCCTGGGAACAGGCGCCCCGCCGGCACCTGCACGGGAGTTAGCAGCAACCGCTCAGAGTTAACCCCCTGGCTGCCAATCTTTCCGTACTCCCTTCCTCAGGAAGCTTCACCCGGGCACCTCATCTAGCGCTTCAACATACTGCACCATATAATAAGCGGGACGCCGCTACAACCCTATTTCCAAAGACTTATTTGTCCAAATCCTCACTTCACTAACGATAATACTTGGACCCATTTTGAGCTCTGACATTCAGCCATCTGCAAACACAGCAGTTTATCTTATTTATTTATGATCTCCTTTACATGTTAATTTTAATTGACCATGCAATTCAATTAATGTTTATTACCTTTTCTACCTATATATCTGTATTTGTTATAATCAGTAACTTATACTTTATCACCTTATCTACTTAATTATTTGTCTTTGTTACAATTAGTGACTTATATATGTATTGTGTATGCCCCCTGTTTTTTGCATTAAAACCCCTCTTTTGTTATAAACATACCGACTCTCGCGGTTTATATAAGCGGTGTAATAGCATAAGCTGTCACGCTGCTTCGAGCTCTTTGTCGGGATGGACTCTTATCAGACTCTGTCTCCCAGCAAGAGCAGAATGGCAAATTCAAGTGAAAATATTTATTCATGTTCAAGGAGGTGATCGTGGTGGTGTGTGTGATCGTGAGGAAGTGATTGCAGGTGATTGTGAGGGGATTGCGGGCAGAAGAGACTGAAGTTGCTTCTGCAGGAGGGGATGGGGCAGTAATGGGTGAGCACAGAGGGAGGGTCATGGGAGGGGGGTTCGCGGGGGGTTGTGTGTGATCGCACGGGGGGGTTTGAAGACTAGTTGAGTAAGGTAAAATCTTTTCTTTTCTAAGACCCCAATGTAGAGCACAAACCAGACTCATCCTCCACAGTTTTAAGGTACATACACAGGGCGATTCAGCCACATCCTTAGCAGTGAAGGTGTTAATGATTACATTTATTTTTTTTACAAAATTATGTGGTAAAACATACATTAACATGCTATGTCATACTGTAGGCATATGTCATATGTACAAAGTCTAACACAAATTATCTGCATTGATCATTGAGGTCTCAACCCCTCAACCACTACATCCTGCAAGAGGAGGATTGCTGCTCTGAGAGGTCCTGGCTTGCTGCATGTAAATCTCCTTGCATGCTACTGTACTCTCCTGCCAGTGCTGAAAACAGCGTTAGTCTCCTGCCGGCATGGATGACAGCACTGACCTCCTGCCGGCACTGAAGAAAGTGCTGCCCAGTGTTGCCACTAGTACTGCGGTGGGGGCAGGGGTGCAATGCCGCTAGTACTGCAGGAAGTTGGAGGTACCAGCTCATCTGTGGGGGGTCCTGCTGCTGCTGTCTCTCCCCCTCTGCAGTAGCAGCTCAGCGGCATCAGTAGCTGTATCACAGAGCCCAGGAACATTTTCCCCAGCCAGCCAATGCCACACCAGACTGGTGGGTTGGGAGTCCTCAACACCAGGCCAGGAGGATAAAGTGGTAACAGCAGTACAAGATCTCAGAGAGAGTAATGACTATGACTAAAGTAGGTGGACTAGTGTCCAACTTTCCCCCTACACTAGAACGATTAGTTGGGCAATATTAAACAAGTTTGATTTTCCCAAATAGTTGAAATGACCGTTTGTAGGCATGTGGGAGAAAACAAATGTTTATCATTTTTTGCTCCCACACACTGCCCAACTGTCATTCCAACCAGCCAACTAGATGGCTGGTTGGAACGATATTGTCTTGATGTATGGCCTGCATTGACCATAGACGCACAGATACACCTTTGTCGTGTCGATCCAATCTCTGTTTTGCTACATGTAAAAAGTGAGTACAGTAAAACTCAGGGGCCCATTTATCAAAGTGAATTTGAGGTAAATTCCCCGAAAACAGGTGTTTTCGGGGGTTTACCTAAGATACTAAGTATCCCCCGGATGTATGAAGGAGGGACCGCAGCAGGTATCTCCGATACCTGCTGCGATCCCTCCATTGCCGCTGGCAGCTGCCTCCCCCATAAGTTTCTATGGGGGATGCGATGCTGCCAAATGTATCAATATCGGCAATGAGAGCCGCTCATGTGCAGGAGCCCCGACTGCCCTACGGAGACATCACAGGGATGGGCTCATTTTTGGAGCCTGTCTCCCTGCATGTCCCAGATAATATATCCAGCAGATAGGATGGCATTTTGCAATGCGATCAGGGGCGTTACTGGCATGCCGTGATCGCATTGCAAAAGCAATCCTTGATAAATGAGGCTCTCAGTATAAAGAATACTCAGCTAAAGAATAGTTTATGTCACCAAATGTAACACTAAAACCCGATCAGATGTTTTTTTTAAAGGTCTCACATTTATGTATTACAGTATTAGATAACCAAATTGTGTAGTGTAATAGCAGCTATTGTGGGAAAAGAATTCATAGGATTACTCTGATGTTTGAAACTAATAGCTACTAAATCATAAACAAATAGTTTGCACTGTTTTAAATCAGGGGTGGGGAACCTTTTTTTTGTCGAGGGCCGTTTTGATATATATATATATATATATATATATATATATAAAACATTACTTGCGGGCCTGGAGCAGGCCACGCCCCCTCCGTGAAATGTCACACAAGGGCGGGGCCACAATCACCGGTGATTACAGCAATGCCCGAAGCATCCTTAGGATGCTCCGGGAGCTGTTAGGGCAGCGGTTCGACCATCTGCAGCATCGTAAGGACACTCCTGGTGGCAGTGCTGCATAGATTTTGGCTGCAGGGTGCTATTTCTAGCAGAAAAAAGCTCAGAGGGCCAGACCAAATGATTCCGGGGGCCTTATACGGCCCCCGGGCCTGAGGTTCCCCATCCCTGTTTTAAATCAACAATATCTGAAATAGAGATAATGCATTTACATAATAAATGACTGTTCAAGTACAAAATCTAGTACTGTGGTTCCAAAACTTTAATTTTTCAACAATTTTCAAAGATAAGTATATATCATCAAATTTCAGTTTAAGCCAAAGGAAAAATTAATTTTCAAACACATTTGACATGTTTAAGCCTAAAGGAAAGTGGTGATGAATATCATGCAGGATATTTCAAACTCATTTTAATGTGACACCAGTGGGTTTCGATCCTTTCAGGTTCAATTATCAACCCGTTGTTCTGCACAAATTGCATGGCTTCAACTTCATTCATTGTTTCAGCATAAAATTTGTATCAAGATGGTTCTCCTTCCGTGAAGCACCATTTTGAAAATACCTGCTCTCCTCCTCCTCACTGTAACAAAATGTTACTGTAATTATCCCGACCAACTGCCACTCACCTTTCCAACTGCTCTTGTGACATGGCTCTTGACTCCTTTTCTCTTACTTGCATATGTCATGACATGGGTTTTTGTCCCTGCGGTGTTGACATGCTATACTAATAATGTGCAACACCTACAACCCCCCTTTGTGAACTGTGATTGCAGGAAAATGGGACAGTCCTCAAAAATTGTGACTGTTCTGCCAGATTACACACTAACCAATAAATGCAGCCGATCTGAAAAATGTTCCAGTCCGATGGAGTGATTATCAGATTGGTGTGCACCCGTATACACTGAGCAATTTCAGTGTGTACTTTCTTTTGATCAACAACATCATACAATAGCATCGGGAGGTCGGGAACAATATAGTGTGTGCAGCACACACATTATCATCCTCCCAATTTGACTGTTATAGAAGCGTTTATCAGCTTTAAACGCTCTTATGCTCTTGCATATACCCTATCCAATTATCGTGCCAATCAGCCAATATTAGCTTATCGGCCTGATAATTGGATAGTGTGTATCCGGCCTTAGGGGTTAAATCAGAGATGTGCAAAAGTCCATTTTGTGTACAGACTCTAAGAATTTTCTCACAGTTGAGCAACGTCAGGTGATTTTGAGGCATAAGCATCTGAGCCAAATCTCTACTTGCAGCTCAGAGGGTGTAACTGGGCAGTGTCATGAGTGTGTAGACAGAACTGTGGGCTGAATTCAGGAAGATCTCTTGCACCAAGGGTAGGGCTGATGCAGATGCAATGGTGGATTTCCCCCTAGGCATGTCAGACACGTGCCTAGTGGCACCGCTTGCTGGGGGTGGCACAGTTGCCCCCCCTCTGCATCAGAGCCCCAACAGACTGCTAGTCTGATGGAGTTCCCAGGAGGCCAGATGACTCCTTATTTTTTTCCCATTATGACAAATTGTGGTGCAGGAGGTGGGGTTGCTTTGGCTGTCCGATGACCTTGTCAGACACCCTGATAGAAAGGAGGTGATATGATCACAGATAGGGGGTGATATGATCACATAAAGTGGGTGAAAGGTCAGTGATGTGATGTGGGGTGGGTGGCTAATGTGGGGGGGTTGCCAATAATGTTGTGCCTAGGGGAAGCCTGACCTCTAATCCCACCCCTGTGCAGATGTGTGCTAATAGTGATAATACATGTAGATAGGGGTGGCCACAACTCTGAATACAGGCAAAGATCTGCATTTATTTCTGAGCATACAATATGGCCACATATGCAGCCACTTTGCGTGCAACTCTAAATTAGGCCCTTAAGGTCCACACATCATAATACCTACTTATGTACCACTCTAAACAGCATGCTTGAGTTAATTATCTTATGGACATACCCACTGCGATGTAATGATCATGCCCTCCACCTGGGGGTGTGCTGTGTTGCTCCATGACAGCTTGCACCATGGTGATAATGAGGGCCTGGCCAAAGTCACCACTGCACTGAATAAACTAACAAGGTCAATTTTAATTTCCAATTTTAACTCTGGATACATTTTGTATACACATTTTTATAATTATCAATAACAAAACAGGAAAATATTTAAATATAAAACCAGGATTTTACACTTTTCCTGTATAAGTATTTAATTTTCTTATATTCATCAGCACAATAATAATATTGAACATAGGCAGGTCATAAAATGCATGACTTATAACTTACCTGGCTCGATAGCCGTCGCAGCCTGCCTGCACCAGATGCAGTCATGTCAACTGTCAATCAGTGACCGTTTGGCAGTCCCATGGGGACACTGATTTTGTTGCCTTATCCTGGTGTGCGTGGTGCATAGTTTGGGAATGAGGTAGGAAATTTAGTTGTTGGGTCTGATTCAAGATGCACACAAATGTCGTCGCTACTGCGATACCATACACAGCGGCTGTGCAAAAATATGCAAATGTTGCAGCTGATGGAAATTGTATTGATACGCCCATTGTAGGCTGCCGCTTGCATACAAGGACGCAATCATTGGATGCACGTCGATCAATCATAAGACTTCTGAGTAACCCTATGGCCAAACAGAATGGCTGATGGAACTAAGATGCTGGAGCCTTAATAACTGCATAAGGGGATCACAGACACAGGCTGTGACATGCCCCATAAATGGTTGCAACACCCCTGCACTTCAGTCGCCACCCCCTCTATTACCACTCACAAATGGTCCCTGAGTGTCAATCACTTTGGAAATAAATCGTGTGAGCGACTGTCGTGGCACATGCACAAGGAGACTCAGATGCATGCTCAGTAGAGAAGACATCCGCCATTTGCGAAAACAATGTTCAATACAACCATTTCTGAATTAGGCCCATTCTTTATTATATTATTAATCCCAATAATTGGACTTAATTTCATTACTTATTGACAAATAGATAGGTATGAACTGTGCCTGACAGTATAATTAGTTCAACATAATACTGAATATAATATAAACAAAAATAATTCAGATGGACTGTCTTGGTAAATGGATTATAATTTAAACTTTAATAAAACTTCCACCCAAACACGTAGAACAATGCCGTTCCCTAGAGAAGTGGTTCTCAAATGTTTCTGCTGTGACTCACTGAGTGTCATCTACATTACTCCCAGTGATTCCTTACATACCAAGCACCACTCCCTCCCATTCTATTCAGATATTGTAGTTTACTTACCTTACGGCTCCTTTCCCCTTCATTTCCTCATAGTCTCCCTTCCTGAGGCTGCAGCTGCCTACTCCCAGCTCCTCTCCATGACAGACCAGAAAGCACACTCTCCTCCCCTGGTTGGCCAGAATGCGTCCTGGAGCAGGGGGGCAGAGCAGGGAAACAGGTACACGACACACAGTTTGAGAAGTGCTACCCTAGAGGTGCAAATATAAAGCATCAAGGACCTATAAAATAACTACTAAGGACTCTATAACCATAATTATCACTAGGAGAAGACTTTCCGCACAAATAGTTAGCATCAGCTATTGCAAGTTCCAAACACTGGAAAATTCTGTATTCGGACCAATTGCATATAAGCTGATTTCATAATAAAACAATCTCAGCATTTCCCATTCTCATATGTACTTGGCTATTTTCCCATTCATAAATGGCAAAGTAAAGAACCACATCAGTTATTATTAAATTATGCAAGGTATAAACAAAACTTGTAGTAGAATAAAATAGTAATTGCAGTAAATTCTGCCTTCTGGTGAACACCTGCTCCAGGTAACATGATCTCAGTGATTCACAAAAGTGCTGCTTTTTTCCTTGTCCAGAAATTATTTTTTCCTTGTCAAAAATTATCCTCTGACGCATTTTGTCATACTGAGATTTTCTCAATGCCCTCTTAGTGTTATTTGCTAAGTGACACATTTGTCTCATCTGCACTGAGACTTTCTCAAAACCCGTTTAATGCTAATTGCTAACTTATCACGTCTGTCATCCACTAGACTATAATGTGTTATGAGTATTAACAAATCATTCATTCATCATTTATCTTAGTTATCATAAACATAACAACAATCACAGATAATTAAAGCTTTTCACTACACAAAGATAAATTAGTACATGCTCTACATATAATATGTTAGTTTATAGGCAAGTTATTCTAAGGCATTACTAAGTAAGTTTGTACTTTAAATTCCATTAATGTAATACTACTTTCTGTTACTAAGCACAGTGGTTATAATTCTTTTTTGTGTATGTAAAGTGCCAGGGATATTTTAAGGTGTGTGTATATGTACATGTGTGTGTAAAGATAGAAATAATGTAATAAAGTAAGTAATATATATTTGTTTCCCGTCTAGGTATGTCTACATGTATGTGCTTGGAATCAGGCATTCTGCGTGACTGTGACTGTTAACAAATACCTAGTAGTAAGTAAGCATTATAATGGTTGTGGCATTATGAGTTACAGTATAAATGTAAGTAACTAGTAACTGGCTATACACTAGACAAACCTTTATTCACCAACCAACCATAGAATGAAAATCCGGTACTGTGTGGGAGCAAATGTCAATCAGCAATTTGTTCTCAAATGCCGGAAAACAGACGGAAACTGTTATTTAGACAAGTTGGTTAAAAATGTGAATTTTATCAATCATATATCAATCGTATAATTTTTGGACAGGTATTATCCATATACCGAGACATCCAGATGATACAATATTTGTAATATTGACCTCATCATAAGGATTTAGAAGTGTGTGGAATCACATTGTATATTGTGAAAATTTGAGATAGTTTGTAGATTAAAATCTGTTTATAGAAGAAATTAAACCAAATTTGTATTTTTACGGCCTTTGGATATAAATGTGTTCAGTTTAATTTGAAAGATTGCACTGTTAATGAACAAATCATGGTGGTTTACATATGGCAGATTTGCTGATTCCAATTAAATGGTTTATAACTCTGTATACCTTGTTTTTATTGCAGTGACAATCAGTAGAACTGAAAAGATTGATGAAACTGTAGTTATCTTTCTGTCCTTTATAACAAGGTAGTTACTGATACAAATCTCTCTCTCTCTCTCTCTCTCTCTCTCTCTGTCTAAAGCTGTGTACACATTAGATGATCAGCAAATGATTCGATGGTTATACAAAATTCCCTTGAACTCCCTGACAAATTGTATAGTGCATACACACTGTGCAGTCTTCCAAACGACCAAACAATATATCTTGCATCATTTGGTGGTTAGATCGTTAACTATATAATTTTAACATATCGCCTGTTCGTCCAGTAGTGCGGGACCAACCACCGTTACAGGGAGCGGGCTGATCCGGGCAGCGGAGGTGGCGGCCTGTGGGATGGGGCTGCCTGGGCTACTCGTGGCTGATGCACTAGAGAGCCAGGCTGCGAGGGAGGCAGGGGAAGTCGTGGGCATGCCAGGCTTCCTGGCGCACGTGGTGGGGGTGCGTGCAGGCGCGGCAACATGGCCTGGTGCTGGCAACAAGCTGCCCTGGGCTGAAGCCGCAGAGGTGAGAGGCCGGGTTGCCTCCATTAAGCAGCGGGGGAAGCAGAGCGCCAGGAACGAGGCAAATGACAGGAAGAAGGGGCAATCAAGAAAGAAGGGGAGGCGAGTGAGAAGGCAGGAGGAGAGAGTGGAAGAAAAAGGTGCAAGTAGGAATAAGGGAGAGATTGAGGAGGGGAAAAGAAATACAAAAGTAATGGAGGGAAAAGAGAGCAACAGAAGAAACAGAAAGAACCAGAAATAATTAAATGAACTGTGGAATAACACTTAGCCAGCCTGTTGAAATAAACTTGAAAGAGGAAGATGGCTCCTCTGACCAGGCTATCTATATGGGTCCTATAGTCCCTCCCTTATATTCTATCATAGGCTCAAATCTAACAAGTGACTGCTGCCTGACCGAACCTCTTCAGCCCTTAACCCTTAAGTTGCTTAATAAAAATCCCATAAAAAACAAGGTGCTTATCTATCCTCAAACTCAATTGAGTATTCGGATGCTTTTATACTAGGATTACCACCTTTATATTTTCAAATTCCCAAACAGGGGAGTGACCATGGGATGTGGCCAGAACTGCAAACGGGTTACAAACATTGTATTTCTCAAATTTCAGGCGATAATTATACCACTCTCAGAGATGTATCAAACCTCGGAGAGAGATAAATTGGAGACAGATGAGGTACCAGCCAATCAGTGTCTAACTGCCATTTTACAGACTGTTTGAAAAATGACAGAATCTGATTGGCTAGTACTTTATCTCTCTCCACTTTATCTCTTTTCAAATTTTTATATATCTCCCCCTCATAAAGACTGAACATGGAATTTTTACATCAAATATCATCCATATGCCCATTATATGCCATGCCATCAGAGTCCACAAATGAAACCTTATGCATTATGGACACTATTTGAAGCCTTCATCCTCATCCGTCTATCCAAACCTATTGCGGTGGTACCGAGGTGCTTCACCCGGGACCTGCAATGCATGCGCATAAGCCCTCCGCAATCACATTAGAGGGTGAGAGACTTTGAAATTCTGGGCATTCTGTCCTCCGTTGATTGTGCATGGTGCACTGAATATTTTGGAAAGTATTTTATTGCATTTGTTTTATGTTATAATTGTGAATAAATTAATATATTTCATTCTCTGTATTGGACATCCATTTGGGATAGTGGCGCCCACATATGCATATAATTTAATTTTATACAATTAAAATGTAGACATAGTTAAAATGTCGATATTTATAACTAGCTGGGATACCCGGCTTTGCCAGGTGGACCCTGAAGTACACCTGCAGCCCTCATTTTGTTACGTTGTCCTATAACCTGGATACAGTAACTATGAAAATTATTAGTAAATGACAGTGCAGGCAGCGTATTCTCATACAGTTTGGATATGTGGTATATCAGAAGCAGATTGACTTACAGAACAGAAATCAGTAAAGCTTCCAAAATCACTTGAGTTTTAGAAATCACTGCAGAACAGAGAGGGTGATTCAGCTGCAGACTTAAATGCTATCGCAGCTGATTACATGTTAGCAGTTGTGATAGCTGTAATATGGTAATGCATCAGGAGGTGTTCAAATCAAATTTAATAAAATGTAACCTTTATTAGTAATTATTAAAAAGCTGCGGATCTCCTCATTTTAATAGAATAAATGGATACGGCGAAAGAAATATTCAAAATAATTCCGAGTAATCGTGCTCCTATAAATTCTAGATTATTTATTCACATCATACAGGAGTTTTGTACCCATGGTGATCCTGAAATAAACATAAACCAAATCAAATGTAATCACTCATTTATTTATTTTATTTTATTAACAGTTTCTTATATAGCGCAGCATATTCCATTGCGCTTTATGTCCTTATGTCCCTGCTATTATACACTTAGTTCCATTCTGCTCCTAAATATTACCTACAACACCCAATATTCCCTGGTGGTCTCCCATCCAAGTACTAATCAGACCCAATACTGTATAGCTTCCAAGAACAGATGAGATTGGGCATATTCAGTAAGGTATGGTTGTAGGACTATATAAACAGTAGATTGGGGGTCCTGGTGTAATATAGTTAAGAGCATTATGTAGGACTAACTCAGTATGAGAAGTCCACTTTGATAAAACAATGGACATAAATTCCAAAGTATTGCACCAGCATACTTTGATTAATTAATAAAATTGGTTATGTTACCTTCTAAAGTATGTATATCATATTCATATAGCCATATAAACAGATTATCTAAATGCAGGTATAAGTAATGTCAGTCTAATAGTGCCTGGGGATTATAGTCTTCACTCTTACCTATTTCTACTTTCACTTCTCCTGAGACTGCTGTATCACACCTGAACCAGACCCTAGAACTAGCCCTTGATGAAGTAGCTCCAGCTACCCATCACATTCCGCGTAGACTTAGACGTCAACCGTGGCATTCCAAATTCACAAGACAGCTACAAAAACTCTCACGTAAAGTAGAACGGCAGTGGCGAAAGTCTCATACTCCAAGTGACTTCCTCACATATAAGATGATCTACCACTCTTATCGTAATGCACTGGATAATGCCAAACAGACATATTTCCAATCTGTTATCTCTGCCCAAGCCTCTAACCCCAAGTGACTTTTTAATACATTTAAATCACTTCTTACCCCTCCATCACCCAACCCACCTGCTACTATCAGTGCACAAGATCTTGCTTCCTATTTCAAAAACAAGATTGATAATATCCGAAATGAAATGGTATGCACTTCCTCAGCCAGGGTCTTGTTCAATTCCCTACCTGAACCCAGTGGCACATTCTCATCATTTGACCCCACTAATGAAGATGAAGTAGCTACACTCTTCTCATCCTCCTACTCTACTACCTCTCCTCTTGATCCTATACCCTCACAAATCAGTAAAGCTCTGTCTCCTGTGCTCATTCCACACTTAACTAAAATCTGTAATCTCTCTTTCTCTACTGGTATCTTTCCATCACTGTTCAAGCATGCAGTGATCACTCCCATTTTGCAAAAACAAAATTCTGACCCTAACTCTCTCTCAAATTACCGTCCTATCTCCCAGCTACCTTGCCCCTCCAAGCTACTGGAAAGACTTGCCTACACTCGCCTCACACACTTTCTTAACACCCACAACTTATTGGATCCACTTCAGTCAGGCTTTCGTTCCCAACACTCCACTGAGACAGCACTGACTAAGGTAGTAAATGATCTGGTCACTGCCAAGGCTAAAGGCCATTACTCACTCCTAATTCTTCTATATCTCTCTGCTGCCTTTGACACTGTTGACCACTCTCTTCTCATACAAACACTACAATCCTTAGGTCTTCAAGACACAGCCCTTTCTTGGTTCTCATCTTACTTATCTAATTGCTCCTTCACTGTTCGCTTTTCTGATTCTACCTCCACTTCGCTACCTCTATCAGTTGGAGTACCACAAGGTTCAGTATTAGGTCCTCTGCTTTTCTCAATATATACCACCTCTCTTGGCAAACTAATCAGCTCTTTTGGTTTTCAGTATCATCTGTACGCGGACGATACT
This sequence comes from Taudactylus pleione, assembly GCA_031769625.1. NCBI lineage: Eukaryota > Metazoa > Chordata > Amphibia > Anura > Myobatrachidae > Taudactylus > Taudactylus pleione. The sequence continues at coordinate 4,729,222 of JAUIMM010000601.1, forward strand.
CAAATTTACCTATCCTCCCCAGATTTGTCACAATCTGTGCTGGTCCGTGTCACTGAATGTCTCTCTGCCATTTCATCTTGGATGTCATCTCGCCACCTCAAACTTAATATATCCAAAACAGAATTAATTATATTTCCACCAGCCAATAGCAATTACCAACCTGATATCTCTATTACTGTTGACAACTCGACAATCTTCCCCACCCCACAAGCTCGCTGCTTAGGTGTGATCCTTGATTCTTAACCGTCTTTTGTTCCCCACATTCAATCTGTCTCTAAATCCTGTTACATACATCTAAGAAACATAGCCAAAATTCGACCATATCTTACGCAAGACACTGCAAAAACTCTTATACACGCACTCATAATTTCCCGCATTGACTATTGCAATAGTCTCCTTATTGGTCTTCCCAAAAACAGGCTCTCCCCACTACAATCCATTTTGAATGCAGCTGCGAGGTTGATCTTTCTCACCAAACGTTCAGTGTCTGCTGATCCACTCTGTCAGTCCCTCCATTGGCTGCCGGTCTTCTACCGTATTCAATTTAAAATACTTACACTCACACATAAAGCTATTAATCAAACCACACCAACATACATCTCTTCGCTTATCTCAAAATATCTTCCAACCCGACATCTCCGTTCTGCACAAGATCTGCGTCTCTCATCCCTGCGCATTACTTGTTCCCATGCACGGTTACAGGACTTTTTTCGGGCTGCACCCACCCTGTGGAATGCCCTCCCATGCACAATAAGACTTTCCACTAGTTTCCAAACATTCAAGCGCTCTCTGAAAACTCACCTCTTTAGACAAGCTTATCAGATTCCAGGATCGCCCACCTAACCTTTTATAGCTCCCTATCTAACTCTCTTCTTATAGTAAACACCTATCACATCTTCTCTTTCTTCAATTGAACATCCTCCTAACCCTAGGCCAACTTTCCAGTGTGATTGGATTATACAGCCCACCAAGAAAATCTGCAATTGGGCTGGACCAATTTGCAATAGCACCTCTCCTTGTGTATCAACACCTATTTCCCTATAGATTGTAAGCTTGCGAGCAGGGCCCTCTTACCCTTATGTATGTCATGTATGTATGTCTTTTACAACCCAGTATAATGTTAATCCTGATTCAAATTGTAAAGCACAACGGAATTTGCTGCGCTATATAAGAAACTGTTAATAAATAAATAAAATAAATAGTGAATATTTTGGACATCACTTATCAGCAATGAATTTGTTCTATTTCTTTATCTTTTGTCTATAACCCCAAAAAAACTTATACTGCTAAATTGTGTTTAAGTAATTTTATTGGGTGCTTGGAGATTTTTTACTATGATTTTCTAAACTGACGTGTAAATATGCAATGAATTATATAATTATAGGCATAGTTATGAGCCTTACTCTGGTGTGATGTATATTGTCAGCCCAAATAAATAGGAGCTGTTCCTTTTTAGCACACCTGATGATGTGTGCAACACACCCTAACCTCTTTCTCTGAGTAACCTCTTCTTAGGGTTATAAGCACAGTCTGCACAGGAACCCAGAATGGAGAGGTGATCAAGCCACCAACCAGGCGAAACGGCCGTCCTTCCGTACCAGAGGAGGTCCGGTCAGTGAACGGACCAGACCCCCGCACGGTGACCCTGATACATATGTACACTTGCTGTCTGGCCACCGTATCAGTTCAGCTTATTAAACTCCGCATGAACAGAGATACAGCACTCTGATCTCTTATAGTATAATTTGGAGACCTGTCTGCCCTATGGCTCATGCTTTCTTGAAGGCATCTGATTACACAGGCTCATTTATGATCTGACTATTGTGGCAGCACAGTGGATGTACTGCTGTAAACTCAGGGGAATAGATTTGAATAACCTATTTGGCTCTTGTTTACTATCACTGTGTGATGATTTTGAGACACACTTGTATCCATTGTAAATGTAACCCTGGTTAAGGGTTAAAATAAGAACTGTACTTATAAATCTATGTAATATTTATAAATGTACACTTTATGAGGTCAAATATATATATGTATAGTCACAATTCATGATATATGTATTTAATGTATTAACATATCAATTTATGTGGTACTTTTTATCTCTGTGGTGAGGTGGTGCTACAGTGTGTTGGATGCACTGGAGGAAAAGGGGTGGAGTAATATAGGTGGAAGTGAATTGGTTCCTATCAGGAAAAGAAGATCCGGTGAAAGGGAGGATATATAACAGCTGTTAGCAGCAGCTGACCATAGTTGCCAAGTCCGCTTATAACAAGTGGAATTGGGCTTGTTATTTTTGCAAGTTGCTTGTTTTTGGGCTTGTTTTTTTTTTAAGGCTGCTAGTTTTTGAGCTTGTTTTTGTTGTGTGCATTGCCGAGGCACCCCTGGAGGTAAGTAAATATGTGTGTGTGTGTGTGTGTGTGTGTGTGTGGGAGGGGGGGGAAGGTTGTGTCTGGGGAATAGAGGGCAGTAGTCAGTGGACAGGGTGAAGTTGGAGGGGGCAGGCATGAAGGAGAGGTAAACTAGATGATAGAAATGAGGCAGGTACATGGGGGTGAGTTAAAATTACTGAGGCTGTTAAAAAGAGGGGCTAATGGAATTAGGTGACAGGAATTAAGGAGGTAAAGAAAAGGGTGAGAGAAATGCAGAGAAGAAGAGTCAGGTAAAGGAAAGGTGGGTACATACTAGATGATTTGTCACCTGATCCTGCTGATTGGGCTGACATATCATCCACATCGGCCAGTGTGTAACCACTATGCATGACCCTGCGCAATCCCGCGGGTCGTCCATCGGGGACGTTCCTTTTGCCTGCATGTAGGGCCGAGGGAACGAACCAAATGCCGATGCTGGCATAGTGGATGGAGCCAGTGCCCGACATATGGGACTTTTGGTCACTACATCAAGTATTGACCGCCCGATATATATTGCGTGGTCGGGTGTCGCATCGCTGGACACACACATCGGCAAGTGTGTACCCAGCTGAAGACTGGCAAGGGAATGAGGTATGAAAAGAGGGAGGAGGTAAAAATATGGTGGCTGGTATAGAGGGAGAAAAGCAATATAGGCAGATAAGGCTGTGCATACACTAAAATATTTAGGTTAGAGAAGAGGGGGAATAAAGAAAGTTAGGCAGGGAGAGAGTGAGGACAAAGAGACACCCCCATAAATTGGGCTTTTTTATTGGGCTTTTTAGGATTGATTTGGGCTTGTTTTGGGCTTGTTTTTTACTTATAGGTAGCTTGTTTTCCATTTCAGAGTTGGCAACACTGCAGCTGACAGGCAGTTTGCTGATCCCTCCCTCCTGTGACCCGGGCAGCCAGTGAGCGGCGATGAGCAGCCAGGCACAGGGAGCAGAGCCGGAGAGAGAGCCCAGCCAGAGCTGGGGAAGAAGGTTTGACAGCGGTACTCACCCTGTCTGGCAGGAGAGGCGGCGTCACAGCAGGTGGTCCCAGCGGCAGAGAGGAGTGGAGGGACCCGCGCCGATGGGGGCGTTCCCTGCTGGAGGAGGCGGTAGTGCTGTTGCCCATCGGCGCTTGTTGCGAGGTGAGCCGGCGCACAGCTATGAGCTCAGCGGCTGCAGGGCCATCAATCACCGCTGCTATATGCTGCTGATTGGGAGCCGGTCAGGCTGCAGCCCATGAGAGCCGGAGACTGAGAGGCGAGGCAGCTCCAGTGTCAGATGGACGGCATCAGCTGTACTGTTCGGGCTGTGAGTAATTAATACCTGGCACTCACACAGACACAGATATCCCTAGTGGCAGCAAAGAGGCTCTATAGGGACAGAGGCTTATATCCCAGGATCATAAGGAGCACTAGAGGATTTATCTACTAGTGGTGCTCTTTACAGTGGTTCTACCACAGCTGTATAATTAAATACACATTTGTCTAAGAGGAGCAATTAACAAGCTTCATACCAGAGAAACTATAGATATACCGTATACCTTTTAGACTATATCAGAGGAAACCTCTAATTACATTCTGTAGAGTTAATCCAGGGTCTAAAACAGTACCTGAATACAGTGTAACTTGAGCCAGAGGAATCTCAGAGACAGTTGCACTATAATATTGAGTATACTCAATACTATAATATTATTATATAGTATTGAGTATTACTACAGTATATTGGGAACAGCAAAAGCTACAGTGTAACAAATGGATATTTAGGAGAGTAATTGCTCATTACTTTAGCAGACTATAACAAAGCTTCCAAGTAAATTCTGCAGCCACAAGAGGAGTTCAAATCTTATACAGGCACATAGCCTTGTTCTCTGGCTTTTACATGAATAATCCCACAGGATATTATATATACTGACATTGTAAGAGTTTATTTCTATGCCAGGCATCAGTATAGATTCTTGCATGAACCTTACTCTAATTTAACCTGGAATATACAAATACTAATTTGTGGTACAACCATAACTTCACTTGCATCTAGAGGAAGTCCCATAACTAGGTTAAAGGACCATTGGACTAATACCAGGGACAGTATCTGTGATTTATGAACTTGAAATATTTATATCCTAAGTCCTTATGATTGTAATACTTTATTGCTTAGAAGTTTAGGATATTAGGTGCCATATTCAAGGTAGTAGTATAAGCATTGTAAATTGTAATAATATTGTTACTGCGTTGTCATTAATGTTATGTCAAATGTAAAGTGAATGAGTATGTATGGGAACAACATTCATTTAAGTTCTTCATAAAAGTAATATATGACAAGTCAACTAACTGTATGTTTACTTACCTGGAGTGATTACAGTGGGAGATCCATTACTGCGGAATCTATGGAAGGAAAAGACATTGCTGGTAAATGTGAAGTGAAATGATACAGTATTGTATTGTGTTAACACATTATCTATACACCACACTATATATTTTAACCATTGGGTTATCCCAAGTAGACCCACATAAACGATAAGTACTTGGGTGGAGGCACTGACATTGTGGATGTACACCACTTAGAGGAATGCTAAGGGTGGGTACATTAAGAGTAACAAGGTGTTAATAACCCAGTATGCCTTTTAGAGAGTAAAGGGGGTTACATAAATATAGCAAAACACACTGTGTACAACTATATTACTTGGCAACAATGTATCTATTAAACATTCCAGGGGAATACAGAGTAGTACAATCCCTATATGAGGACTTGATTTTGATTTTTTCTTTTTATTACCACTCTGTGTGTTGTGACCATGTGATGACATATTCAATGTACATCCGTATTTCATGTTAATAATACAAATTATGCTATGTATTGTTTGGTTAAATGTATGGTGTCTGCTAAGTGCTCTAGGGGAATATAAATTAGCACCATCCCTACCGAAACATATGGGATTTGCATATCCATGTACAATCATATGAATACTATATAAATGCCATTTACATGTGATATTATTATCCCCAGGCACTATTAGACTGACATTACTTATACCTGCATTTAGATCATCTGTTTATATGGCTATATGAATATGATATACATACTTTAGAAGGTAACATAACCAATTTATTCATTAATCAAAGTATGCTGGTGCAATACTTTGTTTGGAATTTATGTCCATTGTTTTATCAAAGCAGACTTCTCATACTGAGTTAGTCCTACATAATGCTCTTAACTATATTACACCAGGACCCCCAATCTCCTGTTTATATAGTCCTACAACCATACCTTACTGAATATGCCCAATCTCGTCTGATCTTGGAAGCTATACAGTATTGGGCCTGATTAGTACTTGAATGGGAGACCACCAGGGAATATTGGGTGTTGTAGGTAATATTTAGGAGCAGAATAGGACTAAGGACCTCATTCAGAGTCGGTCGTAGCGGCCGCACGGTCGTACGGGCTACGACCGCAAAATCCGATCGTACGGCTGGTCGATCGTAAACAAAGTGACGCCCATTCGTTAGCACTGCACCTCCTCTAGCTACCGACTGATCAAACGAACGAGGCAGTCGTAGTCAGGAGCTGTCAGGAGCTGTATGCTAATTATGTTCTGATGTTTGCGGCCGTATGTGTTGTATTGATGGTCACATGTCATGTTTACATGGACTATCGATCAGCTTGTTATTAGCTTGTTGTCAGTTATCTAATTAAGAGTGTTTAACTCTTGCTGTTCTTTTTATTTTATTTTTTTTCATGTGTCAATAAACTTTATTGTTTTTTTCGTGGGTGTTTTCTCTGTTCTCTTTTTTTTTCTAAATTTCCAAAACAAAGAAATGTTTATTATCTGTGAATGTACTGTTGCTAATTGTGTTAACTTTAAAAATGCATGTGCATTTTGCGTTAGGTTCATTTGCACTCTTATGTTTGCAATTGCATACTACGTGTTTACTTTTATCCAATAAATCTGACCTTATTTTTCGGGTCACATGATTAAAGGATTGGCCAATAGTGTTTTTTTTTTAGGAAACTGAGTAAATATTTTAACCAATCATCTTTATTTTACCCCATGTATATTTCATGTTTTCTGTAAAATCTGCCATTGCCATCATGAGAGCCGCGGCCTTTACCCGTAGAGAATTATTGATTCTTGTTCAGATCATGGACAGGCAGATTACGACCGCCCAGCCTCCAATTTCAAACCGCATAAAGCGGGCGGCCTATGCGGAGGTGAGGCGAGCCCCTTCGTAGTGCCGGATATAGGCGCAATATAGTGCAACTAAAGAGGCGGTGGTCAGATCTGCACCGCCGGTCGCCAGTCCTTTTGCAAAATTTGCGGGCGCGATTACGCAGACGTAAGTATGCGTTTGTATAAATGTTATAATTAGTGGACTGTTAAAAATGTATGTTCTTTTTCCAATTCTTTTAGTAAATGTAAAAAAACCCTCCTGTATGTTGTCCCTATTGTCCTGAATGTGTAAAGTGTACTTGTATTGTGTAGCTGAAAGTGAAAACTAAACTTATTTTTTTTTTATATCTTTAAATTTTAGAAACACAGTGGAGACAGAGAAGGGCCCGCAGATTTGGAGGCAATGCAGGTCCCAACCTGCAGCCCTCCCCCTCACCTTACCCATCCGCTCAACCCAGCCCTCCCTACCCACCACCATACTCCCCCAGTAACCCTCCCTCCCTCTTCCAAACCTCCCCTAGTATTCTTCCCTCCCCTGCCCACTCATCCCAAATCTCCACTCCCGTGCCCGAGTCCACAACACAAATATCCCCTCCCTTTGATTTTTTCCACTCCATTTCCCCTCCCACCATTCCCCCAACTCCAACTTACTCCCCATCTCCAGCACCATCTCCATCGGGTACTTTGTTGCAACGCTCTGATGGTATGTGTTTTTAATCCTATTTTTTGTATTTTATTTTTTTTTGGAGTGTTGTTGTTATCCATGTTTTTTTAAAAATTTGTGGCCTGTGTGTTTGTTTTCTTTTTTACAGTATGGGTGTCAAAATCATTGCGCAGTAATGCTGTTATTCAATATTTTGTGCTTATGTTTTGTGCCTGGGCCCTTTTTTGGGGGGGAGCCTTGTGGGGTTTCCAAAATGCTTTTTATTTGGTGTAAAAATTGATTACATTTGGATTAGTATTTTAGATTTAAATAAAACATGTCACAGAACTTGGGAAGGTGATAGGAACCAGACTAACCTTGTTAATGTTGTGTACACTGTGTTTAAAATGTACTAAGATGTAACTTCATTAGGAAAAGTGATGTTTGCCATAGCAAACAAACACATTGTATTTTTGGATTATCAAGAACATTCTAGAAGTGAATACGTGCAGTGTGTTTTAAGGATATGGCCATCATGACTTAAGAATACACCTCCCTGTTGTTTTTTTTAACATCCTAGGGGTTTTTTGGTTATGCCACATAGTTAGAGTTTCCAATTGTTTTTATACCATAAAAGTTTCTACATGTTAATAATGTTGTGTGGATGAAACTTTCGAACACACCCTAACATCATTGTGTTTTCCCACTTTTTGGGACATTGAATAATGTTTAATGTTCAAATGTTGGACATTTTTTAGATGTTTTTAACCTACAAATACATTTTTCTGTCAACAGATCTAACCAACATCATGGTGGAAATTCGAGAGGAGCTCACTCAAACAAGTGGACATTTGTTGGTGGCCTACTGCTGCCTACAGAGGATTGAGGGGAGGCTTGACCGATTTTAGTTTTTTACTTTCCTACTTATACCTTTTAAAATTGTGCTTATTCAAGTAAAGTTTTTGTTTGAAAAACATTTGTCCTCTTTTTAAAAAAAAATTAAATTGTGTAATTCTGCATTTCAAATAGTTTGTGAACAAAGCTGGGTGCCTTTCCATAGTGTAACTAATTACAAAATGTTTATGTAAACCTTAAGAACATTTGCAGTAATGTTTTGTTTTTTTTTTGCTTTGGGGTTGCCATACATTATCCACCTCAAAATGGCTTTCAAAAAACATTTACACCAAACCTTTTTTTTTTTGGAAAAACATTTATTAAATAACAAACATGTTGCCAACATGCTTTTAATCGTAAAAAGCATTTCATCACAGAATCACACATAAAAAATGTCCTCAGGGTTTTCCAAATTAAAATATCTTGCTTAGTCAGACATAAACAACAATAGTCAAAAACAAACATAAAATTTCTTTTTTAACAGACAAATTAATAAAAGAAAAGGCAAATTAACTAAACATGTTGTGGTATATCCGGGAAAATTTTGTTAGTTGTCCAAAAACAGTACAGGGTATTGCCAATGGGTTCCATTAGTTTTGCAGTTTAGGAAAGTGTTGTAATTTTGGTGGAAGAAAAAATAAATAAAAAATTAGGTACACCATAAAATACATTTGCTCTAAGTGTAAAATTCAAAATAAATGTAAAAATTATTACCTAAAAAATCTGGAAACAACAGAATCGCATCTGGCCCCCCCCCCGACAGCATCACAACACCTTCCTCCGGGAGGCCATCCTCTGGCAAGGCATCCTCTGGCTGCAAAATCCCACACAGGACCACAATGCGAGAAACCATATCCGGCAAGTACATGAGTGCACCACCAGAGTGATGGAGACACCGGAACTGGCCCTTTAAAAGGCCGATACAGCACTCCACCACCTGCCTGGTGGCAGTAAACGCGGCATTATATTGAGTTTGTGGCCCTGGTGTGGGAGTCAAATAAGGAGTCAGCAGCCAGGGTGTGCAAGGATATCCACTGTCACCTGATGGAAATGGGACACCAAAAGATACATAAATTGACCATAAAAACATGTTTACACTATTATTATAGCTACATCCTGGATTTATACTTACCAAGAAGCCACGCATCACCAGCTTGCAGTGTGCTTAATTTTGCCCAAATCCCTGAATGCTGGATCACGTACGCATCATGGCTGCAGCCTGGAAGTTTGGCATTCAGGGAGAGGATCTGGAGGGAGGCATCACATAGCACCATTACATTTAGCGAATGGAAATGTTTACGGTTCCTATATATTTGTTCCCTGCATGCAGGGGCCTGAAGTGCTATGTGAGTGCCATCCACTACCCCTATGATGAGTGGAAAGCCTGCAATCTCAAAAAACTTCTGCTTTACCACATCAAGGGCTTCCATATCCAAAGGCATACTAATAAAATGTGCTATATGATTGAAGAATGCATCTAGCACACGCCTCAGGATCCGTGAAAATGTGGGCTGGGAGAGGCCACCCACCAGCCCCACAGTGGTTTGGAAGGACCCTGAGGTGCAGAAATGTAACACCGCCAACAACTGTGTAAGTGGTGTGATTGCTGTAGGAATGTGAATCTGACTTTCTAGATCATTCTTTATTATTGAAAGAGTGTCTAGGATAATATTTGGAGGCAGGCGATAAGTGGTTACAACCACATCATCAGGCATTCCAAAAAGGGCGACACGTGTTCTATATATCTTGGCCCTTGCACGCCTCCTATGCCTATGCCCAGGAGGAGGCTGAGGAAGGTTGGTGGGGGGCAACATGGCCACTATTAGCTGGCCCACATCGCTCTGTAAAGTTTAAAAAACAGAAAAAAGTGTTTTTGAGAATAAATTTTGACTATTTTTCCAAAATACTTAGCTTAGTAATAATGGTGAATATTCTTACAGGGTCGGGCAGTGCCATCTTCGGGAACCCCTACAGGTGTATTTTGTGTACGGGTTTTTTTTTATGGAAGAAAAAGAAAATAATGTTATATTTTAAATACACCACTCTTACTACTATTCTTGTTAAAACAATCCTTAACTTTGAAATTGGCCAATATTAAAATTTGAACACTTAATTATTGTTTTATCAATAAAAACCAGAAATGCATTTTTAAATGTTACAAAAACTGCCAAAAACACTTAATTATTAAATTAAACAAACTTTTAGGTTTGTAAAAATAGACACTTACCTGAATCAAGTACAAACTGGACTGTTAAACACCTTTAAAAAAAAAAAAAAAAAACATGACAAAAATTGTTTGAATAATGTCCTTTTTTTTTATTTATATACCAAAAAAAAAAACCTTGCAGTAGGCTGGCACACTTACTGGAGTCTTCAAATAACGTTGTAACTTAGATCCTCCAAAAACACGGCCACCCAAACACAAAAAGTAACCGGGTTTGTTACATTTATGGACAAAACAAAATTAAAATTATAACCACAACTCAAAAAAAAAAAAAAAAACAACAAAAAAAACCCACCACCCACCACCAAACACCAAAATAAAAAAAAATAAAAAAAAAACACCACCCAACACCAAAATAAAAAAACACACACAAGCACCACTCAAACAACACACACAAGCACCACTCAAACAACACACACAAGCACCACTCAAACAACACACACAAGCACCACTCAAACAACTCCAAACAATGTAAACACTAGCAATCCCTTCCTGCACCTCTAATTACTCCAACTACAACCCACAAGTAAGGGAATATTTGGCTTTGCCTTAAATAAGGAAAAAAACCACAATGATTGAATCATGCAGGCAAGGTGTGCATTGTACGTAGGCAAATAGGGATGCACAGGTAACCAATCCAGGGATGCGCTCACATCTAGCCCAACCCACGCAGTGATTACAGAATGCAGGCAAGGTGTGCATTGTATGTAGGCAAATAGGGATGCACGGGTAACCAATCCAGGGATGCGCTCACATCTAGCCCAACCCACGAAGTGATTACAGAATGCAGGCAAGGTGTGCATTGTACTTAGACAAATAGGGATGCATGGGTAACCAATCCAGGGATGCGCTCACATCTAGCCCAACCCACGCAGTGATTACAGAATGCAGGCAAGGTGTGCATTGTACGTAGGCAAATAGGGATGCACGGTTATCCAATCCAGGGATGCGCTCACATCTAGCCCAACCCACGCAGTGATTACAGAATGCAGGCAAGGTGTGCATTGTATGTAGGCAAATAGGGATGCACGGGTAACCAATCCAGGGATGCGCTCACATCTAGCCCAACCCACGAAGTGATTACAGAATGCAGGCAAGGTGTGCATTGTACTTAGACAAATAGGGATGCATGGGTAACCAATCCAGGGATGCGCTCACATCTAGCCCAACCCACGCAGTGATTACAGAATGCAGGCAAGGTGTGCATTGTACGTAGGCAAATAGGGATGCACGGGTATCCAATCCAGGGATGCGCTCACATCTAGCCCAACCCACGCAGTGATTACAGATGCAGGCAAGGTGTGCATTGTACGTAGGCAAATAGGGATGCAAGGGTAACCAATCCAGGGATGTGCTCACATCTAGTCCAACCCACGCAGTGATTACGGAATGCAGGCAAGGTGTGCATTGTACGTAGGCAAATAGGGATGCACGGGTAACCAATCCAGGGATACGCTCACATCTATAAAATAGTCTTCACAAGCACAATTCTTTATGCTCTCTCACGTTTGGAAAATGTCAAGCGAGGAGCATGGTGGTCAGAGGCCAACTGAGGCAGGTAAGTGTTAAACACATTTTGATAAAAACACAAGAACAGTTCATATTTCCCAAAAAAACATATTTTATTTTATCTAATTTTAAAAATATTGTAGGTGCTGGGAATCCAATACCACCACTAGAGGAGGAGGAGGCGGGGCCAAGCAGGCCAAGGCCAAGAAACCCTCCGTTTTCAAGGATAGAGCTTGAGACATTGGTGATCATGACAATGGAGAACCTTGTCCATGCCCCAAGAAATATGGGGGCTAGAGCCAAAGACAGGATTTGGGAGGAGATATCCAGGGCTGTTAATGCTGTGGGGACAACCCACAGAACCATGAAAGTCGTGAAAAAATGGTAAGAAAATGATATTGTGAGTGTACTGAAGTCAAAAGCGAGATCTTATTTTAAAAAACTAACCCTTAAAAAATGCAAAATCACATTGTCAGATGGACCGATTTCAAGTACCAGTTGAAGAGGAAGCTACGGAGTAGGGTGGACCATGCTGCGGGGACAGGTGGTGGTCCCATCCCTGAGGAGCTGACCTTGACGAGGTTGGAGATGTTGGCTCAGGGATGTGTGACGGAAGAGAAGATAGTCGGCATGTCCACTATGGACACTGACATGGCCGACTTCAGTGCTCCACATGTGCAAGAAGGTAAATTTTTTTTGGAAGGCAAAAAGTATAAAGCTCAAACGTGTATGCGTTTTTTTTTGTAAAAAATACTAATGTTTTTTTTTTCTAATTCCAGACTCAGAGCAGGTTGTGCCTGCTCCTGAGGTCAAGTCTGGGTCCAGCACAGATGGAGACTCTGCAGGGGAGGATCCAAGTACTCCATCTGGGGACCCTGTGGAGTCTACTCCAGGGCAACCATCAGACCGAGCAGTGCCTCTCCTCACAAGGTTGGTCTCCCAAACTCAGGAGAACAGATGTGTTCTTCTGAGGATGGAGACCACTCTGGTGAGGGTGGCGGTGGCCCTGGAGACCATTGCTGGGGCCCTAGACCATTTGGCCAATACCCAGGAGCAGGCAAACCCACCTGCCATGATGGAGCGAGACTCCCTTCCTCCCAGGACCACCACCTCTGGCAGCCCAACAGCCACCCCCGTAAGTATAGAGAGCCCTATGCCTAGGCCTGAGGAAATCCCATCTACCTCTGGCCAGGCCAGTCGGCGTGTAATACGCCAGTCGGCTGTCCGTAGCTTACCTCTTCCTCCGTGCCGGCCCAAACGACGAAAGTAGCCCGGGATATCTCCTCCCTCACCTCTTGTCCAGTCCCCATATTTCTTGTCACCAATGTCTCAAGCTCTTTTTTTTTTTTTTTTTTTATAGGCAAATGTTGCCCTAACAATTGAAATTAAAATTGTGATGAAAGGCAAATTCCCAAAAAATAAAATGACTAATTTAACTATATCAATGTATACATGGTTTAAAAAGTATGGTATCTGAAAAGGCTGCTTCGCAAAACACAATGCTAGATGTTTTTAGAAATGTCCACACAAAATAAGTTTAAAAAGCACAAATAAACATATGTGTTACGAATTCCCTAATGCACACGCAAGTGAAATCAGTTACAAGGTAATTAGCAGTGTTAATAGTTACAATGCACCAATCTTAGCTGCTTGGTTTGTGTGGTTCCAATTAGAAACATCACAAGTAACATCGGATTAACGATTGTACTGTTGTGGCTTATGGACGCTTCTTGCCTACCTTAGCCTGGACGATCATCCTGTTCGTAGAGTGACGTTGTCATGCATCCACAATTCTTGGTCGTACGAAGCAGATAATTTATGCACTCCCCTAAAACACCTGGAAACGCTGAAGAATGCCTCCGTTTGGAGACCACCACCCCCGTATACACCCACAAACGGACTTTCCTGTCAATCAACTTTAGCAATCCACTTCCGTTTCGGAAGCCCTACGACCGACAGTATTTTGCATCGGTAGAGCTGATATGCACATGCGCACAGCTAGCCATGCGCAGGCGCAGAAAGAAAAACATTGGATGCGTACGACCGTGCGGCCGCTACGACCGACTCTGAATGAGGTCCACTATCTTAAAGTTAGATGCTGGCATACAAAAAAATAAAATGTTTTTCTCTAATTACATTGATGTCAATAGCCTGCAGACAGTTGCTCAGCATTTTGCTTATCAGGGTTGCTGCTATAATATTTCAGTCTCTCAGGCAGTTCTCTGCACACCAACCACCTAGGTACAAACTTCTTTCCCTTACAGTCTCTTGCTGTAATATGGCACTTCTGTGTCTGCTGTGAATTATTATTATATGGCAGCCAGCTGTCTTTCAGCACCTCAGCAGATCTCTACTCCCCCTGACAGCAGCCTAGTCTCATTTTACATACTTGCTACATAGTTTCTTGCTGTATACAATCAGGAAGCCGACTGCCTTAATACCGGCAGTCGGCTTCCCGACTGTCATATCCCGGCGAGGGTGAAATGCCGGGCGTCTATATCTAGACGCCTGTCATTTCCCCGATGCTGGGAGACAGGCGCTCGGCATCCTGATGCAGGGCGCTGCGAGTGGAGAGCCATGTGGTGGAGGGTTAGGTTTAGGGCACACAGGGGGGACTTAGGGTTAGGCACCCCTGGGAGGGTTAGGCACCCCCCCAGGAGGGTTAGGGTTAGGCTTGGGGGAGGGAGGGTTAGGGTTAGGCACCCCCGGGGGGGACTTAGGGTTAGGCACCCCCCTGGGGGACTTAGGTTTAGGCAGCAGGGAAAGGGAAAGTAGGGTTAGGCACTTAGAGGGGGGATTAGGGTTAGGCACAGGGGGGGGAGGTTAGGGTTAGGCACCTGTAAGGAGGGTTAGGGTCAGGGGGGTTAGGTTAGATTAGTAGATACTTACCTTAGGATGATCAGGATTTCCAGTGCTATCGGGCTTCTGCTGCCGGGCTCTGCTGGTTTGTCAGGCTGCCGCTGCTGGGATTCGCACTCCCGGCCATGCGGCAGCCGGGATATCATACCAATTCCATTTCTTGCAGCTCCATTCCTCAGGAAGATACCTAAGGTGGGGTCTCCTTTTATATCCTGGCCAACTTTCCTGCCTCGCGACACTACACTGTCCTGCTTTGTCCACAAGACAGGTCAAGCCTTCATGACAGCATCCTGGCTTCCATGGCAACCGCTACCTCTCCTTGCCCAAAGGTATTGCTGGGCTTGAAACCCTCTCAACCATGGGTTCTATGCATCTGTAGGTCATAGGCTATTGTCGGGGCACAGTCTTTTGATACCTCATTATCACGGTAAGGCGTGGGCTTGGACCCTCAGTGGAGTCAGATGCAGAATGGAGGCTTGTCTGTTGGTACTGAAAGGCAGCTGGTCTCAACGGAATATGACTCATGAGGTGAGTGGGTACTTGGAGGGCGAGGTTCCGCTAAAGGGATGCGGACTATACTCAGCGAACGGGGTCGGTTGGTCCGCAGCGGGTAGTGGGTCCAGGTGGCAAGCTGGAATGCAGAGGCAGGTGAGGTACAGAGCTATGAGGTGGTAACACTGAGACACTCTGTAACTGCAGCAAGTAAGGCGCAAGGGAGCACAGGAACTAGCTCACAGCTATGCTGTGATAAACGTTGCACTGGCAACTAAAGGACCTCTTGACAGCCTTTTAGTACCCTCAGGTAGTGCAGGATTGGCTGCAAAGCACTCCCAGGACAGCTGAGATCTGATTGGCTCCCACCGGACACCTGACCAAAATCCAACATGGCCGTGCCCAGTAGTCTCCAGCGTGATACCACTGTCAGTTTCACCTGCTCACTCCTCCCTCCAGATGAGCCCCCTTAGTCTGTGGGGACCCCCTGTGTCCAGTGCCACTCTCCAGGACACCTCTCCACCACTGGAGGGACTGCACCAGAGTTCCCGGCGAGGTAAGAGTAGAAATCCTGGCAGCCTGACAGCCTGAATCGTGACAGTACCCCCCCCTTTATGATTGGCCTCCGGACACTTCTTGGGTTTTCCAGGATTCTTCGTATGGAACTGACGTACTAATCGAGGAGCATGGACATCCTCTGCCTTTACCCAGCATCGTTCTTCTGGCCCATAATCTCTCCAATCCAACAGGTACTGAAGTTGACCATAGCAAAAACGAGAGTCCAAGATTTGCTTGACTTCAAATTCAATGCCTCGCTCAGTGCAGACTTTAGGAGAGCGTGGAAGAATTCTCCGGAAGCGGTTTAGGACAAGAGGTTTCAACAAGGAAATGTGGAAGGAATTTGGTACTCTGAGGTAGGGTGGAAGCTTTAGTTTGTAGTCCACTGGGTTAATCACTTAAATGATAGGGAACGGACCAATGAAGCGAGGGGCAAACTTCATGGACGGAACCTTGAGGCGAAGATTATTGGTAGAAAGCCAGACAAGGTCGCCCTCCTTTAGGCTGGGCACCGCTCTTCTGTTCCTATTGGCTCCAACTTTGTAACGGTCTGAGGTTTTTCGTAGAGCGGAATGCACTTGAGACCATATTTGCAAACAATTCTGTAGTGTAGAGGTCACTGCTGGTACATCAAACAATGGCAGTTCTTTAAATTCTGGTACTCTGGGATGCAGGCCAAAAACTGTGAAGAATGGAGTACGACCTGTGGATGAATGGTACGAACTATTGTGAGCAAACTCTGCCCAGGGTAGAGTGTCCACCCAGTTATCTTGAGATGAGGACATATGGATCCGTAGAAAAGTCCTGAATGACCCTCTCCGTGGAACCATTGGACTGGGGGTGATAGGCCGTGGCAAATTTTAATTTAACTTGAGAGATGGAACAGAGGGCCCTCCAGAATTTTGCCATGGACTGTACCCTGCAATCTGAGACAATTTCGGTCGGGAGACCATGTAGACGGAAGATGTTGACGACAAATAATTGAGCTAGCTCTGGAGCGGAAGGCAGTTCCTTCAGAGGAATATAGTTATATATATATATTTTCGAGAACCGATCCACCACTACCCAGATGGTGGTGAACCCGTTGGATATAGGTAAGTCAGTTACAAAGTCCATGGATATGTGTGTCCAGGGGCAAAGCGGTACAGAAAGAGGCAGTAGGGAACCGGCTGGAGCCTGCCTGGATATTTTATTTTGAGCACACTGTGGGCATGAATAAACATACTCCATTATTTCGGACTTCATGGCAAGCCACCAATATGACCGTTGTAGAAATTCCAGGATTTACGGATACCAGTGTGTCCGGAAAAGCGAGAGGCATGAGCCCAATTCAGTAGTTGTTTGCATAGATCCAGGGTCACAAAGATTCTTCCAGGAGGGGGTTGGATACAGGTAGTGGCGAATACTTTGGAGTCCAGAACTGGAGTTTCTTTAATATGTTCAGTAGATGTTCCAGAGGAGAAGGAATGGGAGAGAGCATCCGCCTTTTGGTTGAGTGAACCAGGACCATAAGTCAAAGTAAAATTGAAACTGGAAAAGAAAATTGCCCAACGAGCCAGACGAGGACTAAGGGACTGGATATTTTTTATATACAGTAGGTTTCAATGATCCATATAAACGGTGATGGGGAACGTGGCCCCTTCAAGGAGATATCGCCATTCCTCAAAGGCCAATTTAATTGCCAACAATTCTTGCTCCCCAATGGGGTAATTTCTCTCAGCTAGAGAAAATTTCTTCGAAAAAAATCCACAGGGATGGAATTTGTTATCCTCGAATTTCTGGGAGAGTACTGCACCCATGGCTTCAGAGGATGCGTCTACTTCTAGAAAGAATGGGCTGTTAACGACCGGTTGTCTCAGCCCCGGCGCCGAAACAAAGGCTTGCTTTAGGATTTGAAAGGCGTTTCAGCCTCTGGAGGCCATCATGATGGGGTTGCTCCTTTTCAAGTTAACGAGGAAATGGGTGCTGTAAGGGTGGAAAACCCCTTGATGAATTTCCAGTAGTAATTTGCGAACTCCAGAAATCTTTGTACTGCCTTCAGCGAATTTGGGCGAGACCAGTTCAGAATAGCCTGTACTTTCTTAGGATCCATCTCAAGGCCAGAACCTGAGAGAATGTAGCCCAGGAATGGAATGGTCTGTGCCTCAAACAAGCATTTCTCTGCCTTACAGTATAGATGATTCTTGCGTAGACGAGTCAGGACTTCCTTGACTTGAGCCCGGTGTTTGTCAATACTAGAGGAGAATATTAGGATGTCATCTAAATATACTACCACGGATACATAAAGTAAGTCCCGAAAAATCTCATTCATGAAGTTTTGGAAAACCACAGGGGTGTTGCAGAGACCGAAGGGCATCACCAAGTATTCGAAATGACCATCTCGGGTATTAAATGCGGTTTTCCATTTGTCTCCAGCCCAGATCCTGATGAGGTTATAGGCCCCTCGTAGATCTAATTTGGTGAATATTGTGGCACCCTTTACACGATTGAACAATTCCAAGATGAGTGGTATCGGATAACGATTTTTGATAGTTATATCGTTTAGGCCCCAGTAATCGATGCAGGGACGCAGACCTCCATCTTTTTTGGACACGAAGAAGAATCCTGCACCGGCTGGCAAGGAGGATGGTCAAATTAATCCTTTTTGAAGATTTTCCTGAATGTAGGCCGACATGGCCTCTGACTCAGGTAAGGACAGCGGATATGTACGACCATGAGGAGGATCCTTGCCAGGAACCAAATCGATAAGACAGTCCCACTCCCGATGCAGAGGCAAAGTATCGGCACCTGTTTTAGAAAAGACATCACTGAAAGAGAGGTACTGGGGGGGTATTTGCGTAGTTGCTGCCATACAGAGCTTATTGACTGGTTTAATCTGAGGGAGGCAGGAACCATGACATGCTTCTCCCCAGGACAGGATTTGCATGGTACCCCAGTCTATGTTGGGAGAATGTTTGCACAGCCAGGGATATCCAAGAATGACTCTGTGAGAGGCTTTAGGTATAACTAAAAACTGGATTGCTTCCGTGTGGAGTGCACCCGCATGGACCTGCACAGGTTGAGTATGAAGGGATACAGTCCCATTGGTAATTTGGGTGCCATGCACAGCAGATAGGGTAAGTGTATGTTCGAGGGAGAAGACCAGAATTTGGAGTCTCTGGACGAGTTCAGCATTGATGAAGTTCTTGGCAGCCCCTGAATCAAGGAGAGAGAGAGAAAAATTTTAGGACCGAGCATTAACTCCAAAGTAATGGACAAGGCAGACTCAGCTTTAAGTGGAGACGAAGACATAACTCCCAACCTGGTGTCTCCGGAACCGGTTAGGAGCAGGAGTTTCCCAGACGGGTAGGACAGGCAGCGACCAGATGACCGGTCTCTCCACAATACGTACACAAGTTTTCTCATCGATGCCAGTGTCGCTCCTCAACAGAGAGATGAGCTCGATTAATCTGCATCGGTTCATCGCTAGTTGGCTCAGGTGGAAGGGCGATGGGAGTAGTAGTGGGCCAGAACTTGAAATGATCTCCCCTATTCTTTTCACTCTGATGTTCCCGAAAGCGTAAGTCCACCTTATTGCAGAGAGAACTGAGGTCATTTAGGGTAGTAGGAAGGTCCCGTGTGGCAAGGTCATCCTTATTGCGATCCAACAGCCCGCTCCAGAAGGTGGAAATTAGGGCCTCCATTCCATTTTAGCTCAGATGCCAATGTCTGGAACTGGATGATGTGCTGGCTAACTGGGCAATTCCCTTGACGAAGGCACAGGATCTCGGCTGCTGCTGACGTAGTTCTTCCTGGTTCATCAAAAATCCTGTATAGTATTGGATAATATGTATGAATGATCATTTCATTTTTGTCAGCGTTTCATTGATAAAATGGTAAGAAAACATCCACAAATGCATTCCTTTGATCATCAGATCTGTCGGTCAAGAACGAAAATCTCTGCCTCAAATTCCAGATATAGAGCACTGTGTGTGCATTCTCAATAATCTGCCAATATTTCCTATGTTCTCCTGTAACTATGTCATCATCCTTGTGGGTGGACATATGCAAAATCATTGTGGTGTGGGGAAAAATTGCTAGCTTCTATGGAAAATTGCATAATGTGTAGCACAGATATTGGGGCTTTCAATTTTCTGAACAATCTTCCTGTTCCTCATAATGATTTTAAAAAATTGACAGTGTGTAGCTAGCTTAAAGCTGCATACACACAAATATTTATCTGTCCAATCTGTCTGGTGGGAAGAAAAATCTTGTCTGTTTTCCAGTTTTTGGGAGCAAATTTCTATTTTGCTCCCATACATCACCAGATTTTCCATCCCACCAGACAGATTGGACAGATAAATCTTAGGGTGTGTTTTATTTGTAATGCCGGCCATACACGTTGCGATTTAGAAACTTCACAATGTGTTGTACGATTTCCCTTGAGATTCTTCCCTTGAAATTCTCGATATGATGTGGTCAAATGGTGCACACGATTGTACATACGAGAATACGATCCCGATATGCATATGTATCACATCCTACATGATAGATCACAATCTTATGGTTTTGCCGTAAGATCTATGATCCAGCTCTACGACTGCAGGGACGCGCATCAGCATTGTAAATGTATATAAACAACACATGATGTGCATGATTGATCAATACTATCGATTTAAATTGTCCGTGCAAAAAAACGTACCGTGTATGGACTGCTTAAGGATGCCTTTTTTCACGGAATGACTGCCAGGAAACTACTTAGAGGAGATGTAATCTATATCAGAATTAAATCTCATTGTGTGCCAAAGCTGTGACCTTTAATGAACAAAAGCATATACATAAATGCTTCCCTGAGTAATACGGCTATACAATCACCTCCCTCTGTATTTTGCTCTTTCAGATATGATCATGTTTTATATTTTCATTTTAGACATTTTACTTTTTTTCTTGTTTTTCTTTTGAATGTGATTAGTGTGATCCAATTCAACTTAAAAAATATTGTAATAATATGTTTCAAAAAATAATTTTATTTTAAATAGTGAAAATTAATTTGAACTTCATTTATTTTAATGAAATGTGTTTTAATTGACAAAGAAAATTATATTTGAATATGATGTTGGGGTTATGTAATTTAAAAGCTTCATGTTGTTAATAGGAAATTTCATATATAGCATTATTCATAAAATGCATGTGTGAAAGTAAACTAAGTAGCTTAACTAAGACTAGAAGGTAAAAAACGGTGATGAAACCTGCAAATCCTCACACTTTGATTCATGTATCATCTTATGAAAAATTGGGGTCAATTTAGATATTTAAAAGTAATACTGTGTGTTTTTGAGAGGTAGCATACATTACTGTACGTACTGGGTGTTACAGCTGCACTCCAAAATAATAAAAGTAGAAAAAAAATAAAAAAATTATGTGGTTTTAAAAAAATATCTAAAGTCTGTTAATGAAAACTGCATGGTACAGGTAACAATCCCTCATTTCTTTAGCTCATTGTATGTACACTTGGTGTGGTGACAGTTACATGTTCAAGTACAGTACCTTTACTTTTAGCAATACTGTGTGTTTTTGAGAGGCAGCATATATTACTGTACTTACTTGGTTTTGCAGCCCAGTCAGCTGTACCATTAAAATAATAAAAATAGCATGTACACTTGGTGTGGTGGCAGTTATAATTTCAAGTACAGTAGCTTTACTTTTGTCCTGGTGTAAATTAATTAGAAACCAATATATAGAAGAACAGTAGTATACTAGTACTTGAATGTACTTCTTCAGCATTTACATTTAAAGAAGGTCAAGGGGTAAGAAGAAGGTTTAAGAAAGACACTCCTAATCTAAACACTGTTTGACAATCTTTAAGAAAACATCACCTCTAACTATAAAGGGAAAAGTTACTGCTGGAAAACATAAAATTGCCAACATACCTTACATGACACACAGTGGCAAGGAAAGGTTCAGACCATGGCTTCCTGCTTCTGCTGCTGTTCTTTTATTCACTAGAATGCCAATTGTGAAATCTGGGGCCAAACACAGCCAGACATCTTCTATAACCTCGCATGCACTACCTTCTCACTCTTAGTCTAGATGTGTCATCTCTAAAACAGGCAAATCAGTGCACAAAAAAAACACTAAGGCTAAAAACAAACTGCGTGTTCACAAACTTTACAGATTCCTGAGGATAGTCAAGTGCTATGTGTGAGTCTGACATCTCTGATTCTGACACTGTAATCCTAGAGATCCCTCTTTCCACCAATATGTGTGCCCTCTGCAAATGTGAGGATGAATAGTAATAAACGTAATGGGGATGATAGTTTAAACATATAAATTGAAGATGCTTAAAAGTGCAATAAGATGATGGGGATAATTGCATGTCTGACACTAATGAGGATGGTGATGATGATGATTGTGTTGGACAAGATCAAGTTGCTTAAATTCAGGAGGATGATGTGTTTGTGCCAAAGTAAGCCACTTTATGTTTGTGATAAAAACAAGCGCATTGACATGCCTGGGCAAAAGACCAAAAAAAAGTCAGCCACCTCTTCCATGTGGAAATACTTTTACCCAAATCCTGATTTAATGGCATCTGTACAATTTGTAATGCCAAAGTAAATAGAGGTAAGGATGTTAACCATCTAGGCACCTTCTCTATGTTACTTTATTTGCAGTGAGTTTATTGAAGTTTATCAAAATCATATATAAAAACAAGCAGTCCAGCATTAGCTACCAGCAGCATGGATAAATACCAGCACATGCAATCTCCACCACCAACATCATCATCATCAACCTCCTCATTAGCGGTTAGAGGTTGTCCTGCATCCAATTTGCAAAGGCAATCTGATTCCTCTAATGCCATCCATGATTCCCAAGATGAATCCCTACAAACTAGGGCTGTTACTGCTGTTGGTGGATCTTCATCACAGAAGGGGACCAAGAGGACTAGTAGTTTAACTAGTATGACAGCCACCATCCTGTTTGCATAGCAGATCACTGAAGCAATGATAGTTATGTTAGAATTAGATCTGCTTCCATTATCTGCCCTCAATGAATCTGAATTAAATAATTACAGACACTTTTGAGGGAGTACTAATTTAAGTCAGAAACGCATTAAGAAAGGTTCTTCTGGACTCCAGGACATCAGGAATCACTTCAATGATGGTTTCTGTTTGCCACGGTGGAGTACTATCTATGCTGTTTACCATTTGTGTATTGTAAGTGCAATTTGTGACTAAATACCATCTTTTAAAGAAGATCTCTGCACTACTTTGTTTTTTCCCTATTTTGTCTTCAAAATGCCCATAATGCTGTCAAAGCCATAAGAAAAGGAAGTCATATATATTTTGCAGATACATTAAAGAGGACAGAGGATCAAAGTTTGATTAAAAGGAATCCGATCTTCATTCTCTGTTGTTTTAAGGTAATAATTACATCTCCTTGAGAAATCTTATGGTGAGTATATTTGTGTGTTACACCAGAGATGTTTGTAATCAATCATTGCACTGCCTATATTATATGTGTAAATGTGTTTATTTGGAGAGTGCCATTGATTGGTGTCAATTTGATTTACATATGCTAATTGTGAGTGTTTCTGGAAGTGTACTCATTTGCACATCATTTTTGGCTGCATTCCAGGTTTTATTGTGCACTTTTTTCAGGGCTCTTCTTATTTAACATACAATAAATGTGGTGGTTCAGTATTTCTTAAAAACTGACAGGTAAATGCAGGAGATGCTGATTGAGGCCTATAACATTTCTGCCCATTTTCGGCATTTATCAACCACACATAGTACATTGTAGCAGCAGCAAGAAAAATTCCATTTGCATGCCACCAACTAAAGCAAGAGGTAGTAACCAGGTGGAAATCCACCCTTTATATGCTTCAGTGATTGGAGGAATAACAACAAGCCATCATGACATAAACATCAAGCCATGAGATAGTGAGAGGGGTGACATGTTACCATTTTACTGCAGCACACTTGAGAATACTCTTGGTTTTATGAAAACTACTGAAACCATTTGAAATAGTTACCAATGAAGTGAGTTCATACACTGCCACTCTGAGTCATAACCTTAATTAAACTACTAAAAAAGCAGCTAGAAAAGTTGAAAGAGGAGCTGAATCAAAGTGATTCCGCTAAGTACTCATATTTTGGACTTGTAGATCATGTTCTATATTCACTTTGCCAGGATTAAAGCATTTGCAACACCTTGCAATTGGATCACTACATTTTGCAACCATGTTTCTCCCTAAGTTTATGTCATATGTAATGTCTTTCTTTCCAACTAACACAGATGTTAAGAGATGCACAGAGCTCTTTGTGAGCAAGTTGTCAGCTCATGTAGCCCATGACACAATGTCTCCTCTTCAGTTTCTCCTGCAAATTCTAGAGAGCCAACTGATCACGATGAGTCAACTGAGCACATCAAAGAGAAACATTATGACAATTGCTCAGACTTAAGAGAATTGACCAAAATTATTGACACCTCTACCATGACTCAATCTGATACAATAAGCATCAATAGAATGGTGGAATATTAATTTAATTATAATGTACAAATTAGCATCTTACACAGTCCCCTTAATTACCGGGAGGAAAAAAGCAATTTGGAGCCCATTGTACAAACTAGCTATGGTATACTTAAGCTGCCCACTCTCCAGTGTGTACTCAGAAAGAGTGTTTAGTACAGCCAGGAACCTTGTGAGCATTTGGCATAGGAAGCTACTTTCAAATAATGTGGAAACACTAAAGTTCATTAACTACAAATTCCATGAGGGATACATTTGCCACCAATTAGAAATTCTGGAAGTCATGGCATCAGCATACATCTCAGTCTGGACAGCTATTTGTTGTCATGTTCTGTATTTCACAAGACCATTCATCACCAGTTTCTCATCCTGAAGTATAGGCTCCATTTCCTACAGATAAATTAGAGTATATAGCATTGATTACAGCCGCAGCTGTGATAGACACATCAGCCTATGCTAACATAGCATATAAGCTTCTGGTGACCATTGCTCAGTTTGCATTTGAAAATATGCTGGTTTGAGAAGTTTGTTGAATCATCTGTACTGAGCTCAGGTCTGTGATTTGTTGGTTGGAGAAAATTGTTATTAATTTGTTAATTAATTATCAATTTCTACTAAGCTGTTACTCTGGTTTGAATCATCTGTATTGGTCTGATGTGTGTGATTTGTTGGTGGGATGTTTGTTATTAACTTATTAATTATTCATCAATTTCTACTTTCTACAATTATAAATCTCTATTGGCCCAAGGCCTGTGATTTGCTCTTTAGAGAAGTGTGTTGGTAAAATCTATATTTGTCTACTAGGACTTTACATTTAGGCTATTGGTTCTTGACTAATGAAAACAATTCTATAGGGTCATATAGTTTATGAAACTGCTGTTCTGTTTGCCACTGCTATGCCACTATGTTTTATAGATGTGTTATATTCTTTAAAACTGCCATGTGTTTGTGCAGCTACTCAGTCACTTAGTTTAGCCAGTCAGCTCACTACAGCTTTTGGACAATATTGGTGAAAAGAATAGTGTAAGCTGTGAGGTGGTCAAAAATGACTGGAAATTAATGGTATTGATGTTAATAATACTATATAAGTATACATTTTCTCTGTATACTATAGGAACAGAGAAAAAGCTCCAAATAAATGTTTTTATAAAAAAAATTTAAAAACAGACCCAAAATCCAAAATACTTGAGGGTGGTTTTGCCAAAACACAATGATGATTCAAAACTAAATCAAATCCATGCACATACTGTATGTATATATAAAAAAAATAATAAAAAAAACAGGAGAAAAGCCTGTAGAAGGGGAGTGATCAAAGCTAGGTACAAAAGAATTACAAAACAGAGAAAAATAAGTAGTTGTTTTTGATGTTTCTCTTTCTTTCTATCTTCTTATGTACCCACTTCAATTGAACTATCTATATTATCTAAAGACTTAATTTTTGTGAAGACCTTTAAGCAAAAAGTTTTTGATTTGGAGGTTGACTTGTTCAAATTTGAAAGACAAACTAAATTAAAATATAATTTTGGTTATAAACCAAAGGCCACCAAAAGCACTAACATCTTTAAACCTAAAAGTAATTTTGTACCGGTGGTCAATAACTGCTAAATAGATATATTCATGCAGTTAGTCAGAAGAGACACCCTGTCCTCCATTAAACATCAAAAAACCTCTTTCCACAATCTTTCAAATGAACAGATACAGGCGATTGTTAGTTTGAAACACAATAGCGACATTTTTATCCACACTGCCGACAAGGGCGGAGGCATTGTCATTTTGGATAAATCTGCCTATATTCAAGAGATCTATAGGCAATTAAATAACACACAGTGTTATCACAAATCAACTCATGATTCGACCACCAACTATAAGAAGGAAATTGACACTATCATTCAGTTAGGTTTAAACAATTCTTGGATAGATGAAGGCACTGCTTCATTCTTAAATCAACAACATCCAGTTGTACCTTATATGTACATTTTGCCAAAGGTGCACAAAACCTTGCATAATCCCCCTGGCCGACCCATAATTTCTTCAAGGGGATCTTTGTGCCAGACATTATCCCAATATGTCAATTTCCTTCTCCAACCGGTGGTCCAAAACACGGATTTTTATTTGAGGGATACGACTGATTTTTTACAGAAATTAGAACATTTATCTGGTCCATCGTCTGATTGTATGTTGGTGGCACTTGATATAGTGAATCTCTATACAAGTATTCCGAACACACCATGGGGATGGATGGTGTCACAAATGGTGACTTCTAGTCCATTTTATGTGGGTCCGCCTGTAGATTATCTACTCCTGCTAATAGATGTAATTTTACATAAAAATTACTTCTTATTCGATAATACGTTCTTTTTACAACGCCATGGAACTACTATGGGGTCAAATATGGCCCCTTCATATGCAACCTGTTCATGCATGTATTTGAGAAACAACACATCATGACACATCATTTAACAAAATATATCTCATTTTTTGTTTGATATATTGATGATGTGTTTCTTGTATGGACAGGCGGGTAGGATCAGCTCATTATATTCCTTGATGAATGAAACAAAGTCAGCAATGATATTAAATTCACATTTAATTATAGCTATATAATTCAATCTTGATGTGACAATTGACATTTCGACAGGTCTGTACATTACTACAGTATACACAAAAGACACAGATAAAAATACCCTGCTGGCAGTTGACAGTTTCCATCCTGCACCTCTAAAAAGAGGATTCATTTACTCTCAGATGATCCGAGTAACAAGAATCACATCAGACCAATCCCTCTTACCCCGAGCTCTATCGGAGATGGGCAATACATTTCGCCAATGAGGTTATGATGAAAAAGATATCCAAGATGCCATAAATAAATGTTTACAGCAGGACAGACAAAAATTATTGTCAAAACAACAGCCCGACAAAATGACTGAGCGATTAATTTTTTCAAGCACCTTTTCAATCGGGTCACATATTATCAAACGTGCATTTCAACAACACTGGCATATCATTCAAACAGATCCGAGTTTGGGACAGTTAAGCAAAGAACAACCTTTGTTCTGCTATAAACGCAGTAGTAACCTCAAAGATGACATTACGTCCTCAGAGACGGGTGGTACAGTACAGAAAAATTGGTTATCCCTCAGATCAGGTTCATTTCATTGCTCTGGATGCATAAACTGCCATTTTATGTTAACAGGGGACAGGTTTTGTGATCCCCAGTCAGGTCGTTCATTTAAAATAAATCATCGACTAACATGAAAAAGCAAAGTTGTCATTTATGCTATTCTTTGTCCGTGTAAATATATTTATGTGGGAAAGACTATCAGAATGCTTAAAGAGCGGATTGCTATTCACAGATCTTCAATCAAAAAGGCTTCTACTATCTTGGATGCTAATATCCCTCCAGTGGCAAAACATTTTATTGCAAAATATCACAACTTATTGGACTTTAAAGTAATTCCTATCGACCATGTCACCTCTCTAAAAAGAGGAGGAAATCGGGAAAAGCTTCTCCTTCAGAAAGAAGCACGTTGGATTTATGACTTATACTGTCTAGCACCAGCAGGGTTAAACAAGTAGTGAAATTTTCCCTGTTTTCTTTGATTTACATTTTTGTGTGTTATGTATATTGCACAACTTGGTTGGTATTTCTTTAAGTAATTGTATTTGCAGTATTTGCATTTTATGTTATATTCAGTTCATTATTCACTGTTATTTAAATTTTTTTGCATGTATATATTTTTCTGTTAGGTGCATCTTATGTATGACACTAACAATTTTAGCACTTGCTGGGATTAACTTAGATTTATTATTGTACCAGGGTTGTATGTGGTTTCAGTGCGCTTACTTAGTATAACACATTGATCTGCTATCAGCTGTGCAGTCCACAGCGCTGCCATCGAATACCCTGACTACTGGTCCTTTGAGCGCACGCCTGGTGAGCATTGTGTATTGTACATGTATTTATACTTTGCTTGATTGTATATTTGTCACTTTTGTTGTCCTGAGGAAGGGGTGAATTGCACCACGAAACGTTGACCCAATAAATTCCCTTCATTGAGTGTATCTTGTTTCACCAGACTCCGAGTGCTGCCTGTACATTGTTGGCGGGGGTACTGTCCTCCTTGGAGGGCACCAGAGCAAGTCAGGGCATAATGCCTGGTTACACTGAGTGAAGGAGTGCCGGAGTGTTGTATTTGATATATATATATATATATATATATATATATGCAGCAAGGTCAGGGGAATGGGGGTCTCTTCTGGAGTAAGCAGGTGTAGATTTACATGGCTGTCAGTTAGTAGTACACCAGTCCAGTGCATTTGTACAAGTATCTTCAGTTAGTTTTTATTTGCAGCATGAAGATACATAGAATTAAAAGAAAAGCCAAAATAGAAAGAAAGACCTAGTCAGTCCAGCTCTAATTAAATAAAATTATTTAGAGTAGAGGGCCCTAACATCCCTCTCACAAAACAACAGTATTAGTACAGTACTTAGACCCAGTAATCAAAATGTCTCTCAACAGGTCTGCTGCCTGTTCCCCAGTTAGTGAGAGGCTGAGCCTAGCAACTAACATACCTTATATCAGCTTCTCACAGGTGCTCTGCCAATTAGCCTCTGTTCACCAGACAGATGCCAGGATTTTAGGGCACACATAGGTCCCGTATGCAAGTTTTCCTGTGCTTTTATAATTTTTATCACATATATATATATATATATATATGTATGTATGTATGAAGATGAGATGTGGTCTTTGGGCCATGTAGCAGCCTTGAGGGCTGGAAGTGCCTTGGCTGGCTGTGGCCTGTGGGTCTGAAGATGAAATGCGGCCTTTGGGCCATGTAGCAGCCTTGAGGGCTGGAAGTGCCTTGACTGCTGTAACTAAGGACGCTGGAGTATGGCCTGTGCCGCCAGGTTAACACAAGCGGCTGATGCTGGAGTGCGGCCTGTGCTGCCAGGTTGACACAAGTGTGAGAACTCTGACTTGCATACTGAGGATGCTGGAGTGCGGCCTGTGCTGCCAGGTTGACACAAGCAGCTGACGCTGGAGTGCGGCCTGTGCCGCCGGGTTGACACAAGCGCGAGTACGCTGACTTCCATACTAAGGATGCTGGAGTGCGGACTGTGCCGCCTGGATGGCACAAACGGCAGGTATATGGTATGTGAACTGTGCTGCCCAGATGACACAAACGGCAGGTATACAAGACAGGCAGGAGGACTGGATACTCGACTGGATTATAGGAGACAATGCCAGAACCGTAAACACGTGAAATGCTGTCAATGGCATCGGGGTAGTGCTCACAGCAGAAGGACATATATGCAGGAGCCAATCTGGATCGACCCCAGAATGATGGACAGGAGGTAGGAGGAGTTTCAGCGAACATTCGCCCGATGTTCGCTTTGCACAGCATTCACAGTGCGGCAGCTTGTGACACCAAAATACAGCCCAAACCAGAAGATTCTCCACACAACTATCGCCATGTCAGGTCCCGGGACTCACCCCACTTCCGAGTCCATGTCACATCCGGATTCGCAGTAAGGACATCACAACAGATGTCAACAGCCTGGAAGTATAAGCAAAGACACTGATCCCCCAAACCATGGCCATCGCCAGGAGACAAGACACAAGCATATACAAATGTGTTTAAAAGTGAAAAATACAAGGAGAAAACACCAACCCAAAGAATGAGAATTGGCATAATCCAAACACAGAAATAAATAATATTCAAACAGAATAAATCACAAAAGGAACACCATACTGAAAACTGCAATATATATAAAAATAAAATATATAAAACAATACTCCGCAAAAAACAATACTATTAAATAATGAAAAATAAATTCCAGGACAAAAATATACAAGGTATAGCAGGCTATCGACACAAGTCAAGGACCAAACCTACAATAAGAACTTGTAAATACTGAATAAAGATAGATCAATATACTTCTGTATTAATTTGTTAACAATGTATCAAATCAGATAAATTAAAAGCTGTTTATAGAAACAAATTAAAAGACAACTGGTCATTCAAATCCCTTGGCCAATTATATCGGCTAGAGATTCACTTTATAGTTCTGTGCCTAAGTTCTTAGATCATTTCATGCAACCCTGCATACAGGTAGAACCCACCTACCTTCAGGACACTATATGATTACTTAATAAGTTGGATAATTTAGGTGAACTTCCAACGGGCATCTGACTATGCACAATGGATATTACTAGCCTGATATTGAGTTCTTTATACAGATATTCCTCACTTAATGACCTACCCATTTACTTGCCATTCGCACTTACGACCACATGCACGCATTACCGTCTGCCTCGAACTTACGACCCATGCAGACTTTTTAGCGACTGTTCAGAGTTTCGACCCGCCCTGACTCTTTAGCGTCAGGTAGCGCGTGTAGCGTCTCAGTGTCAGACGTCAGAGAGATGAGAGATGTCAGAGAAGGAGAAGTCAGAGAAAAGGAGAGCAAAGAAAAGGAAGGCTACTTTCATCTTGACATGAAAATGAAGATCATAAGTAATTATGAAGCTGGAAAGAAAGTTAAAGAGATAGCAGGTGACTTGGAGCTGGCACATTCAACCATTTCAACAATCTTGACGGATAAAGACAAAGTGAAAGAGGCAGTGAAAGCATCAGCAGGATTTAAAGCCATAAAAACTAGGCAGCGGAAAGGCCTCAGTCATGAAATGGAAAAATTAATGGTGATCTGGTTTGCTGACCATATGCAAAAATAAAATGCCACTGAGCCTCTTAATTATTCATGCCAAGCCACGCAGTATCTTTAAAACTTTGAACACGTGAGGAGGATGAATCGACGGAAACATTTACGGCAAGCCATGGATGGTTTCAACGGTTCAGTCGGAGATTCAACCTGCATAATCGCAGTATCAGTGGTGAGGCAGCAAGTGCTGATGTAGAAGCAGCTTAAAAATTTGTTGACCAATTTGATGAAATCATAAAGAAAGGTGGTTACCGTCCGGAACAAAGATTCAGTGTGGACTTTTTTGGAAGAAAATGCCCGAAAGGTCCTACATACACAAAGAAGCTAAAACAGTGGCCAGTTTCAAGGCTTTTAAAGATAGGGTCATGTTGTTGCTGGGTGGAAATGTTGCTCGGTTTAAGTTAAAGCCTTTGCTCATCTATCGCTCCCAGAACCCACGTGCATTCAAGCAGGTCAGTAAGCACTTGCTGCCCGTATACTATCGTGCAAATAACAAAGCATGGATGACACAAGCTTTATTTGAGGATTGGTTTACCAACTGCTTCATACCCCATACCCCTGCTTCATACCCCTGGTCAAGCGTTATTGTCTGGACAAGAATGTTCCCTTTAAAATTATCCTCCTGCTTGATAATTGCCCAGGACACCCCAGCATCTTGATGTTAACCCAGGTGTAAAGGTAGTGTATCTGCCTAATAACACCACTGCTATTTTACAGTCAATGGACCAGGGGGCTATAGCTACGTTCAAAGCATATTTGCACACAACTTTTTCCAAAATTGTCTGAGCAATAGAAAATGATAAAGTAACCATTTGTGATTTTTGGAAATCATACACATTTTACAGTGCATAAAGAATATAGAATCCACTTGGGAGGAAGTGACAGAAAATTGTATGCAAGGCATATAGAAAAAATAGCTAAAAAGTCTTGTGAATAATGTTGATATAGATGAACATGTCGATGACATAAATCAAACAACTGTGCAACTTGCTAACAAACTTAATTTAGATATTGAAGAATTAGTGGAATATGTCAAGGGAGAGCTATCTAATGAAGATTTAATAGAGTTGAAAGCGCAGCAGCACCTGGAAGAGGAGGAAGAAGGAGAAGAGGAAAGAATTAAATAAGTACAAAAGAAGTTCACTGTATAGGGCTTAGCTGGTGTGTTCTCAAAAGTGAATGCGGCTATGTTACAACTAGAGGGTATGGATCCACATGTTGAAAGGTTCACGAAAGTGTAACGGCAAAATTAATTAACTTTTACAAAGCTATTGTGAAATATATGAAGAAAAAAAAAAGAAAATTAAAAAGCAGACCACACTTTCAGCAACAACACTTACAATCCACACATGCAAAGAAATCAATAAATTAAGTTATGTGTAATAATGTGAAATCACACAGGAAAAAAGTATTGAACAAGCTTACTGAAATGTATTTAATACTTCGTACAAAAGCCTTTGTTGGTAATGACAGCTTCAAGATGCCTCCTGTATGGAGAAACTAGTCGCATGCATTGCTCAGGTGTGATTTTGGCCCATTCTTTCAAACAAACAGTCTTCAAATCTTGAAGGTTCCGTGGGCCTCTTCTTTGAACTCTGATCTTTAGTTCTTTTCATAGATTTTCCATTGGATTCAAGTCAGATGATTGGTTGGGCCCATCACAGTTCCCTGCTTCTAGAGGAAGAAAGTGCCATTAAATTAAAAAAAGTTGTGTTCTAAAATTAACTTAATACTCTTAAGTATGAAGGCTATCTCTGCTGGTGTCTTATCAGGGTCTGATGTAGAACTTTTCTAACAGACTCTATACCTTTATGGTGGGAAATGGATGAATAAAGAGCCTGAACATCGACAGTTAACCATTTATCCTCAGAAGACCATATATAGGGCGGGATGCACTAATACTTACCGCCGGACATCGCTTTTGTACAGATCGCATATGCACTCACATATGCGATCTGTACAGCAAAGGACAGCTCTTCTGATAAGAGCTGTCCTTTGCGATCTCTCCTGCACAGTGGACTTCCGGGTCTATGACTCGGGAGTCCATCTGTGCATGTGCAGACCGACGTGGCAGCCGCGGGGCATGCTGGGTGGGATCCGATCGGATCCCTCATAGCAGCGTGATGCGGTAGAAGCCCATAGGCTTCTATAGGGTAATGCCAGCAAAAGCTGGCGTTACCCTCTGAATCGCAGCCCGGCAGCCAGGTGATTGAAGCATACGGAAAATGCGGTAAAAAGGGGTTTTACCGCATTTTCCATTTAGTGCATCCCGCCCCTGGTCTTTAATGTTTCTAAGAAGATTGGTGGAATCTTTTAAACGAGATTTTTGTAATTTCACATAAGGTTGCAACTTTAGGTCAATAAAGTGAGACAAATTGGCAGTTAGCAAATTTATTCCACAGATGATTGGTCTCCCTGGGGGACTTTTTTTGTCCTTATGGACTTTAGGGATATGGTAGAAAATGGGTAATACAGGGAACTTAAGATACAAATAATTAAATTCCTCACTACAGATTATATTATCCTTCTTTGCTAATAAATTAAATAGCTCTTCCTGATATAAGATGGTAGGGTCAACAGGTAAATTAACATACGTAGAAGAGTCTTCAAGGATTTTATATGCCTCAAGCAGATAGGTTTCCCTATCTTGTAACACAACAGACCCCCCTTTGTCAGCTGTTTTAATGATTATATTTTCATCCTTCCTTAGTTGGTTAATCGCTTATTTCTCAACATTATTAACATTACATTTGTATTTATCACTTTTGATTTTAATTGCTCTAAAGTCATCCTTGACTGACTTATAAAAAAATATCAAAATGGCTCCCCTGAGATTCAACTGGATAGAATTTGGAGGGTGGTGCCACCAATGGTGTTATTTGAGGTGTATAAGCTAATTTTGGTATTGGATTTTTTAAGAAATGTCTCTGTATCGTCAGGTTGCGGATATATTTATTAAGATCAATAAAGAGATGAAATTTGTCCAAATGTTGGTCTGGCGCAAATTTTAGGCCTTTCTCTAAAATTGCAACCTGTGCTGTGGATAGTTCCTTCTGTGAGTTATTGATGTCTGTAATTTTCTTGTGGCTGTAATAGAGCAGCCACAAGAGGGGGGGAGGATTTTTCTCCCTCCTCTTTTTCCTCTTCTCCTAAACGAAACCCTCTTTTGATTCCTTGTGGGGAATCTAATCGGACAAATAATTTTTCCCTCCTCTGCATATAACGGATAGTTACCCCCTTACGTTCCTGGGTGTTTTCTTTGGTGAGAGGGTCTTTTTTAGTATTATTTGGAACAATCCAGTATTAACATCAAAACAAACAAAGGATTCGGAGAGTAAAATATCAAGTTCGCTACAGGAGTTATATTAAGGACTCTGGCACTATTAGCTTTGGTGAACATTGGCGTAAATTGCCCGGACTGATATGGTTTTCTTCAACATTGACCCTTATAGGGTTTCATACTAAATTTGCACCCTTGAAGTATTTTTTTGTATTATATATATATGCCAGAAATGATGGACACAAAGTGATGATGCCGTCCAGCCAAATTTGGTTTCTATCCAGTATGGCGTCTGAGCACATGGGTGAAGACTATTTAAAGGGAGTGTGTTTTACTGTACTGTGGGCCTGATTCAGAGTTGTGTGCTATGCCAAAATTTATGCGGTGGAGTGATTATTGGCCATCTGCGCATGCGACTAAGTTGCACAGCACATGCATCAAAGTGCATTACTGTAGTCGCTCGCTGCAACTTTTTATCAGCAGTGTGATTGATTGACAGGCAAGGACCATTTGGGTGAGGTAACGGGGAGTGGCAGCAAAAACGAAGGTATCGCAGCTGTTTTCGGGGAGGTTCGCATCTTATGACTGCATGATAACAAAGGGCCTGATTCAGCAAGGAATGCAACGGAGAGAATGCACGTACCTGTCCGCTGCGAGAATATGCTAATAAATGCATACACACAGAGACAGCACCACAAGATGGAGACGCCCAGCCCTATATTAAGCCGCCCATCTCCCATTACTCAAAGCCTGTTCAGTACACAAGATAGCGTAAACATCGGTAACATCGAGACCCATCGACCACATTTGCATAATAGTGGTTGAACAGACCTCGTGCAGGATCTTGGCAACTTCCTGTGTGCACGTAGTCTCATCACTGCATTTGTCACCACACTGGCTTAATTATGGACGCCCCTAAACTGGCGTCCCAATGCACAGGCACGCCTGCGTTCGACCGACCACCCCCCCCATCACCACCCACAAATGGCACTTTGTGTCAATCAATATCGGAAGGGGTCTGCGTACATGCTGCGTGCAGTCTGCATACGCTTACCCGATCGCAATGGTTAGTTCACGCATATGCATGCGTGGTACAAAAACATCGGCCAAGTGCATGCATTATCTCCTTTGCGTTGCTTGCTGGTTGGACTGATAATCTTTAGATGTGTGGCCAGCTTAAGGGTAAGGGAGAAACAAACAGAAGACATAAGGGGAGCTAAGGGCAGAAAGCAGGAGTGAGAGAATTGGAGAGTGTAAAGGCATTAGGTAGACTACATGGTGACATGGTTATGTGGCGGACAGATATGCGGACAGATATGCTTTTTCATTCAATGAAAACCACCAACAATTGTTTATTGTTAATTTTATTAAAATACAAATAAAGATTTATACAATCTGCCTTTAATGGTAAAAGGTAAAGTGTAGGGCACAATGGGCCTCTAACAGAGATGTACCTTAATGCAATCACATCTGGGATTTCGCACAAAACACAGCTGTGAAAATATGTATAATCTAGGTGTAGTACCCTTGGGTGCCAAGATACCCGTAGAGCAGCAAACAAGCAAACAAAATGGTTCTTAGAACCGCAATATAGAAAATAAAAAAATAAACTTGAAAGCTAGAAAGCGCTCGTATCTTATTCAAAAGTATAGGTACTTCCCTTCATAGTATAGGGCTCTTCCTCTTGATGTTAAATCCTTCTCAATTGGTATTCATAACATTCAAGACAAGAAGATTGCAAATATATGAATAAGCGCCAGGCCAGCATCAAGGCTCCTCTATACTGGCATCCCTAACATTATGGGGTTCACGTCTGAGACGCAGGGAACCCCAAAAGAATCTAGCCAAGGACCATCCCCAGGGCATCACATGAAAAAGGGAAAAAAGGTGATAGTGAAGTGCAAAGTATAGATGTGTAAAGATAGTCTGAATTTCTATTATTATGTAGGATTCAAGTATTTTTGTTGATATTGCTGCAGTGTGCTGTAGGGAAAATCACTTTTTTTTCCTGTAGTTCAGTGTAAACCCTGCCCTTTACAAGCACCTGTGTAATGTCATTAAGCTGATGTGAGCAACCACCATACTATTTGTTTGCAATATATGGGAACAAATGACAATCGTCCATTTACTCACAAACACTGGAAAATAGACAGAAATGGTTGTTCAGACAAATTTGTTAAAACACACGAATTTAACCAACTTAAACAATTGTTTTTTTGTCCATTTTCCAATGTTCAAGACCATATGATCGACTGTCATTTGCTCCCATACATTACCAGATTTTCATTCCAATCGTCCAGATTGGACAAATATCTGACAGATAATTTTATAGTGTATGCCCAGCATTAGTGCCGGTCACTGCGGCACTGTACACAGTGGTGTGCAATGCTCACACCGTGATGGCAAATCTCAGCACAGAAAGAGGTATCTTTGGATTACAAACTGACCGTGCATTTTCTGCAGCACACTTGCGGCAATGTCGGCACTGTTGTGTATGAAATCATCACTCAACTACTAGTCTCAGCCCAGCTTGCATTATAGTGTATTATTTTATTTTTAAATGTATCAGTTAGTGCTAATTGCAAATACTGAAAGGAAACACCAAAGTAAAAGAATATTCTTTTTTATTATATAACAGTATTATTTAAAGATGAATGGTGGTGTTAGAGGTGGGCTACTGTATGTATGAAATCTTTGGAGTGGGCGGTGTGATCACATTACAAACTTGGTGTGCCCTCTAGGTCCCTTCCCCAAAAGCAACATGAGTTTTTCATTAACATAATGAAGAGCATGTTTTGTTAGCCATGAAAAGGAGAGGAACTCATGAAAACCATTGTGAGGACACCATTCTCCAACCTTCATTTATATGCAGTGTACAAGACTTAAGCAAGTTCACCTGAGCTGTCTACATCATCTAATGAAGCTTTCATGTTATACATTCCTGAGCTACAATAAAGAGCAGAAGCATATTGGGACCAGTGTTGCCAACTCAGAAATAAAAAATAAACAACTGAGTGAAAAAAAAGCCACAAATAAGCCCAAACCAACCCCACTACCACTCCCCTGTGAGACTTGTACTACAAGTCTCCCAGGGGAGTGACGGTGGGGTTGGGGGGAAGGTTGCCTTGTAAGGATTGTAAACCAAGTGCCCTGCATTTTACTTTGCACAATGGGGTTTATTCATAGTGCAGAGAAAAGCCCTGTTTTTCATATAAATCTTTAGATGTATTTTAAAACAATTAACAATAAACAATACAGTTTGTGGTTTTCATTAAATTACCTCCACCCCGCACCATTATGTAGGATTCAAGTATTTGTATTGATATTGCTGCAGTGTGCTGGAGGGCAAATACCTTTTTTTCCTGTAGTTCAGTGTAAACCCTGCCCTTTACAAGCACCTGTGCAAAGTCATTAAGCTTATGTGAGCGACCACCATACTTTTTGTTTGCAGTTCTGAGAGCCATGAAGGGAGCCAGCATTGGGAGGATATGCTGGTCCGTATAGTGCCATTTGGAGGTTTCTGGGGTACCTCCTAGGTGAGTCGGCTCTCGGCTTATACATGTGCTGTTATTATGCAGTACACTAATTTGTAATTTTATGACCCAGAGTGGCTGCTACTATTAGGTAGCAACAATTATTTTGGGGTGAGCATTTGGGCGTGGGGCCCCCGGAGTTGCTATGGGTGGGTCTTTTTCAGGGCATCACCACTTAATTCACATAGATATTTTTTCATCACTTTTATATTTGTTTGTCTATTAATTATGTCATTTTAACCCCTTCTCATTATATTAACACTTATTGATTTATCTTTACACATCTATACTTTACGGTTCACTATCACCTTTTTTTCCCTTTTTCATGTGATGCCCTGGGGATGGTCCTTGGCTAGATTCTTTTGGGGTTCCCTGCACCTTGGACATGAACCCCATAATGTTAGGGACGCCTGTATAGAGGAGCATTGATGCTGGCCTGGTGCTTATTCATATATTTGCAAATGTATGTAACTAATACCTCTGAATTTCTATTATTATGTAGGATTCAAGTATTTTTGTTGATATTGCTACAGTGTGCTGCTCCCATACATTACCAGATTTTAATTTCAACCAGCCAGATTGGACAGATAATTGTATAGTGTATGCCCAGCATTACTGATGTGGACCAATTAGCAACATGTACAAATTCTTGGCGGCACAGTAGTGCCGACATTGCCGCAAGTGTGCCGCATAAAACGCACAAGTAGTTTGTAATTCAAAGTCACCTCTTTCTGTGCTAAGATCTGTGGTTCAGTGAAAATTTCATGCAGCGCTGCTCAGAACCCACTATAAATTTCTAAGGCATGCCATCACTGTGTGAGTGCTGCACATCACTGCAGAACAATGTGCATGGCACTGACTTTTCTAAAATGAGGTGTTATCGTGCTTATACATGTATCTAGCATACTATACTGTAATCGTGACAGAACACATTTATAAATTGTTTTTCAAAAGTGTACTCAGGACTCGCACACCGAATGATTTAATCCTTTATAACACACACAATTACAACTCTTGATCCATGACAACTATAGCGTTCCGAATGGCAGGTTCAGTCAGCCAATGCAGTTTAGGAAAAGTGACATCTGGTGGACAGGAAATTGTATTACATTCTCTGGCTTTTCCAGCGATTCAGTACGTTACGATGCGACTCAATGCGCCATGGCACAGCACGACTAGCATGGCGCGCTGCATGGCTTATGGAGCAAAGATGTAGCAGGACACATCTGTATCTCAGCTGACAGAGTAGCAAAATTGGGCCTCCCTTAACATACACCAATTCGCAATGTTTCTGACACTCATATAATGTATAGCTGCCAGTGGCTGTTACGTATTACCTCCTGGGAAGAAACAACATAAAATAAAACCAGAAACTTGCCCATTAATTGGGTGTATTCTCACTATACATAGGTACTACTTGCCCTGCTTGAGTGTTTCACCCTTTCCTGCAGGCGTAGTACTACAATTGTCAGCATGTAACACAGTAACTGTTCCTTTAATTGTCTCTTGCAAAAAGGTATCTGTGCTCTGTGGTACCACACCCAGTTTTAACAATGTAGAGAAGAGTGAGAAGAGAGAAAAATAACACTTTTTTTTCAATAACCCTCTGCTGGTACAAACTCACAAACAGTTGCTTTTGTATTGCAAACAATTCACACTTATTTCACTTATTTATCTTCAAGAACACAGCATAAATTGACACATTTGCACGTTGCATAACTCTTTCACATGTGCAAATAAAATTGATTTTAACAGGCCAATTAACCTCACTCACTGACCCAGCAAGACAGCGCCTGGTCTCTACAATGTGGGATGTGGCTGGCAGAAGTATCCCACGAATGACACCACTTGTAAGTAGCTGTTTGCAATGGAATGACTCTTCACACCATTCGGTAATGTCAGATGGCTTTTTACTACACTTCACAAATGTTATAATATCACACTTGTATATCTATGATGGCTTCCTTACACTCCAGCCCTCTCTATCGTCCGGCTGATAGTCCGAGTTGGAAGTCTAGAAGCCTTTTGAAGATATAGGGGCATATGTACTAAAATTTGCAGAATTGCCACAATTTTTTTTTTAATTTGTACATTTCAGTGGCCAGAGGGAATCATTTTATACGTGATTTTCCCCGCTATGTGCTAAATGTAACTCGCAGAGACAGCAGTAGTTATAATGCTGTCCCTGCAAGTTACATCCTGAGGGTATCGGAGAGTCTCTCACATTTTTGAAAGACTCCTATTGGGAATCTGACACTGCGCACAGTGGACCTGATTCAGACCCGCTCGCGAGCGCTGAGCTCTCGCCAGCGGATCGATGTTGCCCAAGTGCGCATGCGCACAACGGAGGCGGCTCCGTCGTGCGCATGCGCGAGACCCGAATAACGATGGCCAAGCCGTCGTTATGGGTCTCGCACCAAAGGGGGCGTGCTGTCGATGGTGATTGACAGCACGCCCCCTTTGGTGGGCGTGCCAGGGGCGTGGCTGCCCAGACGGAGGCGTTCCCATGGGAACGCCTACCGTCTGGGGCCGGCCCCACTGACATCACTAGTGATGTCAGTGGGAGTGCTTTTGGCTCTGATAGAGCCAAAAGCACTCCAGGGCTTGCGGCAGCGAGACCCTACCAGGGTCTCGTCAGAAGCCCGATGGTCGCAATGGTCTTGACCATCGCGACCATCATTTTGGCCGCTCGCTATAGCTGTGGGTGGTCACCCACAGCTATGCGAGCGGCCAGGAGGTCGCTCCAAATAGTAAGAGGGCCGGCCCTGATTCAGAGCGAGCGCTCTGTCAGAGCGTCCGGCTCTGAATCAGGGCCAGTGTCAGATTCCAGAGGCTGTGGGGAGAGGGATTGTAAGATTTCTCTCCTCCAAAAGTGCCTCCATTGCCATGTAAGGATGGCATAAACCAAAGGCAACAATGTAAGGGGGTGTAAAAGGTATTGTAGGTAGCAAGTGAGGTTGAGTATGAAAAAAACAAAAACAGCAAGGTTAAGGGGCTTCTGTATAAATAATTGTGGCAGTGTAGCGATTATTAACTGTTCTTCTCATGACTGGCTTTTAATATTTTACAAAAATGCCCTAGTTATGTACTACATGTGACTGGAAGGGGCAACAGCAGTGGTAATCACTATCCCTGCAAGTTACATCTCCGGCAATTGTGAATACGGAAGCAGCGTCCACATACTGGATACGATGTAGATAAGCGGTGGGCTATTGGGGATATAAATTGGGGCTAGTTGGATGAATACCCTTTGTTGCAGACAGGATGTGTGTTGCTGCAGGAGCAGAGGAGGCTGGGGCATGACCCAGACCATAGTTGCCTACCTTTTATAATCTCTTCCCGGGAGAAGCCCGGGTAAGAGAAGCAGCAGGGGGCTGATGGGGGCGGGGTCTAATGAGTCGCGTCATTAAGCCCCGCCCCCTCACTGCAAAACTGCAGCGATTGGGTAAAATTTACATAGGGGGCGGGGCCAAATGCTGTGATTCATGCAGAATCACATCTTAAGCCCCGCCCCCTTCATGGAGACCCGCGATCGCAGCGGGTATTCTCCTCATTCTGCCCACTTCACTAGGAAGTGGGCAGAATGCGGGAGAAATGCCTACCCTTCCGGGGGTGCGGGGGGTTACCCCAAAAATCGGGAGCCTCCCGCAAAAACCGGGAGGGTAGGCATGTATGACCCAGACCATACAGGGTTAAAGTGACTCACAAGAGAAAATAGGTCCAGTCCAGGAAGAGGAGAAGTGGGAGGAATCAGAATCAACAAAAGGCAACGCGTAGGAATGTGCTTTCTCTTTCTAAGGATTTTTTCCTCCGGAAACAGGATCACGTGGGACAGATAAGTACCAATCGCTGGGGCTTTGTTTTGGTTGATTGACTAAATATTCCCCTCTGGACTTACACTGTTAGCTCTAAGAGCCCATCCCTCCCCCTGCACATCTGCATTTGCTTCATTCTGTCCTCTATCTAATTCCACTTTCCCCTGCCTCCACCAAGCTGCTCTACCCACTCCCTTTTATCTGCTAACCTGTGCTGTACCTTTCAGTCTTTTATTTCCTTCCTTGAAAAATAAATAAATAAATAACAGAGGGGTTGCCTAGCTGTTCTAACCCCTTTTTCCCCACCCCTTGCTGCTACATTTCCTCCATCTTTCCCTGGCATAATAAATTCCTTATCTTTAGCGTTAGAGTTTATAAGCGGCATGTACCGTAGTTCAGAGTGTTAAGTGTTAAGATAGGGCATATTCATTTAGTAACAAAGCTCTTCCTGTATTGCCCCACACATTGCCTGCTTGATTTCTTCCCAGGCAACTTTAAGTCCCCCTCTGTGTAATGTCTTTTGTA
Source organism: Taudactylus pleione (assembly GCA_031769625.1). Taxonomy (NCBI): domain Eukaryota; kingdom Metazoa; phylum Chordata; class Amphibia; order Anura; family Myobatrachidae; genus Taudactylus; species Taudactylus pleione. Next base: position 4,771,350 of record JAUIMM010000601.1, read on the forward strand.
TCATCCAATTGCTGTTGTTTATAATTGCCAATATCGTAGTTTAAAATATTAAGCTGATGGTTTGCATTCTAACATATAGCACTGCATGTACGGTTTATAATCACTGTGGTTGTAGCTTAAATTGATAAACTGAGGTTTTCATCTGCAAGCAGCAATTGCTGCATTTGTTTTATAACTGCTGTGATTGTAGTTTAAACTGTTAATCTAAAGGGCATACTCAGTTTTCCTACCACAGCTCTTCTTTCTAATAAGGGCCACAACCCCGGACTGCAAGCAATTTTAAGCCCCTTTTGTTCTTACTCCTCCCCTCACCCCACAGGAATAACCCCTATAAACTTTATACTCTGTTCCCTGCCCAACCCTCTCCCACTCCCACCAGTCGGAAACCACCCCCAACCTTTTTTATCACATCACCACCATTGAACCTTTCAGGCCCTGGGAACGTGGGACCCACTGGCATCCCATCACCGGTGGTCTCACCCTGTATGCCGGGAAGTGATGCCCCACATGATGTCAGCGGAAGTGGCCGTGGGCAGACAGAGCGCTCTCTGACGCTCTTTGTCCCCATCACCCCCTCTTGCCCTATGCCATCGTTCTGGCCCCTTGAAGGATAGCAATTGGGCAGCTGCATCATACCACCAGCGCGCGATGAGGCCACCTCCACCACACGTCAACACTTTAGAAATAGAAACTTGGCAAGGTCCCCGACAACTGCCGCGATACTCATTGGCCACCAATGTGGGAGCATCACGGCAATACCATGACAGTCCCAGCACATATGACACTGTACCCGCACCCCCCCTGGCTTTGTGGCCATATTGGTTGGGGCACACAAGGGGCTTTCTACATCAAAGAGCCCAGACAATATTACCCTGCAAGCACAGCTCAGGGTTTCAACACCCAGCTGAGGCCAATAGCTAGGCACAGTAGATATTATCAATACAAGGGCCCCCCACTGTGTGGGGGCCATCTTGGGAGAGACAGGGAACATGCATCACACAGCAGCCATCTTGGGAGAGACTGGGGGCAAAGCAAGACACAGCAGTGGCCATCTTAGGGGAGGCAGCAAATTTGCAGCACACAGCAGCCAGATTAAAGTAGGCAGGGTGAGCACAGCATGTAATGGTCATCCTGCAAGAGGCAGAGAATCTGCAACACCCTCAGATCAACTAGGCAGAGGCAGATGAGACGGGGCAGGTAGGATATCATGCAGTAGGAAGTGGTATGCAGACAGCTTAGAAAGAGGGGAAAGGGGGGAGGAGCAGGTAACCTGAGCAAAATGGGAATATAACAATCAGGAGAGGTCAAATACCCTTATTGCAGCCAGACAATCTAGCGGGCAACACAAACAGGCTCAGAAGACAAGAGACATGACACAGAAAGTTACATTTACACCACCCGGTAAAAGCAGAAGGGCAAGTTATACCCCTCCACCAACCCATAATAGGTCTCGATAATGGTTTAGTGAGCTGGCAAGCATATCTGCATATAGCAGTGACCTAGTAGAGCAAACTAACACACGTTTCCCCAGTCGACACAACATTGTACCCAGAGGGAACCCTGGAGCACCATCGGCCAGGGCGGGAATGCAGAGCCAGTGATTGCAGCGGCAGTATTCGCTCAGAAAGCAGATCTCTCTCTGCGGCCAGGTCCATTGGGGCCGAGGCGGACAGGTCATTGCCAATCCGTGATAGTAAGTACTACAAATCCAAATATATGTATAATAGTAGTTCATCTGATTACAGCAGTGTGAGTAGCAGTTCAAGCAGTTCAGATAAGGCAAGCAAGAGCTCATGCAAAGTCCTGCGCCTGCTAACACATAATTTGCAGAAGGTTCACATGCATGCACTCATCTAAGGTGGTGGGAGCCAGAGGACAGGGAAGCAAAAGGATAATAAAGGGTGGTGCAACAATACGGCTGTGACCTAAGGTGCAGCATGAGGAAAAAAATTAGGCGCCGGATATATGTAGATATGTTTCAGATCACGGAGAAGGGCCGGGCAGATCTAAAAAAGGCTAAGGGAACATACAAGTCCTTCTTCTTCTGGTTGGTCGAGATGCTGGTTTTTGCAGCATGCTACCTCGAGACATGGCCAGGCGAAGATTTAAAGCTACTTAGCTATTTGCACATGATCTACAGTATGCAGACAAATGCAGAATAGGAGAACTGGCTGGCATATGATGAGGCCTTCAGAAAAAAACAGGATGGTAGGTGTTACATTGATATCAGGGCAAGGGACATGGAAATACAGTAAATCGGCACAAAACCCGCTCACAAAATGGGCAGAGGGGCAAAGCAAGGCGACAGACAGAGCAAGCATAATGGATCCTTTCTTAAACAAGGACACGGCTTTGCTTTTAATAAGGGACAGTGCATCCTGGGTAGTAGATGTTGCTTCAGGCACGCTTGCTTACAAAGCAGGGGTTGGGGTGCACACTGCCAGAGACTAGGCCAAGAAGGGGACAGGAGGAAAGGGGTTCAGAAAAGGAACTGAGGGTGAGCATAACGCTGGCCAGCACCCCAATTAAGCTTCTGGAGCTGGGCCAAAGGCTCGCCCAGTATCCAGATAAGGAAGCGTCTGCTTTCTTGCTGGAAGGATTTCAAAGGGGTTTCAGATTACAGATATGTGGGAAGGTGAACACAGGGTCACCTAGAAACCCCAATTCAGCCAGGGATTGAGCAAGTTTATTTGAAAATAAAAATAGTTGGTTTAGGCAGAATGTATGGCCCATTCAAATCATGGCCCATACCTAACCTAAACATTTTGCCAGTGGGGGTAGTTCCCAAAAAGACGCAAGGGAAATTTTTTTTACTGCAACACATCTCACCTGGCAGGTGGTTCGGTAAACAATGCCATTGACAGTACACAATGTAGAGTAGTTTACTAGTAATTTGCAGAGGCGCTGGAGCTAGTGAAATCCTATGGGCCTGGGGTGCTCATGGCGAAACTAAACGTTGTCTGCTGCTGCTTCACCCCTCCTCCTTTCAGTACATGGGTGTCAGACTACTGGATGGCTGCTAAATAGACAAATGCCTACCAATGGGATGTGCAATATGTTGTGCGTACTTCGATGCTTTCAGCACTTTCTTACACTGGGCTATTCAAGCAGGCATGGGGCACCACGGAGTAGCATATTACCTCGATGACTTCTTGTTCATTGACAGTAAGGGGTCAAAGGGGTGCAAAAACTTGCTGTTCTGGAGTTTGGGTGTGCCTGTAGCACATGACAAAACAGAGGGACCCACCACATGTTTAGCTTACCTCTGTATTGAAATAGACACCGTGGCAGACTGTAGACTGGCGCTAGACAAAGTGCAAAAGCTCCATGTCATGCTTACAGAGCACTTAAATGCGAGATCAGCAGCCCTGAAGTATATACAGTCTTTCCTGGTCTGCATTAAGAACAACGTCACATTCACAGCACAACATGTCCTGGTAGTAGACAACCACATAGCTGGTGCCTTATCTAGGTTTCAGTGGGACAAGTTTTGCCAATTGGCACCTGCGGAACAATAAGTTGGTGAAGAATGTCCACCTCATGTTTGGCAGATCATCAAGCCGACATCGAAGGACTCGCGATTAACTCTGTGGCCACAACCACGTGTTGCAAGTATAATGCAGCATGGAAAGCATGGCTTCATTTCCTAGAGGGGAACCCAAGTAAATGCGGCAGTCAGGCTATATTAGATTCCATCTGGGAGAATTACATTTCAGGTCGTTCTAAGGCGTCCATGGCTGGCGATCTTGGTGGTATATCCTTTTGCATGAAGCTAAAAAGGTAAGAGGGATACAACCAAGGGTTTTCTTATATCACAGCCGCTATAAGCCTGGGGACGATGCCAGCCCGCAAATGAGGATAAAAGACGACCCATAGACCCAGAAATGCTAACAAGCTCGATGGGTGCAATCAGTAGGGTTGCTAGTAACACCTTCGAGGTGGCCCTCTTTTGCGTGGCTTTTTCCTTTGCCTACTTTGGCACCTTTCGCATAGGAGAGTCGGTGGCTGCGTCCAGAGTGGCAACAAACACCGGATTGCTGAATGAGAATGTGGTGATCAGGGAGTCAGGTGTACTATGTAAGAATCACAGGTCTAAAACAGACCAAGGGAGCAAAGGGCAGTGGATCGCACTGGTACAGCATGAGAACAAGGAGATATGTCCACTCTAACATCAAGTTATACGGCCCTAATGCAGACACAAGGGCATGCATGGCTGGTACATTAAAATGGGGCTCCGTTAACTAAGTTTCAGTTCCTCACAGTGTTCTGGAGATGCATCTCTGACTTGGGAATGGATGTTAAGGACTTTGGGTCACATTCCTTTAGAATTGGGACAGCAACCAGCGCTGCTAGTACAGGGGCTACCATCAGCTGCATAAAGGCACTGGGAAGGTGGAAGAGTAACAGCTACAAGAGTTACATCAGGCCTGGGAGATAGGCAGATGTGGGTCACACTCATCACGATTTTGGATGAGGAGGGGATCTACCTCTGCGGTGGGGTTTTCCTCATATCGCAAAAATGACTAATCCCCATATCAATTGGCTACTTCGGCATGAGGTTTTAAACCCCCTTCATGGGCTGAGAACCTCAATGGAGTACACATTAGTGGTAGGGCGGATAGGAGTGCTATGCGTTACCAAGTCATAATTTTGTTGCTGACACTTTCCTTCTATTTTTTTCAGATGCATGGTGCTTATCCTGGAGACATGTGGATCATGGGCCATTAATTTGTATATTGGGCCAAGAAGTTTATCAGGGCCAAGAAGTGGGATGGGGCCATGGGCAAACAAAGTATACGGTGGGTTAGGACAAAGGGAAATTAAGTGTATGCAGTTAAGGTCAGCACTTATCAGGGCAAGTAGGTGGTACGGGGACCCTAGTAGGATGATAATACACCTAGGGGGTGATGACTTAAGCAGCATAACATTCAGGAACCTGTTCAGGACAATGAAAACAGACTTAGTAAAAGTAAAGACCCATTGGCCAAATGCACACCTTGTTTGGTCAAATATAGTCCCAAGGAGATGCTGGCATGCAGTGTCAGGGGCAGTGATGAACAGAACAGGGAGGAAAGTTAATAACTTGATGAAGGGATGCATGCGCTCCCTAGGGTGTGATGTAATAAACCACCCCAGCTGAAACCTAGAATGGAACCCCTGTATAGTGCATCTGTCAGAACTTGGCATGGGGTGGTTTGTGGAAGATTTGCTGCAGGGCTTATGGCCCGTACACACGGGATGATCAGACAATGATCAGATATCGTTGTCTGATTGCCCTCCATGTGCTGGATGTTCGATATTGAATATCCAGCACATGCACCAACCACCAAACTACTATAACAACCCGTGATCATTGATCGGGGGTCCCTATAGTAAACAGGCTAACCTGTTTTGACATCGACCAGGTTGGCCTGCATGCACGGGCGATGGTTGATATTGACCATTCATGCCCACGCATCGATGGTCGATTGGTCGTTGGAGGGGGCTAAAAAAAAAGGATGATATAAACTATATAGTTATCGTTTGTATCGTCCTTTATATATGACCGTGTGTAGGGAGGTAGGAGGTTAGTTGCTGGTGGGCTAGGTCGTGGTTAGGCCTACAATTTCAAACTTAAGATAATCAAGGTATGTTGTCAATGAGGTGATGGGAGGATGATATGTCCTCCGTGGTCGTATAGTGATTGGGCATGCTTCCTGGAATGGATTGCCTCATGATGGGCAGAACACACCTATGTCAGTGTCTGACATCTGTGGCAATGTGGGCAGCAGTGCTGCTATTAGCATCATGGCCCCCTTTTGTTGGATGATGGAACGTGAAGGCTCTTCTCAAGCTGACCATCGCAGGGTCACTAGGCCCAAACTCGGACAGTCACCCTGCTAGAGGGAAAAGTAACTGAAGTCTTGACTTCATGGTCAATAGGATTGGAGAACCCAGTCCATTTGAATTGGGTGGGCTCGGATGGGGTACCCACCCCAATTACCAAATTGAGTATGTTTAAAATTGCTTTTCCTGAGCCATCAACTTTATGGAAGTGTTAAATAAATTGGATCTTCTTCCACCAGCTATAGTGTGTTGTGTCTTTATTCAGTGCGTTTCAGATATGGTCATATAGAGTGCATAAAAGATGCTATCAGGAGGTAGGCACAAGGGAATCGCTCATACATAAGTGGCTTAAGACTCCTCCTGTGAATCTGACTCTGCACATATGCGTACAGTGGGCCTAATTCAGCAAGGAATACAATTGCAAAGCTGCACACAGGCTATAGATATATGATGTATGCACGCAGACAGCTATGCAATTGTGATCCTTGCAATAATGCAAATGCACCAGGAGGTGTATGACACCCCCTGCTGCATTTGTGATCCTGGCTGGGATCTCCATCGCGATCATAGGTGGTTGATGGTAGGGATGGTGGACGGCACTTGGCAGCCAGCCAGCCAGGCAGCCACCCAGTAAGATAATCGGTAATCTGCGTTCAGCAGTGCACTTGCGCGTACTGCTGAATCAGGCCAGTGTCAGATTAGGAAGCTTAACAGAGGCTCGGGTTAATTGTTGAATGTTAGACTGCAAAGTATTCAACCATTTCAATGCTAATCATAGAATTGTAAACTCTTTACTACCAGGAAATAGAGTGTACTCATTGTGTGCCTTTGTTAGTAACTTAGGTTCTCTCTGCCCTAGGTAATAAGGAGTGGTAGCATTGTGACAGTGAAAGTGGTTGTGACAATACTACTTGGGATATTTTAGCTATTTTTTTCCCTGAGTGCTTTCACAGTCAAACACTCAGCTTGTGCTTGTTTTTATGACAATTGCTGTGAATCAGGGCGAGTCCTTGACAAATTGATTGGCAGCAGAGGCATAGCAATAGATAATAGAACAAATAAATGTTTGGATTAAGCAACTAACCCTTTCATTTAGGAACTGGCATTATCCTTGTGAGAAGTACAGCAATGTCACAAAGACAGGCACAGTGCTTATTAAAAAGATCAACGTGGGGATACTGTCCCAGATCCTCAATATCTTCTCACCAGTATGATTATGGCAATAATTCTTGTATCTCCTGCCATGAAAATCCAACACCTGACAACAGGGGCGGGCCTGGCCGGGGGGCAGGGTGCCATGTGCCCCCCGGGCCAGTAACATTTTAGTGACCCAGGGCCGCCCGCAGCCATGGTCTGCATATACATAGCAGCGCAGGATGTGGAAGGCCGTCGGCTGGGGCTGGTCCTCTCTGCTCCATTGGACGTCCTACCTCTTGCCCCGCCTCCTATTCTCCATTCTCTCGCAGCGGTCCCAGGCCATCAATTGCAGCTGCAGTCAGTGACAGTGTCACAGTGCAGTGCAGTTCGAAGGAGGCTAACAGGGAGGCGGAGGCGGGACAGGGGGCGGGGCTACACGGCAGTCAGTGCCAGGCCAGCAGCAGCAGCATGGGAGAGAGGGGATGGAGGAGACAGAGTACATAAACAGTGATTATACTGTACCCTGCCTGGCTGTAAGGTGATAGAGAGGAAGGGGGAGGGGTGGTGGGGAGGTGGCGGGGGTGACTGTGTATGTATCTGTGTGTGTAAGAATGTGTCTCTATAACTGTATGTATGTACTGTATATATGTATGTATCTATCTGTGTATGTATTTGCCTCTAACTATGCATGTATGTATGCATTTGTGTGCATATGTGTGTCTCTGTAACTGTATGTATGTATCTGTGTATATGTGTCTCTGTAACTGTATGTATGTGTGTATGTATCTATGTGTGTATGTATATATATATATATATATATGTGTGTGTGTATGTATGCGTCTCTAACTGTATGCATGTATCTATGTGTATGTATGTGTCTCTGTAACTGTATGTATATGTGTAAGTATCTGTGTGTGTATGTATATATATATATATATATATGTGTGTGTGTGTATGTATGTGTCTAACTGTGTGCATGTATGTATGTGTCTCTAACTATGCATGTATCTGTGTATGTATCTGTCTCTAACTGTATGCATGTTATCTGTCTCTAACTGTATGCATGTATCTGTGTGTATGTATCTGTAACTCTATGCATGTATCTGTGTGTATGTATCTGTCTCTATCTCTATGCATGTATCTGTGTGTATATATCTGTCTCTGTAACTGTATGCATGTATGTATGTATCCGTGTGTGTATATGTGTCTCTGTAACTGTATGCATGTATGTATGTATCCGTGTGTGTATATGTGTCTCTGTAACTGTATGCATGTATCTGTGTGTATATATGTGTCTCTGTAACTGTACGTATGTGTGTTTGACTGTATGTATGTCTGTGTATGTGTTTATATTTAAGTGTTAATGCATGTTTGTGTGTGACTGTATGTATCTATCTGTGTGTATATATGTGTCTCTGTAACTGTATGTATGTGTGTTTGACTGTATGTATGTCTGTGTATGTGTTTATATTAAGTGTGTTTATGCATGTTTGTGTGTGACTGTGTTTATGTCTGTATAAGTGTGTGTATGTATGTCTGTGACTGTGTGTATGTGTGTCTGACTATATTTATGAATGTGTGTGTAACTGTGTATATATGTGTGTGCATGTATGTGATTATATGTGGACTGTGTGTGTATTAATTTATGACTGTAGGTGTGTATTAGTGTGTTACTGTATGTATGTGTGTATTAGTGTGTGACAGTGAATAAATGTGTGTGTAATATATATATACACTGTGATAGGATCACTGGTAAAGTGGTCTGTGGCAGGTACATTTGTCCCAGATTCCTGTCTTTTGTGTTTTAAACCCCCAGGAGAAAGTCTGCAGTGTAGCAGGCTTGAGTCTCGGCTTTTTGAAAAGCCGGTTTGGGACCTGGGGGTTGTGGGTGAGAGGAGAGGGAGGGCTCCACCCACGGCCACTCCAGGTTTTGGTTCTCGCAGCCTGGTAACAGGCTTGTTAGGGTTTCCACCTGAGAGTGGCTAATATAAGCCTAGTGTGTTGAGGGCTGATGGTCTCACCTGTGAGAGCAGACAGGGAGTTTGCTCAGAGACACTTGAAAACCTAACTGTAAGTGTTGTGCTGTGCTTTTGTTGCTGGTGAGGGCATTAGGCCCTGCCAGGTTCTGGTAGTGAGGGAACTACCTGTGAAGCTAGTGCCCCGACAGGGCTAGGATTTACGTTTATGTTTTCTTTGTGTTATTTCTGAGATTGCACAATAAAGACTGACGCCGACCAGCTTGTACTTGCATCCAGTCTGGCGTACTGTTTCCCAGCTGCTGTGTGTGAAAGGAAGGAGTCCTCTACCCAGGAGAGGGACCCCCTAACCAAACTGTGTCACAACACATACAGTCAGGTCCATAAATATTGGGACATTGACAGAATTTTCATATTTTGTCCTCTATTCACCACCAAAATGGCTTTGAAATGAAACAAATAAGATGTGATTTAACTGCAGACTTTCAGATTTAATTTGAGGGTAATTACATCCAAATCAGGTGAACGGTGTAGGAATTACAACGGTTTCTATATGTGCCTCCCACTTTTTAAGGGGCCAAAAGCAATGGGACAAACTAAACAATCCTAAATCTAACTTTCACTTTTTAATACTTTGTTGCAAATCCTTTGCAGGCAATTACAGCCTGAAGTCTGGAACGCATAGACATCACCAGACGCTGGGTTTCATCCCTGGTGATGCTCTGCCAGGCCTCTACTGCAAATGTCTTCAGTTCCTGCTTGTTCTTGGGGCATTTTCCCTTCAGTTTTGTCTTCATCAAGTGAAATGCATGCTCAATCAGATTCAGGTCAGGGGATTGACTTGGCCATTGCATAACATTCCACTTTTTAGCCTTAAAAAACTCTTTGGTTGCTTTTGCAGTATGCTTCAGGTCATTGTCCATCTGCACTGTGAAGCGCTGTCCAATGAGTTCTGAAGCAATTGACTGAATATGAGCATATAATATTGCCCGAAACACTTCAGAATTCATCCTGCTGCTTTCGTCAGCAGTCACATCATCAATAAATACAATGGAACTAGTTCCATTGGCAGCCATACATGCCCACGACATGACACTACCACCATCATGCTTCACTGATGAGGTGGTATGTTTTGGATCATGAGCAGTTCCTTTCCTTCTCTTCTCTTCCCATCACTCTGGTACAAGTTGATCTTTGTCTCATCTGTCAATAGGATGTTGTTCCAGAACTGTAATGGCTTTTTTAGATGTTGTTTGGCAAACTCTAATCTGGTCTTCCTGTTTTTGTGGCTCATCAATGGTTTGCATCTTGTGGTGAACCCTCTATATTCACTCTTGTGAAGTCTTCTCCTGATTGTTGACTTTGACACATATACATCTACCTCCTGGAGAGTGTTCTTGATTTGGCCAACTGTTGTGAATAATTCTTTTGTCATCCACCACAGTTGTTTTCCGTGGTCTTCGGGTCTTTTGGTGTTGCTGAGCTCTCCGGTGCGTTCTTTCTTTTTAAGAATGTTCCAAACAGTTGATTTGGCCACACCTAATGTTTTTGCTATCTCTCTGATGGGTTTGTTTTGATTTTTCAGCCTAATGATGGCTTGCTTCACTGATAGTGACAGCTCTTTGGATCTCATATTGAGAGTTGACAGCAACTGATTCCAAATGCAAATGTCACACCTAGAATCAACTCCAGACCTTTTACCTGCTTAATTGATAATGAAATAACGAGGGAATAGCCCACACCGGTCCATGAAATGGCTTTTGAGTTGATAGTCCCATTACTTTTGGCCCCTTAAAAAGTGGGAGGCACATATAGAAACCGTTGTAATTCCTACACCGTTCACCCGATTTGGATGTAATTACCCTCAAATTAAATCTGAAAGTCTGCAGTTAAAGCACATCTTGTTTGTTTCATTTCAAAACCATTGTGGTGGTGAATAGAGGCCAAAATCTGAAAATTCTGTCAATGTCCCAATATTTATGGACCTGACTGTATATAATGTGTGCAACTATGTATGTGTGTATGTGACTGTTTGTGTATTAATTTGTGACTAGGTGTGTATTAGTGTGTGACTGTATGAATGTGTGTATTAGTGTGTGACTGTGAATAAGTGTGTTTGTATGTATGTGTGTAACTGTAAGTATGTGACCTATGTATGTGTGTTACTGTAAATGTGTGCAGTGGTGTAACTACTGTAGGTGCAGTAACTGCAGATGCTATGAGGCCCAGACCAACCCAGATGTTATGGGGCCCGGACCGACCCGGGGCGCGGCCCTCCATCTGTATCTACGGTGCCAGGCCTCGGTCTGCGCCCCCTGCCTGGGTCACTTGATTGCATGCGCCCCCCAGTCTAAAAGTTGCCTGACAGCCCCTGCCTGACAAACATACTGGTGGTGCTCAGTCAATGAAGAGAAATAGATGAGTAAGAAAAACAACAAAATGATCCCAGGGATTTGTGAAGGGCAACTTATTATTATTATTATTATTATTAGTGTTGTTGTTGTTCTGGAATCAAACTGATAGTGCAGCCTGTGAGGTGGTAAAGAGTCTGCGGCTAAGAATTGGCGTTAAAGCCATAGGCAAACCACATGGAGGAACCAGGACCATTCTCCTGACATTTATTACTCAGGTATCATTATTGCTTGAATTGTGTGGGGTCCAGACCTCCATATTAAACAAAAAAAAAAAAGAAATTAATTACCATACCAATAAGAAAAATCATCTTCTACATCTTTACAACACTGAAAAAGGTTAATCTATTTGCTGGAGTGCCTACATATGTGCCTCCAGTGTGTGGGCTGCACAAAAAAAAGAGATCAGGATAAGTGTAATGAATCTCCCCTGTATTTGCATTAGTCCCCTAGAGTCTCTCTAGAGAGGGCTTCTGCCAATAACAACCGCCTGTTTTTCCCATAGAGTACGACGTACTCACTGGTACTTAGGTTGCCACCAGTTCTTAACCTACGGATAGTAAGGGCTTACACAAACAGCGGGAATTCACATGGTAAAACTGGAATAGTAATACAAAGGTAATCTTAACCACAGAGCAACCTGCAGCCATGGACACAAGCAAGATAGAACGCACACTAATAACAGGTAGCATGCATATCTGCAATACTAAGTAATAATATCTCAGGGTAACTACCACAGAGCAGCATGCACTGAGGACAATAACAGAATATGATTACATATAAAAATAACTACATAATATAGTGGCAATCATAAACAACAAATATATTCAAGATGGATAGCAATAAACTCAGATACACATGTAGCTGGCAGTATGGAATTGCAGCATAACATATAATGCAGAATGGAATAGCAATATATTAACCAGCGTGTGTTTTGCAGAGTATAATAGCAGCAAGAGATATGTACATATATTGCAGGATGGAATAGTAATAGTACACAACACCAGTATCTTGCAGAGTGGATTTGCAGCACAATGAATGTTCCATGTATACTTGCAACAGGTACAGGTAACATAAGGCAGAGCTAGGACAGGAACCAGGAATACCACATAGCAGATACTGGAACAGGGACCGGATGGCATGACTTCCACAAGAAACTATCACTGGCAAGGCAGGAATGGGCGGCTCCCCTATAACAGAAGTCAGAGCAAATCCCATGTGAGCATTGAGACTAGCCTCTGGTAATTACCACTATGAGCAGCTGAGTGCTGCATGTTCACAGAGGTTTCCCAGCTGGGATCATTCAGCCTGGATATAACCTCACCTGCAGTAGCTATGAGCTGTCATGATGGTTCATAACAATAAGTATTGCAGAACATATCAACAATTAAAATAATAAGATTCATACCTTCTAGTGTAACCACCTACTTTCTCATAATGCACAATAAAAAGCTAAATGAATGAAATTCTGTGATACAACATATAAAGGAAAACTATAAAAGGGAAGAGTATATCACCTCGCTATCTAGATCAGAAGCCAAATGGATTTATCAACTAAAAAGCCTGACAACGGTAGGGTTAAATTTTATACTTGGATTCCATTTTAACACATGTATGGTAACATATTCCAATCAAGATAAAGAAAATATATTAAGTTTTAGCAAAAACATATGAGAGATCTGTCCCACATTATAAAATACTGAATAACCACCTGTAGATTCTTGATTTACAAAAAAATTGCACTTTACTACTCCTACATCCAGTATTATGGAGGTGTGGCCTATAATGTATGGTGTGACTAGCGCCTACCTTCAGAAACCTAAATTACCCTCCCAATTTTGCTTATATCAATAGTGTAGTGTGAGAGGCTACAAATGAACAAAGGTAAACACTCCTTGTCAGGGGCTGGTTGGCAACTTTTAGCCTGGGGGGCAAATGCATGCAGGCGGCTCTGGCAGAGGAGTAGCGTGTAGCCAGGGTGCCCGAAGAACGTGCGTGCTATGGTGCCCCCCCTCAAGTGTTTCGGGGAGGAGGCGGGTCCATATGGGATTAATGTAAAGTAAAAATAAAGACTAGGGGCAACCCCGTCGTGGTGCCCATATGCAGTGCCCCCCTGTGTCCCAGGAGAGGACCCCCTTATGCAGGCCTCCAGTAGTGCCCCCAGTAGTGATCCCCCCTATGCAGTGCCCCTTATACAGTGCCCCCAGTAGTGGTCCCCCCTGTGCAGTGCCCTTTGTGCCCCCAGTAGTAAGCCCCTTATATAGTGCCCCCAGTAGTGGTACCCCCTATGCAGTGCCCCTTATATAGTGCCCCAGTAGTGGTACCCCCTATGCAGTGCCCCTTATATAGTGCCCCCAGTAGCAGTCCACCCCCCATGCAGTGCCCCCAATAGTGTAAACCCTTATGCAGTGCCCCTTAAATAGTGGCCCCAGTTGTAGTCCCCCCCTATGCAGTCCCCCCAGTATTGCCCTTTTTATAGAGCCCCCAGCAGTGGTCCATTGATGCAGTGCCCCCAGTGGTAGTCCCTTCCCCCCTATGTAGTGCCCCTAGTAGTAGCAGTCCTCCCTTGTAGTGCCCCTAGTAGTAGTAGTCCCCCCCCTTGTAGTGCCCCCAGTAGTAGTCCCCCCCTTTGTAGTAGTAGTAGTCCCCCCCTTGTATTGCCCCCAGTAGTAGTAATCCCCCCCATTGCAGTGCCTCCAGTAGTGGTTCCCCCCTTGTAGTGCCCCCAGTAGTAGTAGTCCTCCCCTTGTAGTGCCCCCAGTAGTAGTAGTCCCCCCTTGTATTGACCCAAGTAGTAGTAGTCCCCCCCTTGTATTGCCCCCAGTAGTAGTAGTCCCCCCCTTGCAGTGCCTCCAATAGTGGTTCCCCCCTTGTAATGCCCCCAGTAGTAATAGTCCCCCCCCTTGTAGTGCCCCCAGTAGTCGTCTCCCCCTTGTAGTGCCCGCCCCTCCCCCAGTAGACACACGTAGTTAAAAAAAAAAACACCTGAATCCCCGCTCCCGCCGTCACCATCCGCTCCTCCGTCTGTCCTTCCCGGGCCGCTCTGCATTATGGGAGAGACGTCATGACATCATGACGTCTCTCCCATTACCCACTGCGGGAGCCGGAAGATGGAGCGGCTCCTGCAGTGGGCGCAGCAGCAGCTAAGGAGAGTCTGACAGACTCTCGTTGGCTGCTGATCAAAACAAACACACAGCTGCCGGAGCCGGCAGCTGTGTGTTTGTCACTTGTATAGTGCTGACCGAACTCCGTCTGGTCAGTGCTACACACGCGGTGCAGTTTGTGTCACAATGAGTGACACAGACTGCCCGCGGCCTGCATGACGCTGCGGCCCGGGGGGCACATGGCACCCTGCCCCCGGCCCAGCCCGCCACTGCTCCTTGTTAACATGTCCGTAATATATGACAAAAAGAAAAATGGCACTTAATAATGGTGTAAATGTGAAACCCCTCTTCTAAAGAGCATACGGGTCACTTAGTGATGTCATGAATTTGAAAACTCTCTATATGGCTATAAGGGCATATTTATTAAAATGGGATGCAGTCATAATACCGACTGCAGGAATTCCGTTGTTCAGAATGCCAACGCCAGAATCCCTACACTTGTCAGAATACCAGCGCTGACCTCCCGACCGCCAGGATCCTGAAGGTAAGTAGCGGAGTTAGAGGGAGGGTTAGAGGTTAGGCAGTAGGGGGAGGGGGGGCTGGGTTGGGCAGGAAGGGGGAGGGTTAGATTTAAGGTGTGGGAAAGGGGAGGTTAGGTTTAGGAACCGGGGAGGGAGAGTTAGGGCTGGGGTAGGGAGAGGGGGAGGGTTAGGATATTGCCCGAAAAAGGTGTCAGTACCCTAGTCTGCCCCTTAAAATGAAAATCCATATTGACGCAAATTGTCCGCGATCACTTCTATCTACTGACCATCTTGAGGCTACTGTGACTTTCCAGCTATGCAATGTGGCAAAAGCTGCAAATCGCTTTTTAGCAGGATAGCCCCACAGCAGGTAATGTGTCTGACACCATCTGAAGATGGCATTAGCCCTAGCAAGCAAGATCTGCAAAGCTTCACTCTGTGGATTTTTTAGATAGTCTTCTCATAAAAACTATGGGAACAGCTGCTGTGGGAACCGACGGACAGAAAGCAGGAGATCTCTAACATCTCCTGCTTTCCTCTATGATACATCAGAGGGATACTTAATTCTGCCCTTAAACAAGTAAAAACATCAGTTTTCGCATATTTTAAGAGCAGAATCGGTTAATATACATATATATATATATATATATATATATATATATATATATATATATATATATATATATATATATGAAATCAGTCATGCTGGCACTGACTGAAAATGGCAGAAATAACTTTACCGGGTGATTTCCAAATGATGCAACTTCATAAGTAATACAATGGACGTTGGCACTCCAGACACATCAATGGAGACTCAGGACAGCATTTTCAGATGTTTCAACAATTTAAAGCCTTTATTTAGCGCATTAGTCAAGAATAGCAGTTTGCTATATTTATACATACACACAGATATCTTTCTGTGGCACTCTGGGACTCCTGTTTTGCAAGTAGTGTTCTTTTTATTCTAAGGTCCAGAGTGCTGCCATAAGATATCTGTTTTTTGTATGCTCCGTGCATATGTTTCAAGTGCTGGAATTGTATATTTGTATCTGTGTGTCTAGCTATATTAATATATATATATATATAGAAAAAATGGATGGGTACAGCGCCAATCTTAGCAAATTTATGGATTAATCGAACAAGAAGTTGAGCTATCAGCTGTTTCAAACTGGCACCTCAGCCCGAAAATATTATGGGCGTCAGCTATGGGTAAATAGGACAATACTAGTGCAAGTATTTAAAAAACAAATAAACAGAATTAGAATTGACCCTTCAGCGACAAGTATGCTCAGTAAAATAGATATTAATCTATGAATAATAAAAACAACAACAAAACCTGGATATAAAGTGTCTAGTGCAATCAACGTAAGTTCATGACGTACAATAAATAATTAGTCAGAAAAACAAAGATAGTAAAAAAGTGCCTGTGCGTTATCAATAAATAAATAAATAATTAGTTATGTAAACAGTTGAGGTTCTGTGACAAATACAGCCCTATAAACTGAGATCACTTAGGATGAAAGTGCCAATGCAAATAAGATAAAAATCAAGAAAATTTATTTTAAAGACAAAGATTAAAATTTAAATGAACCAACATAGAAGTAAAAAAAGGCAGCAAAAATAGTTTAAAAGAGAAAATAGGTGGTAAACAATAGCAGCTTATCTGAGTGCGTAGAAAAGTTAATTCTCTCAGAAGTTCATGAGACAGGTAGCAGTCACTCCCAATGCGTTTCGTACTATGACTTCATCAAGGGGATAGTGTATAGGTGTAGTGGTCAGATATTTATACCCCTTTAAGGGTTCAACCAAGGTCAGGTATCCGCATCACTTCCTGTATACAGGAGCGCACCTGTGAAGGACCATTTATCAGTACAGCTATAGTTTTTTAGTGCTTCTTCTGTTCTATCTAGTTTGTACCAGTGATTAGTGTTTAAAAACTGTGTTTGCGCATATTTTCAAGTTTTTCCTAAAGTCGTCAATATTTTCGGGCTGAGGTGCCAGTTTGAAACAGCTGATAGCTCAACTTCTTGTTCGATTAATCCATAAATTTGCTAAGATTGGCGCTGTACCCATCCATTTTTTCTACATTTTCTCGTTGTGCTAAATTGGGTTATCAGCAGCCTGTACTTACAAAATATGTTTAAGAATAGAGATCGAATGAACAAAAGCAGTGACCTATGCCAGAGAGTATTTAATGAAAATTTACCTACCAATGACAATGTCCCCACAGAAAACATTGATAATATGTTTTGGGAAATGGAGAAAATGTTGACAAAAGAAGTAAAAGTATGGTGGGACATAAGGGGTCTTGAACATTATATCTCCGTCAATAGAATCCCTAGAGGATTGAGAATTATTAAGAATCCTACCTTTGGTCTTGATAATTCAGACTTTTTAAAGAAATGGGATAATATCCTACATGAATGTTCAATTGAACTTATTAAATTAATAATAGAAGAGAAAAAGGCTATACTTTCTAATCTGGAGAAAGACATTATCACAATGGAACCCCAGATGGAAGAATTCAAAGAAAAGGAAGAATTTAGAGAAAATGAAAAAGTACTACTGAAAAAGATTGAAAAAGTTGAAGAATCAGTCATGAAGAGCAAGGAGAAGAAATTTCTTAGAGATAAAAAAGATTACGAATCTAATAAGGTGAAAAATTGGAGTAGGTTCCAGAAACAAGAAAAGAATACTAACAGATATGATACTGGGGCAGGACCCAGCTGGAGACCAGCACCTGTGAGGAGATTCAGTTATAGAAAGAACAAAGACCTACATACATATACCGGCCCTACAGCATTCAAGTCCAATAACAGGTTTTCAACACTACAACATCTAGACTCCAATAGTGACAACGATCTTTTTTTATCCCCAGCACAAGATCATACCAATCACAGGAAACAGATATGCAGAGAAACTATAAGTACAGCATCTCCACTAAAAAGGAGACAAAGAGACGAAGTGGAAAACGGGGTGGCAGGAGGAAGAAACTTGAAAAGGAGATACCTGCAATAGATCCAAAGACAAAAGGCATTTTTAATATATCTCAACATATATTAAGTAACTCCGAAGTAACACTACTAAGCAAGGGACTAAATTTTGCCCCAACAAAAAGCCTGAACAAATTTGAGACGTTTATTGACTTAAATAAATTTGTGAGGAACTTGACACTTAAACGACATTTTTTAAAAAAGGAATCAGCACCTTTAAAAAACTATGTTGCTTCTACCTCAAAATCTGGTTTGAAAGGAAAATCTATGTACTACCCGTTAGAATCAAAAGGTAATCACCTCAACATCTTTTATGATATGATCAAAAAGGATCTATGCAGCAATGAGGTGAATCATGATATAATAAAAAAACAAAATCTAAGCAATAGAGAAAAGGAAGCCCTTAAAAACTTGAAAAAGAACACGGAGGTAGTTATAAAACCAGCTGACAAAGGGGGGGGTTTGGTGATCATGGACCATACGTATTATCTGAAGGAAGCTTATAGACTCCTGGATGACAGAATTTCCTATGAAAAATTATCAAAAGATCCAACTGAAGACTATACAGAGGAATTGAGAACTATATTATTGTATGGTCTACAAAGAAATATTCTAACGAAAGAAGAATTTCAATTTTTAATGAAATCAAACCCCACGACCCCGATTTTTTATTTCCTACCTAAGATTCATAAATCTATCACGGAACCTCCAGGTAGGCCCATAATAGCGGGCATTGAATCTCTTACTTCAAACCTCTCCAAATATGTGGACGTTTTTTTACAAAAATGTTACAAAATTGGAATCCTATCTCAAGGACACTACAAGTGTACTACAACAAATAGAGGGTATACATTGGAAACAGACTTTTAATTGGATAACCATCGATGTCCAATCTTTATATACATGTATAGAACACTCCAAAGGCATCAACGCAGCTAGAATGTTCCTAGAGATGGATACAGAGATTGAAGTTCCTCATAAAGAATTTTTATGTGATCTTATGTCTTTTATACTCACTCATAATTATTTTAAATTTTTAAGTCAGTTTTATCGTCAAATATGCGGAACAGCGATGGGCACGACATTTGCCCCTAGTTTCGCTAATTTGTTCATGGGATGTTGGGAGAAGGATTATGTATATAATAACAACCCCTTCAAGGAGCATATCATCTTTTATAAAAGGTACATCGACGATATTTTAATGATTTGGGAAGGACCAGAAGAAGTTTTTAATCATTTTTTATCACACATTTCCAATAATAATATGAATTTGAAGTTCACGTCTAATTTTAATGACTCTAGTATAGAATTTTTAGACTTGATTCTTACAGCAACAGGTGATAAGATTTGTACAAAAAACTTCATAAAGGGAGTGGATGCGAATAGTTACTTGCACTACAAAAGCTGTCATCTGGATAAATGGAAGAAGAATATCCCCTACTCCCAGTTCTATAGGATAAAACGTAATTGCAGTGATGCCACCATCTGCAATGAACAAATGGAAGTATATGCTAACAGATTCAGAGAAAAGGAGTATCCAGAAATAACTATAGCAACAGCGATACAGAAAACCCAACATCTAGAAAGAAGAAATTTATTGAAGTATAAGACAGAAAAACAACAGGAAAACGAGATAGTACCTTTTATTACTACATTTAGTGGTCATGAGAACATAATTAGAAAATCTTTCAATAAACATTGGAGTATATTGCTCATGGATCCAGTTTTAAAGAAAATTCTTCCACCAAAACCGCAAATTATTTTTAGAAAATCTCAGAACCTGAAAGATCTACTAGCACCGAGCATGTTAAAGGAAAAAGATCAACGTAATAGAAACAGCTTGAAATGTACTGGAAGTTATAAGTGCGGACATTGTAATATCTGTAAGTTCCTCCACCCCAAAAGGAAAACCTTCACAAATTCAGATGCATCTAAAGAATATACTATAAAAAGTTTTCTCAACTGTAATTCCATGTCGGTTATTTATTTATTGGAATGTACTTGTGGACTTAAATATATTGGAAAAACCAAGCGACCGCTCAAGTTAAGAATACAGGAGCACATTCGGAACATTAAAAATAAGATAGAGGGACATGCTGTATCTAAGCATTTTTCGACAGTACATAACTCTAATCCGGATGATATCTCATATAAAGCAATTGAGCATGTAACCTTAGGCGAAAGAGGAGGAGACCTGGGCAACTTATTATCAAGAAGGGAAATGTTCTGGATATTCGAACTTGATACACTATCACCAAAAGGTTTTAATGACTATTACGAAATAGCTCCTTTTCTGTGAGGTGTTCAACTCCTCTCTACTAATACACCATCTATTATGTAGATGGGCCTGACAAGTACACCAAAGAATTATCTCTGTTGGGGGAAGATTAGGTTTAGTAGAAAATCTGGCATGATTTGTGTTGAATGAACCTATTTGCTGCCATACCATCATGTGTGAGCCCAATCTCGTCTGATCTTGGAAGCAAAGCATGATGGGCCAGATCAGTACCAAGGAGGGCTACCCCTTGGGAATATCTGGTGCTGCAAATTCATCCTGGTAATGGAAATGAAACCAAGTTATTGCCTAAGAAGGAAATCATAACACATACATAGAAAGTATCTACGAACATACCCTGAAGAGGAGGCGTAAAAAGATATACCAAGGTTTACGACTATACCCCCAGATTAAGACTGAGAAACCATATGGTGGGGCCTGATTAGTACCAGAAATGGGGACATCCTGGGAATCCCAGGTGTTGTAAATATGAAAACTTCTGGAACATGGTCCAAAATATAAAGAAGAAACAACTAAGAAGCCCCAATGATGCTCCCAAATGATGACTATCTCTAAAAAACTTAAGAACTTCCGAAACCCAGCAATCTCTCTTAGAAAAATGTGGAACTAAAAGAATCCTCTACATTCCAGAAACAAAAAGGAAAGAACGGAAAACCGTCATTTGAAAACTTCTATAGAGACTGAATTTTTATATTATTAATCTGTATATTAGTTACAATATTAGTCCAGCTATACACAATTCATAAACATTAGTCCAGTTATACACAATTCATAAACATTCCTAATATATGCATCTATGCAATTTTATATTTATATTTTTCATTATATATTTTTTAACAATATATGCTTGGTCTAAAAACTACTATATATGGAAACTTACATAACATTAATAAGGGAATGATTTTAATACAACACCCACGTTAGGACCATATTCTAATACTGTCCTTTTATTTTTGGAGTTTAGATTAATTTGAAGAAATTACGAATGTAAGCCCGTTTTAAAGTGTGGGCAAGTAATCCACACGATGTATTGGAGAAGGGCGGAAGTATCGCCTCATACAGCAGAAGGGCAGAAGAACATTAATATAGGAGTACGCGGAGGAAGGGCAGAAGTGACGCCCTACAACGCGATCAGCTGAAAACACGTGCCCAGAAAATGAAGTTGACGCACAACGTTAGGAAACACGGGGGACACGTGACAGAGTCGCCGCGCGCCTTGGACTCACATGGAGAGGACGTGCCGGATATGATGTACCTCAGTGAGGGCGGAAGTAACGCCGAGAAGGGCGGAAGTAGCCCTATTGACGACTTTAGGAAAAACTTGAAAATATGCGCAAACACAGTTTTTAAACACTAATCACTGGTACAAACTAGATAGAACAGAAGAAGCACTAAAAAACTATAGCTGTACTGATAAATGGTCCTTCACAGGTGCGCTCCTGTATACAGGAAGTGATGCGGATACCTGACCTTGGTTGAACCCTTAAAGGGGTATAAATATCTGACCACTACACCTATACGCTATCCCCTTGATGAAGTCATAGTACGAAACGGGTTGGGAGTGACTGCTACCTGTCTCATGAACTTCTGAGAGAATTAACTTTTCTACGCAGATAAGCTGCTATTGTTTACCACCTATTTTCTCTTTTAAACTATTTTTGCTGCCTTTTTTTACTTCTATGTTGGTTCATTTAAATTTTAATCTTTGTCTTTAAAATAAATTTTCTTGATTTTTATCTTATTTGCATTGGCACTTTCATCCTAAGTGATCTCAGTTTATAGGGCTGTATTTGTCACAGAACCTCAACTGTTTACATAACTAATTATTTATTTATTTATTGATAACGCACAGGCACTTTTTTACTATCTTTGTTTTTCTGACTAATTATTTATTGTACGTCATGAACTTACGTTGATTGCACTAGACACTTTATATCCAAGGTTTTGTTGTTGTTTTTATTATTCATAGATTAATATCTATTTTACTGAGCATACTTGTCGCTGAAGGGTCAATTCTAATTCTGTTTATATATATATATATATATATATATACTGTACAGTATATGCACACACATATATGTATATATATCTATATACATATTCCATAGGCAAAAAAACCTTATGGTTTCAAATGTCCCATTAAGGCTGCTTAGACATGATCTGAAAATTCACAAATCCTATTTATTTTATGCCACTCAAACTTCAAAAAGCAATGAAATTACGGTCATTAAGGCTGACGCCTTAATGGACGTGTTCCTTGCGCAATACAGATATGGTATGCCATCACACCCTGTGGTTAACTGCAGATTCAGCACTCTCACAGAATGAGATTTGCTGTCACTCACAAAATGGTGGAGCTGCTAATTCACAGAATTGTGTGCTCATTGAAAACACGTGCAGTCTATGCAACTGAGGTCAAAGCAGTTATGTGGCTCAAACATCCCACTCAGTGGCCACAAACTGTCACGGTTGGTGTCTGAGAGTTACCTGACTCAGGTGATGAACTGGATTCAGCGGAGACCGGCATGACTGGAACCATAGATGAGGTAAATAGCTTTAAGGCATAAAACTTATGTGGCAGTGAGAACTGCCTTTGATGATAAATGACAGGATCTTGGAACCAGTAGAAAACTTGGAGGAACCAGACTGGGATCGGCAGAAAGACTTGCTGAATTGAACTGGTGAACTTGGAACTTGACTCTGGACTGGAATAACATGGATTGAACTGAAGAACTTGGGCTTTGACTCCGGACTGGAGTAATGTGAATTGAACTGATGAACTTGGAACTTGATTCCGGACTGGAGTAGTATGAATTGACTTGGAATATCACTCTGGACTGTAGTATCATGGAATGGACTTGGAACTTAGAGTTGGCTCCGGATTGGAGCAATATGGAATGAACTTGGAACTTGGAGTTGGGTCTGACTCCGGACTGGAGTAGAGTGGAATAGATAACTTGGAACTTGGATCTGACTCCGGACTGGAGTAGAGCGGAATGGGTAACTTGGAACTTGAAACTTGGATCTGGTTCTGGACTGGAGTAGAGTGGAATGGGTAACTTGGCACTTGGAACTGAGGGCCTAATTCAGACTCGCTCGCGAGCGGGTCGATGTTGGCCAAGTGCGCATGCACGCGACGGAGGCGGCTCCATCGTGCGCATGCGCGAGACCCGAATAATGACGGCCAAGCCGTCGTTATGGGTCTCGCACCAAAGAGGACGTGCTGTCGATGGTGAGAGACAGCACGCCCCCTTTGGTGGGCGTGCCGTGGGTGTGGCTGCCCAGACGGGGGCGTTCTCATGGGAATGCCTACCGTCTGGGGCCGGCCCCACTGACATCACTTGTGATGTCAGTGGGAGTGCTTTTGGCTCTGATAGAGCCAAAAGCACGCCAGGGCTTGCGGCAACAAGACCCTACCACAAGGGTCTCATCGCAAGCCCGATGGTCACGATGGTCTTGACCATCACGACCATCATTTTGTCCACTCGCTATAGCTGTGGGTGGTCACCCACAGCTATGCGAGCAGCCAGGAGGCTGCTCTTAAATTCAGAGTGACAGCCCTGATTCAGAGCGTCTGGCTCTGAATCAGGGCCAGACTCTGCACTGGAGTAGCGTGGAATGAACTTGTAACTTGGAACTGACTCAGCACTGGAGTAGCATGGAATGAACTTGTAACTTGGAACTGACTCCAGACTGGAGTAGTGTGGAATGAACTTATAACTTGGAACTGACTCCGCACTGGAGTAGCATGGAATGAACATGAAACTTAGAAGCAAAGGTTTCACACTAGGAACTCAGGAACACAGGTCATACTGTTAGCAGGATTTCTGGCTATACCAGGTATTGCAGTTAGCCGGATTTCTGGATATACCAGGTATTGCTGTAAGCAGGATTTCTGGATATAACAGGTATTGCAGTTAGCAGGATTTCCGAATGAACTGGTCTAGGAACCAGCAGGAGCAAGAGCCTGGGATACCTTTGTACTCAGAAGTAGCACGAACTATACACCATGGGAAGTAACGAGATGTTTAGGCACTGAGTGCTATCAGAGGAGGATCTTTATACTCTGGGTCTAGCAGGAATTGGTGGACACAGTCAGGTGGTCTGGCAGTAGCATTCAGAGTAGTGGAGGGCAAACTTATCTGCAGCACTGAGAGTCAGAACTACACCTGCAATTCCAATCAAGCCTAGCAGTGTTCACAGACAGAGAAGAGCCCAGGTGAATAATCAATGTGGAAAGGAGCTCAATCCAAATGCAATCACAGAAGTGTCACAGCCAGCATGATCCAGAGCAGATCTCCCAGGTGAATTGTGCACACAGATCCACAGGACAGCTGACAGGGGTAAGTCTCAAGGCAAAAGGTGAAAAACTAGCCAGGGTTGTGATATAATCTTCCCATTTGATCACCAAAACAATATCACTGGCTTCCAACATCCTTCTCACTGCATATAATTATCTCATTCAGAATACACATTCAGCTTCCTTATTTTTTAAAATATCATACTCTGTCTATGCATGTACACTTTCTTCCCCTATATGCCTCCATGCTGCTATATATTCCCCAATCCCTACTGCTGTGTGGTCTCCCAACTGTGATAGTCTGTGTTCCCTCATCCGCACCAATGATTTTCCCCAGCCGCACCGCCCTGCATCTGTGCCTTCTCTACAGCCAGGTTGCTGTCTTTCTCTCATCTGTGGCACTTTTTCTTCCTCCATCTGCACTACTCTGGTCCCCCAACCGTGCAACTGTGTCTCCCCCCACCACCCGCACCACTTTATCCATTCCCATCCACACCAATCTGTCTTCCCCAATCCCTACTGCTATGTGGTCTCCGAACTATGGTAGTCTGTGTTCTCTCATCCACACCAGATCGGTGTCTTTCTCCATCTGAACCGCCCTGCATCCGTGCCACTCTTTCCTTCTGCACCACTGCCTTCCCCTAAGCCACGCTGCTGTCTTCCTTTCCTCTGTGGCACTCTTTCTTCCTCCATCTGCACCACTCTGTCCCCGCCAACTGTGCAACTCTATCTCCTCACCCACCCGCACTACTCGTCTAGCTACCCATCCACACAAATCCGTCTTCCCCAATCCCTACTGTTGTGTGTTCTCCTATTTGTGCTAGTATGTATTCCCTTATCTGCACCAATCTGTCTTTATCCATCTGCACTGCTCTGTCTTCCCATGCCCATGCCACTCTCTTCCCCCATCCACTGCTCTGTCCCCCAAACTGTGCCACTCTGTTTCCCCCCATCCGCACCACTGTTTTCCACCCATCTGCATTACTTTGGCTACCCCCCACTGTACTGCTTAACCTTCCCTCCTCTACACGCCTTTGTGCCTCACCTATCCACGCTGCTGTGTCTCCTCCCCACATCCACACTACTTTTATCCCTCCTGCACAGGTCTATTCTCTGCTTTGACCTCAGTTGCATAGACTGCACATGTGTATGAGCACACAATTCTGTGAATTAGCAGCTCCACCATTTTGTGAGTGACAGCAACCTCATTCTGTGAGAGTGCTGAATCTGCAGTTAACCACAGGGTGTGATGGCATACCATATCTGTATTGCGCAAGGAACACATCCATTAAGGTGTCAGCCTTAATGATCATAATTTCATTGCTTTTTGAAGTTTGAGTGGCAGAAAATCAATATGGTTTTGTGAATTTTGAGATCATGACTAAGCAGCCTTAATGGGACATGAGAAACCGTAAGGTTTTTTGTCTATGGAATTTCATAGCTGTTTTAAAATGTATTAACTATCAGGTTTGGATGAGCAAACCGGGCCACCTGCACGGGAGAAGGGCAACAAAATCATACAGTAACGCAAGTGGAACAGGGGTCAGCACACAGGAGGTTGGTTTGGGAGGTGCAGAGTGCGAGATGGCTGTAGGCGTGAGGGGTAGCGTCAGCAGTGGTGGTGCAGAGCAGTGGGAGCGGTGCAGTGCAAAGGGGGCATCTGTGGGTGACAGAGGGCTCATTGGTAGTGTGTATGCACCTGAAAAAATCAAATCAATAAGTCACAGATGCACGAATGCAGCAGTGAGATCCATCTACGCATCTGGTTAAAAATTGAATGTGTAAAAAAAAAAAAAAACAGAAACCTTCCCCCTAGAGGAAAACCAGCATCGGGCTTCCCAGTACTGGTTGTGCTAATACAGGGGACAAATTATGTAGGGGTCCCCCGTATTAAGCACAACCAGCACCAGGCTTTTCAGAACCTGCCCTGGTTGCCAAAATACGAGGGACAAATGACGTATGGTTCCCCCGTATTTAGCACAAATTTGCCACAGCCAAGGGAGCCCTTTCACCGGGCCCCCTGCCGCAGCATCATCCCTGACCACTAGTCAGTCCAGGCCGGGGATCCCTGAGGAGCTGGGGACCCCCCCAATAAAGGGGTCCCCCTCCTCAGGGCACCCCAGGCCTAGGCTGATAGCCCAGGGCTATCCCAAGCACCCCTGGGCGGTGGGTGCCAGGTTGACTGTGTGATGTAGTTGATTTTTAAAGAATATTTTCTTTTGCAGGTGGACTATAGGTCCCAGCACGCCTCCCTGCATTCTGGTACTTGGAAAACCACAAGTACCAGCATGCTGGGCATTAGGGCCCACTGCCCCCTATAGTCCACCTGTAAAAAAAAAATTAAAATAACACAAAACACTTTAATATTGTAATATTTTATTTTACAGGTGTTCACCTGGGGGATGGTGGCCTTTAAGCTCTTTTACGTGATTGCCACCCCAGGTCTTCGGCGTCTTCACCTGGCGGATGCCAACCCACCAGGGCTACGGCATATTTGCCTGGCGGGCATCAACCTGTCAGGGCTTCGATGTCTTCACCTAGTGGGCGGCAGCCTGTTAGCTCTTTTTCGTGGCTGCCTCCCACTAGGACCTCTGGTGTCTTCGCCTGGTGGGCGCCAACCCGCTAGGGCTTTGGCGTCTTCACCTGGTGGGCGCCAACCTACCAGGGCTTTGACATCTTCACCCAGTGGGTGACAGCCTGTGTCAGTTCTTTGTCATGGCTACTGCCCACTAGGACTTATGGCGTCTTTGCCTGGTGGGCACCAAACCGCCAGGGCTTCAGCGTCTTCGTCCAGTGGGCACCAACCCGCCAGGGCTTCGGTGTATTTGCCTGGTGGGCATCAACCCGCCAGGGCTTTGGTGTCTTCACCTAGTGGGCGGCAGCCTGTGTCAGCTCTATTATTTGGCTGCCGCCCACTAGGACTTCTGCGTCTGTGCATGGCGGGCGCCAACCCGCCAGTACTTTGGTGTCTTCGCATGGTGGGCACCAGCCCGCTAGGGCTTCGGTGTCTTCACCTGGTGGGCGCCAACCCACCAGGGCTTCGACATCTTCACCTAGTAAGCTGCAGCTTGTAGTAAATACAATAGAGGTATTTGGCATAATCTTGGCCAAGCTTATGGGCCTGCCCACCATATCCAGGTAACCTCTTGTCGGGCAGGTCCCTAACATACTAAGGCTCAAATCCAGAGTGCAGGACACCCCCAAACTAGCCCAGCCAATCCACCCCAAAGCACCGCTCTAATAAGAAAAGTGAAGTGTTAAGAGCAGCCGCTGGCCGCATGTAAAGCATAAAAATAAAAAAGTGAAATACATATATATAAAGGAAACAGACAGTGAAGTATTAAAATGTGTTAAAGGAGTTGTGCACCTGTATTTCTTCTTTGTGTATATATCAATGGTCTCCACAGGTAGCACCTCCAATTATATATATATGTCCAGAATGTGCAGTCTGAGATCTATTTTCTTTATTTTCTTTGTAAGCTGCAGCTTGTGTCAGCTCTTTTTCATGGCTGCCGCCCACTAGGACTTCTGGCGTCTTCACCTGGCGGGCGCCAACCTGCCAGGGCTTCGGTGTCTTTGCCTAGTGGGCAGCAGCCTGTGTTAGCTCTTTTTCTTGGCTGCCTCCCACTAGGACTTCTGGTGTCTTCGCCTGGCAGGCACAACCCTCCAGGTCTTCGGTGTCTTCGCCTGGTGGGCACCAACCCACCAGGACTTCGGCGCCTTCACCTGGCAGGTGCCCACCCGCCAGGGTTTCTGGCGGCTTCACCTTGGGGGTGGCTGCCACCTCCCCAGGGCTTCTGTGGTCCTCTTCAGGTGCTGCGGCCTCCAATGACATCACGAGTCATGATTGGCTCGCGGCGGCCATGTTGAAAATCAAAGATGGCCGCCGTGAGCCAATCATGGCTCGCGACATCATCGTCGGCGGAACCCGGCAACTGTGGGACTGGCACCTGTTCAGGTGTTGGCGGCGGGCCCTTATAATACACACACACACAAGTATAGGAGCAGGGGGGCATTGGAAGGAGCCGAGGCATCACAGAGCTGTATATATGCAGTAGTTTAACGGTCTCCTCCATGCTACAGCATATATACTGTACATATATACTTACATACATACATACACATACTGTATATGCATATATATATATATATTGGGGCGCTGCGGAACCTTTGTGATGCCATATAAATAAAGGATAATAAAATATATATATATATATATATTTACATATATGGTACATTTACCACAACAAGTAAAAAAATTATATAATTAGTGAAATCTTCAATCAGTCAGAGGTAGAATGAGCATACCTTTTTCCAGGGCACTGCAGGACATGGACACCTAGTTCACGACAATCGGCTGCAGCCAAAAGGCTGTCCTCGATCATTATAAACAGCCTGAGGTGGTGCTAGTTAGCTCAGCCTCAGTCACAATCACCAGACTTCCCAGAGCTGAGCTTGGCCGCGGTGCTACAACAGCAACAGTTCTGTATGGTGGTGGGCAGCGCTTGTATCATGTCATGCGGCATGATGTCACAGCGCAGGGGAGGTGTAGAGAAACTGCAGTGCAGGGAGGGCTTGTGCAGCCTTCCACTGAGCCGCCATCAACAAATTGGTTATGCCCAGTACATTCAACCTCAGGTGGACGGTGGTAGGGGTTGTGATTTGAATGGGTGAGGCCTCCGGCGGCTGCTGCCAAACTATAACAGGAGAAACATTTTTCCTGTCTCCAGTGTAACACAGCAGTTGCATTGGGCCTATTTTGATATGGGGCCTGGAGCTCCACCCGGGCCATTGTTAATCCAGCCCTGAGTATACACCAGGACTTCAGGCCTTCTGGCAAATGCCTCAGGGACGGCTCAAGGAGGACAGAAGTGCCCCCACCCTCCACCTCAAGCCGCCAGATACATGTTATTTGCTCAGGGGGAGGGAAGGGGTGGCGGCAGTGATGGGCCTGGAAGAGACAGGGGTGTGCCAGGAGGCCAGGCCCCCATCACTTGCGGCATGCCCCCTTTGCCGAGCACCCGCACCTAAGGCGCGCACACAGCGTGGATTGCCAGGGCTGAACTACAGTTCCTGTCCATTCCTAGTACATACCTATACAATTGTTGGCCCGTTATTTCGATTTTGACCTGTTAACTCAATATCGCAAGAGAATGTAAGCATCTTCAATCATGTTTTGTCAGAAGAAAAGTGGTCGAATCAAAGAATCACATCTTATGTGCAGTTTAATATTCATCTGATTTTGACCAGGCAAGATCGGTCCAAAAGTGCAGCGTGTACGCACCTTCGACCATTCTTGCGATTCTACACCAGCACCGGCTCTGTGGGTGGTACAATCATTTTCTTTCGATATTTGGCAGTCGGGGATTGAAGGTAGGCAGTAATGATTGTATAGGTGTGTACATGCATATCGGCACTGTGTTCGGGACTGCCATCCGGAAGTAATGTTGATCGAAACATTGCATCGAAAGAGTGATCGCAAAGGTGTGCACCCATCTTAAGCTCTGTGTGCTAGAATTGGTACCAGTTTTGGAGGGGGAGGGGGCACACCTTTTTCAATGTATTTTCTGATTTCATTACACTCAGTTGCTGTACTCGGGCTGCATGAGATCGAACCTTCTCGTAGAACCTTTAGCATTACAAACAGAAGGAGACGTGTTTAGTAGCGCAATTGTGTACAACTTCTTCCAGAGTAGATGTAGAACAAAAAAAATGAAGAAGAATCTACATGGCATAGCACCAACTCTGCAAAAGCACCTTAATGTTACACTTATAATACATATAAAGAGTATGATCACTGCTTTCCTGTCAAAATAAAGGGTTATTTCAAACTCCAAATTGTACAGCGGTAACAACAAAATAATGAAATGAAGGCATCATTTTCCCAGAGGTAGTTTGCATACTAAGGACCATATTCAATTAGCGGGAAAAAGCCATAATCTCCTAAAAAGTATCGCGGATGACGTAATTTCGCTGGGCGGAAACTTTTTGCAGTATTCAATTGCAAAGACTTTTCGCGTACGCAAAAAGTCAATGCAATGTAATATGCGAAAAAGTTTCGCCTATGAATAGCAGGCGGAACAAAGTGCAGAACTGCGGTTTTGGGGTGCAAATGTGCGGAAATCACTCTGCACCCTTGGGGCAGCCCCCCAAAGGATAATTGTGTAAAAAAAAACCTTAAAAAAAAGAGGAACACCCCAAAAATGATTTTGAAAATGGGGGCGAAATAGTAGAAAGTGGGGGTACACACATAAAAAGTATCGACATAGACTTTTGGGGGGTCTGCAATCATGGGGTAGGTGTTTTTTTTATTGCAGTGGCTTGCTGAAGGTGCATTTTTTACTTCACTTAAAACTTCACTTTAGCGAATTTAGGGCCTGATTCAGAGCCGGACGCTCTGACCAGAGCACTCGCTCTGAATCAGGGCCCTCCTCCATGAAAATGGAGCGTCCTCCTGGACGCTCGTATAGCTGTGGGTGACCACCCACAGCTATAGCGAGCGTCCATGATGATGGTCGCGATGGTCAAGACCATCGCGACCATCGGGCTTGCGACGGAGACCCTGCGGTAGGGTCTCGCTGCCGCAA